>OX463755.1:118864116-120064116 GCA_949824845.1 Rhingia rostrata
AGTCACGCTAGACGTCCGAAACATTAAAAAAAAACTCTAAAATTTAACCCGAAAAAACATGTTTTTTTAAAAACGCTTTTATGAACATAATTTTGGATCCAGTATTATTTGGTGTAAAATAAATATGGAGCAAACTTTTGTTTTGGAGTTGTAAGCGCAATTTAATCAGTTTTATTTAACAAAAACGGAAAGATGTATGATTTTGATGATTTTGGATAGTTCAGATTTACAAAATGACGCGTATTTCTGCTTCAATGTAGTTTTTATGTAATGTTGTATATTTTTCGTTAACTAGACCTCTTTAGCTTTATAATAAGTGGTCGACCATAAAAATCGGTCGAAGCATAAGTTGGGAATTCGATTCGCAAGTCACGCTAGACGTCCGAAACATTAAAAAAAACTCTAAAATTTAACCCGAAAAAACATGTTTTTTTAAAAACGCTTTTATGAACATAATTTTGGATCCAGTATTATTTGGTGTAAAATAAATATGGAGAAAACTTTTGTTTTGGAGTTGTAAGCCCAATTTAATCAGTTTTATTTAACAAAAACGGAAAGATGTATGATTTTGATGATTTTGGATAGTTCAGATTTACAAAATGACGCGTATTTCTGATTCAATGTAGTTTTTATGTAATGTTGTATATTTGTCGTTAACTAGACCTCTTTAGCTTTATAATAAGTGGTCGACCATCAAAATCGGTCGAAGCATTAGTTGGGAATTCGATTCGCAAGTCACGCTAGACGTCCGAAACATTAAAAAAAAATCTAAAATTTAACCCGAAAAAACATGTTTTTTTAAAAACGCTTTTATGAACATAATTTTGGATCCAGTATTATTTGGTGTAAAATAAATATGGAGAAAACTTTTGTTTTGGAGTTGTAAGCCCAATTTAATCAGTTTTATTTAACAAAAACGGAAAGATGTATGATTTTGATGATTTTGGATAGTTCAGATTTACAAAATGACGCGTATTTCTGATTCAATGTAGTTTTTATGTAATGTTGTATATTTTTCGTTAACAAGACCTCTTCAGCTTTATAATAAGTGGTCGACCATCAAAATCGGTCGAAGCATTAGTTGGGAATTCGATTCGCAAGTCACGCTAGACGTCCGAAACATTAAAAAAAACTCTAAAATTTAACCCGAAAAAACATGTTTTTTTAAAAACGCTTTTATGAACATAATTTTGGATCCAGTATTATTTGGTGTAAAATAAATATGGAGAAAACTTTTGTTTTGGAGTTATAAGCCCAATTTAATCAGTTTTATTTAACAAAAACGGAAAGATGTATGATTTTGATGATTTTGGATAGTTCAGATTTACAAAATGACGCGTATTTCTGATTCAATGTAGTTTTTATGTAATGTTGTATATTTTTCGTTAACTAGACCTCTTCAGCTTTATAATAAGTGGTCGACCATCAAAATCAGTCGAAGCATTAGCTGGGAATTCGATTCGCAAGTCACGCTAGACGTCCGAAACATTAAAAAAAAACTCTAAAATTTAATTCGAAAAAACATGTTTTTTTAAAAACGCTTTTATGAACATAATTTTGGATCCAGTATTATTTGGTGTAAAATAAATATGGAGAAAACTTTTGTTTTGGAGTTGTAAGCCCAATTTAATCAGTTTTATTTAACAAAAACGGAAAGATGTATGATTTTGATGATTTTGGATAGTTCAGATTGTTACAAAATGACGCGTATTTCTGATTCAATGTAGTTTTTATGTAATGTTGTATATTTTTCGTTAACTAGACCTCTTCAGCTTTATAATAAGTGGTCGACCATCAAAATCAGTCGAAGCATTAGCTGGGAATTTGATTCGCAAGTCACGCTAGACGTCCGAAACATTAAAAAAAACTCTAAAATTTAACCCGAAAAACATGTTTTTTTAAAAACGCTTTTATGAACATAATTTTGGATCCAGTATTATTTGGTGTAAAATAAATATGGAGAAAACTTTTGTTTTGGAGTTGTAAGCCAAATTTAATCAGTTTTATTTAACAACAACGGAAAGATGTATGATTTTGATGATTTTGGATAGTTCAGATTTACAAAATGACGCGTATTTCTGATTCAATGTAGTTTTTATGTAATGTTGAATATTTTTCGTTAACTAGACCTCTTTAGCTTTATAATAAGTGGTCGACCATCAAAATCGGTCGAAGCATTAGCTGGGAATTCGATTCGCAAGTCACGCTAGACGTCCGAAACATTAAAAAAAACTCTAAAATTTAACCCGAAAAAACATGTTTTTTTAAAAACGCTTTTATGAACATAATTTTGGATCCAGTATTATTTGGTGTAAAATAAATATGGAGAAAACTTTTGTTTTGGAGTTGTAAGCCCAATTTAATCAGTTTTATTTAACAAAAACGGAAAGATGTATGATTTTGATGATTTTGGATAGTTCAGATTTACAAAATGACGCGTATTTCTGCTTCAATGTAGTTTTTATGTAATGTTGTATATTTTTCGTTAACTAGACCTCTTTAGCTTTATAATAAGTGGTCGACCATAAAAATCGGTCGAAGCATAAGTTGGGAATTCGATTCGCAAGTCACGCTAGACGTCCGAAACATTAAAAAAAACTCTAAAATTTAACCCGAAAAAACATGTTTTTTTAAAAACGCTTTTATGAACATAATTTTGGATCCAGTATTATTTGGTGTAAAATAAATATGGAGAAAACTTTTGTTTTGGAGTTGTAAGCCCAATTTAATCAGTTTTATTTAACAAAAACGGAAAGATGTATGATTTTGATGATTTTGGATAGTTCAGATTTACAAAATGACGCGTATTTCTGATTCAATGTAGTTTTTATGTAATGTTGTATATTTGTCGTTAACTAGACCTCTTTAGCTTTATAATAAGTGGTCGACCATCAAAATCGGTCGAAGCATTAGTTGGGAATTCGATTCGCAAGTCACGCTAGACGTCCGAAACATTAAAAAAAAATCTAAAATTTAACCCGAAAAAACATGTTTTTTTAAAAACGCTTTTATGAACATAATTTTGGATCCAGTATTATTTGGTGTAAAATAAATATGGAGAAAACTTTTGTTTTGGAGTTGTAAGCCCAATTTAATCAGTTTTATTTAACAAAAACGGAAAGATGTATGATTTTGATGATTTTGGATAGTTCAGATTTACAAAATGACGCGTATTTCTGATTCAATGTAGTTTTTATGTAATGTTGAATATTTTTCGTTAACTAGACCTCTTTAGCTTTATAATAAGTGGTCGACCATCAAAATCGGTCGAAGCATTAGCTGGGAATTCGATTCGCAAGTCACGCTAGACGTCCGAAACATTAAAAAAAACTCTAAAATTTAACCCGAAAAAACATGTTTTTTTAAAAACGCTTTTATGAACATAATTTTGGATCCAGTATTATTTGGTGTAAAATAAATATGGAGAAAACTTTTGTTTTGGAGTTGTAAGCCCAATTTAATCAGTTTTATTTAACAAAAACGGAAAGATGTATGATTTTGATGATTTTGGATAGTTCAGATTTACAAAATGATGTTTTTATGTAATGTCGTATATTTTTCGATAACTAGACCTCTTTAGCTTTATAATAAGTGGTCGACCATCAAAATCGGTCGAAGCATTAGTTGGGAATTCGATTCGCAAGTCACGCTAGACGTCCGAAACATTAAAAAAAACTCTAAAATTTAACCCGAAAAAACATGTTTTTTTAAAAACGCTTTTATGAACATAATTTTGGATCCAGTATTATTTGGTGTAAAATAAATATGGAGAAAACTTTTGTTTTGGAGTTGTAAGCCCAATTTAATCAGTTTTATTTAACAAAAACGGAAAGATGTATGATTTTGATGATTTTGGATAGTTCAGATTTACAAAATGACGCGTATTTCTGATTCAATGTAGTTTTTATGTAATGTTGTATATTTTTCGTTAACTAGACCTCTTCAGCTTTATAATAAAAGGTCGACCATCAAAATCAGTCGAAGCATTAGCTGGGAATTCGATTCGCAAGTCACGCTAGACGTCCGAAACATTAAAAAAAACTCTAAAATTTAACCCGAAAAAACATGTTTTTTTAAAAACGCTTTTATGAACATAATTTTGGATCCAGTATTATTTGGTGTAAAATAAATATGGAGAAAACTTTTGTTTTGGAGTTGTAAGCCCAATTTAATCAGTTTTATTTAACAAAAACGGAAAGATGTATGATTTTGATGATTTTGGATAGTTCAGATTTACAAAATGACGCGTATTTCTGATTCAATGTAGTTTTTATGTAATGTTGTATATTTTTTGTTAACTAGACCTCTTCAGCTTTATAATAAGTGGTCGACCATCAAAATCGGTCGAAGCATTAGCTGGGAATTCGATTCGCAAGTCACGCTAGACGTCCGAAACATTAAAAAAAAACTCTAAAATTTAACCCGAAAAAACATGTTTTTTAAAAACGCTTTTATGAACATAATTTTGGATCCAGTATTATTTGGTGTAAAATAAATATGGAGAAAACTTTTGTTTTGGAGTTGTAAGCCCAATTTAATCAGTTTATTGGAACAAAAACGGAAAGATGTATGATTTTGATGATTTTGGATAGTTCAGATTTACAAAATGACGCGTATTTCTGATTCAATGTAGTTTTTATGTAATGTTGTATATTTTTCGTTAACTAGACCTCTTCAGCTTTATAATAAGTGGTCGACCATCAAAATCGGTCGAAGCATTAGCTGGGAATTCGATTCGCAAGTCACGCTAGACGTCCGAAACATTAAAAAAAACTCTAAAATTTAACCCGAAAAAACATGTTTTGTTGTAAAATAAATATGGAGAAAACTTTTGTTGTGGAGTTGTAGCCCAATTTAATCAGATTTATGGAACAAAAACGGAAAGATGTATGATTTTGATGATTTTGGATAGTTCAGATTTACAAAATGACGCGTATTTCTGATTCAATGTAGTTTTTATGTAATGTTGTATATTTTTCGTTAACTATTTTTCGCTAGACTTCCGAAACATTAAAAAAAACTCTAAAATTTAACCCGAAAAAACATGTTTTTTTAAAAACACTTTTATGAACATTATTTTGGATCCAGTATTATTTGGTGTAAAATAAATATGGAGAAAACTTTTGTTTTGGAGTTGTAAGCCCAATTTAATCAGTTTTATGGAACAAAAACGGAAAGATGTATGATTTTGATGATTTTGGATAGTTCAGATTTACAAAATGACGCGTATTTCTGATTCAATTTAGTTTTTATCTAATGTTGTATATTTTTCGTTAACTAGACCTCTTCAGCTTTATAATAAGTGGTCGACCATCAAAATCGGTCGAAGCATTAGCTGGGAATTCGATTTGCAAGTCACGCTAGACGTCCGAAACATTAAAAAAACTCTAAAATTTAACCCGAAAAAACATGTTTTTTTAAAATCGCTTTTATGAACATAATTTTGGATCCAGTTTTATTTGGTGTAAAATAAATATGGAGAAAACTTTTGTTTTGGAGTTGTAAGCCCAATTTAATCAGTTTTATGGAACAAAAACGGAAAGATGTATGATTTTGATGATTTTGGATAGTTCAGATTTACAAAATGACGCGTATTTCTGATTCAATGTAGTTTTTATGTATTGTTGTATATTTTTCGTTAACTAGACCTCTTCAGCTTTATAATAAGTGGTCGACCATCAAAATCGGTCGAAGCATTAGCTGGGAATTCGATTCGCAAGTCACGCTAGACGTCCGAAACATTAAAAAAAACTCTAAAATTTAACCCGAAAAAACATGTTTTTTTAAAAACGCTTTAATGAACATAATTTTGGATCCAGTATTATTTGGTGTAAAATAAATATGGAGAAAACTTTTGTTTTGGAGTTGTAAGCCCAATTTAATCGGTTTTATGGAACAAAAACGGAAAGGTGTATGATTTTGATGATTTTGGATAGTTCAGATTTACAAAATTCCGCGTATTTCTGATTCAATGTAGTTTTTATGTAATGTTGTTTATTTTTCGATAATAAGACCTCTTCAGCTTTATAATAAGTGGTCGACCATCAAAATCGGTCGAAGCATTAGCTGGGAATTCGATTTGCAAGTAACGCTAGACGTCCGAAACATTAAAAAAAACTCTAAAATTTAACCCGAAAAAACATGTTTTTTTAAAAACGCTTTTATGAACATAATTTTGGATCCAGTATTATTTGGTGTAAAATAAATATGGAGAAAACTTTTGTTTTGGAGTTGTAAGCCCAATTTAATCAGTTTTATGGAACAAAAACGGAAAGATGTATGATTTTGATGATTTTGGATAGTTCAGATTTACAAAATGACGCGTATTTCTGATTCAATGTAGTTTTTATGTAATGTTGTATATTTTTCGTTAACTAGACCTCTTCAGCTTTATAATAAGTGGTCGACCATCAAAATCGGTCGAAGCATTAGCTGGGAATTCGATTCGCAAGTAACGCTAGACGTCCGAAACATTAAAAAAAACTCTAAAATTTAACCCGAAAAAACATGTTTTTTTAAAAACGCTTTTATGAACATAATTTTGGATCCAGTATTATTTGGTGTAAAATAAATATGGAGAAAACTTTTGTTTTGGAGTTGTAAGCCCAATTTAATCAGTTTTATGGAACAAAAACGGAAAGATGTATGATTTTGATGATTTTGGATAGTTCAGATTTACAAAATGACGCGTATTTCTGATTCAATGTAGTTTTTATGTAATGTTGTATATTTTTCGTTAACTAGACCTCTGCAGCTTTATAATAAGTGGTCGCCAATCAAAATCGGTCGAAGCATTAGTTGGGAATTCGATTCGCAAGTCACGCTAGACGTCCGAAACATTAAAAAAAACTCTAAAATTTAACCCGAAAAAACATGTTTTTTTAAAAACGCTTTAATGAACATAATTTTGGATCCAGTATTATTTGGTGTAAAATAAATATGGAGAAAACTTTTGTTTTGGAGTTGTAAGCCCAATTTAATCGGTTTTATGGAACAAAAACGGAAAGATGTATGATTTTGATGATTTTGGATAGTTCAGATTTACAAAATGACGCGTATTTCTGATTCAATGTAGTTTTTATGTATTGTTGTATATTTTTCGTTAACTAGACCTCTTCAGCTTTATAATAAGTGGTCGACCATCAAAATCGGTCGAAGCATTAGCTGGGAATTCGATTCGCAAGTCACGCTAGACGTCCGAAACATTAAAAAAAACTCTAAAATTTAACCCGAAAAAACATGTTTTTTTAAAAACGCTTTTATGAACATAATTTTGGATCCAGTATTATTTGGTGTAAAATAAATATGGAGAAAACTTTTGTTTTGGAGTTGTAAGCCCAATTTAATCAGTTTTATGGAACAAAAACGGAAAGATGTATGATTTTGATGATTTTGGATAGTTCAGATTTACAAAATGACGCGTATTTCTGATTCAATGTAGTTTTTATGTATTGTTGTATATTTTTCGTTAACTAGACCTCTTCAGCTTTATAATAAGTGGTCGACCATCAAAATCGGTCGAAGCATTAGCTGGGAATTCGATTCGCAAGTCACGCTAGACGTCCGAAACATTAAAAAAAACTCTAAAATTTAACCCGAAAAAACATGTTTTTTTAAAAACGCTTTTATGAACATAATTTTGGATCCAGTATTATTTGGTGTAAAATAAATATGGAGAAAACTTTTGTTTTGGAGTTGTAAGCCCAATTTAATCAGTTTATTGGAACAAAAACGGAAAGATGTATGATTTTGATGATTTTGGATAGTTCAGATTTACAAAATGACGCGTATTTCTGATTCAATGTAGTTTTTATGTATTGTTGTATATTTTTCGTTAACTAGACCTCTTCAGCTTTATAATAAGTGGTCGACCATCAAAATCGGTCGAAGCATTAGCTGGGAATTCGATTCGCAAGTCACGCTAGACGTCCGAAACATTAAAAAAAACTCTAAAATTTAACCCGAAAAAACATGTTTTTTTAAAAACGCTTTATGAACATAATTTTGGATCCAGTATTATTTGGTGTAAAATAAATATGGAGAAAACTTTTGTTTTGGAGTTGTAAGCCCAATTTAATCGGTTTTATTTAACAAAAACGGAAAGATGTATGATTTTGATGATTTTGGATAGTTCAGATTTACAAAATGCCGCGTATTTCTGATTCAATGTAGTTTTTATGTAATGTTGTTTATTTTTCGATAATTAGACCTCTTCAGCTTTATAATAAGTGGTCGACCATCAAAATCGGTCGAAGCATTAGCTGGGAATTCGATTCGCAAGTAACGCTAGACGTCCGAAACATTAAAAAAAAACTCTAAAATTTAGCCCGAAAAAACATGTTTTTTTAAAAACGCTTTAATGAACATAATTTTGGATCCAGTATCATTTGGTGTAAAATAAATATGGAGAAAACTTTTGTTTTGGAGTTGTAAGCCCAATTTAATCAGTTTTATGGAACAAAAACGGAAAGATGTATGATTTTGATGATTTTGGATAGTTCAGATTTACAAAATGACGCGTATTTCTGATTCAATGTAGTTTTTATGTATTGTTGTATATTTTTCGTTAACTAGACCTCTTCAGCTTTATAATAAGTGGTCGACCATCAAAATCGGTCGAAGCATTAGCTGGGAATTTGATTCGCAAGTCACGCTAGACGTCCGAAACATTAAAAAAAACTCTAAAATTTAACCCGAAAAAACATGTTTTTTTAAAAACGCTTTTATGAACATAATTTTGGATCCAGTATTATTTGGTGTAAAATAAATATGGAGAAAATTTTTGTTTTGGAGTTGTAAGCCCAATTTAATCAGTTTTATTTAACAAAAACGGAAAGATGTATGATTTTGATGATTTTGGATAGTTCAGATTTACAAAATGACGCGTGTTTCTGCTTCAATGTAGTTTTTATGTAATGTTGTATATTTTTCGTTTACTAGACCTCTTCAGCTTTAAAATAAGTGGTCGGCCATCAAAATCGGTCGAAGCATTAGCTGGGAATTCGATTCGCAAGTCACGCTAGACGTTCGAAACATTAAAAAAAACTCTAAAATTTAACCCGAAAAAACATGTTTTTTTAAAAACGCTTTTATGAACATAATTTTGGATCCAGTATTATTTGGTGTAAAATAAATATGGAGAAAACTTTTGTTTTGGAGTTGTAAGCCCAATTTAATCAGTTTTATGGAAACGGAAAGATGTATGATTTTGATGATTTTGGATAGTTCAGATTTACAAAATGACGCGTATTTCTGATTCAATGTAGTTTTTATGTATTGTTGTATATTTTTCGTTAACTAGACCTCTTCAGCTTTATAATAAGTAGTCGACCATCAAAATCGGTCGAAGCATTAGCTGGGAATTCGATTCGGAAATCACGCTAGACGTCCGAAACATTAAAAAAAAACTCTAAAATTTAACCCGAAAAAACATGTTTTTTTAAAAACGCTTTTATGAACATAATTTTGGATGCAGTATTATTTGGTGTAAAATAAATATGGAGAAAACTTTTGTTTTGGAGTTGTAAGCCCAATTTAATCAGTTTTATGGAACAAAAACGGAAAGATGTATGATTTTGATGATTTTGGATAGTTCAGATTTACAAAATGACGCGTATTTCTGATTCAATGTAGTTTTTATGTATTGTTGTATATTTTTCGTTAAAAGCTTTATAATAAGTAGTCGACCATCAAAATCGGTCGAAGCATTAGCTGGGAATTCGATTCGGAAATCACGCTAGACGTCCGAAACATTAAAAAAAAACTCTAAAATTTAACCCGAAAAAACATGTTTTTTTAAAAACGCTTTTATGAACATAATTTTGGATGCAGTATTATTTGGTGTAAAATAAATATGGAGAAAACTTTTGTTTTGGAGTTGTAAGCCCAATTTAATCAGTTTTATGGAACAAAAACGGAAAGATGTATGATTTTGATGATTTTGGATAGTTCAGATTTACAAAATGACGCGTATTTCTGATTCAATGCAGTTTTTATGTAATGTTGTATATTTTTCCGTTAACTAGACCTCTTCAGCTTTATAATAAGTGGTCGACCATCAAAATCGGTCGAAGCATTAGCTGGGAATTCGATTCGCAAGTCACGCTAGACGTCCGAAACATTAAAAAAACTCTAAAATTTAACCCAAAAAAAATTTTTTTTTTAAAAACGCTTTTATGAACATAATTTTGGATCCAGTATTATTTGGTGTAAAATACATATGGAGAAAACTTTTGTTTTGGAGTTGTAAGCCCAATTTAATCAGTTTTATGGAACAAAAACGGAAAGATGTATGATTTTGATGATTTTGGATAGTTCAGATTTACAAAATGACGCGTATTTCTGATTCAATGTAGTTTTTATGTAATGTTGTATATTTTTCGTTAACTAGACCTCTTCAGCTTTATAATAAGTGGTCGACCATCAAAATCGGTCGAAGCATTAGCTGGGAATTTGATTCGCAAGTCACGCTAGACGTCCGAAACATTAAAAAAAACTCTAAAATTTAACCCGAAAAATCATGTTTTTTTAAAAACGCTTTTATGAACATAATTTTGGATCCAGTATTATTTGGTGTAAAATAAATATGGAGAAAACTTTTGTTTTGGAGTTGTAAGCCCAATTTAATCAGTTTTATTTAACAAAAACGGAAAGATGTATGATTTTGATGATTTTGGATAGTTCAGATTTACAAAATGACGCGTATTTCTGCTTCAATGTAGTTTTTATGTAATGTTGTATATTTTTCGTTTACTAGACCTCTTCAGCTTTAAAATAAGTGGTCGACCATCAAAATCGGTCGAAGCATTAGCTGGGAATTCGATTCGCAAGTCACGCCGTCCGAAACATTAAAAAAAACTCTAAAATTTAACCCGAAAAAACATGTTTTTTAAAAACGCTTTTATGAACATAATTTTGGATCCAGTATTATTTGGTGTAAAATAAATATGGAGAAAACTTTTGTTTTGGAGTTGTAAGCCCAATTTAATCAGATGTATGATTTTGATGATTTTGGATAGTTCAGATTTACAAAACGACGCGTATTTCTGATTCAATGTAGTTTTTATGTAATGTTGTATATTTTTCGTTAACTAGACCTCTTCAGCTTTATAATAAGTGGTCGACCATCAAAAACGGTCGAAGCATTAGCTGGGAATTCGATTCGCAAGTCACGCTAGACGTCCGAAACATTAAAAAAAATCTAAAATTTAACCCGAAAAAACATGTTTTTTTAAAAACGCTTTTATGAACATAATTTTGGATGCAGTATTATTTGGTGTAAAATAAATATGGAGAAAACTTTTGTTTTGGAGTTGTAAGCCCAATTTAATAAGTTTTATGGAACAAAAACGGAAAGATGTATGATTTTGATAATTTTGGATAGTTCAGATTTACAAAATGACGCGTATTTCTGCTTCAATGTAGTTTTTATGTGATGTTTTATATTTTTCGTTAACTAGACCTCTTCAGCTTTATAATAAGTGGTCGACCATCAAAATCGGTCGAAGCATTAGCTGGGAATTCGATTCGCAAGTCACGCTAGACGTCCGAAACATTAAAAAAAACTCTAAAATTTAACCCGAAAAAACATGTTTTTTAAAAACGCTTTTATGAACATAATTTTGGATCCAGTATTATTTGGTGTAAAATAAATATGGAGAAAACTTTTGTTTTGGAGTTGTAAGCCCAATTTAATCAGTTTTATGGAACAAAAACGGAAAGATGTATGATTTTGATGATTTTGGATAGTTCAGATTTACAAAATGACGCGTATTTCTGATTCAATGTAGTTTTTATGTAATGTTGTATATTTTTCGTTAACAAAAACTCTAAAATTTAACCCGAAAAAACATGTTTTTTTAAAAACGCTTTTATGAACATAATTTTGGATCCAGTATTATTTGGTGTAAAATAAATATAGAGAAAACTTTTGTTTTGGAGTTGTAAGCCCAATTTAATCAGTTTTATAGAACAAAAACGGAAAGATGTATGATTTTGATGATTTTGGATAGTTCAGATTTCCAAAATGACGCGAATTTCTGATTCAATGTAGTTTTTATGTAATGATGTATATTTTGCGTTAACTAGACCTCTTCAGCTTTATAATAAGTGGTCGACCATCAAAATCGGTCGAAGCATTAGCTGGGAATTCGATTCGCAAGTCACGCTAGACGTCCGAAACATTAAAAAAAAACTCTAAAATTTAACCCGAAAAAACATGTTTTTTTAAAAACGCTTTTATGAACATAATTTTGGATCCAGTATTATTTGGTGTAAAATAAATATGGAGAAAACTTTTGTTTTGGAGTTGTAAGCCCAATTTAATCAGTTTTATGGAACAAAAACGGAAAGATGTATGATTTTGATGATTTTGGATAGTTCAGATTTACAAAATGACGCGTATTTCTGATTCAATGTAGTTTTTATGTAATGTTGTATATTTTTCGTTAACTAGACCTCTTCAGCTTTATAATAAGTGGTCGACCATCAAAATCGGTCGAAGCATTAGCTGGGAATTCGATTCGCAAGTCACGCTAGACGTCCGAAGCATTAAAAAAAAACTCTAAAATTTAACCCGAAAAAACATGTTTTTTTAAAAACGCTTTTATGAACATAATTTTGGATCCAGTATTATTTGGTGTAAAATAAATATGGAGAAAACTTTTGTTTTGGAGTTGTAAGCCCAATTTAATCAGTTTTATGGAACAAAAACGGAAAGATGTATGATTTTGATGATTTTGGATAGTTCAGATTTACAAAATGACGCGTATTTCTGATGCAATGTAGTATTTATGTAATGTTGTATATTTTTCGTTAACAAGACCTCTTCAGCTTTATAATAAGTGGTCGATTATCAAAATTGGTCGAAGCATTACCTGGGAATTCGATTCGCAAGTCACGCTAGACGTCCGAAACATTAAAAAAAACTCTAAAATTTAACCCGAAAAAACATGTTTTTTTAAAAACGCTTTTATGAACATAATTTTGGATCCAGTATTATTTGGTGTAAAATAAATATGGAGAAAACTTTTGTTTTGGAGTTGTAAGCCCAATTTAATCAATTTTATGGAACAAAAACGGAAAGATGTATGATTTTAATGATTTTGGATAGTTCAGATTTACAAAATGACGCGTATTTCTGATTCAATGTAGTTTTTATGTAATGTTGTATATTTTTCGTTAACTAGACCTCTTTAGCCTTATAATAAGTGGTCGCCCATCAAAATTGGTCGAAGCATTAGCTGGGAATTCGATTCGCAAGTCACGCTTGACGTCCGAAACATTAAAAAAAAAACTCTAAAATTTAACCCGAAAAAAAATGTTTTTTTAAAAACGCTTTTATGAACATAATTTTGGATGCAGTATTATTTGGTGTAAATAAATATGGAGAAAACTTTTGTTTTGGAGTTGTAAGCCCAATTCAATCAGTTTTATTTAACAAAAACGGAAAGATGTATGATTTTGATGATTTTGGATAGTTCAGATTTACAAAATGACGCGTATTTCTGCTTCAATGTAGTTTTTATGTAATGTTGTATACTTTTCGTTAACTAGACCTCTTTAGCTTTATAATAAGTGGTCGATTATCAAAATTGGTCGAAGCATTACCTGGGAATTCGATTCGCAAGTCACGCTAGACGTCCGAAACATTAAAAAAAACTCTAAAATTTAACCCGAAAAAACATGTTTTTTTAAAAACGCTTTTATGAACATAATTTTGGATCCAGTATTATTTGGTG
The DNA here is from genome assembly GCA_949824845.1 of Rhingia rostrata. Classification (NCBI taxonomy): domain Eukaryota; kingdom Metazoa; phylum Arthropoda; class Insecta; order Diptera; family Syrphidae; genus Rhingia; species Rhingia rostrata. Next base: position 118,877,856 of record OX463755.1, read on the forward strand.
TAAAATAAATATGGAGAAAACTTTTGTTTTGGAGTTGTAAGCTCAATTTAATCAATTTTATGGAACAAAAACGGAAAGATGTATGATTTTGATGATTTTGGATAGTTCAGATTTACAAAATGACGCGTATTTCTGATTCAATGTAGTTTTTATGTAATGTTGCATAGTTTTCGTTAACTAGACCTCTTCAGCTTTATAATAAGTGGTCGACCAACAAAATCGGTTGAAGCATTAGCTGGGAATTCGATTCGCAAGTCACGCTAGACGTCCGAAACATTAAAAAAAACTCTAAAATTTAACCCGAAAAAACATGTTTTCTTAAAAACGCTTTTATGAACATAATTTTGGATCCAGTATTATTTGGTGTAAAATAAATATCGAGAAAACTTTTGTTTTGGAGTTGTAAGCCCAATTTAATCAGTTTAATGGGACAAAAACGGAAAGATGTATGATTTTGATGATTTTGGATAGTTCAGATTTACAAAATGACGCGTATTTCTGATTCAATGTAGTTTTTATGTAATGTTGTATATTTTTCGTTTACTAGACCTCTTCAGCTTTATAATAAGTGGTCGACCATCAAAATCGGTCGAAGCATTAGCTGTGAATTCGATTCGCAAGTCACGCTAGACGTCCGAACCAATTAAATAAAAAAATAATTAATAATAAAAGTTGCCGAATTTGGCCTTGATGCGAATTGTTACAATACGTTCGCTAATGTGTTGGAAACATAAGGCTTCTTGCCTTAGTCTGGCACTTATACAAAATCCGCATCCGCTGTCGCTGTTTCTGCTCAATATAACACGGACCATAGTAGATGTCACAGGTTTTCATCCTCTTTTTGCCCGGCCTACCGCGAATTTCTGATTCAATGTAGTTTTTATGTAATGATGTATATTTTGCGTTAACTAGACCTCTTCAGCTTTATAATAAGTGGTCGACCATCAAAATCGGTCGAAGCATTAGCTGGGAATTCGATTCGCAAGTCACGCTAGACGTCCGAAACATTAAAAAAAAACTCTAAAATTTAACCCGAAAAAACATGTTTTTTTAAAAACGCTTTTATGAACATAATTTTGGATCCAGTATTATTTGGTGTAAAATAAATATGGAGAAAACTTTTGTTTTGGAGTTGTAAGCCCAATTTAATCAGTTTTATGGAACAAAAACGGAAAGATGTATGATTTTGATGATTTTGGATAGTTCAGATTTACAAAATGACGCGTATTTCTGATTCAATGTAGTTTTTATGTAATGTTTTATATTTTTCGTTAACTAGACCTCTTCAGCTTTATAATAAGTGGTCGACCATCAAAATCGGTCGAAGCATTAGCTGGGAATTCGATTCGCAAGTCACGCTAGACGTCCGAAACATTAAAAAAAACTCTAAAATTTAACCCGAAAAAACATGTTTTTTTAAAAACGCTTTTATGAACATAATTTTGGTTCCAGTATTATTTGGTGTAAAATAAATATGGAGAAAACTTTTGTTTTGGAGTTGTAAGCCCAATTTAATCAGTTTTATGGAACAAAAACGGAAAGATGTATGATTTTGATGATTTTGGATAGTTCAGATTTACAAAATGACGCGTATTTCTGATGCAATGTAGTATTTATGTAATGTTGTATATTTTTCGTTAACAAGACCTCTTCAGCTTTATAATAAGTGGTCGATTATCAAAATTGGTCGAAGCATTACCTGGGAATTCGATTCGCAAGTCACGCTAGACGTCCGAAACATTAAAAAAAACTCTAAAATTTAACCCGAAAAAACATGTTTTTTTAAAAACGCTTTTATGAACATAATATTGGATCCAGTATTATTTGGTGTAAAATAAATATGGAGAAAACTTTTGTTTTGGAGTTGTAAGCCCAATTTAATCAATTTTATGGAACAAAAACGGAAAGATGTATGATTTTAATGATTTTGGATAGTTCAGATTTACAAAATGACGCGTATTTCTGCTTCAATGTAGTTTTTATGTAATGTTGTATATTTTTCGTTAACTAGACCTCTTTAGCCTTATAATAAGTGGTCGCCCATCAAAATTGGTCCAAGCATTAGCTGGGAATTCGATTCGCAAGTCACGCTTGACGTCCGAAACATTACAAAAAAAACTCTAAAATTTAACCCGAAAAAAAATGTTTTTTTAAAAACGCTTTTATGAACATAATTTTGGATGCAGTATTATTTGGTGTAAAATAAATATGGAGAAAACTTTTGTTTTGAGGTTGTAAGCCCAATTTAATCAGTTTTATTTAACAAAAACGGAAAGATGTATGATTTTGATGATTTTGGATAGTTCAGATTTACAAAATGACGCGTATTTCTGCTTCAATGTATTTTATGTAATGTTGTATACTTTTCGTTAACTAGACCTCTTTAGCTTTATAATAAGTGGTCGATTATCAAAATTGGTCGAAGCATTACCTGGGAATTCGATTCGCAAGTCACGCTAGACGTCCGAAACATTAAAAAAAACTCTAAAATTTAACCCGAAAAAACATGTTTTTTTTAAAAACGCTTTTATGAACATAATTTTGGATCCAGTATTATTTGGTGTAAAATAAATATGGAGAAAACTTTTGTTTTGGAGTTGTAAGCTCAATTTAATCAATTTTATGGAACAAAAACGGAATGTAATGTAGTTTTTATGTAATGTTGTATAGTTTTCGCTAACTAGACCTCTTCAGCTTTATAATAAGTGGTCGACCAACAAAATCGGTTGAAGCATTAGCTGGGAATTCGATTCGCAAGTCACGCTAGACGTCCGAAACATTAAAAAAAACTCTAAAATTTAACCCGAAAAAACATGTTTTCTTAAAAACGCTTTTATGAACATAATTTTGGATCCAGTATTATTTGGTGTAAAATAAATATCGAGAAAACTTTTGTTTTGGAGTTGTAAGCCCAATTTAATCAGTTTAATGGAACAAAAACGGAAAGATGTATGATTTTGATGATTTTGGATAGTTCAGATTTACAAAATGACGCGTATTTCTGATTCAATGTAGTTTTTATGTAATGTTGTTGTCTTCAGCTTTATAATAAGTGGTCGACCATCAAAATCGGTCGAAGCATTAGCTGTGAATTCGATTCGCAAGTCACGCTAGACGTCCGAACCAATTAAATAAAAAAATAATTAATAATAAAAGTTGCCGAATTTGGCCTTGATGCGAATTGTTACAATACGTTCGCTAATGTGTTGGAAACATAAGGCTTCTTGCCTTAGTCTGGCACTTATACAAAATCCGCATCCGCTGTCGCTGTTTCTGCTCAATATAACACGGACCATAGTAGATGTCACAGGTTTTCATCCTCTTTTTGCCCGGCCTACCCCATCTTATTTCCTGGATGTCAGTAATGTCTGCTTTTTAGCAGTTAAGGGCTTCCGCTAGTTGTTCGCTTGCACCTCTCCTGTTTAATGTTCTCACATTTCAGGTGCAGATACGAACGTCGTTGTCCTTTTTTCGTTTAGCCGTGTCGTCAACAATAAAATCAGTCCTTTCCGAGGCTATTAGTTGCTTCGTAACATGATTTTTTTATGGTTGGGTAGTTAACCAACCCCCATTTGGGCCAGTTCCAATTTATTAGATACCCCTTTCTGTTCATCCACCACCAGCTCTGTTCAAGGGGCCTGACTAACCCTTAAAATTCCTAGACAACCTGTTGTCCGAATATGTCGAAGCAGCTTGTCTAAGGTCACCTGGGACAGCAGGCCGGGTATTCATTCCGTGCCATTCTGAACTGGCTGTTTAAAGTGTTGCTGTTTTTCGTCGTGTTATCAACACTCGCGCTTATCGTTTAGCAAGTCAAATCCGGTTGGATGAGACCAGTACCCAATGGTTACCACTTGGTAAAAATAAGCACTTAATGTGTAGTCAGAGTTTCAACAAGTTAAAGCCAATCAGAGTCTACCCTCGTTCTAAAACACCCAATTATCCCCTAAAAAGATATTAAGATTTCTCAGATTCTTTTTTCAATTTATTTTACTGTTTGGCCATAAACTAGGTTTTTCTAAAAAGCGGAAGTGGCAGTGAGCGGATTTCAAAATTCTGGAATTTTAGACAGTTTATAGTTACAAGCTGACTAAAAAGGCATAAGGTGCGAATAGGATTGATACGAGTTACGTTAACTACACCTCATACTTTTCAAACTAGTCCTCCCCAGGGCCATCTTTGTACTTATCACTCCATCTGTTCAGCAAATTAAAAAACTTTGCCACTTATAAATGAGTTACCCACAATTTGATTATGCGAATGATGTAATGGAGTCAAGTGGTATAATGGAACCGTACGAACTATGCACGATAGACTTTTGCCAAAATTTATTCCAAGCAAGGAGAAGAGAATAAATTACAAAAACTGTGTCTAACCATCCGCATTTGCATTTAAAACTGCAGGCGGAACCGCACCGCACAACATCAAAATTCGGAAACTTTTTTGAGAATATTCGTGTCTTCTCAGTTCGGGCGAGAGCAACAATCCTATCAAAAGAGCCCATTGTTGTCACACAAAAGAGCCCCCAGTCTCCTTTTTGCTGAGTTTGTAATGATTTTTTTTTTGTAATTCATTCTCAGGCGAGGCGTGATGCCAGCCCTTACACGAGGATACCAAGTTGCCACCTCCCTTTGCTCTTGAGAATCATTTGGCAAAATTCAAATTATGTTGGCAAAACTTGTTTCATCAGCCTGTAAGGACATATTGAGTTTGAAGATGGTTGAGAGGCGTGATGTCTGTGACACCGTATCGTCATCGTCAGATAGGGTGGGTAGCGTACTGGAGCATAAAAAAACTTCTCCTATCCCAACGAAAAGTGGGTTTGTCAATATCCTTAAATATTTACCATATCCACCTCTAAAACCGACAATTAGCATCACTCTTTCCCACCCTCTGTAAATGAATGAAAATACTTTTAATGTTGACGGCAATGACGAAGAAGCGTTATCGGAGCTTTGAAATGCACGCGCCACTCACACTATTGACGAGAGATCGGGATCAAGAGGACTTACAAAAAATGAGTTCGTTTAGCTTAATTAAAAAAAAACCTATCCAACTAAACAATGAAGAAGTAAGTTTGAGGAGAGGACAAGGCCAGTACCACCATACCAACCATGTATTTAAATGATGATTACAAATGGTTTAATTTCATGTTAAGCTCGTTAGTTCCTGCGACAGGTTGTAGTGTGCGTCGTGTGGGCGATTGAGGTCATCGTCGTTAAGTTATAGTTGCGATAATAATCCTCGGATTGTGTCCATGGACGGATTACAGACATGTACGTATGTACAATGGAGAACAGGAAACACGGATTCCACTGAATATAAGCCACATGAACCGCTGCATACATACTCCTCACTTTCCGTCGAACTCTGTTGCTTGCACGGTGGCATTTGCGTTCACGAACCGATGCTATCGCCAGGACATGCCTAGCAACCCAATGACGTAATTGTGATGTCCTTGCCTGCAATGCCAACATTATTATGTTAATGAGGTTAGAATCGCCGGGATTGAAAATGTAAATGTTGATTGAGGTTGAGTCATGGTCTTTCTAATGCGTACTCGGCATGCTGAAGTAGAAAAATCGTAAGTAATAGGAAAGAGTATTAGTTGATGTTTGTGAGAACTGGTCTCTGTAATTCATTAAACAAATTTACATAGTAACTTGCGATTTAGAGGAACTCGTTTGGACGGTTGCCAGAAATAGTGATGAGTAGATTGTGGCTTGCCAAGGGGTGGTAATGCCATTACATCAAAACATATGCGTTTTCACCAAACTTAGGTGTATAAACATTCAGAACATGGGTGAAGAATTCCCTAAATGTTGACTTATAAAGTCTTAGCTAATATGCCATAATCAAACAAAAGATCATTATAAAGTGCATGGTATCTAAATTAGGACGTTAGAATAGAGATGGCGGATGTTCCAAAATGCCAATGGTTGTGACATATCTATATTATAGACGTCGAGTTTTAGGATTTGGGGCAGATTCCACACTATTCTCTTTCCATTGAATAACATCTTTCTTCAAACCAAGAATTGCTTCAAGTCTAAGGTGGAAACCGATAGTGCTGAGATTGAAGGTAAAATTCGACACATTGATGCCGAGCTTGCCCCACATAAAGCAGCACCAATGGAGTCTGGGCGAGACCTGTGAAGATGTCGGAGACCAAGCGTTGTGGATGCTTTTCTGGTACGGGGAATTGATAAATGATCTCCGGCTGGGGAGCGCGAATGGTTTGCGAGTGATTATCTTTTCTGGCATCCTGTGAAAACTTCAGCTGAACATTGGCCAAGTGCCATTTGAAAAACATTGAAAGCGAAGCATCACCGACAATCAGCTCCAACTTATAGACTCCAGATTTGTAGCCAAAATCGCCACCTCTAGCGCCGACGTCCATGTCGAACTTGTATGCTTTGGACGAGTCCTCCTCTGCTACCTAAATTTATCCTCGTCAGTTTCCTTGTTGGCCAAACGCGCAAAGGCCTGGTGGACGGTCATAACTTTTGTAGTACCATCGTCAGTGAGTGCAGCTTTAAGAATGAATTTTTGGGTGTGATCTGCAAATAGAACTTCCGACAGAGTGCTGGCGAACGCCATGTTTTGCTTCCTGACGGCGGAAGTGGCATCAGAATCACCAACACCAACTTCAAGCGAGTGTACCTTCACTGTTACTGTTCCATTGGAGTTAAGCAACTGATTATTCATTTCCGCGGTGATGTCAACTGTGTAGCTTAAAGGTAGATAAATCCGCAGCATATGTAGTTTCATCCGAGCTCTTTGAAACAAATTAGACCTTCTCGGCGATAACAATGTTTCCCTTTTTAACCATGACCTTAATTGGGATGCCAAGAGCGAATGGTGACAGCGGTTTGCCCAAAAGATCAACTACCGCGATGCTGAGGAGTGGAGATTCTGCTTGAAGTTGTCTATTACCGATTAATTTTATGCAGATGGGAGCGACCATCTCGCCAGCTACGCTGATGGTCTTCAAAGCTTCCACGAGGAAATGCACACCCTTTGCTGTATGTACAGAACGACGTCTGAAGAAATATGTGGCCAACTTGACCGCCTGACTATCAGTAATAAGAGCTAGTTTGTTTAGAACTTTGGTAACCTAAACGCACCGTCGATAATTAAAGCGGTAATGCTAAGACCACCCTCGAACTGTAACATCTTTCTGTCAATTTCATCAGCGTGTACGATAGCGTCTTCTACACGATCAGCCACAAATGCAGCTGGAGAGCCAAGCTCAGCATCGATATAGAATACGTATCCCAAGCTGCTCAATGAATCGTCCTTCTTAAGGATGGTCTGCAGATTCTTAGAAATCCTGTTCTTAGTGACTGCATCTGTCGTCACTCCCATGACCTTCGAAGCGAATAGATTAAAAACAATCTGTGGAGTTTTTGCCATTTCTTTGCCGAAGGAGGTGGAAATATTATTCATCCGCTCAGAGAAAAAACATCACTTTGAGGGAATTAAAGAGTTCATCATCATCATCATCATACAAACCTCACCAAAGTCCAGATCGGACAATGATTAACCCTTCGAACAGTTGCTGCATTGGTTTAGCGCAAAAAGCTATCACCACATCAAACTATGAAGCAGTAAAACTACATCCCAGTTCACCAAACAAACTTGGTCGAGGCTAGATTCAAAAAGGTCTAGCATATTGATCTCATTTGGAACACCGCACATTAGCGCCACTTTCTATCCCTCTGTATAAAACACAAGTACACTACAAGGCTTGACCTTCCCCAGCAGCTGCCCGGATGAAAACGAGAAAGAGGCAACTCTTCAGCTGCCGGCAAAAGCAAACTTCACTGCTTACAAAATCTCAGAGTTTTATCAAATATGGAAATCAAAAATCTCCCCCGTTTCATAAGAAGCTCATGATGGTTTTAAAAAAGTTGATTTATAAGAATCAGAAAACAGACACTCTAGCGTAACCTAACAAAGATTGGCAAAACGAATGGAGTTTAAATTCCTTACTCGGAGGTTTTAAATACATATGCATACCAGACGTGTGTACGAAGCAATATTTATGCCACGAATAATGAGAACACCAGCCCATTTAGAAAATTTCTACGAAAGTTGAATACTCTCGGGTATTCTTTCTAAGCAGGTGAGGCTGGGAAAATGTAAACTTTAAATATTGCTTTACGATTAGTGTCTCCGCGGACAATCCAACCCACTCCCCCTAAAATGTTCAATGGAGTGCAAGTTGGAGATCAGTATTTACTCGTGGTCTTCAAACCTAAATGCTTTCATTACCCATCACATTTGTTGGGACATAAAACCATCAAGAGTATTTCATTGAATACTTGGTTCTGCCTATGATGTGGTCAATTGGAAGAGAAGTACACATACAACCGTTAAGTCTGTGAGCTGTGTCAATTAAATGTAGCAAATATAATCTAAAACGGATACACATGCGGACTACACTATCGAAATATAAACGCCAATCGTCTAGCTACGAGTGTCTTCGAATTCCAGCCTCCGGTTTCGAGAGGAAAAATTATGCTAAGCCACCCGTGTAAAAATAGCAATCCTGGCAGAGCGGTTATAATAAAACACTGGAAGCAGCTTTTTAAAAACCAAAAACGATAGAAGGCTGCCTTGTTTCAGGAAAGGTCACCCGAAAGGTCGGAAGCCCGATAAATGAGAAAGCATTAAAAATAACAAAAAAAAACATAGGAATGCAGGGCCAAAGATTTATTTGGAAGTACCTACCAGGTGTGTATAAGTGCTAATAAACCCAAGTGTAACCTTTAGTACATATATGTACAATTTACGGTCTTTTTCAGCTAATTATTACATTGTTGATGTTCATCATGTAAATTGGACACAACGTCTTGATGGCATTAGAACAAACCTTAATATAAGGGTACATGTTCTCACATTCACCCTAAAGGACAAGACTTAACAACCCAACTTGCTTACCGAAACATTTTTGCGAACGTAATTCAATTTTTAAATGCCAAAGGGCCTCCATTATTTTCTGGTCCCATTTAAGGCCCTCTCAACTTATTTACATTTAAATGAGACGTGCTTATGCCTACATCTGAAATCGTAATTTTCATATTAAATATAAAAAAAAAGAAAACCATATCCGTGACTTAGCCAAACACCCCCATTTGGTCCTTGATTTATGGGAAAATAAATCGCCTCTCTTGCTTATTTTATTTAATTCGAAGAGTCTAGATTTATACCTCGAAATACAGAAGGAACCCACCCAGCAAAAAGGACAGCCCGGTCGAGGACCGAGGTAATATGAAACGCAATTCAGTCTTCCCCTCATGTGCACAGAGATATGCAAATGAAGGGTTTATTAAGTTTTTGTAATCAAAGCAATCTGTTCGATTCGAAATCACTTTCCACTTTCTACCTACTGAACTGGAAACAAAAACTTAGGCACAGCGCACAACAAAGGATAATTGAATTAGACATAAAGGCCAGACAGTCGTAGCTATGTAATAGATATGTGTACGAAATATAGGATACCTATGCCTACCCACAGCCGGTCTATAGTTGTAGTGGGATTTTATCTGAACATGGCAAGGATTACAATCGAAATCAGTTTGCATGACGAATAACACGACTATTTGGTCAGTTTTGGCATTTAAGGTCTTTAACAACAGAACAGGCTTTACATAGATACACATGCACATTCTGTTCGGTAAATCACTCGAATGGATTAATACAGAAAGGCTACTCCAGCTGTAGGTATCCGTTTATTGATGGTTAACACATGCAAGCTGATTGAAAACAAAAAAAAACTCGAACGCGACCACAATATGCATCGGGTAGTGAGAATCTGGATGGCATAAGTGGTAACACAACACGATGACACTCACACTCATACAATGTCAATGTTGCCAGATTGAGGTCACCATATGACAAAATTGTGTCATTTTTGTTTACTATTGAAATTTTTTAGCGAACTGCAAGAAATGGAATGGTTTTGGAATGAAAAAAACACTTAACCTCGAATTTAAAAAAAAACGGGTTTTAGTTTTAACAAGTTAACTTTGCCGATGCACTGTTCTCATTGGTAGATCGACTTTTTTAGTCACGAGACATATGAGGGGAATTATATCTTCTTTTTACTGCCCATTACGATGCAAGATTGAGAAAATTGACTTTGAAAATTTGCTAAACTCCCTTGGGCAGCGTTTTGTCATCGGAGATGACTTTAATGCAAAATATGCATTATGGGGATCTAGATGCATATCACAGGAATGTAGGATACTTTACGATGCAGGTAGAAAGTACAATACCGAATTCTTTTCTACTGGAAAACAAACTTACTGGCCAACTGATTTGATCGATTTTTTCATCGTAAAAGGTATGCCGTCCAATCGAATCAGAGTTGAAGAATGCTTTGATATTTTCTCTGACCATTCTCCGGTCATTTTAACAACGAACGAGTCGTTCAATCATTAAAATTAAAAAACCACCTAGACTAACAAACGGGAAAAGCCAACTGGTAAGGTTTCAAAATTATATTGAAAATAATATCCAACTGAGTGAAGCGCTCTAAACCCCAATGGAACTCGAAGTCGCGGTTGACTCCTTTATCGATACCATTCAAAAAGCAGCATTAAATAATAATACTTAACTGAGCAAAATAGTGATTGATCAGGCAAAAAAGAAGAGCTCCTAAAAGATGGCAACAACCACGTGCTCCCCAAGATAAGAATATTTAAACCGGTTGAGTAACTTGATATCAGTAGTCATCAGAGATCATGTGACTTCTTCAATTTGATTCTTGAGAGGATTGTACAAAAACTCCCGAGCCAACAACAGAGGCACAATTTTTACAAGAATTGGTGCAACTACTAGCGTACGCCGACGATATTGACATCATTGGTACAGGATGAAGCGGCAAAAATGGGTTAAGCAGTAAATGAGGGCAAGACGATGTATATGCTGTTAACACGAAAGGACACACAACATCGACGATTTGGAAAGAACGTCACCATTGACAGATATATTTTTGAGGTAGTACGGGACTTTGTCTATCTCGGCTCTAAACACCACATACATGACGTACCGGCGCGCGATAACAGTCGTAACTGTCCAAAGAGCTTTTTCTTCTTTAAACATTATTTGAAGCCTCAGTCAAAAACCCTTGAGAGTTTATTGTTAGTAACCCTTGCTTCTTAAAATATTAGAATTATTATTAAGACCATTCCTCTCTCTGACATTAAAAGTTTAAATATTTTTTTTATACTTATAATATTCATATATGTACACATATTAAGATAAATAAGACAATAAATGCAGTTTAAAAATTGAACATCTTTATTTTTTTTCCTAGACAAAAAACGGTTTTAGGTTGTTTATTTCCGTTTACTTTTTATCCCCTTTTCCATAGGAGTTTTGATACATAGTTAAACATAGAGAAATAATTTAGCCGATATAACTTAAAGTATATGGATCGTCTCAGAATCGATAGCTGAGTCAATTTAGACATGTCTGTCCGCCCGTCCGTCCGTACGTCACCAATTTTTGAGCCTGAAATTTTGAGCTAGAATTATGAAATTTGGTTTACGTGTTTGTTGTTGCTCCCAGCAGAACAAGTTTAAACATTTTTGAAATCCGACCACTGTCACGCCATTTAAAAATTAGTTTTAATTTTAGGCCAAACCGTTAGAGAATTTGAAAAAGTGTATGAACAACATATCTAGACAATGCTAATGTCTATATTTCGGTAAAAATTTAAACATTTCGGAAAATTTTTTGAAACAAAATCATTGGTTATGATTTTGGAGGCGTTTTCATACAAAAAACATTTGTAAACGGTAATTCATAGCAAAACCAGGTGAAAAACGTTGTTTTTTGTTGAACCATAAAAAATGTTGATGAACTGTCAGAACAATATGTTTCGCCATTAAGCCGAAATTTCGGGGATATATATTTTAAGGATGGAATGGGATAGGGTATTAAACGATCCCCACAGGGGATTGTAGCCTTTTTATAAGTAAATTTTTTATATTTATATCTTTAAATGGGCGATGTGTTCAAATATTTCGTATTGACCGCATGCAGACATGGTAACGAATTTAACGTCAGGTGATATTTTTAGAAAATATATTTTATTAAAAAGATCAACAAATGAGTGATAAACTTGAACAATAAAAATAACTCTCAAGCAAATTGCAAAAAAACTGAGATTATTAAATATATCTCGGAGCAAGACCTAAATGTCGATGGAGAATGAAATATCTCTGTGAGAAATCAAATTAAAATAAAGATCGAGAGTTATTTTGGAGCTCTATATAAATCTGTTGAAATATGTCAATTTATTTATGATTTACTTTTGTACGTTCGTCATTCGCATAACGTGCGGCAGTTTACAAAACTCTAAGCATTTATTTAACCAAACAATGGTTAGCTGCCTTAAACAACGGGTGATTTTTTAAGAGTTAAGTTTTTCAGGTTGGCTGCACTGGTTAGTAATGGGGTCCAAACGTCATCTGTCAAAGTGAAAAGTTTTCAGTATACTCTGCCATTTAATCATGGAAATACTTACAAGATTGCAAATTATTGAAATATATTATCAAAATTCGTGTTCTGTGAAAAATGTGAACCGCTTGTTACGACCATATTATGGTCGTCCTAATAGACATGGTGAATCAACAATTCGTGCTGTTATCACCAAATTTCGCACCAAATTTACTTTGTTGGATAATAAACCATCGACTCACATGCGTACAGTGCATACCGAAGAAAATATTGCAGTCGTAGCGTCCAATATTAATGAAGATCGTGAAATGTCAATTCGTCGTTCTCAGCAATTGGGCATGTGTTACTCAACCACATGGAAAATTGTATATGTCGATTTGGGTTTGAAAGCCTATAAAATTAAACTTATGCAAGAATTGAAGCCTAATGATCTACCACAACGTTTAATTTCTGGTGAATGGGCCTTAGAACAGCTCAATGAAAATCCGCTGTTTTATCGAAAAATTGTGTTCAGCGGTGAGACTCATTGGATACGTAAATAAGCAAAACTGTCGTATCTGGAGTGATAAACAGCAGCATGCCATACAAGAATTACCGATGCATCCCGAAAAAACGGCAGTTTGGTGCGATTTATGGGCTGGCGGTCCATTTTTCTTCAAAGACGACGTGGAAGAAACATTACCGTCAACGGCGAACGATATCGAGCCGTGATACGCGAATTTTTTTTTTGTGCAGCAGTTGATTGAGTTGAACTTGGTTGACATGTGGTTTCATTAAGACGGTGCCACATGCCACACAGCTTGTGAAACAATAGAAATGTTGAAGGATGAATTTGGTGAGCAGCTTATCTCTCGAAATGGCCTTGTGAGTTGGCCGCCAAGATCATGCGATTTAACGCCTCTTGATTACAGGGTAACATAACACGCGTAATTCGTGGAATACAGGCCGAAATACTCGAAAAAGTGACGCAAAATTTAACCTTCCGAATGGACCATTTGAAACGGAGCCGCGGACAACATTTATATGAAGTTGTCTTTTAAACGTAAATGGCAAAGGCCTAATTATCGATAACAATAAATAAATTTGGAATATTTGATGCACATTTGAGTGTTTTATATGATTTAAAAAAAACTACGCTTAAAAAATCACCCGTTATATCAAAAATAATAATAATAACAACTATTGGTTACTTCAATAAATGCATTCTTGCAAGCGGCCCCAAATGTTATCTTGGGTTTTTTAACCAGGAACGCCTCGTTTAGTAATCCAATATAAACGTATTACTGATGCACTTTATCATCAGCATTTACTGTTATTATTATTGCACTTTCCGTGACTCAATTCTAAACTACTGGCAACACTGCAACCATCACGTATGATTACGTCCAACTTACACAACCGTGGTCGAGAACGCAATGCAAACAAAACCAAACGCAACGCACTCACTTTCTCGGTAACACAACGAGTTTATTCAATTTTGCGTATTCATTTCAATTTTGTGATTGCTTACTCTGTAAATGGAAAAAGGACATTGTCAACATATTGTATGATCACACCAAATCATTGTCCGGCAACGGCCGTCATCCTCTTACCACTAGTTGGCTGATTCCTCCTTCTTCCAGGACCCCCACACTGATGGATTACCATCTCATCAGATCGAGTGTTCGTCATCGCCCTTGCCGTCAAATCACATCACGTGCTTATCCAATTGATTTCGAGAAACTTTTGCCAACTTGTTCGTCACTCAACCCGCCTCCGAAATGCTGCTGAAATTTGCAATTTAAATGCTCCGGACGATAGGGTGGTTCGATGCGGGCTGGTAGGCGAAACTACACCACTCCGGACAATGTCCAATGTGTTTTACGGTGATTTTATGTCGAAGTAGATTTGTATCTGTACGTTTGTATGTGTGGATCTCACTTTGGAAAATCAATCTGACAAAAAACCTGCAGTAAATTGAAAAGTTTTTAGTGTCATATGGTGTAAGAGGGCGGTGTGTCAGGCTTAGGAGGCGATGGTGGAAATCTCACCCATTATACTAGAAAGCAGCGGGATAAAAGTATTGAATGCAGTTTGTAGAAATCCTTTATTCTAAATGAAATGACAAGTGCATTCAGCACTTTGGGTAATTGTTTCCGAATGAGTATAGATGTAGAGTAGATATGTGATGATTCACTTGTATGGAGGCAAAAGAGTGCAAACAAATGTATTGCATATACACATACTGGAGGCGTATCGGTTACCAGCGTTTCAATTAATTGGAAAATAATTGGTAATGGCTAGCTATTTGGAAAAATCCAATCAGAATGTAACTGTGCAGCACCAGAAATTCACTTTAAATATTCGAAAGAGAATATCACAACTCGACAGTCGACACTGCATATTAAAAAGCCACTGCTTAATTTAAAGTTAATGAATTACGAGCAGCGGAGACCGGGGCTGGACTTTACGATTTTGAGAAATCGAACAAGAACGCCCACTATCTACAAACACGTAATAAAAGCTTGTTAGACAGGCCGGTGTATTGGTGTTAATTGGGAGAAGTTTTAAGAACAAGTTTATGAAGGTTTATAGCTCTTGAAGTCTGTGGTTGATTCTTTTTCCGCATAGCCAATTTCCCAGCAAAATAAGATTTTTTTATGCGCTTTAAGAACGCATTAACAGCGGTTAAGAAAAGAAATACTTCATTTGATTTCTTTCTTAATATGCAAAAATGGCGACGATATCTCGACATCTCAATTTTTCAGACCATGATGTCAATCTGCCCTAGCGAGGTATTTGTCGGAGCAAAAATAGTTCGTCGGAGGGTTAAATTGCATTCGAGGTACCTACATATGTTTCCTCACTACAATTCGTAAATAAATTCCGCAAAGAATTTGTGTCGGAGGAAATCGGAAAAAAAATTGCACTTAGCTGTCGAAAATTGCACGAAAAATTGCCATCTGAACGCACTGCAACGCAATTCGCCGGGTTGCGTTCCAAGAAATATTCCAAGCAGCTTTTCGGAAGAAGCTAAAATCCTCCGAATCGTACAAAATCGGAGAATTTTCCGCTCCGACGGATGCCTCGCTAGGGCCGAATATCGTCATCGCATGCTCTGCTAACAGTTGCACAGATTTATGGAAGATTGCACCCCTGGTATTGGCTCGGGAGTTTTGTACAATCTTCTTAAGAATAGTTTTAAAGAAGTCACATGACAATGTGTCATCTAAATTTTTGGTATCGGGTGTTTCGGTAATGTCGTTGCTGACCATGATGTAGCAGCGAGTATGTCCATCCTGCATAGTTTGGACAGTATACCAAGGAGTCTAATTATGTGTGGCTCGGATAAACGATTATGAGAGGTTATAATAGTAAGGTCTACTTTAATTGCTAATGAGTTCGTGTACACTTCTCACCAATTTACCTTCAGCTGCTTTGGCGGCTCATTAGGAAGGAAACTATTTTCACCAGCCTTGTATAACTTAGGCAAGATATTGTTAACTCCATTTTGGTCATGTGGCTGGAGTAAATAGAAATAATCTTAACTGATGTCATATTTTTTCCTCAGTCGGAGCATGAGTGCATTAATGCTTTTGTTGGCATGGATGTGGATTGTCGCAATGTCTCTGAAGCATAAGACTGTTTGCCTAGTTTAAATTTTTTATTTTATTTCACTGAAATGAGCTTTTATTTCACCAAAAATGAATATATGAGTAGAGTTAGACTTTACTGATGTTATTGGTTGTGCTCCACGAGTCCGAAATGTGTAGTCGCACCAACTCGATCTTTTGCAGAAAATGATTTATCTACAGATAATCAATAGGGATATATTGTTATAAATTCAGATTGCATCGTGCGAACATACCCTGTATGAAAATCAAACACATCTATCTATGGAGTGGTATAAATAGAGATGAAGCGACAACCAGCGAGTTAGTCTAAATTGTTTCAATAAATAATTGTTAAACATAAAAGAGAAAAGCATTTTATCAATCGAAGCCCGACTTCATATGTTAGATCGTCGTAATAGTGTCTGTCAAGGATTTTTTTATTGTAGTTCCTAATTTCGTCAATAAAACTAATAAACAATGAATAATCTTATTTTTTTGCCTACTTTTAAAAATAATCAAAGCGTAAAACTTTTAAACACTCGCATGATATTTTTTTTTTTAACTTGTGATTTTCACATCATTGGAAAAATGAAACCGTATAGACCATGTACAGTATTTCTAACGGCCTTCGATTACTCCTGAAAATAAAATATTAAAAAGTACTCTTTCTCAACTTTAAATACAACTTCAGCAAAATGCATCACAGGGATACACAGTGAATTTAAACTTAAAAGGAAGTACCTCTGCCACCGAGCGAAATGTGCATAATTATACTCTTGTCGAGAACAAGTGCAAACAAAAGCTTTTTTGCTTACAGTTTCAAATTTCAATTAAAACAAAAAGTTGCATAGAAACAGTAGCACAAGAACTTTCAACTTTGGAATCCCAAGAGTATATGATCGTCAATACCTGAAAGGCATTCAATGTTACAACATCTCCTTCAGGGATAATCATTTCTGTATGCGAATGAAGTAGTTTTACTCTTTAAAGATACGTTTCATAAGTTGTCAGTTTAAACAAAAAATATGAATGGGCGGATCTGTCCCTGCGTTTGGCAGGATATTGAAGAGAAATTTCCTAGACAATAACTGAAAAATTACCTGGCTCCGTTTCCTCTTGCCTTTTGTTTTTTTTTTGGGCTTTTCATTACACTCATTATGAGATTTCTCTTCTTTCGTACAAGCGATCCGTACATCGGGATAAAAGGACTGGGAATGGGAAATAATTGATGGTACAAGGCTGGAATAATTTCTCATTGAAATAAAAAATTTAATTCTTCGCAACGTGGAAAAAATCCTCATCAACTTGCAAACGAGATTATTTATGTTCGCGCAGATGTCTTGTTCTTGAGATGGGGGATATGCACGTGGGGATATGAGTGGGTGATTTAAACATACGAGTCACATATCGTATATATTTTGATAAATAAAACATATTGAAAGGCTACAATCGGCATTGAGAATCGTGGTATGCTATATTTTGTTCCAGCTTTTAGTATACGACGCAATGTTCGTGTCTGCACCTGGAATGTGAAAACATTTAACAGGAGAGGTGCAGCGAACAACCAGCTGAAGCCCTTAACTGCTACAAAGCAGACATTACTGCCATTCAGAAAATACAATGGGATGAGTCGGGTAAAAAATGGATGAACAACTGTGACATATATTACGGACCGTTTTATAGTGAGCAGAAACAGCGACTATTCGGATGCGGATTTGTCATAAGTGCCAGACTTAGGCAAGAAGTCGAATGTTTTCAAGACATTCGCAAACGCATTGAAACAATCCGCATCAAGGCCAAATTCACCAACATAAGAATTATATGTGCCCGCACGCCTCGACGTAGGAAATAGATGATATAGCTAAGAATTACTTCTTGAAAACCTATGAGCGACGATTTTAAGAATGTGCTGGGAGGTTTTAACGCAAATGTCGGAAGAGAAGATATCTATAGTAGTATAGTCAGTAAACATAGCCTACACGACAACACGTCTGGTAACGGACTTAGGCTAATTGACATGGCGGTCTCCAGATCAACGAACGTCAGTCAAATTGATCACATTGCGATAGACAAGAGTCACGCATCCAGTATTTTGGATGTCCAAACATTTCGAGGAGCTAACATCGACTCAGATCACTAACTTGTTGCAGCCAAGGTAAAAATTCGGGTATCCACCACGTCACAAGTATCCAACAACACTGTGAAAAAAATTAATGTCGAAAGACTGCAATCGCAAGAGACCGCCAAAACCTTCGCGCAACGCGTATCCCTTAACCTCTCGATTAACGCCATATCACCAGCATCGAATATCGAAGAACAATGGCAACAAGCCATTAGATAAGCCGCAACTGATGTGCTAGGTTTTTCGCGCGCACCAGCAAGAAAGCCTGGTTTGATGATGAATGCCGACAAATGCTCGCAGCCAAGTACGATTCCTATAAGGCTTAGCTAAAAGTAAAGATGAGAGCTTCCAGTGAGCTCAATAGGCAAATAATGAGGGAAGAACGTCGGCTTTTTCAGAAAGAAGAAGAACAAGGAAAGCGTGCGATCGTGGATGTAGAGAGGTGCCACTACAGGAACGATTTTCGCAAGTTTTACGAAAGTGTAAAACGTCAAATCCAAGGATACAAGGCTCGAACAGAATCCTGTCGAGATGAAGAAGAAAATATAGTTGTTGAGATACAGTTGATGCTGAGGATATGGAGGAAGCACTTTTGCCGACGGCGTTGAAGACCAACATTACGCCGTCAGGCAGAACGAAACATTCAATATTGGCCACAACAGCTAAAACTGCAAACCACCCAACCTGAATGAAGCTAGGAAAGCAATATCTAAACTCAAGCTTAATAAGGCTGCCGGAAATGATGGCCTTCCCGATGAGCCTTATAAAGCCGTGGGAGATGACTTGGTAAATAGCACCCACCAAATCATAAGCCAAGTCTGGTCGCTGAAAGTATGCCTGAAAAATGGAACCTCAAAATAAAAGGAGACTTTGTAAACGGCGACAACTACAAAGGCAAAAGTCTCCTCAACATCACATACAATATCTATTTGCCATATTATCTGAACGCCTGAAACCGTTTAACAACAACCTGATCGGCCCTTATCAGTGTGGTTTTAGGCCAGGCAAGTCCACCACCGATCAAATGTTCACACTTCGGCAGATCCTTGAAAAAACCTGCTCCGTCAGGGTCGGAAACGACCTCATCGACAAATTCGATACCATAAAAGGATTTAGGCAAGGCGATGCGCTTTCATGTGACTTCTTCAATTTCGTTTTTCAGAGGATTGTGCAAAACTCCCCAGCCAACACCACAGTCACAATTTTCCAAAAATCTGTGCAACTACTAGCATACGCCGATGACAGTGACATCATTGGTAGGACTCAACGTGATGTCCTAGCCACGTTTACTCGGCAAAAGTGGGCTCAGCAGTAAATTAGGGTTAGACTAAGTATATGCTGTCAACGCGAAAGGACACACAACATAGATGAATTGGACAGAACGTCACCATTGACAGATATAACTTTGAGGTAATACGGGACTTTGTCTACCCCGGCTCTGCTTTTGACTCTGACAACAACAGCTTGTCAGAAATTAAACGAAGAATTACTCTTGCCAACCATTGTTTCTTCGGGATAAGAAGGCAATTTAGTAGTAAAGCCCTCACTCGAGGCATGCCGCTGTTCAGCGAGTGAGCAAGTTTAAGTATAAATAAATATAATATAACCGAGGACAAAAAGTGGGTGTGCCTTATAGGGTTATTTGAGAACTAAAATGTTATTAAGAATTTTTTCCGAATTCCAGAGATGACCCAGAGATTTTTTTCCCAACTTGAAGACAATAAAATTTATTGGTTTCATTGCTTCTATTAAAAGTGAATAGCGGCATCATTATTATTTGCTTTGACAGAGAAAGTTTGACACTTCGGTTTTCACATGGCACCGAAATCTTAGTCAACGAAAATTACTCAACGCTTTCACGCCGAACACAAGTTAAGATGACGTATGAGATTGGTAAATTCTTCTTCCAAGGGACAATCGCTGGAAGGCCTTATTATCAAAATCCTTCCGTTCGGGAAACGAAATGATTGCTGCTGTAGCTGCTGCAATATGCAAAGGCGTATCAGCAGATAGACATTGCAGCCAATCAGGTCTATCGCGAATAAATTTTCCCGGGAAGCTGTTCCCATTCAGCAATCCCATAAAAAATCTATTCGTGATAGGTCTGAATATCAGACTTCAAAAGGTTCATTAACATGCTACATTAGGGTTACAATAAAATGTTCTTAAAACAGGCCTTTTTGGGTTCCTGATAAGCATTTATACACAGCAGAAATACAGACCATCTAACTTAACCTATTTCAATTGCTTTTCCAAATAAAAAAAAATGCATGACCACTATTTTATAAACTTAAATTTAAATTTTAAATCCATAAACTGTTGAATCGAAAACTGCCTGAACTTTCAAGCCTTCGATTCGGACTTGACACATATCCTTATTTATTTTTCCATAGTTTTAGTCCTCTTTGTTTCAAACTGTGTACAAAAACGAATATACCCCTAAGTAGTAGAATATACTAAAAAATATTTTAGGACTTCTCATCGCGCATTGGAATGTTTTGGTAAAGGGTGGCTTTTGTTTTTCCTGATAAACCAGATGTTTCATAAATCATGTGGCAGTCGACTTGAACGCATATTCGGTGGAGGAATGAGCACAAAATAGGCAATAGGGATAGATGATTTTAAATGAGTACCAAATAAGTGTTTTCAAGTTGAAAAATTTCTTGTTTCTATCCTTTAAAAGGAGCCATGATGTGGAAAACATGTGTTCATAATTTATTGCCCAAAGGTATTCTTATACGTTTTTAACTTGTTGATTTTTGGATTTAATTCCAAACAAATCATTCTTATGCATCATACAGATCTTTTCGTCTTTGGTTTTGTCTCCTGAGAACTGCTTAGAATCGTAGCCTTCTCCCTTTACTGCATCTCGACTGGTTTTCTGTTTCGTGGTTATGTATGGGGGCCTTCATGATTTGAAACCACTTTCGTAGTTTTAGAATTTGGGTGTTGCATCAGTTTTAGCTGTGATTAAGGAGTATTTTATTTTACATGTATTTCCGAAATCAACAACAAAAATGTGTACGAAGGTTATTTGCGATTGATAGATACGGACATTATATCGAATCATTCTCGTCCATTCGTATTTATCTCGCCGAATCATGGGCCTTGAATTTTGAGGTAGGATGATAAAATGTAGAATACACACATATTCAATATTTTCCTTCCCTGTACAAGTGTTAATTTAGTAAGAGGTTTTAACTACATATTGGTACAATAACCTTGTAAAAGTTTTCGTAAGAATTTTTTTTTTTGGGAAAAAATTGATAAGAAGTTGGAACAACATTTTAAGACGCTATTGTTATCGAATCTAAAATAAAAGCTGTATCGATTCATTTATTTCCGTTCATTCGTTTCATTGAGCTAGATTGTTGATTGACTACCGTGTCGAAATCTGTTACTACTTCGATCCTTTTCCACTGGGCTCTGGTAGCAAAGCCTACGTGGAAGGCTTTCTTGAAGGTTAAGGCTAAGACATGGTGTTATGTAGTCTGTTCGAAACGTGACCATGCCGTTTGGTAACGACAATGAGCTCTGGTGGGAAAGCCAACGTGGAAGCCATTCTTAGAGCTTAGTATAGGTGTTGTGTAGCCTGTTGGAAACGTGACCATATGGCCTTTCAGTCCAACATCCTGACTCCTTGTCTTACTGAGCTGCATAAGGCGGTATCTTTAATGTGTAGGTCGAGAGGCAAAAAACTCAATAGCTAGATAGGGAAGGACGATAATGGCGGCAAAACGAAGTAAGTAAAGAGTGGCAAGTGAAAGGGGTTACTTAGGCGAGTATAGTAACCATGGTAGGGAGGGTTATAAGAAAATGTCTCGCATTCGTCATACCAACTGGACGACAAGACTGGCATGATTTTTTTGTTGTGATAGGCCATAGGAACAGGCATGCCAGCAGCAACCCAACTGGCACAGAAGATTTACGCAACAAAATGGCAACCTGTTTAGTTTTGTATGTTTTGTACCAATGAGCCGTATGTGAGGATTTGACGTATCACTGCTGGTACATCCACAAGGTCATCTTCGGTTGAAGTCCCCGCTTCTTTCCAAAGGTTTTGCTGCAAGCATAGAAGGCAACAACCGCCTTCCTTACTCTATGTTTGATGTTGTGTTTCCAGTTAATTTTTGGGTCAAGATAGAGTGAGTGGTGGCCATTTTGACGGGGGAGGGTGAAATCCGGTATTATGGTTTTGATGGTGCACCAATTCCGTTTTACACCAATTCCACAACTTGTACCCCAGGTGCTAACCTTGTCTAGAGCAGCCCCAATGATTTCACTTATCACGGAGGGAAATTTTCCTGACTCGTAACTTGCATACGCTACAACTTTGACCCGTATCTCGTCTAACTAGAATCTTTTTCATAGCCAATAGCCAGAGCAGAGGAGAGATGACAGCGACCTGTGGCGTTCCTCTATGGTCAAATTTGGTAAAGTGAATATTACCAAGTGTTGCCTGGATTATTCTTGTTCCGAGCATAGAGACAGCTCGATCAGAGATTCAAGAATAGCTCCAATTGTTAAAAGCTTCCTCAATATCTAGAGCGAGCGCGAACCTCTGCGCGGAAGCAGATACTGATCTCATCCAACAGGATATGACTTGGTAAACTTATAAGTGCCAGTGTTGATAACAGGAAGAATAACAGCAACGCTATAAAAGGTCTGACCAGAATGGCTGGCAAGGAATATCCGGCTCCTGTTTTCAGATGAACAATTGGGCCTGGCCTTCAAGGTTGGTTGTTGTGTATTGGATGTAAGAAACAGTTGTTAGAAAAGGGACGAATTTATTGGTTTGAGGCCCAAGTTCATACCGGACTGTTGATTGTCAATGCACATATAAAGTATTGAGTCACTTTTGAGGTGTATTTAAGAAAATATTTGAAACATTTAACTTAAACAATATTATTATGCAGATACATTTCGTATGTAAAGCATTTTGAAAAATGTTTACTTTGTGGAGAGATGTATTTTAAGGATTAGATGAGGGTTGGGCTGTAGCAATGTTTTATATATATTAGAAATTTTAACATATAAGTTAAAAAGCGGAAACTGTTTTTGTAATAGAACTGAATTTGTTGAACAAATTATCTCACAGCTCCAACTCACCTAAAAGAAGGCCAGTAAATTAGAGTTCACACTTTCTAAAATAACCTGAACACTAAAATTCAATTTGCAACATCAATATACTTGATAACTTTAGTGTAAGCTATTTGTCAACTTTCGATTTTAACAGGACACGCAATCTCGTCAAATATTGATGTCGTCAAAAATCAACTTTGTTTTGGACAAATATCAACAATTATCTTTGCAATGCTTTCAAAAATTCATTAAAGCAATTTCGTGCTAAGAACATCCCCAAAGTGTTCTAAACTCCTTGTTTATTTTTAATCGACAAACACTACCAAAAGGACAGTCACAACCTAGTGGATGCCCCTGGTTTGTTATTTATTTAAAATTCAATCTTAACTGGCAATTTGGAGGAAACCAACTCCGTCCCCTTCCTGGCTGAAAGCGGAAACAATTATACAGAGGCTACAACCCAAAAAGTCTTAAAGCCGTCGAAAGCGTTTTAACCTCAATATATCTACTTCCACTTGGAGTGTAACCTTTAATATTAGACACCTGTTTCTGTGAGAAAGTTTTGCGAAATAGGTGATTAATGTCCGCGGGACAGGAAGCAATCTCCTTTATTTTACTCTGGAAAACCAAATCTTAACGATAATAATGTCGACTGGCACACTAAGAGATGATTGTATGGGATGGGGGTAAAATTTAAAGCGAACTCGACCACTCTTAAATGGGTCATCTCCCTTTAATGTTAATTAATTGAACGAGCTTGTACAGCGTAGTGTTGTATGCCAGAGCCACGGGCCAAAATTCCGGGGTAGAATATTGCCGACGACAACTAAATGACTAGTACCTACATGATTGAATCATGCGCCTCGTACAGTTCGCGTAAGCCTCTCTGGGTCCTGTTCAACAGAATTTCAGCATTTCAGCCTGTCTGTGCCATTTGGGCTTAACAGTTTTATCAATTATCAACCCGTGTACAGAGGAACTCGCGGCAGGATAGTGTCATAAGGGAGTATTTTAATTGCTTTTTAGCAGCGCCACCAAGTGTGTGCCTCGGGAAGTCGGTAGCGCGGAACGATGTCATTAATTTGATCTGCAATTAATTTGCCCAGTCAGCTGTCAATCTATATGTGTATTGGGGGTATATATTCGCCAATCGACAATATATATGCGCGCAATGCTATTTGTGTCTCAAGGAGAGAACATGTTTCTTTGAATTCGTCATGAAAAAATGTAATTAAAACGAACCGATGTGCAAGGACAATCGGGAAACGTTCAGTGTAAAACTATGGTTGTGGTTAAGCCTTCTGGCAGAAACGATATACATATATGCATGCTGTCCAGTCGAACACAATTTGGGTTTTATCTGCTCGGGTTCAGTGTTCAGAGGGCGAAGTGAATATCAAATAAAGCACACGATTAGGAAGGATGCATCCTAGATAGAAATGCAGTGAGTGGACTTGTGTGCCAATAAGAGGGGGTACCAGACATGTACATATCTTAATTTTAATAGCCAACAGTTGGTAAAACGACTACATTGAGGTTATTTGGATGTTGCATTAACAGTTTAAGCTAAGTGCATCGTATGGGGACCGAATGGTTTGCTTTGTCACTGTAACCGTACCTACACAGTTAAGCAGTCATTTTCATCATAAATAGCTTGAGCATATAAGAATATAAATGTTCAAAAAGTGAAACCTAACAGAGGAGAAATATTTGCTCGCATCTATTTATCTAGTTTTTTATGTGCTAATGGGTACAAGGCTTCATGTTTGGAATCAGATTCTGTTAATTTACTTTATGAAGAGTTCTTCGAATTTTAACTTATTGGAAATACTAACAATTTGATAAAATTTTTAATAGATAAGATTGAGAAAAAAATCCTTAAAGATACCCTTAGCATTGTCTATACGCTATAAATCGCCTAGATTTCAAAGTGGGGGGTTGTCAACTCCACAATCACTTTAAAACTAAAAATGTGCAATCGAACAACTAGCAAAGACCCTAAGCTGCTATAATGCAGACATTACTGCCACCCAAGAAATACGATCGACTGAACTGGGTAAAACTGTCACATTTTTCATTTATTCTTGACTGTTCAGATGTGCATGTTTTGTATGATGCAGAGCTAACCAAGAAGTACTATGTTTCTAGGACATCAGAGAACGCATTGTTACAATCCGCATCGAAGCCAAATTCCTCAATATAACCCTTATATGGACTCACGCTCTGACTGAGGAAATCAATTAAATTGCAATGGATTTTTGCTATCAACTCCTGGACAAAATTTATGGGTGACTAGCGAAGTACAATGATAAAATAGTTCTTTAGATGTTAACGCCAATGTAGGAAGAGAGCACATCTTTAGCAACCCACAGCACTATACGTCTGGCAATTGGTTTAACCCAATTGGACACTGTACATATGGGTACTGATTTTCAAAAAATTTCTGCGGTTCGGAGTCTTGGATTTGTGATCTGTGATCTGGAGTCCGTAATTGATTCAGGGGCCCAAATTTTTTTTCCAACTTGACTGGAATTTGAGCTGTGTGTGTTTTTGGGGGTCCTACAGAGTTGTTTTTTTATTGAACTCATAGGATTGAAATCAACGGTACCTCCAATATAACGGTTTTCTTTAAACAGGCTTATCTCGATAACTGGTCTAACAATGGTAATACAAATGAATAACTAAGTTTCTAAATTTATCTAGAATAAGATGATAGTTTTGACAAGTGTCTAGAATAATATGGCAGTTTTTCCCTAAAATTGCACATAAAGGTACTTTTGAAAATGTGTGATATCTCAAAACGGGGAACAACGATACTTCAAAAAATGTCTTTTTTGTCAAAAGCAATGAATAGATTTAGCTAAAACTTTTATTTGTATAAATTTTGAGCATGATAGAGCTATGATTTACACAATTTGTTTTCTAAATAAAAGTATATAACGCTTCTTTTTAAAATAAGGTATCTATATCCTCAATAATTCATGAAACAATTTCAACAGAAAAGATTGGTGATGGTTATTCGGCGTTACATTAGAAAGTTAGCAGATTAATTAATAGTGTATAGCTTTATTGAAACTCTGCCAATAATCAAAACCCACAACTAACTGAGTAAACTCGCCCCCTAGATTAAATCTACTACAATTTCTATCAAATAAACTGTCAAAACAATAACAACCAACGATTGTCTTAGCAATCATCGTAGTATTATTCATTTTACTGCTGAGTACATACTTCCACCGATGTTATTACTTTTGAGAGAAGAAGCTTTTTATCTCCTGGGTCCTAAACAAAATTCCCATAAACATTATACCTACAAAATGGCGCTTAATACACAACTTTCTCAATACTATATGACTTAGATGTGACTTTCTGTCCACTAAATATTAACCAATAACTAGCGGTAGTATGGGATGCAAATTTATTTATTGGTGAAGGATTTTTGGAAAGTGGAGATTGTCGTTAAAGTTGTTGCTGAAATTGATTATTAGTAACGCTGATTGACAATTGCCTTTCGCCTTTTTGACAATTCGCTAACTCTTGAATTTATGTGAGAGTTAAGTGCAACTTAATTGATGTTGACTGTTTGACGTTTTTTTTTTAGACCTATATTGTCAAAAAATATGTATTTCTCAAAATCCACCTGACGCTGCAACACATTTATGAACCAAAAGAAAGCCAGTACTATCGATCAGTTGTCATTTCAACATTCAGAGGGAAATACTCATATTAGTTTCTAATTCCTGACGCTTTTTTGTTTCATAAAATCGAATGCACAACGTCAGAAAAGAAGTTTCACTTCAAATAGTCGGTGAGACAGTTGATATAAAAGGACCTGTCAAAATTTTTTAGCAGAAAAGAATGGAAGAACACCATCTTTTCAGAAAAGCGAAGAAAGAACTTGACGTGATCAAAAATAAAGAATGGTGCCTATTTAAAAATTACGCTCTTAGGTCCGGTTTTTTCCGTGCATCATCCTAGTTTCGGGATTAAACTCGAGTTAACTCGATGAAATAGTTTTTCAGTCATTTTAAAATCAGAGTTAACTTCGAGTTTAACCCTGGGACTAAATGATCAGATGTTTTTGACAGATGATGAAATACCAAACAAACAATTATTTTCAATTTCATTTGTGTGGACATTTTATCAATTTAACAAAATACGTATAAGATATATTCATATGCACTCGAAACTGTTTTAAATATTGAGGTTGGTAGCGACAAAAGCATTTTCATTTCTTTAGGGAAAAATAAACCAAACAGCTGATAATTGAGATGTTGCAGATTCTATACATTTCGATAACTTTTTGACAGCAAAATCGATAAATCATGAGTGCTAACAAATGAAATCACCACACACGGAGTCAAATTTAATCCTGCACTAAAAACTGCCTCATGAGTTAACTCTGGACTAAATTTATTCCGGGGTTAGTTAACTCTGGGTTAACTAAGCACTATCACTCTTGCACCTTTTTTATAAGGGGTGTTTTTTTTAGAGGTTGGTTTATTCGAATAGAGATAAAACTGACATTTTGTGGTCAAATCGGACAACTCTAATGTCATTTATGTTCAGTTTTGCCATTTCATCATTAACAGGTTGACAAATGAATAACGCTTGCAAATCGAGCAAATTTATTTCAAAAATATTGGTTCAGTTCGCGAAGCTTAAAGCAATTAATTCGGTTAACTATGGATCGTTTTCGCACTAAGTTTACTCTATCTAATAATACGCATCTGCAGAGACATCGAACAGTGCGCACCGAAGAAACAATTGCCGCTGTAGAGCAAGTGTTGAAGAGGACCCGAATGAATCGATTCGCCACCGTGCACAGCAATTGGAGCTTTGTCTATCAACTTTATGGATGATTTTGCGGAAAGATCTTGCCTAACGACATTACAAGATCCAGCTTGTGCAAGAATTAAAGCCACGAGACCATGCAATGCGTCCTGATTTTGGCGTATGGGCCTAAAATCAGATTGATCTCGGTGCGGATTTTCATCGCAAAATTTTGTTCAGTGATGATGCTCATTTTTGTCTGAATGGCTACGTCAACAAGCAAAATTGCCGCATTTGGAGTGAAGAGAATCCACATGAGACCCTTGAGACGCCATTACCTCCACAAAAACTGACTGTTTGGTGTGCTCTATGAGCTGGTGGAGTCGTTGGGCCATACTTCTTCCGAAATGACGCTGGAGAGTCAGTTACCGTTAATGGAGGCTAGTATAGAGCCATGATCACCGACTATTTTGTTCCAAAATTGGATGTCATGAATGTGGATAAGATGTGGTTCTAACAAGACGGGGCTACATGCCACACAGCGTACGTCACAATCGATTTATTGAAGGAAACATTTCATGAGCGCATAAATTTGCGGAATAGACCTGTGAATTGGCCACTTAGATGGTGTGATTCTTTGGGGATATGTGGAGTCGCTCGTTTACGCCAACAAACCAGAAACCACTGCTGACATACGGACCCAAATGCTCAAAAAAATGGATAAAAATTGGACCTCTTTAATTGGTTTCATTTAAACATTAACGACATAAAATTATTCTTCCAATAAAGCAAACTTGATGGACATTAAAACGATTTTCTTGTGTTAAATTTTAATTTGAAGTTCTGTACCTCAAAACAAAACACCCTTTAAGTTCAATCATTGGCGAGTATTGACACCCACTCGCCAAAACAGGAGTGATTCTCTCCCCACCTGTGTAACCAAAGTATAACAAAACAATAACATAGAAATTGGTCAATATACTGTGTCAAGCACACTCAAAAGCCAAAAATTGAAAATGTAATTTCATAAAATTAAATTTGTAGAGTTTGCGGTGATGGGGACACACTCAATAATACAACCCTCTCCACCTTCTCTGCCACTGATGCAAGCGAATAGTATCAACTAGTTAAATAAATAATAACCTACTTCCAAAAAGATCCTCTTTCGGTAGACTACTACCAGACCAGTTAACTTTTTGCCTGAGGATAATACTCTCTATGGAAACGATACACGACACGCTAAATTACAATACCTTCCCATAGCATTCCACCTAACAACAATCATAACAACGTGAGATTTTAACTCAAACACTCATCCATTAAAAGCAGAGTGGATTAGCGACGTATGTATCAAATAAAATTAGAAGGTATCCTTTTCAAACAAATCCACAAACTTTCAGCATTAATTTCGGAAAAACGAGAAATACACAGGCGAACAGTATCCTCGCCATATCGAAAATATTAATCATCCAACACGTAGACGAACTTATGCAAATAAATCGATGTAAGACTCTCTCACACGTAGCAGACGAAGGATGTAGCTAGTAGCACTCACACGCAAGGATACTTTGAAATCATTATTAATCATCTTAAACGCCTTATCGTCACAGGCGGCTCAAAGTTGTGGCGCACAAACGAGCGTTATAGGACTAACTACGCAGCAAAAAAGGTGAAATACGACCCGGGTCATTAATATCCATTACCGATTGTCCTTTTTTGCTGGTGATGTTTGTTTAGGATATGTTCCTACAGCAGCGATTAGTTTGAAGAGAAGTTTTCGTGCGGCGATTATACTCATGTATGGCCAATTTGATGGATATGAGAAGGGAACGAAATAAAGTATGAGACCCGAACCGCACCAAAACTATCAGGTGTCAGATTTTGTTATTAAATTACGATTTTTCGTCCGACCAATTCAATTAGATGGTTGTATTTATAAGAACCTATTCGTTCACAGAAGGAGGTGTGTGTGACAGGTGAAAGACGTAAGCTTGAAGCAACATTGGATGTATGGATATGCATACACAATATAAACAGATCCTTGGAAGAACTACTGTAATTGGTAGGAAAGGAGATTAAAGAGAAATCCTTTGGGTGTAAGAGCAACGATGACAATAAAAATAGAGGGCGACGTTCTCCGATGGAGTTGCATGTTAAAGGGGAGATCTGCGAACACAGTTAGAAATGATCTTATCCGTAGGCTAAAATCCGTACCGATATAGCTCTAACAAAAAGCGAAACACAACATTGACGAATTATAAGATTTTGTCTACCTGGGGACAATGCCAATAATTCTAACAATGAAACCTCGTCAGAAATAAAATAAATATGAAACTTGAAAATCTCTGCTTCATTCGACTAACAGAAAGTAAGGTAATAAACCCTAACTTGATCCACTGTGATAATCCTCTATATGACCATATAAGATGAAACCATTATTTTTTAAATAATATACTGTGACGGGTATATTATTTAAAAAAGTTTGTTTTCGTTTGTGTTTCCGCCCGATTAGTAGACATAAAACAATAAATTAGGATTGCCTAGTACATGCAAAGTGAACTGACCCGATCCATTGACCCGCAGAATCTTCGTTAGGTAGAAAACGTTGTAGGGAAAGAACCTACCTTAAGTTTTAAGCTAAGGTGATGTGGTTTAACCCAGAACGTTGCACACCCAAAGAGGATAAATATACCTCAAGCCACAAAATAGATTCATTGTATATGGTCGAATGCCACAATGCCAAATTGTCTGCTACACTGTGAATAAGCTTTGGATTTTTAATGCGGTAGACTGCGGTGGACACCCCTCAGTTTCAGATAAGCAAGGATGCGAACAAATGCTTCCCATAATTATTGAAGGCTTGGGATAACTGGATTAGTGATAAGTGACAGTCACAATAAACAGGGTCAATCTGCGTAAGGCGATGTCGCTCCGACAGTCGCATTTTGGTGATTTATTGTTGCGTGTCTGGTGACTGTAACTATCACTTTAGCCGAAAAGAAAATTAGGTCAGAAATCGAAATGGAGAACACATCCGTTAAAACAAAGCAATTCTTACATAGCCTGGGCATCACAATTAATTACGATTTATCATGCCAACAACATGTAATTTTTCAAAATGAAATTAAGTCCTTGGACATTAATATAACGGCATTTTTTTAAAGCTCTTTGCTGGCCAAGTGTCAGTGGTGGAGCGAGGGGGGTGCAAGGGGGACACAGGCCCCGGGCGGCACTTTGCTAGGCGCGGCAATTCGGAGCGGTTAAAATACATAAAATCTACTAGCATTACCTCTGTTTCACTGAAAATAAGTATTAACAAAAAACTTCAATGAACGCTACTCCCTGGTATGCAACTGCATTTTATCAGAAATGACAACTCTGTACGATAATAATTTCAAAAGTTGCGGAAGGAGTAGGTACCTAGGGTTGTCATTTCTGATAAAATGTAGTTGCCTACTAGGGGGTAGTGTTCATTTGATTTTGCTGTTAAGCAACACGAGGAATGCCTATATAACTTAACACCGACAGACTACTTGCACGCGCAAGGGAAATGCTGACCAAGCGTCTGGGGCAATGAAACAAATTTCCAGGGAAATTCATATGGGAAATTGATATTGCAATGAATTCAGTATTAAAATGCAAGCTTTTTTAATTAAGTTGAACATGTAATAATTTAGTTTTTATCAACTCGTTGAACAATAAAAGTCAGAGCAATCTGCTCTGAAAATATTTTTTTAAAGTTCTTGTGCAGATTTTTATTAACTGGCGCCCAACGTGGGGCTGCTGTTAACATAACGCTCGACTGAACTCAGGCAATAACCAAGCCTTAAGCCAGTGAAAAGAGTTTGTGAATAAAAAGTGGACAACCAAACCACCAACATAACAGTGAAATCAAGCCACCGAAAAAAAAAACAACGGTGAAATAAATAAACAGTGAACAACCAAGCTTAGTGAAGTAACCAAAAGAGTAACAACAAAACCACCACAATAACAGTGTAGTGATAGGGAAAACGAAGGCCCCCGAGTAGTTCTACCAACCAAAGGAAAATAAAGGAGTCAGTAAACACTAACAGCAGCCCTAACCAGCAGGAAGCAGCCCAGAACCCACAAAACAAACAACGTTAAGAGCAGACTACCCGTTTTACCCTAATAATTGTTCAATATTACTTAAAGAATTAATTATAAAATTAATTGGTTTTACAAAATTATTGCGTTGATTAAAACATCCCTCTTATTTACTCGAACTCGTGATATAGTTGATTCTCTCATTTAATTAAGAAAATATATATTTCGAAAGATGTCAAACCCTAATAATCTTATACGACCGGCTCGACTAGAAGTCATTGCAGATAATGCTGCAGCTCCTCAACCTTCTGCTGCCATTCCTCACCCTATTCCAAATGCAATTAACGACGACATGATTCAGATAATCTCACAATTAGTAACTCAAACCCTTCAAATACAGGGGCGACAACTTTTTAATTCCATCATGAACCCTGCGTCCGACATTAATAATGATATAGACCAGCCAATAAATCTGGCTAACGATAGAAATTTGTCCGAAATGGACAAAATACCCAATGTATTGAAAAGCCTAAGAGAATTTTCTGGCCAATCACACGAATTTAACTCATGGAGAAAGAGCGTCGATAGGATACTCAAAATCTATGAACATCTAAAGGGTAACCCCAAGTATTATGGGATTTTATCGGTCATCAGAAACAAAATTACGGGCTACGCAGTCGTCTCTCTAGAGTCGTACAATACCCCACTAAACTGGGATAAGATATCAAAATGTCTAACCCTCCACTATGCGGATAAGAGGGATTTAGGAACCCTCGTATACCAAATGACAACTTTGGTACAAGGCAGTAGTACGATTCCTGAGTTCTATCAGGCCGTCTACCACCACTTGTCGCTTATCTTAAATAAGCTATGATCAATGGATATGTGTCAGGAGTCCATGAATAATATGACTGAGTGTTACCGGGACAAAGCTCTTGATACCTTCGTCAGAGGGTTGGGAGGCGACTTGCCTAGGTTACTCAGTATCCGTGAGCCTGCTGACCTACCCCAGGCTTTACACCTTTGCTTAAAACTGCAGAATATCGATTTTCGAACCCAACATGCAGACAATTCGCAAGCTAGCACCCGGAAAACATTTCAACAAACACCGCCTCCAGCTCCTCCTAGAAGAAACCATTTTTCACATTCTGGACCAGCGCCAATTTCCGCTCCGAGACGAGAATACCATCCCGAGTTACTCCATAACCCACGGAATGCTCAACCACCACAGTTTTATAGGAATCTGCCGAACTACCAATATCCACAACAACGACCACAAGCAAATTAACGCCCGCTTCCTCCGAGGCCAATGGATGTTGACTGTTCCGTCAGATCCCAAAATGTGAACAAACAGAACAGACCCCACAACCAACAGTTAGTTCCACAGAAACGCCAATATTCACAACAGGTCCATCATCCACAGAAATTGCAGAGAGTGTAACACACTGAAGGGCACCAACCGGACGAGATGACATCGGAAGAATACGAAAACGAAATAGAACAGGAAGACGAAAACCATGAACAGACATTGACGAATTTCATTGACTCTCAAGATCAAATTCACTTTGACCAACCTGAAGAACTCGACGACATTTATTTATTAGACTAGCATCCTCTTCACTTCCTTTTTTCGAACATATTTCTAGAAGTGGAGAGACCCTAAAATTCCTCATCGACTCCGGCTCAAGCCAAAATTACGTCCAACCACGTCATATTAAGAAACCTTTACTGAATGATAAACCCTTCTACGCTCATTCTGTTGGAGGAAGCATCAAAATAACACATCATGCACTAATTCAACTTTTCAGTCCTCAAACATTCATAAATGTCCCAATGTTTTTTCGGAACCAAACGAAAAATTGACGTACACCACCACAGTTAAAGGAGAAATCCGAACTACAACCCGAGATCCCGTGTATTCGAAATCATACCCCTATCCCATGGCACTTAAAAATGAAGTCGAAAAAGAAATACAAAAATTACTAGAAGATGGAATCATAAGACTATCAAAATCTCCTTACAATTCTCCTGTTTGGGTTGTCCCCAAAAAAACGGATGCTACGAGAGAAAACAAATTTCGAATGGTAATCGACTACCGTAAGCTAAACGCTGTGACCACTTCCGACAGGTATCCAATACCAGAAATATACGAAATCCTTGCAAATCTCAGTAAAAATCAATGGTTTTCCATTGTAGACTTAAGATGTGGGTTTCATTAGATCCCACTTAAGGAATCTGATATAGAAAAAACTTCCTTTTCGGCAAATAACGGTAAGTTCGAGTTTACTTGCCTGCCATTTAGGCTTAAAAATGCCCCTTCCATTTTTCAGAGAGCCCTTGATGACATTTTAAGAGATCTCATTGGAAAATGTTGCTCTATATCATGATAACGTCATCTTCGGGAAAGACGAAACCGAAATTCAACTAGATAAGTGTGAATTTTTTCAGAAGGAAGTTGAATTTTTAGGACTTATTATTGGCATAAAAACTAACCCAAAAAAAAGTGCAGGCGATAGTTGATCGGCCTATTCCCGGAAACCTCAAAGAGCTTCGATCCTTTCTCGGAATGTCTGGATATTATCGCCGCTTTATAAGAGATTACTCAAAACTGGCGAAACCTCTGACATCCCTTCTAAGAGGGGAAGACGGACACGTGTCCAAAAATATGTCAAAGAAAAAACTAATTCAGTTAGATCAAAAAGCAATCGAAGCATTCAATAAATTAAAAAACTCTCTTGTTTCTCAAGAAGTAATTCTTCAATACACAGACTTTGACAAAAGCTTTCAGCTAACAACCGACGCTTCTGACTACGCCATTGGCGCAGTTCTTTCACAAGAGGATAAGCCAATCACATTTCTTTCCAGAACCTTAAGTAAAACAGAAGAAGGTTACGCCACAAAAAAAAAAAAATGCTGGCGATTATTTGGTCCCTCAATTCTTTAAGAAACTTCCTTTACGGATCCCGAAAAGTTAACATTTTTTACAGACCACCAACCCCTTACCTGTGCCTTAAGCAATAAAAATACAAACTCCAAAATGAAAAGGTGAAAAGCCATTTTAGAGGAGTATAATTACGAAATAAAATATAAACCGGGAAAAGAAAATGTGGTTGCTGACTCCCTATCAAGGCCTCCCAAAATAACCGAAATTCACTCAATGACCCCAACTGAACATAGTGCAGATAGCTCAGCGCAAAACCTCATACCATCAGTAGAAACCCCAATAAACGTTTTCCAAATACAAATTTTACTCAAAATAGGAAATGAAAATAGTTATAAAATCCAGAATCCTTTCGACAATTACACAAGACATATTTTGATACGACAAGACTGCTCGGAAAACGACATCACTGATATCTTCGAAAGATATCTCAATCCAAATAATATAAACGGACTTCTGACAGACGAAATGAAATGACGAAATGACGAAATGGAACGAGCTGTGAACGAATACAATTTCACCATTCACTCAACGACTGGTAAGAGAAACCAATACAACTATTTTACGGAATTAAACAAGAGAATGATACTAAATACCACAACAAAAAAAGGAAACCGATCAAATATTATCAAAAACTATTTATGTTAAAAATAATAAACGGCTAGGTTCGAAACTAACCGGCAGTTACCGGCCAGAAATAGTTAAGGAAAATAAGAACTCTACTGTCATAACCGAATCCGGCAAAGTAGTTCATAAAAGTAACATCAGAAATTAAACTTCATATTTCCAGATGTGCGCTCTGCACTTGCCAGGCAACCATGCAAATATTGGACTTTTCAAACGCACAAATAGTAACTTTTCACGTTGGACAGACGGAAACTTTAAACTAATACATGTTATCGACTTAGACCAATACGACCAATTCATATCCGCAATAACCCCTATCCTTAAACTTGAATCATCCCAAAACCATACCATATTCCCTTTGCTATCACACGAGTTGCAACAAATTAAAAATCTTTTGCATAACTTGAAACCGCGAATAACAAAACGTTCTTTAGATTTCAATGGTAGCGCATGGAAATGGATTGCCGGCAATCCAGACCATGACGACTTTGTCACCATCAAAGAAAAAGTCACAGAAGTATTAAAAAATAATAACAAGCAAGTTGTCATAAATCATTTATACAATGAGAGGATTAATAATATCACTAAAGTTCAAAGTGAAATACAGAAATTGTTAAAAGAAGACAATAAATTAAGCTTCGAGGTAATAGCAAATGTGTTATATAAAATTAAACTTGTAAAAGAGGAAATAGAATATATTAACTATGCCATTCATTGGGCTAGATTAGGCATGATCAATTCATTTATTTTACCAAAAAAGGAAACAGAACTTGCTACAAATCTGTAAGTAAGCAGCAGCTACCATATAAAACAATAGAAAAAGCTTTAGATTTCTCAGAAATAAAAGTTATAAGCAATAGTTCAATAATGCTCTATATTATAAATATTCCGCTAACAACAAATGAAACCTATGAAAGCCTTGTAGTAAAACCAGTGAACAAAAATAATATTGTAACAGAAATTTTATATGAAGTAATTCTTAGGAATAACGAAAAAATGTAAAAATTATAACTACTTATCCATTTGTAATTCAAAAGACATTGTCAATATTAGAAACGATACATGTATCCCTAGCTTGCTCAACAGTCTCGCAGCTGTCTGCAACACTGTCAATAGTCAGCATATCCCAACCATGGACGAGATCTCAACAGTCAATGTATTGCTTAACCAATTTACCGCAACAATACAAGTGGAAACACTGCCCACAGCCTGAATGGATCTTTTCTAATAAAATTCCACAATACAACTATAAATATCAATGGACGGTCATTTACTTCCAAGGAAATATCAATGGTTAAAGCACTACCAGCAATACTGCAAACCAATCCAATAGAAAAAAGTACAGAGAAATCCTATCTCTAGAAATGATGAAAGATCTTCACATCAACAACACCAATGAAATCTGTCTGTTACAAACAGAGAAAAACATTCATCAGATCGACCTACTCACTGATTGCCTGTCTTGGAACACTTGCCATAATAGCCACGATCCTCAAGCTTTTACCTACACAAAACAGTACTAAGGTCACTATTCAAATTGCGAAGGAAAAGGTCTAGGAAGAACGTCCCAATCCAGGAACAATCGCATCACCCAATGCGCTTCAAGATCTTGAGATGCCACACCAAAGATTCAACAACATACCATATTTTTAACGATTGAGGACAATCGCACTTAAGAGGGGAAGACTTAACACCGACAGACTACTTGCACACGCAAAGGAAATGCTGACCAAGCGTCTGGGGCAATGAAACAAATTCATATGGTAAATCGAAATGCAAGCTATGGGAAATTGATATTGCAATGAATTCAGAATTAAAATGCAAGCTTTGGTAATTAAGTTGAACTTATAAAGGTCAGAGCAATCCGCTCTGAAAATATTTTTTTAAAGTTCTTGTGCAGATTTTTATTAACTTATACTTACTGTGGAGCAGGATTAATGCCGGAAATTTTATATATTTTAACAGCTCCAAATTGCCGCCCCTAGCAAAGTACCGCATGTACCTTTGATCTCCTTATTGATGTAAATAATTTTTATCCGCTTAGAGATTCGGAAATCAAAAAAAAATATCAATACGGGAACATTATAAATTTGCGGCTTCGTTTTTGCTTCCCTTGCTAGAAAGTAGTATTTACGAACAACAGTTGACAGCATTTCGAAGAGAAATATTAATTTTGTGGTTTCAAGTTGGTAGCGCTGGCACTTGAAACCTTTCAAACTCAGACATCGTTCGAGGGGCCATAACCATAATTAATTAGTTTAATGTTTGCCATTTACGATTATGGATTGCTCAACAATTGAACAACGCGTTCAAATTATTAAAACTTACTACAAATGCATACGTTGCTCCATTTTTCGCATTATGCGTGTTATGTTCGTCATAATCGACCAATTCCGCAATCATTCGGTGAAATAGTGAAGAAACTTAAAAAGAGTGGAAGCTTTGCTGATGTCATGTCGTAAGGCCTGTGCATCATGAAACTGCACACTCAGTCGAAAATATTCCTCTAACAAGTAAAAGTGTTGATTATCCGAATTTATCGATTTCCCGGAGTTCGGAGCAATTAAACGTAAAGCAGACCTCACTATGGCTTATTTTGCATTTGGATTTGCATATTCATCCTTATAAAGTTCAAATTACGCAATAATTGAAGCGCATTGCTGACCATTTACAACGCCGTAGATACGGTTCTTGGTTGTTGGAACAACATACAATAAATACCGATTTTTGAACAACATTTTCTTCAGTGATGAGGCACATTTCTCACTCGGTGGATATGAAAAGAAACAAAATTACCGCATATGGGGCTCAGCAAACCCACAAGTGATGGAAGAGGTGCCGTTGCATCCAGGCATAGTGACTGTTTGGTGTGCTTTATGATCGAAAGGTGTCATTGGTCCATTTTTTTTTTCGAAGATGCCAATGAGGAGACGGTTACAATCAATTCAGAGCGATTTGGTCGAATGATAACTGATTTTTTTTTGTGAATAAAAAAAAAGCTAAAGATGTTTTTTTAAGAAGCTTAAGCTTTCTATTCATAGTTTTAGCTAGTAGCTAAGGCTAGAAGTTCTAGCGTATAAACGCGGCCATCTTTGCACTATAACTCAAGATAATTCGTAAAATAAGAACTAGTTATAGTCTTATAGACAGGGGTGAAAGAATCTTGATATTTGTGAAGCTTTTACTTTAATATTCCAGCTTTAACTTTTTTTAATCACACAATTTGAAGCCTAAGCTGGAAAAACAAGCTAAAGCTATACGAAATTAGCTTTCGTTTTTTTTTTAAAAGCAAAGAGTTTAAAATTTTGTTGATATCTAGCTTAAGCTAAATTTTACTCGCACAAAACCCAGCTTTAACTTAAAAATCCTAGTTTTAGCGTTTTCTTTTTTTTTTATTCACAAGACCCAAGATATGGTTCCGACAAAACGGGACAAAAGGCCCCCTAAATATGGCTTAATTGCTTAAGGGGTTTCCTGGTAGCGTAATCATGCGATTCGACGCCGATAGATTTTTCTTTGGGGCTACGCAAATGACCTTGCTTACGCGAATAGTGCCCGAACCCTAGGCCCAATAAAAACCAACATGCTACTAATCTTCCCAAGCAGCCATTTGAATGATAATGTTTTTCACACTTAATGGCAAAGCCCAAACTTTATAATGAAACTAGCAACCCGTCCCGACTTGGCCCGGGTACAATTTTAATGACGAACAATTCTGATTTTGTTTGTATACAAAAATAGAGAGCTTAGTTGCGGTGCATCTGGATAGCGATTTCATGAAGTCATTCTACTAAAACCGACTACAGTATAGATCTGTTGAATACCCAGACCTGCGCAGACACATCTGAGATTTCGGTAACGTGCATGTAAGCAATCGAACGAAGGAGTGAACTATGGCGGCCTTCTTAGACACATTCAAAGTTCAGATTGGCTAAGGATTGTTTTTTTAAAACTTTCGATTTTGTACCAAAGTTTACGTTTACTTAAACTAAAGTCATATATGGACAGCTGACCAGCCTCTTCAAATATAACAAACTCTATACGATTGCTTTAAATCTTCCCTATTCCTGTCCTGCTTTGCTTTTGATGTATAGAACAATAATTCAGGCACAATTTTCAGTATAATTTGTACATTCATTTATGACTCTCAACACTCTTTTCTCTGGAACTTTATGCGATATTTGCAAACGTGCGTTACACAAATTAAGCCTCATTTCCAGCTGTACCAGCATCAAAACTTTCATTCGTTCACATATGGAAATGGATCACAGGGACCAACATAAACCTACAGAAAATGTTAATTATCTCTCTACCTCTACTTCACATCCGACGGGGATTAAGAGCCGTTTTGATAGGGCAGGTGCAGGAGTTTTGTTAACTCGAAATGGAGAATTGTAGCACTACCTTTGCTTGCCATTACTTTTGTGTTAGTTTTCCGCATAAATTGGATATACGGGTTCCGAACACCACATATGCGATGGAAGTTTTCAATTTAAATTTTCAGCATATAGTGTTTTAGATCTTGGAGGTGCGTAAACAAGGACCAGACAATGAGATGCCATTAAGGGTAATTGTTTTTGATTTTAATGGTTATGCATGGGGTGTTTACGTAGAACAGAAGCACCCGTAGGGAGTATGAATAGGTATACATTTGGCAAGGACGTGCACGGAATGGCCAATGATGTATACATATTTAATCAATTACATGAGGTAGCGGGAATAATTTATGCATCGACCGTATAGTATGCGCGTTGATGAACATACGTTTTAACGCATATGCAGTGATATACAGATAATATGCACTTCAACTGTTGTTAGCTTATAGCCATTTGCACCAACTTGTTTATTAAACTAACCGATATTTAACTGCCTCAATCAACCAGAAAATGAACGCATTAGTGGCTACCGGATTTAATACCAACAATTTCATTGAAACAAACATACCACCTGCTAAGCTTGATCATAATTGCACAATGGTAGGCGGTATTTGATTGGTGATTTTAATCAATCAATTTTAATACGGTAGGCTTTAAAATCATACCACACCATCCTTCCCCTTCAATAGCACTCAGAATTGGAATTAAATTCTGAAGTGGATATGGTCTTTACGTTGACAACTATGATTTGAAATTGATTTGAAATATGTTAATGGATAAATTCTGTTGAAGTTATTAATTTAAAATCATGGTTAATTGTTTAAATTAGAGATAAGGGTGGTCCATAATGTATCATTCTATCGGAAAATGTTTTTCCAATTGCAAAAGGATGCAACGGTCAGTTTTGTTTTAAAATTTGTAAGGAAACAGTTCCAAATACTCGTCTATAATGAATCCATGGTACTTTATACTCGGGAAGTACTTGTGACTTGTGGCAAAAAAGATTTTAGCATCGATTTTGGCCTTAATACAGATTGTTACAATGCGTTCGCTAAAACCATATCCAACTCCCATAGTATCTGTTTCTGCTCACTTTGACACGGACTGTAGCAGATGTCACAGTTTTTCTGCATAATAGCAATGTCCACTGTGTAGCAGCTAAGTGCTTCCGCTAGTTGTTCGGCTGCATCTTTTCTATTTAATGTTCGCACATGCAGACACAAAAAATGTTGCCGTTTTAGTCCTTTCCAAGGCTCTTGGTTGCTTCATAACAATAATATGTTTTTCCGAGAGAGGGTTGGATGGATAAGCACTCATAACCCAACAGCCGAAGTTATCATCCTTGGCGATTTTAACGTACACAACTTCAATTGGCTACTATACCCAAACAAAATGGATGTAAATTGTTTACCACTACCAGCAGCTTGGCCCTAGTATTCGAGGTACCAATTCGCATTCCAGACATTCATAACAACTATGAAAA
Source organism: Rhingia rostrata (assembly GCA_949824845.1). NCBI lineage: Eukaryota > Metazoa > Arthropoda > Insecta > Diptera > Syrphidae > Rhingia > Rhingia rostrata. Next base: position 118,919,392 of record OX463755.1, read on the forward strand.
TGGCATATATATCATTTCAGATCTAGACAACTGCAAGATTTCTGCTCCATTAGCAAACACAGATCACACTTTCATAAAACCGATCTATACACTACCCATATCGATGTCAAGCAAACAAGAACATCAAAGAGTTTTATGGAACTATCAAGAGACTGACTCGGATAATCTGTATTGCTTTTACGGCTCCATTTCTTGGGAATACCTTTGCTTTAGCCAAAGTGTTTTTTCACTGACCCTCCTCTCGTGATGATCTGACAAATCATTCGAGTAGTATCAGTTGTCATGAAAAGCTTATCTCAACTTAGCCGTTTGGATTGGGAATACCGCCTCGTACAAATAAGCACACACGCGCACATGAATGGTTGTGAGAAAAAAGCTAGCCAGTGGACACTAACGAGTCTGTTGAGCCATCCATTTTTTTTGTGTATCAGATTACATTCTTCTGGGTACGGAAGTATTCGTTCATCGTTCTATACAAAAAAAAAGCAGGATCAACACACCATGGTTCAATAAGCAATGCGAGCAAGTTATAGCAGCAATAAAGAAAGCGTTTAAAAAAGAAACGATTCGTTTCTATCAACCAGTGAAACATAGATGGCCAAACAACATACGCCTAATGGAATGCCTACAACGAAAGAGTAACGAACAAACTTCTGGCATATTCCCGAGGCTTGAACACATTTTGGTCAATGGCAAAAGTAGTCAGTAACAATTAAAGCCACCCTTTATTCTCTCGCTTTATTAGTACTGATGGCTAGCTACTTACTTACTTATTTAAATGGCTTTACAGTCAACCAACATGCCTCTCTGATTGGCCCGTTCCTCAGCTAACTGCCTCCAGTTGCTCACTCCAAGTTGGTTGAGGTCGGTTTATACTTGTGCGCGCCACTTAAGTCGAGGTCTTCCTCTACTGCGTCCGACGTCTGGCTGGCAATCGAAGACTCTGCGAGCCAGAGTATTGGTGTCCATTCGTTCTACAAGTCCTAGCCATCTTAAACGTCCAATGAGTTTTTTGACCAACTGCATGTCGCTGTACAGTTTGTCTAATTCTTGGTTGAATCGTCTCCATAGCCCGTCAACGCAAACGGGACCGAATATTTTTTGAAGAATTTTTCTCTCGAATCGACTAAGGATTTCTTCATCCGCTTTTGAGACGGTCCATGCTTCAGCGCCGTAGATAAGGCTCCTATATAGGGTCTCTTAAGCAGTTCCAGTGAAAGCTTTACTACTGAATTGTCTTCTTAGCCCGAAGAAACAGCGGTTGGCAAGAGTAATTCTTCGTTTAATTTCTGACGAGATGTTGTTGTCGGTTAATGGCGGAGCCGAGGTACACAAATTCCCGTACTACCTCAGAGTTACATCTGTCAATGGTAAAGTTCTTTGCAATTCGTCAATGTTGTGTGTCCTTTCGTTTTGACAGCATATACATTGTCTTACCCTCATTTACTTCTTAACCCATTTTTGCCGCTTCTTTCTCTATACTAGCAAACGTAGCTATGACATCACGTTGGTTCCTACTAATGATGTCAATATTGTCGGCAGATGCTAGTAGTTGTACCGATTTTTGGAAAATTGTGCCTCTGGTTTAGGATCGGGAGTTTTGCACAAACCTCTCAAGAATCAAATTGAAAAGAAAGCGCATCGCCTTGCCTAAATCCTTTTTTGGTATCGAATGTGTCGGTGAGGTCGTCTCCGACCCTGATGGTGCAGCGATAATTCTTCATCGTCGTCCTACACAAACGGACGAGTTTGGGTGGTATACAGAACTAGACATGGCTCTATAAAGTTCGTCTTTTTATATGCTGTCGCATGAGGCTTTGAAATCGATGAATAGTTGGTGGGTATCGATTTGGACTTCTTGGGTTTTTTCAGGATCTGCCGAAGTGTTAAACTTTGATCGGCTGTGGACTTTTCTGACCTTGAATCACACAGATAAGGTTGTTGGTAAACGGTTTCAGCAGTTCACATATTACGGCAGATAGGATCTTGTAGGCGATATTGAGGAGACTTATGCCTCTGTAGTTGGCGCAGTTTAGAGGGTCTCCTTTTTTGGGGATCGGGCATGTCAAACTGATAAGAAATGATTCGTTTCCATCAACCAGCGAAACATAACTATAACCAAACAACATAAGCCTTAAAAAAAGCCTAACAAACTTCTGGCATTTTCCGGAGGCTAGCGGACGTTTTGGTCAATGGCAATTTAAGCCACCCTTCATTCTCTCCCTTCATCTACTGATGGATAGTTACAACACAAAAAGAAAAGGCCGACTTTTTCGCGTTTTCAAGAAATTCAACAATAAACTTGAAACAAGCGGTGTCACAAACGATAGAGCCATCAAAGGTGGTTAAAGTAAAACCTCGAAAAATGAGACCGAAAAAGGAAGAAAATGGATGCCTTACCACTACAGGCCCATTGCTATGCTATCTGTACTTCCAAAAGTAATGAAAAACATTTTACACCAAGAAAGCAATGGTTTAAAGGCTTTCGGCAATACTGGTCGCAAAATAGTATCGACTGGAGACCTCATATTTTCTATGACATATTCTTTATAAACGCTGGGGTATATCAAGAATGAATTTTCTCAATCGCTGTATCTAATCGCTGCACATAAATAATCTTTTGAGGACACCTAACAATCGCATTTTTAGTTTGGCAGTTGATAGAACTCTAGTTAGACGCTATACTCAAACGACATGCATATTACTCTATTGCTACTCACCAGCAGAGAATCCAAAAAATGTTTCCCATAAAGGAAGAACTAAAAAAGATTTTACGATGTGGAAACGAAAACCTAACTCAATTCCATTCAGAGAAAACGCAGTATATATATAACATTTTTAAGAAAGATCAAGCCCACAGTTCCACGCATTAAGTCCAGAGCGCTGCCGTTTAATCCACTTGCATTCATTTTGGTCACCCATTGAAGTTATAAATGTATAAATAACCCACTCATGATCTGTGTTCGAAATCCTAATTTTTATAATACCATCTTTGACAACATCAGTGTAAATAGCATTTAACCCTTCCGGAACAAGTTTAGAAACTGCTGGAACAGAAATCCAAAATCACAAGACTAGACTATATCAGCCTTATTCATTAGTAGCAAACTCGCAATGAGTTTCCCGACCATACAAATTATGTGTTTCTAACTTTACTGAACTATGTAACAAGTAATTGTAATAGATTTCTTTCTTGTTGGTACATTATTTAACACAAACCTTGCAATGGATGAAGAAATGTTGTAATTTCTTGTCTGTGAAGTTAATGTGAAGTTTGCAGTAACACAGGTTGTTCGTTTATACCCAATCCCATAAAGGTATATTAGTTTTAGATACATAGTTTGTAGTACCTCATAGTTGTATACCTCAAAGTATATGGATCGACTCAAAATCTTTAGCTGAGTCGATTAAGCCATGTCTGTCTGTCCGTCCGTCCGTCCGTCTGTAGGTAACCGGTTTTTGGGCCTTAAATTTTAAGCTTTTTGGTACATGTGATCCTTGTACGTGCTGTTCGAACAAGTGTAAACATTTTTGAAATCTGCCCACTGCCACGCCCTCTTTTTAGTAAAGCCGTATTTTAGGCCAAACCGATCAAAATTTTGAAAAAGTATCTGAACAAGATATCCTTATGTCTATACTTTTTCTATACAAAGTTTTAACCACGCCCACTTTTTGGAGGCGTGGTTACCAAACCCAAAATAATTTGGTTTGGTAATGTAAACATTTCTTCCATATATCATTTTTACCCACTCCCACTTTTTGGAGACGTATTCATACAGAAACCATTTGTATACCCTACGCCATACCATATGAAGGAGAAAAATGTTGTTTTTGGTCGAACCATACGAGGTTTTGGTAAACTGTCTGAACAATATGTTGCTACAATTTCAATTTTAATATTTCTTTGCCATAAAACCCACATTTAAGGGATATTCATTTAATTTTGATTCAATTTATATTTGACATCGTACTGCTTCAGTTATAATGGTTAATAATAGTTTTTCCCAACCGAAATAATCTAAAATCAAAACGAAAATCACTCTATGCAAACTGACAGCTATCATTTGTATTAGTGTTAGTGCAAGGAGGGGTTAATCAGCGGAAAACCCCAGATCTGCAAAATTGATCTAAGATCAAAAAAAAAAAATTTGCCCAATGGAACACAACAACTATCAAAATCGGTCTTTTGACAGATATAAATCTAAAAAAATCTAAATCTAGATCTACATCCAATAAAATTATTGATTTTTTTTTTATAATAAATACATATGCACTATATAACACAATCGTTAAGATGTGTTAAAGCAAATTATATGTTTGCACTGTAGCCAACAACTTCAAAGTCAAGAGTAACATACAAATCGTACAAACCAACAGAAGGGAAATATTTATAAGAAACAAAATAGTAGACTAACCACATTGCCATGTTTTGCTTAGAAATACAAGGTTCCACTTTTTGGAGCAAATAAACAAAAGTTTTCATTCTCATCTCTGTATAGTTTTGAAATGAAGTAATGTCTTCAAACTGCAGTTATCTCTCCTCAAAAGGATCTTCCTACTTCACAAAGATCGCTTCATTTGCACTGTTTTATTTTTATAACATTTGGAAAAAAACGAATTTAATCGAAATATTTAAAACAAATACATTAGCTCTCAATAATTATTAAGGTTTTCGTTACGTAGTTTATTAATATTGTGCAACAATTAAATGCATTTAAAAATATAAAAACAATTTTTTTCAGTGCTGAGCAGAGATGGGAAATTTGTTTACGTGAGGTAATCTACTCAAAATTCATTAGTTCAGAATATTCCACACATTTTAAATTATTTAGGTGCAAAATAAAATATCCTATAAAACAAACATCCAAAAATACATTTCGATACAATTACGTCTACTACATTTTCCTACGTTAACTAGGGTGATTTTTTAGGCGTAGGTTTTTTTTAAATCGAATAAAACACTCAAATTTGCATCAAATATGTAAAATTTTTATTGTAATCGATAAATAGGCCTTTGCCATTTACGTTTTAAAGACGAGTTAATGAAATGTTATCCGTGGCTCCGTTTCAAATGGTCCATTCGAAAGGTCCAATTTTACTTCAGTTTTTCGAGCATTTAGACCTGTATTCCACGAACTACGCATGTTTTGTTTACCTGTAAGGCTTCAATCGTGTTCGGCTACATAACCCCACAAGAAATAAATCAAGAGGCGTTAAATCGCATGATCTTGGCTTCCAACTCACAGGGCCACTTCAAGAGATCAGCTGCTCACTAAATTTATCCTTCAACATTTCCATTGTTTCACGAGCTGTGTGGCATGTGGCACCGTCCTGATGAAACCACATGTCAATCAAGTTAAACTCAGCCAACTGGGGCAAAAAAAAGTCGCGTATCATGGCGAGATATCGTTCCCCGTTGACGGAAACGTTTCTTCCACGGTCGTCTTTGAAGAAAAATGGATCTATGATGCTACCTGCCCATTAACCACACCAAAATGTCGTTTTTTTCGGGATGCATCGGTAATTCTTGTATATCATGTGGCTGTTCATCACTCCAGATGCTACAGTTTTGCTTATTTACGTAGGTATCCGTTGAGCCAGAAATGAGTCGTTGAACACATTTTTTTTAAATAAATTTAAATAAATAGCAATCGTTGCTCGCTTGTAAGTCCTTCCATGATTAAATTTCAGAGTATATTGAAAACTTTTCACTTTGAGAGATGACTTTTGGAGGCCATTACCAGTTAGTTGACCCAGAGTTAACCATCCCCGGAATAAATTTCATCCGGAGCTAGCTCATGAAGCAGTTTTTCTGTGCGATATTAAATTTGATTCCGAGTGTGGCCATGATTTATCGATTTTGCTGTCAAAAATTTATCGAAATGTATAACCTGCAATAGCTCAGTTGTCAGCTGTTTGGTTTATTTTCCCCCAAACAATTAAAATGTTTTTGTCGCGATCTTAAAAGTCTTTTTTTTTTCTTAAACCAGTCAAATTCAATATTTAAAACAGTTTCGACTCGCTGGGATCTGATCATACACGTATTTAGTTTCTAAAAAGTTGATAAAATGTCCACACAAATAGAATTGAAAATAATTAAGGGTATAATACATGCAACATCGTAATTTTATTACGTACGAATGATTCTAATTTTACGACGACATTTCATAAGCGACCCTAAAATTGTACTAATAAATAATGCGGTAACCCACTGAATTGAGTCTCAATTTAGTTATTTATTTGTTGATAGAATTTTGTTTCTATTGTTCTTTTTCCGTTCTCCATAATTTTTTTCAGTTTAGTGCATACGTTTGATATGTGAAAGTGACTGATTAAATGTTAAAATAGCATTTCAAAAGTTTACAACGTTTACCATCTCAGTTTATAAACCCAATTCCTATGAGAAAATCCCGAAACTTGGATTATCTCGCACTGAAAAGCCGGGCCTAAACATCACCAAAATTTTTGATACGGATTAGTTTTTCTGACTTTAGCAACACTCTGCCGATAAAACAGTTCACACGAAACCAAATACACAAACCCCTTCATGAGCTGTCATCGCTTGCAGTACAACCAACCCTCACATAACCAACACACCGTGAAACTGTAGTACAAAACGCCAAATGCCAAAGAAATAATCGAACCCAGAAAAATGTACGCAAGAGAAGGAAATAAAAAAGGCGACTGTCGGAGATTTTTTGTGTCATGCCTCGCTCGCTACGCGTACAAAAAAATTTCACATCATCGTGATTAAATTGAAAACGCCAACTGTTTGCCCGAAAAGCCATATTTCTGTTGCGTAAATATTGAGTTATTTTACCACAAAACCGTGAAAAACGCGGAAAACCACTGAAAAGTTTGTTTTGACATTTCTACATCCGAAATCTGTATGCATTTGACAGCCCCCTAGTAAATTATCTTGAGAAATTTCTTCTTGGTGAGGAAATTGAGGAAAAAATTAGAAAAAAAATCTTCGTCTTGATGTGAGCAAGTGAAAATGTGCTCCATTTCATTGTCGAAAACAGTTAATATGTTCTTGGTGTTAGGTAACTGAGAAATCTTTGTGTGAAATTCGATTGAACTCACAAGTGGCGGGCAATTGGACGAGCAAATAGTTTTACGCCGAGATAATTGTGAATTTATGAATTAAGTAGGTGCGTGAATTGTATGATCAAGTGTGAGGGTAACGATTTGCATTGGAATTGTGAAGATTTGCGAAGGCAATCACGGAGAGCTTTGTTAGGTGAATCTGTAAATTGGATTCTGATTGGAAGTCGCTTTTGGATCGCTGCAGCCAGTCGGATATGAAGGAGTGAGACCCCGCCCGTATGAACGCATTTACCATGGATACAACGGCAAATAACCTGGAGGAGGCTAGTTCGGAGAGTGAGTATAGTGACTCCTACGATGCTGAGAGCAATTCAGACTCAGCTGCGGCCACAACATCTACGGGCGAAGAAGATGACGATGGCGAGGCAGAGGAAGAGGAGGAAGAGTACTCTCCGCAGGTGGACTCTGTTGAGATGGCGCGAATCACAAATGACACTCTGTTGCAATTGCCCAAGGGTCTTTGTGAGAATGCAGCAGTGTTCCGGGAGTTTTTCTCCATGGAGACATGGCGAATGTTGCCCACGAACTACCAGGCGTATCTCAAGAACAAGTTTCTTCCGCATTTCGCTGAAGACAACGAAAACGAACAGGAACGTACACTGGAGATGTTGTTCGGCAACGAGTTAAGTCGATTTCAGGCATCGCCGTTAGTTGATTTGCAGAGAAATCTCGAAGAAGGTAACTATAGGCCGGATGTGCTGCGCCTTCGGGAGAGCATTGCAAAGTCACGCAGGCGAGAGCGACGATTCCAGGAGTACGAGCGCGTCAGTCACATGGCCAAAAACGTGCTAGTGTCGAGGGAGAGACTGCTTCGTTCGGCCAATGAAGCACCGCCAGGAGCAGTGCTTCGTGTCGATAGAATGTTACGAAAAACTCCTCAACTTGACAAGGGTGTGTGTGCGGTGAGAGCTAGAAAGCGATTTTACTCGGAGTTACGACAACTGCGGAATCAACTAGGCATCGATGAGCTGAGCGAGGAGGATTCGGATAACGATCTGCCGTCGCCAGTCATCAAAGAAGAAGAGGACCAAAAGACGAAAATGGACGTGGATCAAGCAAAGGAGGCGAAAATACTGGGCACACTGCATCGCTACAAGAAGTTTAACAAGTTTAGCGTCGTAGAGGTGCTCGGCGATGTAAACTTTAGAAAGGTACTTTTCGAGCATAAGTGTCGAAAGTTAGAAGAACCGGTAAGTACTCATGACTTCCTCTTGCTTTATGTTGTTTTATATTTCGTTGCTCTTGCAGGATCGCCCTGAGTTTGAGACTAACGATATTCGACTTCGTGATGTCTACGCTAGAACCCAGATGACGGGAAGTTACAAGCGTGTCTTTGCTTCCGGCAAGACTCCTGGACGTAAGCCAAAAGCGAAACTACTGCAAGAGAAAGCTGCAGCAGAAGTAGCAGCTGCAGCGGCAGCGGCGGCCGCCGAGATTAAACTCGAGGTAAAGGAAGAACTTCCATCCCCACCATTGCCAGCGTCGCTTTCAATACCGCAACCACATCTGCAACCACAGCCACCCCCACCACTGCAAGTTATGCCAATTCAACCAGCCCCCGAGAAGACATATTCAGAGCCGACTCCATTGCAACAGCAAACGATTCCACTTTCTCCGCCAGTTGTATATGCTATTCCATCTGTAGAGGCAGTACCCGCATCTGTGGATTCTGAAGAAGACGAACTAGTGAATGTTGATTCTATGGAGGGAACGCCACTTTGCCACATGCCTAGCATGAATGGCTCGGAGTATGGGCACCCAGAAGACGTCATAATACCTATGTCGGAGCTAAAAACGGAGGATCCACAGGACTCAATGCCGTCACCCCCTAAACTCACTTCCTATCATGGGAAGATCAAAATAGCGACGTTCTCCGACCTGAAAGGAATCGACGTAATGAATCTCCCGATGGACATGGACGACTCATGCCTCAGTGAGGCTGAATTCAGTTCTCATCACGAATCAACGCCATCACAACCGCAATCGTCGACGCCACTGACTTCAATACGAACGGTTATGGCTGCGTCAGGCCCTGAACTCATGCAAGAGACACACGCTTGCTTTTTGGCGCTGATTCGTGATATATTCTGTTCTACGCCCAATCATCGCATGAAATTGAACGACCTTCGAGAAAAGATTCACATCTGGCTATCGAATCCCATCACAGCGCTTAATGACTGGTACTGTCTAGCGGAAAATTGGTCAGCTTTGGTCACGTCTGCTATCAACTTTCTTGCCGGCGACTTCAGTGATCAGCCGGAGGAGTACGTCCCGTACATCGAGTACAAATCGCAGTTGAACATTTATCAGTGGATTGGTGCAAGCCGTGACTCAGATTCCCACCTGGTGCAGCTGTGCAACTACTGGATGTCGCGAAAGCACGAGATGACTCACAAACCAATACAAAAGGCCGACATGACACCACGTAAGTCGATAGACTTTGACGAGAATGGATCCAACGAGAGAGTGGCTTCACCTCCACTGCCGCGTTGCCCAACAACGTGGGCAGTGCAGCCTTCGAGTACAGACGAAATATCCGAGTTTCAGCGGCAAGAACGTGAACGCTTTGACAATCCCCATCGATCGTTCACCTACCGTATGCATGGCTATGAGAGCGTTGTTGGGCCAGTGAAAGGCATTTACACGCAAATATTCGGTGTCACCAAGGCTCGCGGACACAGTATGATGATTGGTGACCGACCAAGTTTTGTAACCATTCTCACTCTGGTAAGAGATGCAACTGCTCGTTTACCCAATGGTGAAGGCACGCGTGCCGATATATCAGAGCTACTTAAGTGTTCGCAGTACATAAACAGGGATGCGCCGGAGAATGTTTTGCAAACCATCGTAAGCGGGGCTTTAGACCGCATGCACACAGAGCACGATCCTTGCGTGCGGTACGACACTAAGCGTAAAATCTGGATATACTTGCACCGCAACCGATCAGAAGAGGAATTTGAAAGAATGCATCAGCAATACCAAGGTGTTGGTAAGCACAAAAAGCCTGCAAATCGCAAAGTCAAAACCAAGATCTTTGTGAAGGAAACAGCGGTGGCTACGTTTGCAACAACGTCTTCCTCCCTACCCGCTATGTTACCATCTAACCCAATTATCATTACCACTGAGAACACATTGAAAAGCTCCCAAGCACAAAACCAAAAGTCGCTCATCAAGCCAGAGTTGATTTCCGGAGATAAAATCGAGGTAATCGAGACAACGGAAATATCTTCCTTAGATGCATCTATGTCTCCAGGACCATCTTCACAGGTACAAACGCCTACGCAGCAATCAACTCAATTCATTGCGCAAAAAATATTCACAACCACCCCAACGCCCCATAAAAAGCCAACCACCACTCCCATAATCGTGACAACTCCCACTGGAATTCAAACAGTGCATGTTTCGGCAGCCAACACACCAACGATGATTACGATTCCTGGTAATCCCACAAATTCCAGCCCGGAAAAGAAATCAGTGCAACCCCTGACGAGCCCCACGCTTGTGTTTCCAGCTACACAGCAGATAATCACAACAAATCAGCAGTCCCAGCAGCAAATAACTGTGCCCAACAAAAAGATTTCGATCAGTAAACCAATCATCATAAACCAAACGGTAGCCACTGGTCAACAGCAGATCCGGCCCCAGCAACAGACACATCAACAACAAGGTTTCATCATCCCCATCAATATTAACAATTCGGAGCAATTCAAGGTCATGGGCAATTCCATTCTGCTCACCGATCAACAAAAGACAAAGGTAAGTTCAACTTCCACGGCATCCTTCGTGCAGCAGCAGTCACCAAAGAATATCGTTCGACTTGCGAGTGGAAAATCCCTGCTCTCACCCCAGCTGGCAAAAGTTCAAACACAGACGGGACAGAAACTGCCCACTATCACAGCGACAGCCATTCGCCCACAAATGCAAAAAACTATCGGCGGCATATCGTTGATAAACAATGCTGCTGTGAGTGGTGTCAAGATGTCGCCCCAGGCTCTGACTAATTTGCAGCATAAGCAAATTCTCCAAAGCTTCCTCAATCAGCAGGGCAACAAACAGCGTGTGGTGATAGGAAATATCGGAACCATAATCCCCCAGCAGCAGCAGCAACAACAACAACAGCACCAGCTACTGCAGAATAAGAACGTCATAATTCAACACTCGTCACAGCCGCAGAAGCTAATCAATTCGGGAACATCCACAGCAGTTGCATCAACGGCGACCAACACGGGCACAGGCACAGGCACGATAATCTCCAGCTCAACCCAGGCGGGCAGCATTATCGGTTCGCCTATTTTCCAAATACATTCGGCGCCCACAACGCCCGGCGGAACTACGAAAATCCAAACGATTAGCACGAGCAGTTTAACACCCCAGCAGCAGCAAGTAAGTAGAAGGTACCTTCCCAAATAAGACGTGATTAAATAAGGTTTCTTTTTTTATAGAGCCTTTTACAGAACCTAAAGCAACCGCAGTTCAAGACAGTGCAAGGCTGTCAGCTGGTGCCTACACAGCAACAATCTTTAATCATCAAGCAGCAGCCCATTTTCACACAAAAAACGTCGCAACAGCAACAATCCACAGCACAACAGCAGAAAATACTCAACACAGGCGGCCAGCAACAGACCTCTGCAGGTACAATGACAGCTGTAAGCGTGGGCTCAGCCTCTCCCAAGGCTGTCGTGGTCAGTGGTGTAGGCAACATAATAGCCACCGCATCCAACACAGGCACAATCACCCAAAACATAATCAAACAGCCGACACTACAGCTTCAGCAGAGCATCGGCAAGCCCATAACTGTGATGTCTCAGGCACAGAACGTAACCCGCGTCATAAAATCGGGCAACGTTCAGAGCCAAATCATTTCGCGCGGTGGTATTCGAACACAGACAATGAACCCCGTCATGGCTAAGGTGCTTACCAACACATCCGGCCAGATAATCTCTTTGGAAAGCCTGCTTCAAAAGCAAGGCGCCACGCTGCGAGTTACCAATGCAAAACCTCCACAGACGACGAACCTCATTCAATTAGCGGGCACTGCAGGCTCACAAATTACACAATACGCAGTTGTGTCACAAGGCAGAAATCTAATTTCTGTCAGTGGAACGCAGCAACAAGCACGCCTGATCAGTACCCAGGCATCTTCCAACACGGTTTCCACAACAACCACTCCCGCCAGTAAACCCGTCGTCAGCCCTGCAGCTACGAAACTCATTTCGGCAAACCAGATCACTGCGCAGCAGCTGGTGAACGCCAAATTCCTAAGCAAAACGGCAAATGTGACGACGACGTCAGCCGGTGGAATTAGAATGATCAACGCTCAGAACTTCAACATCGCCAACATTCAGGGTAAGCCAGTGCTGATCGCCAGCAAGCAGGCGACAAATCTCACCCAGGCGCAGTTGGGTCACCAGTCCGGAGCTAGTGTGGTCATCGGAGGCCAAACATTAAAGCTGCAAGGCAACGTAATTTCAACAGTAAGTCGGTATTAAGGGAAATCCTCATCAAATATTGTCCTCACTTGAATCTGTTGTTGAATTCTTTTAGTCTAATGTACAGTTGATCAATAAAGCTGTGTCCACATCTGCTATGATGACGTCGTCTTCACCCGCAACCTCCACCGTTATGTTAGGCAATCAAATTTTAAAAGTTCAACAGCCCACCCCCATTAAACAGGGAACCGTGATGTCCACCTCTACTCCTCTGACAACCATTGCCAGTACAAACACTGGAACAGTGGTGGCGAACAGCAATTCGGTTCTTAATCATCAGAATGTGCCAAAAACCGTTGTTCTAGGCTCGACTGGGCAGACCATTCGGGTTCAAACGCCATCACAGCTGCAAAGCGTCAATGTCGGCGGTGGACTGAAGAATATCACAGCCACCAGTTTAGCGCAAGTAAGTCTCCAACAAAAAAAAGCCAACAACTGGTTTACAAATGCCATGCCTCTTTTTTAGGGTACGACAATGAAGACAACACCTAATCGTGTAGTTCTAGCGGTGCAAGGTGGCGGACAAATATTCCTATCGCCCAACTTCCAAGGTGGAGCGATCAATTTAAAATCCCTGCAAGGCATGAAGGTGGTGTCGATGGCTCAGTCACAACAGTTGCAGCAGCAATCATCGCAAATCCAACAACAGCAACAACAACAACAGCAGCAGCAAACTCAAACGACGGCACAGCAACAACAACAACAAGCGAAAAGTAAAAATCTTCAAAAGTGATTGCGCAGCCCCCACCTTCGACCCAGTCTTCTTGAAAGAGAACAAAAACAATTCACCAGTGGCAGTCATTGTAAATAGCCATAGTACACGTATCTACTATAAACCTAAACAAAGTACCAAGCGCTAATAGCAACCGTTAAGGTTAAAAAAAAAAAACTTTGTCTATATGTAGCCCCTTTTTTAAATGAAGTAATAGTTTTAAGGAGTACTTTACTTACCTATACATTGTAGAAATATTGATTAAATCATAGGAGAATTTTAAAATCTGTGTAGTCTTAAGATATGATAATTTGTTCTTGTGAATAAGTTTCAATTTAAATATAAATATTAATTTCGATATAAAATAGTCAGATTGCGAGTGAGCGAGAGAGTGAGACAATTAGGTACACCATAGGCAAAGGAAAATATTTGTATACAAAATAAAAGAAAACATTTATGGTTTTGTGAAAGCAATTGAAATAGTTACAAAAATATATCATAATTATTAACAAAATAAGAAAAGTAATAGAGTTTTCTAATGTCGCCTTATTAGACACAGAAATGTAGTCGAAAGCATTCGATTCGACCTTACCTTAGGGCACAGTTAAAGCTATCATTTCCTTCTACTTCGCGGTTTTTTTTATAGGTAAGTTCAATCGTTGGCGATTGAAATTGCAATTTTTTAATTAAAGTTTTCGAAGAAAATCACTTCTTATTCACTGATCAATATTTATCTTTGTGAAGGAATGATCGGCATTCCACCGAACTGAAACGGTAATTTCCAATATTTCCTATAAGAAGCAATGGATGTGACATTTTAATTTCATCATCTAGCTATATATCCTCACTGGAAAATTCCGTTTCAGTTCTGTGAAACGACAAACATTGGGTGCGTTCCGGATTTCATTTTTACAAAGTTAACTTTGACAGTGCACTGCTCTCATTGGTCAATTGACCAATATTCGAATTATTGGAAAATTCCGTTTTAGTTCGGTGGAATTACTTCAGAGGAATAAATCTTCATCAGTGAAAACTAAGAAGTGATTTTCTACGAAACCTATAATTAAAAATTTACAATATTTTTGGATAATTATTTTCTTAAATTCAAAAGCTTTGTTTTGACACTAACTCGCCAATGATTGAATTTATAATAAAAAAGCCGCAAGAAGCAAAAGAAAATTTCCAATTAGGGTTTTCAATGATAGCTATAACTGGGCCCTAACCCGGGGTCTCCACGAGCAATGTGGCATTCTATTGAAATTGCTTGTGGAGACTTCAAATAGTACCTATTCTATAAAAAATGTCCTTCTATGTATTGCTCAGTTCATGGATAGTAATTCTATGGGCTGTCGTTTCTGTTGAACATTGTAAGATTGTTTGAGATAGTAAGCAATGGAAATGTCCACCCTACATTTCATAGCATTCTATTATTATGTCTTTCTATTAAAAGTGACAGATAGTAAGCTATCAAATATTGCTCGTGGATACGCGGTCTTACCTTGGCTGCAAAAAGGTATTGGTCCGAGTCGATGTTAGCTCCTCGGAATGTTCGGACATCCAAAATACTATACGCGTGTCTCTTGTCTATCGCAATGTGATTGATTTGGTTGACAGCAACATGCCGCTAGTCAAAAATCTTAGCATCGGACGTTCAATGGAAGGAGCACGTAGATCAAATGGACAGCAATACTCCGGCTCGCAGTCTTCGATTCACAGCCTGACGTCGGGCGCAGTATGGAAGACCTCGCCTTAAGTAACGCGGACAAGTCGGTACCTACCTCAACAAACATGAAGTGCGCAACTGCAGGCAATTAGCTTAGGGCTGCGCTAATTGGTTCAGGCCCAGGTTCATTCTAGGCTGTAGCGGCACTTTAGTAAGTAGGCTGTATAATTTAACGATGTCGGTTTTATGGAAGTTAAAACTATACGATTTTTCAGTTCATATTTTTTTAAATGCTCCTTTATTCTCTATTTTATACAGGCTTAAATAAAAAATTAGAAATCAGCTATATGGCAGTACTTTCTAGTTGGCATTTCGAAAACTGAATTTAAATTTATGAAGTTTTGATCAAATAATAATAAGATTAAGAATAATATTATAACTGCAATATAAGGTAAGGTGATGTGGAACCCAAAATCGTACTGAACTAAAGGTTAGTGTAAAACTATGCCATTTTCATTTTCAATTATTTATAGATTTTTATTGACTTTTATCAAATATTATAAAGTCATACAGATGACGCACTGCATACTGGCAAAGACCGCCATATATTTGGAGCTCGTTTCACATGTGTGCACTTGCACCCGTCCGTACCAAGAAGCTGGTGAGCAAAAGGTTCTTATTTTTTTTGTTCATAATGCGTCATCTGCATGACTTCATAATCTATACTTTTATCTACTCAGAATAATTATTATTTAGAAAAGTTTGCTCAGAAAAGTAAAAAATAACTTTTAAATAAACTTATATTATCGGGTAATTTTACTGAAATCAAAATCAGCTTCTACACTCATTGCTCTCCCAATTGCCTGACCAATGAAAACATAAGTTCATCAAGATATCTTAGGTACTAAATCTAAAACCCGGAACACGGCCATTGATGTGCAACCTTATTTGTAGGCGATGTCGTACCGGCAGCAACTTTCGATGGCAGTTTTCGATTAGAATTGTAACGAGTGGTGGGTGCACGACTGGGTCGTATGCAACTTTCTATTTCACAGCGCGTTGGGCATTACATCAAATCCCAAGCATGAGAATTTGACGATATTCATAATTTGGCCAAAATACACAATAGGTAATAGAAATTTCGATTATTGATGCTAAAAATGATATAAATAATGTCGAAATGTGATTAATCGAACAAGTATTCCGGAATTCGAAGGAATCGGTGTCTATCTGAATGATTATGATTTTCCGTTATTGGCCAAAACTGAAAATTCCGTTTTGGGATAGTTGGACCAAAACTAATTATGGGAAATTGTTGCAAACAGTAATAGTAGTATAGACATTAAACTTGATTCAATTTGACAAAATATTTTGCGAGAAATTGTCAATTTTCTTTATATGGCCTAAATGCAAAAATCCGTTATATGGATTTTCTCGAAAAAAAATCTGGGTCGAAGTTTTGTTGTAACTATTATTCTTTTAGCATATATGAAGTTTAATCAATATCGTTAGAGCCGTTTTAAATAAAAAGAAGGTATGTGTAATTTTTTTGTGGCAGGTACCAGTTATAACATGGCTAAAAGCAAAAAAAAAATGGCCTAGAATTATGACTAAAAAAACGCTGGATACGAAGTTTGAAGAAAAACGGTCAAGATGTTTTGGCTGGAGAGACCAGTGCGGACAGACAAACCGGCGAACCGAAGGACGAAATCCCAAAAACCACTTTTGTTGGTTCCGCTATCATCGTAATATTAGAATCAAGCAAAATCTCGAGGTCGAAAAGTTTCACGAAAACAATTCTTTCTCTTTGTATGAGAAATTAAAAAAATTGTATCACACAAAAAATAAATGTTTTGCACTATATTTTACAAAGTTCACCAAAAGAAATGATATCAGAAAAAATGGGAAACTGTCAGAAAGAAGCCGTTCTGTTCTAAGCTCATCTTCATTAAACAAAGCTAATATATTCACACTAATGCTTAAAGCTAATACTCAATACTTAAGATTATCTTTCCAAATAAATTTACAAACCTGGATGGTTGATTGGGAAGGAGTTAAGTTAAACTTAATAGAGTTCTTCAGTGCCAAATGAAACTGGCATCTATATGAAACCAGACGCAATCTGACATTTGTATGATGGCAAATTTATTGGCGAAGGACGGGGTTTTTTTTACCATTTTTAAGTATTGTGTAAAAGTGCAACAAAAGAACAGAACAAATTATAAATAATATCAAAATATTTAAAGCTGTTGTTGTTTGTGAAAACAAGAAAAAAATAATCTTTACTACACGGGAACTTATCAACTTCGTTTGCAGTCGCATTTATGTTCAGTGTTCACACTTTGAAATAGCACTGGTTAACAATTTCACTTTTGTATACCCTATCCCATAGGGGTATATTAGTTTTGATACATAGTTTGTAACATAGAGAAATAATTTAGCTAGGTATACCTCAAAGTATATGGATCGACTCAGAATTGCCATGCTATCCGTCCATCCGTCTGTAGGTAACCGGTTTTTGGGCCCTCAATTTTGAGCTTGGATAATGAAATTTGGTACATGTGATCCTTGTACGTGCTGTTCGAACAAGTGTAAAATTTTCAAAGTCTGAACAACATTATGTAATCAATCTGAATTGAATATCTACATTTTGTTCATATACGTTTTTTTCACGCCCACTTTTCGAGGGCGCTTTCAGTATAAAACGGTTTTCAGTCAAATTTTAAAATATTTGAAAAAACGGTTGATGCAAAATCATTGGGTTTGATAAAACAAATGTTTGGTACATACATCATTCAAACCCACGCCCACTTTTTGGAGGCCCACTACGCCATACCATATGCAGGATAAAAACGTTTTTTTTTCGAACAAAACAGATTTAAAAAACTGTTTGAGCAATATGTTGCGATTATGATGCAAATTTTAATATTTCTTTACTATAAAGCCCACATTTAGAGATATTAATTTTAATGATAGGATGGGATAGGGTAAAAAACGATCCACACAGTGGATTGTAGCCTTCTCATATGTTTTACTTATTTCTATTATATAATTTTACACACTCGCTTTGTATTTATAATTTGTGTTTCACTTTAAAGAACTTATATTTTCATATTTCAAAGCAAAAAATCAAATATAAACTCTCTCGCTGTTTTCCTACAAGTGGTTTTGATGTTTTAATGGAAGAGACAACGCACTTGTGAGGGAGATAGTCTAATGAACAATTCTATGCTACACTACAATTGAAGTGTTTCGCTTCACTTTTTCTATTTTTCAACATTTTTACTAGCCACTACAAAAATTTTCAAAACACTACGATTTGAGAAAAAATATGATATTAAAAAAATACAATAATTCTAGTGCAGTGTTGTAACGATTCAATTCAATATTAGGCTGTACATTTCACCATACAATTTCACATTCCAGAACGCTTAGTTTGGCTGAAACGCAATTTACAGTGAACTAACGGGTGATCCAAGTAGAGATACTTTTTTCAATAGCCTTTTTTGACAGATCACGTGTGAGTCGTGTCATGCTGTCATGTTATTTTTGTTTAGTATTGGTTGGCATTTCATAATGGAAAGACTTACGCGTGAACAACGTTTACAAATTGTTCAACTTTATTATGAAAATTCACGTTCTGTGAGGGATGTGTTTCGTGCACTTCGCTCAACTTATGGTCAACATAATCGGCCTACTGAGCGTACTATTCGCAACACCATCACCCATTTTGAGACCCATTATTGGATAATATTCGACCGAATAGACCACGTCCAGCACGCTGTGAAGAAAATATAGCGGCCGTAGCTGAGAGTGTACACGAAAACCGTAGAGAGTCGATTCGGCGCCGTTCGCAGCAACTCGGACTGACGTATGGAACGACTTGGCGATTTTACGTCAAGATCTTCCTCGACCTTACCAAGCGACATCGCTTCGCTCTATGGGCTCTTGAAAAGTTCCAAGAAGATCCGACGTTTTCGAGGCAAATTTTGTTTAGCGATGAGGCCCATTTCTGGCTCAATGGGTATGTAAACCGCATTTGGGACGAAGAGAAACCTGAAGAGATTGAAGAACTGCCACTTCAAGAAAAAACAACGGTTTGGTGTGGCTTGTGGGCCGGTGGAATCATCGGTCCATATTTCTTTAAAAATTATGCCGGTGCGAACGTAACCGTAGTTCGTGCCATGATAACCGACTATTTGATGCCTGAAATTGAATCTCGTGATCTCGACGACATTTGGTTTCAGTAAGACGGCTCCACTTCCCACACATCGCATCAATCAATGGACTTATTGAGAGAACGTTTCGGTGAGCACATAATTTCACGTTTTGGGCCGGTCGATTGGCCACCAAGATCGTGTGATATCACACCGTTAGACTTTGTCCTGTGGGGATATGTAAAGTCAAAAGCTTATGCCGACAGACCCGCTTCGATTCAGGCCTTGGAGGAAAACATCACGCGTGTCATTCGCCAGTTACCAGTCGAAATGCTCGAACGAGTGATCGAAAATTGGACTCAACGGATGGACCATCTGCGACGTAGCAATGGCCAAAATTTGATAGACATAATCATCAAAAAATAAATGCCAAAGAATGTTCTTTCAAATGATAATAAACATTCTCCATTAAATTTGAATTTTCTGTGTTTTTTTCTTTAAAAAAGTAGGGAACCTCGAAATGGATCACCCTTTACATAACTACTATTTTCCCCGATGAATAAGACTTTTTATCATTTATAAACAAACTATTTTCAAATGTTGAATTTCGGTTCGGTGGAAACGTAGTAAAAGACCGCCTGGATAGAAAAACCGGAACCGGAAACCGGTTGTCGAAAATGCTAAATTTGAAAAAAAAAAGCACCTGATACAACAACCGGTAATCATTCGCAGCGAAATAGGCGGAAAATAAATGACTTATGAAATAATTTGAAGCGAATATAATTTTATATTAGCTTTGAATATAAAATCAAAACATTACAACAAGTGTAGATGTGGATAAAATAAAACAAAATTCATTTAATTCAAACGCCAAAATGCCATCTGCTGGCGATTACGTCAGTTGTGCCATTTTGTATAGCTGTATAGCTTTATAAAAAAACACGCCTATTACATTGGATGTATTTAGAAATTAAGTGCATGGAGGCTCTTTATGTATTCGTCCCCCTAGTGACACAAGAACGTAACCACTTTTTTTTACGATTTTGGGCTGGGTATGCCTACTTACTTAAAATATCGAACTTATATATTGTGACAAAAAATTGTACCTCTAAATGAAGTAAAATAGAAGTTAGAATTTTACAATGTTTGGCACAATAAAGTAATTTCTCTTTTATGTATGGCTGTCGGCTGATGTTAGTACATTACACTTCTCGGTGTTCCCATCATCGATACATTTGTTCTCGTCAGAATTTGACACGGTTTGATGCCAGTTGACTAGAAATTCATTTGGAATCTTGTCAATCGTTCTTTTGGCCTTAAGCACTAAGGTAACATGCCAATTGCTTTAAAATTGGGGTTAACTTCTATCCAGCCTTTTTCAATACTTCTGTAGAGATACAAACAAAGTTCGATATTTGTTGTGTCAATAAAATTAAGAGGTTATCATTAACATAATTTTATTGATTTCTTATAGAATTGACTTATGAGACTTAAAAAAATTGACAAGAAAGTACAAGTAACAAGCGAATACCAATTACCAAAAACCAATAGATTTCAAAGAGGTTAATGACAAAAAAAATTATTTATCATGTTCAGTTCATTATTAAAGATATCTATCGTACTATTTTTTCAAACAATATAAATTTCTCATACAAAATACAGCGAAACAATCACATTTTCGTATCCAACAATAAAAACGAAATGTTACCGATGTTGAACGTTGATAATGGGGAATAATCCACTTAAATAGAGTTGAAAACAGAAAAACTCGAGCGTTAATCCTGTTTCTTAAATATTTATTGTTGTGTGTGTGGACCTTTTACCATGTAGACCATTTTACACATCCCCAAAAAATGCATATAGAAAGAACTGTCAAACAATCAGCTAATAGCAACTGGTTTAGTTCAAATGTCTTACAATTATAGTATAATTTCAACGGAACACCCTTTATTCATAAATTATCCAGTGAAACAAATTATCAATTTCATAATATTAAATTATGCAACTTTATTACAAAAAAAAATTACATTACAAATATTACAAAAATGAAGAATAAATAAATAATAATTATCTAACTAATATGGCACATTTATTTAATCGATGGTCATTCGACAACATCTATTTCGTCATCGTCACTGTCACTAGAAGATGTATAACACTTCTTTTCACTGGATTGATCATCAGCCCCACAAAGGGTATTTATGTCTTGTCTTGCGTCAGATGGATTTTGGGACGATACTGGCTTTTCTTGCCCGCTCTTTAGATTCTCCCTAGTGTGACGCCATTTCATTCGACGATTTTGAAACCACACTTTTACCTGAAATACAAAAAAATACATATTAAAATAAATTGATTAATATATCAGAAGGATATGAAACAAAATGATTATTGAAAATAAAAAGCGAAAATAAATAATCATACAAACATATAAACATAAAAAAATAAATAAGTTTTAAGCAACAATTTACATTTAGGCTGGCAGCGAATATTGAACTACTCGTTATTTTATGAATTTGTTAGCTTAACATTTTTAAAATTTCAAATATTATTTTTTTTGCAAAAAATCCTTTTATTGTCCTTATTTGTACTAAGCAAGTATTTTACTACTCTTGAAGACAAGTTGCTGTGTTTTTAAGCACTTACAATATAAAAGGCACAAGGCGGGCCAAAAGTAATGGACGTATTCCGAAGCATAGATTTAGTTAAACAAATCTCTGTTCTCATAAGTCAATTTAGTCACGTCATTGAGGGACGAAATATGAAGTTAGAGGGCGATTGATATATATAAAATAAGGAACCTCTGAAAACTTATTTAAAAAGGTAAAAGTGAGTGCGTCAAAAGCCTATTAGGAGATCTGGATTACAACTCCTAGAAAACGCGGGAGTTGTAATATCGCCCGCTTTGAATTCTGTTAAACGTTAAAGCAAAGGATACAAGGTTCGAACGGAATCCTGTCGATATAAACAAGGAAATAACGTTGTTGAGGCACAGTCGATGCAGAGGATATGGAAGATTCACTTCTGCAGACTTTTTAACGGCGATGACGAACAAGATTTCGTGTCAGGCAGAACGAACCATCCAATATTGGCAACGACAGCTAAAACTGCCAACCACCCGAGTGTGTGAGTGAAGTGAAGATAGCAATATCTTAACTTAAGCTTAATAAGGCTACCGGAAATGACGGCCTTCCCGCTGAGCTTTATACAGCCGGCGGAGATGATTTGGTAAATAACAACCACCAACTGATAAGTTAAATCTGGTCGCAAGAATGTATGCCTGAAGAATGGAACCTCAGCATCGTTTGCATGATCCACAAAAAATGATACCTTCTGAACTCCGACAACTAAAGAGGTATAAGTCTCCTCAACATCGCCTACAAGATCCTATCTGCCGTAATATGCGAACGTCTGAAACCGTTTACCAACAACCTGATCGGCACTTAGGAGTGTTGTTTTATTCCAGAAAATTCTACAACCGATCAAATTTTCACACTTCGGCAGATCTGGGAGAAAACCTAAGAACCGCATACTACAGCATTTATAAAGAAGAAATATACAGAGCCATGTCGAGTTTTGGCATACCGCCCAAACTCGTCCGCTTATGCAGGTTGAAGATTGAGAATTCTCGCTGCTCCATCAGTGTCGGAAACGACCTCACCGACACATTCGATACCAAAAAAGAATTAAGGTAAAGCGATGCGCTGTCAATTGACTTCTTCAATCTGATTCTTGAGAGGACTGTGCAAAACTCACGAGCCAACTCCAGAGGCACAATTTTCCAAAAATCTGTACAACTACTAGCATACGCCGACGATATTGACATCATTGGTAGGAACCAACGTGATGTCATAGCCACGTTTGCTAATATGGAGATGAAAGCAGCATATATATGAAGTCAACACGAAAGGACACACACCATCGACGAACTTGAAAAAACGTCACCATTGACAGATATAACTTCAAGGAAGTACGGGACTTTGCTTACCTTGACTCTGCTATTAACACTGACAACAGCATCTCGTCAGAAATTAAACGAAGAATTACTCTTGACAAACGCTGTTTCTTCACCCGCATTACTAAGGAGGAGATATAAGACCCTGATCATCGAAAGCGGATGAAGAAATCCTTGGTCGATTCGAGAGGAAAATTCTTCAGTCCTTTTTGGGTTGATGGGCTATATAGACGGAGATTCAACCAATAACTATACGAGCTGTACAGCGACATGTCCTTAGTCAAAAAACTCCGCATTGACGCTTAAGATGAACGAATGAACACCAATACACCGGCTCGGAAAGTCTTCGATTCCCAGCCAGTCGTCGGAAGAGGAAGACCTCGTCTTAAGTGACACGCACAAGTAGAAACCGACCTCAACCAACTTGGAGTGCGCAACTGGAGGTAGTTAGCTAAGGACCGGCCTAATTAGAGAGGCATGTTGGTTGAGGCCCAGGTTCATTCCAGACTGTAGCGCCTCTTAGGTAAGTAAGTGTATGCTGGATAGACAACTGAAATTGCAATAATACTTTAAAAATCAGAAACACTAAGATATACCGGACTTTACATTCAACAGTACGGCTTCAGAAAGAAACGAAGCACAATCGATCAGGCAGATTATATCAGGAAATGACAAAATTACTGGAAAAGTTCCATAGGTGTCCGTTTTGGGACCAGCCCTGTGGAACCTAATATGTGATGGAGTACTAACCCAAGAGGAGCGGACATCATTAAATGCGGTGAGAGTAGTAGCCAAAACTATTGAAGGTTGACACAGCACTGCAAGACCACTACTAAGAAAATATAGCTCAGCTCATCATTTGGATAAACGATGTGTCCAGTACTCAGCGAGCGTATTCTCTGAATACAGAACGTCCACTGGGGATGGAATAAGTCGAACGAACCCCTATCGGGCTGAAGCTAAACGAACAATTGTGAATATACACTGAAAAAAACCAAGGCCATTAAGGAAATCGCACAGATAATATTTAACGCGAGGAAATGCAACAACAAATGGTCGCTGGACTCACAAGCTATTGTCAAACTTAACAGTCTAGCCTCGTAGCATGGGCTGCAACGTATTGACAAAGGATTTCACTCTTCCAACGACAAAATAAATCGTCCTACCGAAGAGCACGCATAACCAAACTGCAGCTTAAACAAATGAGACGTGCAGTAAAAACATCGCCCTTTCAGCGAAGCTCAAAAGCAGAAATCGATCTTAACCATTTTCGAGTTGGCTACTGGATGCAGTTAGCTACGGACTGATCTACTTGGATGAGCCAACGTAAGGAATAGACGAATGAATCAAAAAGGTTATTAAAGATACTTTCTAAAAATTGAAATGCAAAAAAGTTCAACGTTTATGATTAAACCCCAACCTGTTCTAAATCGGGGAGAAAAAACTGTCGAAAGAATCCATCAACTCGAGTATAACTTAAATAATTTGTTCGCAGTGTATGAGGCTTGTTAGTAAATTGATTATACCCCAAAAATTTACCTGTGCATCTGTCAAATTGAGCCTCGCTGCTAGTTTTCTTCTATCCGGCTTCGTTATGTACTTCTGCTGTTGGAATTGTATTTCTAAACCCTTTCGCTGTAGATTGCTAAACACCGCTCTTGACCATGAGCGCTTCCGTTTTCCATTATTCGCTATCACAGCTGACGATGCCGTAGACGACGTTGAGCCGGGCATACTGCCTCCATTCGCTTGTGTTGTTGGTGTTCTTGGTGGAATGTCTAAAGATTTGGCAGCCGACTGTAGATTAGCCTGCTGACGGAAGTGCTGTTGATTGATCTGCAATGATTTTAAACCGTTAAACGGCGCCATTAGTGAAGACAACGCTGCGATCGATGCTGACGGCGGTTGCTGCTGATGATGGTGCTGGTGGAATTTCAGTATTGAAGATGCCATTGATGAGTAGGATAGAACTAGAGAATCGGATAAAGATAAATCTCAATTAACAAAATGATAAACAATTTGGTTTGTGTTAGCTTTGTTTAAACAGTATAACAACAAGAAAATACTACAGAACGCCAGGCAATTATTCTTCGCTCATCAACGGAGCACCAATTGTGAGCCTCATTAATTTCACCTGCCGATGATGATTGGAAATGTTTTCATTGGTTTTTTTTTTATTTTCCTGCGGGAGCACAAGAAGCAATGGGTAATTTAGATTAAGAGTATTGAACGCATCTGATTGATAGATCTTCTCCGTATAGCAGTACACAAGCGGCCAAAGATGAAAATATTTACATCATGAAAGAATTTTCTCATCTTTATTATACGAATTTTCAATTTAGGAGGCATAAAGTGCGCGGCACAGCTATTCGGAATTATTTGGAATACGTTAACGATCATTATTGATGATGGATATAACAAGGTGTGAGATAAAGTGTACTTTGGTCAATATGGGGGAAATGGATTGTACTCCTACCTTCGCATGGGGTCATGGATAAGGTGCCAATTGTTTGTTGTGTGTGGATGTTGAAAGCAGGCAAAATAAAATGTCACAGGAAACTTAATGATCATACTGTGTCGTGGCGCTAAAACACAGAAAATCGGATTTCGAACACACTATCAACTTACATTGGTTATTTAAAAGTACCACCATGTTTCCAGTACTGACAAGGCTTACAAACCGTACAGTAGGTAAAACAAAACACTTGGAAATTCAAAACATTATCTCTTATGTTGCGTTTAAAAAAAATCTGTCAAAATTGTTTTTGTTCAGTGACGACAAGCTTACGGTAACATCCAATTTGTTTGTTTGAAGTGTCAACTCTTTTTTTAGCTTTTGTTTTGACATTGTATTCGTAGGTGTGCATTGAGGTTACATTATTTGACTTGACAGCTTGAAGACAATCTCTGCTCTGTGGCTCGATGATTCGTGTAATGAACTGCCGCAGAAGAGATCTTAGTTCGATTATCTGTAATATGAATAATTAAATGATTTTTCCTATGGATTTCCACCTGCCTTTTCTCGCAATAACTTTACAAATCGTACAGGTAGTATCAATTTTCAAGAAAAGCTTATCTTAACTCAGCCGTTTGTATTCATGTAAGAGTAGGTCCTGCCATAGTGCAAGAAGTACACACGCCCTCATGAATTTTTGAGAGAGAAATCTAGCCCCTGAGTATCCTGATAACACAGTAAGACCTCTTATCTTTTCATTCACTCATTTCATAGCCCTTTAAGAACTGCCAGTAGTAAATATATACCACGTTCATTCTGACATCATCATTTGAAATGAAATGAATATTAAACATCAAATCAAATAAGACGAAAGAGTGCTTATTAATATGTATGACTTTTCTTTATAAAACGCTTTTAATACAACGCAAGATTTTAAAGTAAACAAACCAATATATAAAAACGTTGTATGCAATGAAACGCGGAAGATACACGAACAGAAAGTTCGTTTGACATACATGCAGTAGATTTACAAATAGTAAGATGCAGATTTTGAATGTGTTATGTTTCCCCTTCAAGCACAATTTTGCACAATTTTGCAAGAAGTCATATGTTTCCAAGACATAAGCGAACGCATTGTAACAATCCGCATCATGACCAAATTCGCCAACATCAGCCTTATACGCGCTCACGCCCTTACGGAGGAAAAAGATTGCTTCCATGAGCTCCTTGACAAAACCTATGAGCGACTACCGAAGTATGATGTTAAAATCGTGCTGTGAGATTTTAACGCAAAGATAGGGAGAGAAGACATCTTTGGCAGTATAGTCGGAAAACAAAGCCTATACGACAACTCGTCTGGTACCGGACTTAGGCCAATTGACTTCGCCACGGAACGAAATGCCACTATAGCCAGCACACGGTTTCCTCACCTCAATATCCATAAGTGGACATGGCGGTCTCCAGATCAACGAAAGGTCAACCAAATTGATCACATTGGCATGCATCCAGTATTTTGGATATCCAAACATTCCAAGAAGCTAACATCGACTCGGACCACTACCCTTGTTGCAGCCAACACGCCACAACAACCCAGAAATGCTCTGAAAAAGTTTAATGTCGCAAGACTGCAAAAATGCATTATATCAGCCGCAACTGGTGTTCTAGGTTTCTCGCGCCCACCAACAAAAAACACCTGGTTTGATGAAGAATATTGACAGATGTTCGCAGCCAAGAACGAGCCCTACTAGGCTAAGCTGCAGGTGAAGACGAGAGCAGCCATTGAGTTCTATATGCAGTGAAGAAGGGAAGAATACCGGCTTTTCAGAAAGAAGAAAAAAGAGCAAGAAAAGCGCGCGTTCGAGGATATAGAGAGGTGCCACTCCAGGATCCATGTTCGCAAGTTTTACCAAAGTGTACAACTTCAAAGCCAAGGATACAAGGCTCGAACAGAATCCTGTAGAAAGGAACAAGGAAATATCGTAGTTGAGACACAGTCGATGCTGAGGATATGGAAGAACCACTTCTGCAGACTGTTAACCGGCGATGACGAACAACATTCCGATGTCGAACCATTCAATATAGGCAACGGCAGCGAAAACTGCCAACCAACCGACCTGAGTGAAGCGAGGATAAAAAGGCGGCGAAGATGACTTGGTAAATAACATCCACCAACTCATAAGCCAAATCTGGTCGGAAGAAAGTGTTACTGAAGAATAGAACCTCAGCATCGTTTGCCCGATCCACAAAAAGGAGACCCTCTAAACTGCGCCAACTACAGAGGCATAAGTATCCTCAACATCGCCTACATGATCCTATTTGCCGTAATATGCGAACGCCTGAAATTGTTTACCAAAAACCTGATCGGCCCTTATCAGTGTGGTTTTAGGCCAGGAAAGTCAACAACCGATCAAATTTTCACACTTCGGTAGATCCTGGGAAAAACCCAAAAAGTCCAAATCGATACCCACCACCTATTCATCGATTTCAAAGCCGCAAGCACGACAGTATTTATAGAGACGAACTGTACAGAGCCATGTCTAGTTTGGGTATACCGCCCAAACTCGTCCGTTAGTGTAGAATGACGATGGAGAATTCTCGCTGCTTCATTAGGGTCGGATACGACCTCACCGACACATTCGATACAAAAAAAGATTTAGGCAAGAAGACGCGCTGTCATGTGATTTCTTCAATTTGATTCTTAAAAGCATTGTGTAAAACTCCCAAACCAACACCAGAGGCACAATTTCCCAAAAATCGGTGCAACTACAAGCCTACACCGACGATATTGACATCATTGGTAGGGCTCAACGTGATGTCATAGTCAAGTTTGTTAGTATAGAGAAGGAAGCGGCAAAAATGGGTTGAGAAGTAATTGAAGGTAAGATTATGTATATGCTGTCAACACGAAATACAAACAACGTAGACGTTTTGGACAGAACGTCACCACTGACAAATATAACTTTGAGGTAGTACGGGACTTTCTGTCTACCTCGTCTCCGCTTTTAACTCTGACAACAATATCTCGTCATAATTTGAATGAAAAATTACTCTTGCCAACCGCTGTTTCTTCGGGCTGAGAATGCAATGCAGTAGTAAAGCCCTTATTCGAACTAATAAGGAGATCCTATATAAGTTCTGATCATCCCAGTCCTGCTCTACGGCGCTGAAGCATAGACCATCTCCAAAGCGAATGAAGAAATCCTCCATGCGACAGGAAAATTCTTCGAAAAATCTTCGGTCCCGTTTGTGTTGACCGGTTTGGAGACAAAGATTCACCCAAGAACTACACAAGCTATACAGCGACATGCCCCTGGTCAATAAGCTCCGCATTGGACATTCCGTTTAGCGCCACTTAAGTAAGTAAATAAGCATGTCTTGCACCAACTGCTAAATGTCTAATTGTAGACCATCTTCAAGCCTTTCGGCCAGTATCATGAAGTCAAACAGATCGAACTTAGTTCAAACTCGCAGGGCGGAAAATCCTGGAAAAGACCAATGAACTTAAAATCGAGACGCATCATCGCCTAGAATTCTTATATACAACGATGATGGGATTAAGGATTTCATCAAAATTCATACCGTTATGTTACCTTAAACTGGAGGATACGCGATGCAGCGTTAGTAGGGAAATAGCTCATCTGAACTTTTCCAAACATGTATACTGGATTTCGACAAGTAGGTGAGCTGTTATGAGATTTCTCCAATCTCGCGCTAGAACAGATAGTACGTAGGGTAGATATATCCAGCTGCTAGGATATGCAGACGATATCGAAACAATTCGTCGTTCCCACCATTGTAAAAACACGTTGATCTTGTATTTTACGAGGACAAGACAATGTCAAAAGTCCAAAAGCTTGCTCTATATAATTCTTTTTCTTGCTCTAATGAATGCTTATTCTGTTAGTCCACAACAACAACTTTATAATCTGTAACAAGATGGGGATTAGGTACAAAAGTTTAAAAAACCTCAACTACATTGGCATTGAGCGGATGTA
Source organism: Rhingia rostrata (assembly GCA_949824845.1). NCBI lineage: Eukaryota > Metazoa > Arthropoda > Insecta > Diptera > Syrphidae > Rhingia > Rhingia rostrata. Next base: position 118,948,925 of record OX463755.1, read on the forward strand.
ACACTCCAGCCAAGAGATTCTTCGAGTCCCATACGACAAATATAACTGAACCTCCAGTTCTAGGACCAATCAATTTCCGATGTCCAGCGCTTGGACTTAACGACTTGAAACAACGTGAGCAGAATCTAAGAGATAGAATCCTGCATTGTCTCATGCAGAGATCTTCTAAGAGTGTGTTGCCGGTGGAGAAATACTTCCGTTTGTAGTTGGTAGTGACATATTACTCAACTTATGCCTAACGACAAATATTCGGATCTTTTGACATTTAAACGTACCTACTGCAAATGCATAAGGCTTCCACCACAAAAGTCTTACCAAATGGAAATGCTAGTCTCCATGCACAATTAAAACTCACCACAGCCATTCGAATGCCTAATCGCGGTGTAAAGTGTTTTTCGATCCAAGTGGACTCCAAACATTGGCCTAATCGTCATCCTGGTATTCCTACACTGTGCATCCCCGGATCTCCTGCCAGTGAAATATTCGAATTTACTCCCCCAATCAGTTGCGTAAACATCGAGCGCCGCATGAACTCGAATTTATTATAATCACTTTTCGGAGTGAGAAATTCTTCTTTATCTGCTTTACGTTTGGCAATTTCACACCCTCATCCTCGTTGGCGTATAATTGGACAGGCACACGGGATTGTAAATATTTTACCCGCTCGAATATATACACTTCGAATACACAACCTGAACAGGTATACTCGCCCTGGAACACCTCCGTGTACACCTTATGCCTTTTCCCCGTAGGTTCAATAAATTTCTGAATCAATATTTAGTTTCGGTGTGTGGATCGCCAGCTCTATGAACTCATGCAGGAGAACTCCCCAAGTCCAAGTCGATCGGGTGCGAGGTGCGAGACGAATGAGTAAAATTTGTTTAATTAGGCTCATTAAAAGTTTTCATATCTGTAATTTGTAATTTAATGAGCATTGGGTGGTATTTCGATTTTATTTGATTTTGTTGAGCTGCTCTAGATTCTCTTTGATTTGGCTAACCCCTGGGGCGAATTTGCACTCTGTGGTTGGTGGTAAGTTTGTGGCTGTGTGTGCGCGATAGCTCGTTGAATGAACGCGCGTAGCATGTGGCTTTTGTTACCCGCCACTGGATATTATATTGTTTAAATGATTTTTCTTCACTTCGGTGTAAACAAAATGAATCTTAATTGGTTAAGATTCTTAATAAACAACTCGGATAAAGTGTTCTGTGCGCCGCCTCACTCAGTACGGGAAGCGATCGAAAACGCATAACGATCGAGACAAAGGTGATTTTTCAAGATTTATTGTTTATCCCGGTGTATGGTGATGGCGAAGGGCTGCTGATGATGATGATGAGGATGATGACGATGCGGTGGCTGGATGGTATAAGGATGTGGTTTGGAGGATGCTGAAAGGATTCCGCATACTATGCACTCGAAGTGCATTACAATTTCCGGCTTCTGCACTTTATTGAGTTAACCGACGCAGAGCTATTGAAATCAGAACTGAGGATTTGTTTATGCCTACGGATATGTTGATTTGTTGGGCATCAGAGATGGTATTGATTTTATTTGGTATATACGCTCTTTTAGTCATTGATCTAGGTAAAGATTATTAATGAGATGTTTACAGTTTTCAGAGTTTAAAAAAAGGGAAAGAAATTAAATTATTTTTGTGTGAGAGGATGAGGGGAGATCATTATTGAGAATTTGTTTTTTTACGAATTAAGATTGAAGAATAGGTGATTAAGTTCAGGTTATGGTTTGTACATACAAACAGTTTGCTTTAAATCGAGCTAATGGTAGATGCTATGAGGCTGTGAATAATTTGTTTGCATGCTTTTACATTTAAATAAGTAAAATCATTCTTCTCCTTAATCAAACCTTCCGTATTGATTCATTTCTGTGTAAAAAAGGTTACTTGTCTTTTACATGAATGTCAAATCTTAAAACATTTGCTAACTTATGGCATGAAACTGCAATTTTTGATTGAAAAGCTACCAGTAGTGTTGAGTCACAATTTTTGAAAGAAAAGCAAAAATAAATTTTTGTTATATTGAACTGAGCAAAATAACTTCATATCGATTGAAACGGGACAGGCATTTAAAAATTTAGTTTTATTACGTGCTTGGCCGTAAGCCGAGTAAGAGCACAAGATCTACAGGACTTTTTAGATTTGGCTTGGATTTTTTGTCGAACTTTTAAAGTTGTCAGGTTGGTTTTAATCATTGATCTGCCCAAACATGGTTGGATGAAAGTATTTTTTTGGAAAATGGAAACTTATCTTCGATTGACCAAAAAGAACAATTCCACATTTCCGCAAATCGAAATTGAGAATTAAGTCGTTCAATCAGAAGAATCCATGCATTTGCTAGGCATCACAAGCGGTTCGGATGTATTAAGACAGTCATTTTGATATCCGTTATACATGTATTGTGTACCCTTTGATGATGCAACTACTGCAGATATTACTTTGCGCGTGTTGGGTTTTCGCCATGAGCCTCGATGACGTAGGAAACGCGAAGACGATATCTTCATAGCATGGCTTAACTACTACAGATATGGCTTTCCGCATGTGCCATGAAAGTCGATGAGTTAAGTGCACAGAAAGAAACGAAAATAAAAACGCAAAGGTGATATCCTTTAATTTGTAACGGGTGATTTTTAAAGCGTAGTATCAACCATTAATTTTTAATTCTTTGAATAATTGTTTCATGGATTTTGGCTGGGATTAAACGAAGAACCATCTACACAACAGGCGTACACATTAATACTATACCACCACGCAGCTAATGATCCTTATAGACGATTCTTTCGTCACTTCAAATCGGAAACTCTTTCGCTGAGCGAAGATTTGTAAGAGATCTGTCTCTTTATTATAGGTATTACAATGGAAATTATTATAACAGCAAAGCTTAGAAAAATCGTTCCTAGATAAGTTCCATCTCCAAACACCATCTCAAGAGTGTTGTCCCAAGAGTGTTATAAATATACCTCTCCTGAGAATTTATATTTATCAAAAAATCCCGATACACTAAAAAGTAAACCCTCATAATAGGACCAACCGAGAAATAAGTCCCTTCAATGTCGCTTACATTCCAAGCGATCGCCTGAAACCATTTGCCCACAACAACAACCTGATAGACCTCTATCGGTGAATGCATGGCTTCCATAATCGATCAAATCAACACATCCTGTATATCACCTTTTCATCGATTTTAAACCGCATACTGCCATACATGATAACGTTTATAGGTACAAACTCTACGGAGTCCTTTTTTTGAAATACCAAAGAAAAAAGACGAAACATTTAATTTCAAAAAACCTCAACCTAACATCGGCGTAAAAACTTTTATATAGATAATGTGCAAATACTAGCATACGCCGACATCATTACTCGACATAAACGAGAATGGATTTGCAGTAAACTAGGATGTCCTGGCAACAATAGGCCGAAAGGCATTAAAATTATGTTGCTATCGTTTAATTTAGGGTGCCCGCATAGGGCCAGTAAGTTAGTTAAGAAGTTGATAAGTATGCTAGTTTTTAATGAATTTTTGTCTAGCATGTAAGGTAGTTTTAAGATGAACTAAAATAAAAATGAATTTAAAAAAAAAATAACTCAACAGTCAGCTTAAAATGTGCAAATGGAGTACAAGTGAAAGACTAATTTTACAAGCATATTATTTAAGCCCCTGGTTCACCCAGTGGATTTTCTTACGCTTTTACAAATTTAATACAAAAATTCGATCACAACTTATTAAGGTCATTGGTACAGTGCTCCAATGGTAGAGTGCTCCATTAAGGAAAGTAGTTTTCTTATATTTGGTCAAACGTACTATTGGCCTAAGCCTGCTTAAAAATCACATAGTGCATCCTTAATCTTCTAAGGTCCCTGAAAAAGACAGCCCAAAAAAGGTGTAAATGCAAAAAAACGCCACAGTTTAAAATTGTATTAAATACTTTCGACAAATTTTCTTTTAAAATTGTTCGAAACTGATACTACTTCTTCTGTCAATATTTGCTCGTCTAAAAACTTAAAATTGAGTTTTTCCCACACATATTCTGTTTTCGAAATTTTGGGTCTCGAGACCCACTTCAAAGTCGTAATTTTGTTGATGGTTGTAGCAGTTAACAGCTATTTTGATAAATGGTGGTCGAACCATGTTCTGGAGAACGAGCGTAGACTATGATTGGCTTTAACTTGGCAATGCCCAGTGGTTGTAACTCTGACTACAAATCAAATGTGCTTATTCTTAACCTCCAAGTGGTAACCATCGAGTACTGGTCTCATCCAACCAGATTTGACTTGCTAAGCGATAAGTGCGAGTGTTGGTGAGAATCACACGGAATGAATATCCGGCCTGCTGTCCCGGGCGAACTTAGACAAGCTGCTTCGACATATTCGTACAACAGGTTATCAGCAAGTATAGAGAGGAACTATACTGAACCATGTCTAGTTTTGATATACCGCCCAAACTCGTCCGTTTGTGTAGGATGACGATGGAGAATACTCGCTGCTCCATCAGGGTCGGAAACGACCTCACCGACACATTCAATTTGATTCTTGAGAGGATTGTGTGAAACTCCCGAGCCAATACCAGAGCAAAAATCGGTGCAAGCGGACCATTTTCCGCAACTCATACTTCGTCGGAGGTTCAAATTCCATTCATCAAATTCCGTTTAGAATACCTCGAGGGCTGATTGACATCATTGGAAGGACTCAGCGTGATGTCATATCCACGTTTGTTAGTATAGAGAAGGAAGCGGCAAAAACAACCGCTGTTTCTTAGGGCTCAGAAGGCAATTTAGTAGTAAAAACCTCACTCGAACTACTCAAGAGATCTTATATAAGACCCTGATCATCCCAGTCATGCTTTACGGCAGGCACTGAAGCATGGACCGTATCAAAAGCGGATTCAATAGGAAAATTCTTCGGTCCCGTTTGCGTTGAAGGGTTATGGAGACAAAGATTCAATCAAGAACTATACGAGCTGTACAGCGCCATGCCCATGGTCAGTTTTCGAAAACTCAGTTTTCGGTTCGGGTCAAAATCGTTTAAAGTACACTGCGTGGCCCATGTGGCACACAAACGCATGTCAATAATTTATAATTTTAAATTTTTTGTGATTTTGTGATTTGTTACCATTATTTTATTTTTATGAGTTTCATGAATACTTTTGTAAAGTGTGCTAACTTCTAATCTTCTTCACCTAGAGGTACAATTTGTTGCCACAATAAAACAATACTATATTTTATATATGATGGGTATACCCAGCCCTTGTATCACTAGATCGACGACTGGTTTATATATATGTAATATGTAATAATATATATGTAATTCAAAAGTAATGAAAATTACCAAAACGACAATTCATTGCAATCAACGCAATAGCGGCAATTCAAACGTCACCGGCATAAACTTAAAAGTCCAAAAAAATCCACATAAGCTAACAACATCCTACACGGCAAACGCCAGCCCAAGTATATCTACATAAATACAAACGGTTTGCCGTTCGCAACTTAGTAAAAATCTTAATAAATTTAGTTTACTTAAAACATTTTCAAAAAAAAAAACACATATTGCTCTAGCGCCAAGTTTTGAGAGAAAACATATTAAGCGTAATATTTTATCGCAGGTCAATTGGATCGGCGCGACCGTACCGTCTGTCCGACCCTCTCCGTTCAGTTCCTTTACTCACCAAATAAAAACATTCAAAAATTAACCGAATTGTAAACATTGCCATTCGAGCATTATCCTCCAAATAAAAACAATGGAAACGAACGGAAAACGCGTCTACGTGAACAATGTGCTGATCCATATTCATGTCGCCCCTTTGATCACTTAATACTTAATATCGAAGATGAATTATATCCGAGAGATTTTCCGCCGGCTTATTGTTAATACGATCTAAATTTTCGCTTTTATCTTTCAACGGTACGATTCCTCTTCGTGGTCTATTGTTTTCCCCTTGATTAAGAAAATAATCAAATAAATTTGGTGCCTTTTGAGAAATTATGATTTCTGGCTGGTGTTCGCGTGTGTGAGCGCACATATTCAAACAACAGTTGGGAGCTGTAATCGACAGGAGAACGATTCCTGTCAAATGGGCTTCTTTTTATTTTATTTCATTTCCTTCCTACTGTTTGAATTTAAGAGGATGCTTGCACTAGGGAGACTGCACACAAAGGATACAAAATGTAAACAAAATGTAAAGTGTGTGATGTCCTATTTGTATCGAAGTATTTTGTTTTTTTTTGTGGGTTGTTTATTTTTTGTGCATACAAAATGAAACACATAAACATGTGATGACAGATTAATAAACAATAGATTTCGTCCAATAAATGTGGCATTGTTGGCTTTTATTCGTTTGACGTTTGGTATTGCTGTTTGGGAGCTCGATTACCATATTGTCGAAAATATTTTGATTTAATGTAAGCCTTACATGTTTTTTATCGTCGTTGAGTATTTTTTTTTTTGTTTTTGAACACACTTTGATTGTAAACAATTCTTGCGTTGTTTTTTTTTCTCAATAAATGTCAGGTTATGTTTACACTTAAAAAATCATTTATTATAGGGTGGGATGAACGATTCAACCAAATAGGGACACATTACAAATGTCTAAATCCTAAACAATTATATTCCATAAGACATCAGCTTCAAGCAGTGATGCAGCATCATTGCACAAATGTTTCACGTTTCTGAATTCGAACAACGTGTTTGTAAAAGACGACATTTTGAACAGATTTACAAGTATTCACGTGCTTTGTATTCAATTTATCGAAACTCTAATAACCGGAGTGTTTTTAAATGCAGAATAATTATTGATTGCGATTTTACAAAAAGGTATATACCGATGACAAGGCAACAATCACGCTTACATTGGGGAACTAAAAGCTACAACACAAGCTCAGCATAGCTAAAACATAGGATTCTGCAGTATAAATAAATAAAACATGGAAAACGTTTTTATAGGTTTGTTCTCCAATTATGTCTCCTGGTCGGTCACACAAGTTTCTCATCGGAAACAAATTTGTTTCATACAAATTTGGAAACCCAGTATTTTGACACGATAATAGCTTAACCCAAACAAATTGTTTTCACTTTTTATTGGTCTATCTATTCTAGCATTACCAGACGTCCCGACTTTGGCGGGACATCCCGATTTTAAGCCCAAACGTTAATGTACCGCAAGGGACAGGACAATAGGAGCTACTATTAGTTGACAAAATTTTATCATTTGAAGGATGAAATACAACATTTTAAAGATTTTTTTTTCGATTTCTACGAATGGCAGCAATAACGGAAACCGGAAATGTTTCCAATATGTCTGCCATATTTCAGTTTCTAGAAAGGCATACAAAACAAATTTTTAGGTTTTGTAGAAAGTAATGGTCAAACAGCCGACCAAATAACAAAGGTACTTTGTGAAACATTAGATAAACAAAGCTTAAAATTATCGCAATTAAACTTAGGTTCAACTAATATATGTTGTCCGGCTGTGACCACGATTGAATACCTTGGGACCAAACTTCCTTTAAGACAGATGACCTCCAAGTTAATTTTGGTCTTCCAATGCGTCAATTACCCTGACAATTCCATTCGAAGGATAGTTTCACTATGTTGTCGTTAGGTTTCCTCAAAGTATAGCCTTTCCAATGCCACTTCCGTTGCATGATGTCGGCATCCAATTTTTTCTGTCCGGTCCTATTTCATAGTTCATCATTCGATATGGTTTACGGCCATCGGATCTTCAGAATGTACCACAAGCAACGGTTAACGAAGGCGTGCAGTCTGCTCGAAATGTTTGCAGAGCATTTCCATGTTTTTGAAGCATATAACAGCACAGATTTAACATTCGATTGGAAGAGTATCAACTTGGTGCATAGAAATATTTAGCTGGAGTTCCACACAGTTTCAACCACCAGTCATCACACATTGTCAATTGCCAGCAAAAACAGAATTGGTGACAAGACATCTCCTTGTCTGACTCCTTGATGCACATCAATTGAGTCGGAAATTGACTATTGTGCAAAATGAAACACCTTGCATTGTTGTAAGGCTCTTAAATAACAGGGACAATTTTCTGGGGGATACCTCTCGCAATAAGCGATCTCCAGATGCTTTCACAATTAACCCGGATCAAACGCTTTCTCAAAATCTAAAAACTTGAGGTACAGCGGTGATTGGTACTCAGACGATTGTTCAAGTATGATTCGCAAGTAGTTGATGTGGTCGACGCATGATCGGCAACTACGAAAACTCGCTGCTGCATCATGAGGGTAGATTCGAGCCTGAATTTTATCATCTCGAGAACAATAGTTCCCATTATTTTTTTGAAATGGTGATACCGCGCCAGTTATTACAGTTTTTGAGGTTCCCTTTCTTAAGTAACTTCATAACAACCCCATCCTCCTATTCCCGTGGGTAAGTTTCACCCTCCCAAATAGCCTGCTAAATACGGGAAGCTGCTCCAGGGTCTGCTTTTAAGAATTCTGCTGGAATACCGTCAGGTTCACCTGCTTTGTTTTTCTTTAGAAGATGACGCGCGTTTTTAATCTCTATACATGTTGGCGAACTGGTGTCTATACCCTTAGTAGATTTGCGCATGTTTTTCAATTGAGGATTCATTTCTGCGGTTCAACTAAAATGATAAGTAAAAAAAAGTACTGGATAGGGAGATACTTATGTTTCTTATGTCCAGCTTTCGACGTAAGAATCCCGCTTTATTTTATCAAACGGTTTCAAAATCCCGCATTGTCCGAAAAAATAAGGCAACGCTGATCCATTCTAACATCTTCTGACTAAAGAAGTGGAGTTTTTTGGAATATTTAACTGAAATTGTTATGCAGTTAGTTGGTATGTTTGACACAAAATACTTGAGGGACGGTTATTCAATCCTGATGCAGTGGCATATTCTAAATTCATATAAGAAGAATGTTTTCAGATGCCTAAAAATCAATGTCTTGCTCCTGAAAAAACTGGGCATTTGTATGGAGTTCTCCTCTCTCTCACCAACTGAAAGCAAGCACCAAGGGGCAGTGTCCACTTTTCTGGATACCTCCATTTAAAATCTGCTTACAAGAATGCGGTAATGTGAATGATAAATAAACTTGAAAAGCTTTAGAAGAAGAAAAAATATTTTCCACTGTTTTTTTTTTACTTACCTCAAACCTTTGACAAAGTTTTGCACAAGGGACTAATCTATAGACTAAGAACAAATGAACAGAAGAACAATAGAATCCTTTCTTGGGGAAAAATTTTTTCCCATTAAACACGAAAAAGAACATTTCACGTTTAAGAATATAAAGGTCTGGCGTTCGTCACGGAAGCGTCCTAGACCCGATACTATTTCTCTTTTATACTTGCGATATACCGCAAAAACCCACCATTATAGCAAGGTTAGCAGACGATACTGCTATGTAAGTAGCGAGTGACAAATTTGATTCAGCAACCTAAAAAGTCCAACGGGCTATAAATTAAATGGCATAATGAACACAACTCTTTCGAATAACCCTCAATGAGACCAAATCAACACACGATATCTTTACGTATGAAATATGTAGAATATCAAAGAATAGAATATCACGTATAGAATAGAAATATCCGTCCATTTTTATCGACTCGGGAATGACGCTAGATGCGAGACTTAATTGAAATCGTAAACGTAAAAAAGAAACATGACGAGCTTAAAAACAAATTCAGATAAACATATTGGCTCATTTGAAGGTATTTCATGTTGAGTATACATAACAAGCTGTTTCTATATAAGCAAGTTCTAAAGCCTGTATGGGCATATGGTATGCAACTATTGGGTTGTACAAAAACCAGCAATAGAAAGAGCTTGTAATCTTTTCGCTAAGAACAATTGTAAATGCACCGGGATGTACATCCACCCTTGTTGACGAAATATGAAATTTAAGAGACTTAATGCGAAGACTACAAAGAACCAAACCGTTCGAACTGGTGCACCTAATAACAACCGTCGTTTTCTGTCACTACTAGCCGACTCCATCATTGAGAGGGTGCCTGACACATGCGTGTCTACTGTAGCCTATAGCCTAGTAGTAATACTGAAGTAAAGTACTTGTCCATATTACGTATAGACTGATAAGGGAGGTTAGTGGTGTTCAAGTCCCGAACTGCTATGTTAATCGAATACCACCATATTGTCCATATTGTTTTCTGAGTTGTTCACCTTCGTTACCAAAAAAAAAAGATTCTGCTCGTCATTAGCTGATTGATTTACACTCCTAGTGAGGCACCCACTTGAAGTTCTAAAAAAGTGTCAGCGATTAAGTCTGGTTGGGTTTGACTTCGACAAATTTGAGTTTCATCCATACCTCGACAATATGCCCAAATTAAAACAAAATTATTAAGAGAAAAGAGCCGTAATATGATGCTCATCTGAATGGAAATTCTTCGAATTCTAATACGATTTTAACATGGAACCGAGAACTAAGTTTTCGCTTAAATACCACAAAATACCCCAAAACCATAATTCCCATACATTTTCGGTTTTCGAACCTCGTAATTACGTTAACATCTTGAAGCTCCCAAAATACCTTTTGATTAATTCATTCTTTTTCTTGTGCAAAATTAACATGATAAATCGACCGGCAATTCGTGATTATGGATGATTAAAAATTATTTGACTGCAAAAATATGTATGAACGGATGTTATTTGTTTTGTTGTTAAAACGTCAAATGAAACCTGTTCGTTGTTCGGAGTAGCTATGGAAAATGAAAATTGTACAGTAAACAATTTAAGATATAAAGGGTGCTTTTTTAAGAGTTAAGTTTTTCAGGTTGGCAGCACTTGTTAGTAATGGCGTCCAACCGTCATCTGTCAAAGTGAAACGTTTTCAGTATACTCTGCCATTTAATCATGGAAAGACTTGCAAACGAGCAACGATTGGAAATTATTGAAATTTTTTTATCAAAATTGAAAGCGAAAAATGTACAACTCCATGAAAGTCCGCGGTTTTATCGAAAAATTGTGTTCAGCGATGAGGCTAGTTTCTGACTCAACGGATACGTAAATAAGCAAAACTGTCGCATCTTGAGTGATGAACAGCCACATGTCATACAAGAATTACTGATGCCATACCGATACTGAGCCATACGCGATACGCGACTTTTTTTTTTCTGCCCCAGTTGGCTGAGTTGAACAGTTATCACAACAATAGAGGAAACAAATATGATATTACAAAACGCTCTTAACGAGATTAATGAATGGACAAAATCCGGCGAATTGCTTAATGAGAGCAATCGTTTATTGGGACTCGTTAACACAACGGTCCTCCAAATTCTTGACGAAACAAATTTATTGCGGCCGGCGTCTTCAAAGAACTGAGCCTTAAGATTTGGCCCGATAATAAAAACCCGCGCTATAAGTTGCGGAAAAAGCAGGAACTCTGAAAGAAGTTACCTGACAAACATTCATTACTCGTGATAAAAAAAATTGCTAGATAAGTCGCATACTTAGTTGCAATACAAATACAAAAAGGGTCGTGGTATTAGTGAGTTAAAGTCTCACACTACTTTTGGCAAGTGTTCCTCGTGTCTGTAAAGATTTCCACTAGCCCACGGAAAAAAAATTGGTGAGCAGCTTATCTCTTGAAATGGTCCTGTGAGTTGGCCGCGAAGATCATGCGATTTAAGGCATCTTGATTATTTCTTGTGGGGTTAATTAAAGTTGTTAGTCTATGGGATAATCCAAACACGATTGAAGCCTTACAAGATAACATAACACGCGTTATTTGTGGAATGGACCATTTGAAACGGAGCCACGGACAACATTAACATGAAGTTGTCTTTGTCTGTTTGGCAAAGGCCTATTTATCGATTACAATAAAAATTTGATATTTGATGCAAATTTGAGTGTTTTATTTGATTTATAAAAAAACTACGCTTAAATAATCACCCGTTTCAAAATATATTTTTCAGTTTTTTTGTTTGAAAAAAATACTGATAATGCAAAATTGCAAATAACGAAATAGCTACTTATACTACTACTATTTACTACTACTACTACTACTACTTTCATCGATGATTTGTCAGATCATTCGGCTGTGAATCGAACACCGACTTATTGTGCGGTTTATCGCATAAGCCATCACTTCACGTAAAAAGAGACAATCTAAGGCATCCCGCTTAATTGTCTTTTTTTTGGCGTAACATGCTCATTAGAACCTAGGACTTACAGTTTATCTCACAAGATTCATATGTGCGGGTGTAATTCTTCCCGACGGATGGACCTGTTTAACCAAGTAAGAACTACGGCTGAGTTAAGATTTGCTTGATCGATGATTTGTCAAATCATCACGAGACAAGGACCAGTGAAAAATCATTTAGCTGTTGCTATACGACGGCAGTTCATCATAAAACGTCGCTTCGCGTGAAAAGTGACAATCTAAGGGATCCCGCCTAAAATGAATTCATATAACGGGTAGTTAAATTTTAAGGGTCGATGTTGAACCTTACCTAAACGTTAAGTGTTTTTCTGCATTTGACATTTCTCAATTTCAGACTAACTCAATTTGAACCATGAAAAGATACACAATCGAGCAACGCGTTAAAGTTATTCCTGCTTATTATGATAATGGGCGTTCAAATCAAAATGCATATCGTGCACTTCGTGATTTGTTCGGTCAATTTAATCGTCCAAATGTGCGTACAATCGGAAAAATCTTGCTAAAATTTGAGCAAACCGGGTCTTTGGGAGATGCGAAAATACCAGTGCATGCTCGTACTGCTGCTGTTCGCGATAGTGTGGCTGAAGAGCCGTCAACCTAAACTCGTCGTCGTGCTCAACAATTGCACCTCTTACGTTCATCGTTGATGAACATTATGCATAAGGACTTGCATTTACACGTTTACAAGGTGCAATTGACTCAAGAACTAAAGCCTCTTGAACATTTCAAGTGCCGTGAATGGTCAGAATGGTGGCAAGAAATGGCAACAGTGGATGATCAGTTTTCGAAGAAATTCATCTTTAGTGATGAGGCACATTTTCACCTAATCCAAGAGTGATTGTCGAAAAACCAATGCACCCACAAAGAGGGACTGTTTGGTGCGCTTTATGGGCTGGCGGCATCATCGAGCCGTATTTGTTCCAAAATGAGGCCGATCAGGCAGTTACTGTGAATGGTGTTGGCTATCGTGAGATAGGGGTAAGAAAGAAAAGGTGTACTTCGATAAGCCAGCAACAATTCAAGAGCTAAAGGATGAGATAATTCGGCACGTTAACGGCATAGAACCTAAATTATGCCTCAGCGTCATCGAAAATTTAGACTATCGGATGGAGGTGTGCCGCCGAGGTTGAGAGGGCCATTTGGTGGATATTTTGTTCCATACATAATTGAACCATACCAATATTATCATAATAATAAGAAATGACAATAATGTCTTAAATAATTTGTGTTTTATTTAAAATCAACATAGGCTCACGAAATTCAACCACCCTTTACATGCAAATACCTGATTGGTCACGACAAAGTGGGATCCATAGAAGAAAGATTTTGATTACACTATCTTAACCTCGCATATATGAAACGAAGAATCTGAAATGGCTTCTTAGGCCTCAGCACGGCTCTTGTAAACTAACGTTCTGATAACAAATCTACTATAGGACTCACCTTCATCTTGTCCATTGCCCAATGCTCGGATTGGTGTAGGTCTGACGACAGCCTTAATATCCATACTCGGCTGCAGAAGAATCCCTCTCTCATGATGACTGCGATGTGACGCGAGTTGATGCTGCTTCTGTAGGTGATAGCTCTCCAAATGACTTTGATTACCGTTACTGATGTATTTACAACAGTCGTACTGTCCATGATTCAAGACACCACCGCCATTGTTATTTGTACTTATCACAATTCTCTGATTCCGTGCCAATCTACTGTCACCACACTCGGCTCCCAATAGACGATCTACACTAAAGTTGAGCTTGATTTTGGTCTCCAAACCATTTGCATTCTTTACACTATCACTTATCACATGATCACCACTATGGTCCATATCAGAATCTTCTGTATCTTCCTGATGTGGCAGGATGCCTATAACAAGCGTTTGACCACTTTCTTTCGTCACCATTATCTTGTCGTCCGGTATCCGTGATGAATGGTGATGCTGCTGCTGCTGGTGTTGTTGCTCTTCGTCTCTAGTGTCCTGTGGTGGTGAATTGATTATGTGCATTGGAGCATAATCCATTGACCGAACATCACTCGGATCATAAAGTATGTGAATCTAAAATAAGTTTAGAAAAAAAATATAAGATTTGGCTTGGGGCTGGGTGATAAATTAACTGTGTTGGTGGGTTAAGTGTGCATTTTGGTTTTGGTAAATAATCAATAAAGACATCGATTAGGCAGTTGGTGAGTCAAGGGATATCAATCACTCGCTGGAGTGTTATTAATCACTCTCCGGTAGGTTGCGGCTATCTTGTACGCTTCGTGTATTTGCAAAATCGTCACTGCATACATTGGTATTTAAATAACGATAAAAAAAATTAAATTCTTTCGGTAGAAGTTATTATCCAGTATTGGGACCACCAGTCCCACTGCGACACCACATGAGTGAAATTTTTATGCAAAAGTGTAGTTCTGTTTGGAAAAGTATTCACGAGCATTTAAGAAGTAGGACAATGTTTTATCATTAAACGTTTTTTTATAAAATCAAGTCAGAGGTTAATAAATTAAAAATAAAAAAAATTCATAGTATGGCGTCATCGAATCGTCAATTGCATCGAACTGAATATGAAAAATTGATATTTTAACAAAAGCTTAATCGATCGCACGATCCCTAACATCCGTCTCAACTGGTACATCGATTAAGTTTACTTTTCATTTTCTATAAACACATTGACACAGCAACATACATATCCACATCGATCTTTGTATGGTGAATGTTTGACACATTAATAAAATCAGCTGGCAAAAGTCTACTCGCCTATAAAATCCTACCTACCGTTATATGTGAACGCCTGAGAACATTCACCAGTTACCTGATGGGTTCTAATCGGTGTTGTTTTAGGTCGGGAAAATCCACAACTGATCAAATCCTCGCATTTCGGCAGATGCTTGAAAACCCATAAATCTATACAACTCTGTACCAGCATATCCTGACGATATTGACATCATTGGTCGGACTCAACGTGATGTCATGGCCAAATTTGTTAGTATAAGGAAGAAAGGGGCAAAAACTGATTAAACTGCAAATGAAGGTAAGACCAAATATTTATAAGCGTTTAACAAGGTGTATGTATAGGTATTCGGTATCTGAACGGGTTTTTTTTTAGAAGTATAGAACTTACAAATGATGATTTTTTTAAATGGACAAGAAATTTTCTTTATTCGAAAGACAAACTTGTGGCATTGCAATTTAAATTTGATTTCTGGCATATGACCGCCACGGCTGGCTCGGCAAATTGAGACACTGAGAGCAGTAGTGGCGTAACCCCGAACTCCAACAATTAAGATATTCTTGGTTAAAAATGTTACATGCAAAATTAATCCACAATATTTGATTTATTTTTTAAATGAAAATTGAAAAATGAAAAGTTTAACACAATTAGTGACACTTTTGCAGCGAATAAAATATTTTTATTCGTCATGATGGTGAAATAAACTCAAAATTGAGAAAATGAGGGTTACTCCACTCCTGCTCTCAATGCTTCAATAAACAGTTGTGGCACGAGATATGTGACATGTTGCGCCGTCTTGCTAAAACACAGGAAGTACAGACCAACTATTGCACCAACCCATAAAGCGCATTAAACGGTCGGTTTTAGTGGATGTAAAGGTGTCTCTTAAGGATTATAATCACTCCAAATACGGCAGTTTTTTTTATTGACGTATCCATTCAACCCAAAGTGAGCTTCATCGCTAAACAAAATTCGCTTATGGAAATTGTGATCCACGGAACATGGGCCCATACACCGAATCTACACCTTGTTAGGTGATCATGTGACTTCAATTCTTCCACGAGTTGGATTTTTTAAGCACTCAAACAAAGATCTTTCCGCAAAATCTTTCATAAAGTGTACGGACTCATGGCCAATTCCTATATGTGCACGATGGCGGATGACTTCTTCTGTACGCACTGTACGACGTAACTGTGGATGTGTATTATCATTTTGAGTAAACGTGGTGCGAAAACGTTCCATACTTAATCGAATTAATTGCTCTGATGAACGATTACGATTATGCTGACCGTAAAATGGACGTGCGATACGTATTTCAAACAGAACCATGATTTTAAAAATAAATTTGCACAATTTAGAAGCGGTGTTCAGACGTTAGTATATTCATGTTGAAATGCCAAACTAAAAATAAATCACTTGACAGCTGACAACATGACCCTCAGTTAAAATAGTGTTGCCAACTTAAGGTTCTATACCTCTCTTTATATGGATGACCCGGCTAATCTAGACTACTTAATTCTAGATTAAGAGCATTTTTATGTTCTTTCAATTTTTGTTAGTAAGGTGAACAGCTGCACTGTGCCAATAAGGTGGTGAATTCGAATTTTTCACTAGGCCTTCTCACAGAATAAACTGACAAATCATCTCAGTAAGGTGAACTATCGAGAAAAGGTAAACTTAACTCATGAATGGAGGACTAGTTGAGAATGGTTGCGACAGTTAAAATGAAAATGGAAGTCTAATTTGATGTGATTCTAGATAAGTAGGTGACCTAAGTTTTTTTTTTTTAACAAAAAGCCATATAGCGGTACATTATATGACTGTAAGATATTGTTCTTGAGAGGATTGTATAAAACTCCTGACCACAAGCTCGATGTTCCACAACCTTTGCAACTACTAGTATAAGCCAGATGACACCGCGTTTGCGAGTAAACGAGTGCAAGAAGAAATATATGGGAGAAGATTTTGTCGCCACGACATCTCCTCATAGAAATAAAACGAGGAAATGTGTAACTGGAAGCAGTTGGCTAAGGACCATGATAGTTGAAGAGTGTTAGTTGATTTCATGTTTATCTCAGACTGTGCTCCAGACCCAGACTACTTAAGTAAACTAAGTATGTGCAAGCATACATTAAATGAAATAAATACTAAGAATACTAAAAGTTATCTAAAACTCTTCTAAATATCTAGCTTACAGATTCACATTTCAAAATGAAGTATGTATTAGCAATCATATAATCGCTGTGGGAAATGTGATTGCGACAAAATAAATTAAGCTAAGCGGTTCCTTGGTATATATTTTTACAATTTTTTAAGCACTTTTGCCGAGTATAGGTATATCAATGTTTAAAAATCATCAAAATTTACTAAACAATTACCCTTGCACATGAGTATACGAAAGGAGCTTACAAAAGTAACAAAACAACCGTCAAAACTAATTCGGGAATGAAGCCAGTTGACAGACGAAATGCGTTACCTTTAAAACTTAAACCTTTTTGCGAATTTGTAAATAAGTTCATAAAGGTAATAGCAAAAACTCAGTATAGTGTACAAAGAGCAATGAATTCCTAAAGAATTTGAGTGCTCTTTAATAATAAGGATAAGTAGCCATTTGGAGAAGCAGCGCAGAGTGAAAATAATACTTCTTTCGCTTCTGCTATAAAGAATGTAAATTCTGTACGTACTTCCTCTATTAAAACAAAAATTTCAATCTCGGAATAGCGTTTTATTCCGGCAGTTACTAGAAACCTGCATTAAACTTAGTTTAAGTAAGGATGGTCTAATCGCTTCTCAAAAATCGTAAGTAATTCAAGTGTGGGTGGTCTAATCGTTTGTCAAAAATTGTTTGCTTGTCATTCTTTCTTTTCTTACGTACCGCACCAATGGAAAGTTACGGATGTCATAAGGTTTTAAAACCAGGAAAACCGACAAATGAATTAAAATTAAATAGACCAAAATCGCTTCTTCATGTTATATTCAACATTTTTGACAGATAATATTCAAACCACCAGTTTGAGTTCAAAAGCAAGATTTCGATGACAATTGATCATCTACAAAGTTACTGACGTAATCGTGAAAGCATTCGAATGCTTTCGTCTGCAAGCCTTTGATAAGGTGTGATACTATACTGTTTATAATGAAAATAAAATGAAATTGAAAATAAATCTCCCATGATGACTATTCGATATACTAGAATCATATCTCGTGAATGTAAGTTTTAGACGTGGAAACGAAAAATGGGAAATGTGATTGCGACAAAATAAATTAAGCTAAGCGGTTCCTTGGTATATATTTTTACAATTTTTTAAGCACTTTTGCCGAGTATAGGTATATCAATGTTTAAAAATCATCAAAATTTACTAAACAATTACCCTTGCACATGAGTATACGAAAGGAGCTTACAAAAGTAACAAAACAACCGTCAAAACTAATTCGGGAATGAAGCCAGTTGACAGACGAAATGCGTTACCTTTAAAACTTAAACCTTTTTGCGAATTTGTAAATAAGTTCATAAAGGTAATAGCAAAAACTCAGTATAGTGTACAAAGAGCAATGAATTCCTAAAGAATTTGAGTGCTCTTTAATAATAAGGATAAGTAGCCATTTGGAGAAGCAGCGCAGAGTGAAAATAATACTTCTTTCGCTTCTGCTATAAAGAATGTAAATTCTGTACGTACTTCCTCTATTAAAACAAAAATTTCAATCTCGGAATAGCGTTTTATTCCGGCAGTTACTAGAAACCTGCATTAAACTTAGTTTAAGTAAGGATGGTCTAATCGCTTCTCAAAAATCGTAAGTAATTCAAGTGTGGGTGGTCTAATCGTTTGTCAAAAATTGTTTGCTTGTCATTCTTTCTTTTCTTACGTACCGCACCAATGGAAAGTTACGGATGTCATAAGGTTTTAAAACCAGGAAAACCGACAAATGAATTAAAATTAAATAGACCAAAATCGCTTCTTCATGTTATATTCAACATTTTTGACAGATAATATTCAAACCACCAGTTTGAGTTCAAAAGCAAGATTTCGATGACAATTGATCATCTACAAAGTTACTGACGTAATCGTGAAAGCATTCGAATGCTTTCGTCTGCAAGCCTTTGATAAGGTGTGATACTATACTGTTTATAATGAAAATAAAATGAAATTGAAAATAAATCTCCCATGATGACTATTCGATATACTAGAATCATATCTCGTGAATGTAAGTTTTAGACGTGGAAACGAATACTCGGAGCTGAATGAAAGTTCGGTCGGTATAATGTAAGGAAGTGTTCTTGGACCGAATATGCCACAATTCTTGACACCGCTGTCCTAACAGTAGGTAAAACGATCGAAGAATCTAATACAAAACTGCAAAATTGCAAAACGTTCTGAATAAAGTGAGTCCAAATAAAGTGCATAGAGAAATTGTGCAATCATAGTGCGGTAAAACGATGATATCTATAAGGATATCTGAATTCCTACAATCGATGTTAAGTTTCGCGCGAATTCGGACATATCAACAACTCAGTCCTACAAACTTTGGATGAAAGCAATTTATTGCGCAGACCACAAAAAGAGAAAACTTTGGACTTAGAGAGATAAGAAATAACCGCGCCTAAATTTCGCAACATGCAGGATCTTCCAATGGAAAGTAATCTGCTCACCTTTTGAATTCGCGATAGAAACATTCCTTGATAAGATTTATCATAGTTATAGTAACAAACAATTTTTAATGAAGGGTGGTGTTTTAGTCAGTAAGAATCTGACACTATCTTAGCATTTTGGAAAAATGTGCACCATTGAGAATTGTTTTTTTTACATCAAAAAACAACTATCGTTTCGAAGTGAATTTAGAGCAGGATTATTATTCCCGCAACACCTTATTAATAAAAAAAATAGAACAGCAGGTTCTAGATTTCTTAATCCCAGACTACCTAGGAACAGATCAGCTATAGAATAGAATTCTCTTATTATTACAGGGGTATGAGTGTAAAACTTCCTGTAATAAATTATGTGCTTCCTCCTTTTTGAAAAGCTACAAAGGCACGAATAAGTTCAACTTCTTAAATTTATTTTATTCAAGTCCTCATAATTCTTCGCCACCAAACATGACTCACCTCGTGTGGTTAGTCCAAGTATATATTTTCACAGCAAGGAGCCTTTTCCGCTCAAATCCAAAATCTCGTTCTCCAATTAGCCAACAACACCGAAAATTTAACAAGTCATAAATTGGGTGTTTGCTTTTATGTATATTTGTTTTGCTTTCTGTTGTTTTATTTATTTTTTTTTAATTTAAAATTCCCAATGTTAGAAATATTTTTATAGCCTCCATTAATCAAACACAAATCGATAAAAACAAAATTTAAACATGTATGCACATAAACGCTAATAGCCTATTATGAGAGATAAAGATCACAATTTATTGGCCCGATTTATTCGCACTTGCTAAACATTTTTAACACCGCAATATCATATTCGATATTCGAAATTCTCAATAATATTGCGCAATCAGCAATCTAAATCTAATTATCCTCGGCAAACACCTCACGCGCACACACTCAAACACAATCTCAAATCAAATTTGTTGGAATAAAATCAGAAAAACAAAAAATTGACGCTATACGTTCGGAACACCCGCAATCACCATATCCCGCTAACGATATGCACGAACTGATCGGTGTAGATCTAGATAGACAGGAAAAAGTATCTGAGAAAATCCCATTCCTGATGTTTATTTGTTTGTCTTCGATCCGATCGCGGTTTAGCTTCATTTGTGGACCATGAACCGGCCATTGGCAGCCAATCGTAGATAGAATTTTATACGACGTTGGAGGCGGAGCTTGTGACTAGTTGTTGGCGTCTCTTTTTGGTTTATCGGATTTGTGTTCTACTCGTTTCCAAATCAATTTCAATTGGATGAGGTGAACGTATTTGGAGGATTATCGCGCGGATAATTTCTATCTGTTTGCGCTTCGAAGTAGGCTGTCATGAAAGTTTGATGATTTATTGTGGATGGATCCATAAAGCGAAAACAACACACGATCAGAATACATTGCACAATTGACAAATGAATATACCTACTTAAATTGTACCAAAATGCTTGGATGAATCGAAATGAATCAGATGTGTGTCATGTTGGTGTAGAGTATGTTTTAAGATACATGTAATATATACCTAAATACTTATAGCTACAGCAATGAAAACCGAATTTAGTTTCAAATGATTAGATGGTTGATGGTCGAAAACGGTGACCATTGACACGTGTAAACTAACAGTAAGTTATTCAATGTAAGGTAACAGTTCGACGTAGGGCAGCGAAAGAATTTCCAAAATGGAGTCAATGGTAGCGTCGACAGTCCCAGTTAGGATTTGCAAAGTGAAAGACCTACTTGAGCTTCTTTGACATATGTATTTGGATAACAAGTCACTTAAGAATTTCAAGGGTTAGTCAGGCCCCCTGACCATAGGTGGTGGTGGATGAGCCGAAACACCATTCTAAGCGCTCAGTACCGTAGTACTGAGGATGGATGGAACGGACCCCTAGTGGTATCTAACAAATTGGAACTGGGTTTCCAGGTTGGAGGTTGTGCCACGTTAGGGTAATATCCTTACCATTTAAAAAACAGCCGTTTAAGAGAGAAAAAACAGCCACGGATAAAGGGTCATCTTAAATACCAATCAGAACCGACCACGGGCGACGACTTTCTACCATGCATCTCAAACGAATGCATGCTGTTTACCCAGGGTGCTATTTAAAAACTTGGATCTGTCCTCGCGCGGATTCGAGAAATACGTTAGAAAGAATCTTAGGGTCCATTTATTACTATCATTGAAAAGCCTCATTGGAAATGTTCTTTCTACCAGACTAAAGACCCTATTTAGGAAGAATTTTGCAACCTCATGGACGGAGCCTGTCCGGAATACGATGAAAAAATCATATGTGGGTATGTACTTAAATACGAAAATTATTATGGAAAAAATCTTCGGAATTTAGTTTAGGTGGAAAGCACAAAACGGCAATCCTGTGATCAGCAGCAGTAGGTTCCCCAGACTTCGAATCCACCAAGCAACATGGTGATCTCTAGATGTTAGAACCGCCAACCAAATCGACCAAGTCAGGGCACGCATCCAACATGCGGGATATTCACATTGACATTAACATCACAGTACTTCGCACATGAATGCAGCGAACTACAGACACATAACAGCACTGGCGACTGAAGCCATCGGCTGGGACAGAGAGAGACAGATAGACACATAAAAGGAAAGCCATACAACATAAACCTACGTGGCACAGGGGAGGAGACATAGATTTATATTGCCACCTGTGCCTTATCTCAGGCAGCTTTTTGCTTAGCAGCCAACTACGCATTCCTCTGAGCAATGACCTGCGCCCGGGATATATTACACATACATCCAGGGGTAAAAAAGCCAAATGCCGAGTCCGACTGTCCAACGATAAGTAGCTACGAATGGTGAAAAAAAAGGTCACCTTAGTGAGCCGGAAATCGCCATAGTCTACACAAAAAAAAACGGGGTGAGAGACCTCCGCTGTGAGCTCATCCTCCACTGATATCAACACTCAGTGGATACAGTAGGGTAATGTCATCAAAGAGGCAGCCGAAACCACCACAGGCTACCGCAGCTAACGCCGAAAAAATGTCTTCAATCATTCATCAATGAACCTGGGCCTCAACCAACATGCCTCTCCAATTAGCTCCGTCCGTAGATAACTGCCGCCAGTTGCGCACTCCAAGTTGGTGGAAGTCGGTTTCTACTCGTGCGCCCACTTAAGGCGAGGTCTTCCTCTACTGCGTCCGACTTCTGGCTGGGAATCAAAGATGTATGTGGTATTATATTTGGAAGTACCAAAAAGGAAAAAAATAGGAAAGAGAAAAGAAAAATAAACCATACAGCCTCCAAGCTCAGGGAAATCAAAGACTCTTGCTACAAGAAGAACATTCGTCAATTCCACAAAAAAGCCAAACAATTATTAGCTGGCCTTAAAGTAGGAGCGCAGACTACGAATTGACAATGGCAACGTAGTCACTAATTTGCAAGGGATTGTAGGTATAATAACGCAGCTTTCAGAGCAGCTACTTAATGAGCACATTTTCGAGAGGGTGATAAAGCAAGAAACCCACCTTTCACTTGACCCACTGTCATATGACCCACCTAAAAGGCCACGTATTATAGGGTCCTTCGCATTGACCTTTATAAGACGATGGAGGAATCCCGGATACCATCCAGACTGATACAACTGTGTCCCCTTACACTGGAATACACGCAATGCAACGTTTAGTCTGAACTTTTCGAAACATTCACCGGATTCCGACAAGGAGACGATTGCTGTTTCTTCAATTTCGTGCGGATTACATGCGGAAGGCACTATCTTTACCAAATCCGTCCAGCCAATGGAGTACACAGACGATATCGACGTCAAGGAGACGATTGCTGTTTCTTCAATTTCGTACGGATTACATGCGGAAGGCACTATCTTTAACAAATCCGTCCAGCCAATGGAGTACACAGACGATATCGACGTCTCATCGGTCGCTCCTATCATCCTGTTGTAGAAGCATTAATGAAAAACATGTGTTTCATACATAAGGCATATCGATGACTTATGTATGGAATGTCATGTGTGTATGGAATGTAATGTTCATATATCCGTTGGTGTTCATATCATCTAATTCAGAGAAAATAAGTTAGTAATCATCGACCTATATCATTCGCCGTTGACGGTGATGGCATGGACTGGACCGATGACGCCGCCAGCTCAAAATCCACTCAAAATGCATTGTACGCTGTTGGATGTTATGTGGATTGGTATTGCCCCAAATTCGACAATATTGTTTGTTGACGACCCTTATTCCAGAAATAGGCCTCATCACCAAAACTGAATTTATAGATGTCAGTTTCCAACTGCTTGTTGTTTGTGGACGTGTATCTTCAACTCCTGAGACAGTTGAATTTTGTATGGGTGCAGGTTCAAGTCACGACCCAAAATTCACCAAGTTGCGGTCTGCTGAAGGCCGAGTTCTTGTGAGTGACGCGAAATGGACTGCCTCAGTTTCTACTGTATACTCTACGCTACAGCGACGACGGTTTTGGCAGATCTTGCGACGTCTTTCGTCGACGCACGGGTGTTGGTTTATCGTTTACTGAACCAGTGGACTCCAATTTATCCCAAGCTGTGTCCATGTTCCGTGGTCCGTCTATGAAGAATTGGCAAAACAGACTTAATAAATGACAGCCGATTTGGCAGATATAGCTTCAACAATATGGCCGCTATCAACTGTCAAAGTTCGAAAGCCACTTTGAAAGAGCCTTTACTTTGAATTTTCTTAGTACAAAGACCAACGCTTTTCATGAATTCCTTTAAATGATGAAATATCATGATGGAGACGACCAATGATGTCAACACAGTCTGCGTAACCCAGACTTTAATAAACCAGTCGTTTTGAGGCAGTTCCAAATCTCATTAAATATTATTGTACTCAGAGTTTCCTTTTATTTTGTTGCATGTAATTGATTTTATGAATACAGTGTCACGCCATATTCATGTAAAATAAATCAGATTAATTAATTAGATGAAGTTCTATTGATTTGTCATGCCAGTTTACGCAAATTGCAGCAAACAATTCCCTATTAATATAATTTTGCTGCCGAACCTGTTCGGCCACAAAACAATGCTGTCAATACGGCAATCACGAATTCACGATCTAGTTCATCGTAAAATCTGTTCACCCAAAATGCCTTTTAAATGTCAAACTTTTATTCGATGGTGTTTAGCATTAGCGCGGCAACTTTATAAAAAATAATCTAAGGACACGCAATGCTATAGGCAAACTTTTTGGATTAATACTTCCATTGCCACCGTTGATCCTTGAAAGTTGGAGCATACTCGTAAAATGGAAATATGGATATTCTCATCCAAAACCTGAAGTGACTTCAAACAGAAATCGTGTAGCTTCTTGTCATTTATTATTTTTCCTGTTTGAAGATATAAATAAATATAACTGTTGTTTTGCGGCATTTACACCTGCCGCAGTCAGTTTTGGGAGGCAATTGCCGCGTACTAGTCAATCATGGCATACCTTTACGGAATAACAGACGAGAGACATGTGCGCACTGAAATTATTGGAAAGAAACTTAAAAATCTTGATACTTACAGATTTAAATTGAATCCTTTGCTGGAAGGAAGGTCGAAAACGAAACAAAGTGAGCTTTCAATTCGCTTTAGAGTTTCGCCAGATACATTGGTAGAATTGTGTGCATCGGTTTTAGATGGGATGCCATTGCCAGAACAGTTTCAATGGAGTTGCCAAGACGTTGCAGATTGGATGAAAAAACTGGGATTTCCGCAATATCAGGTTAGGCTGGAGGTTTTGAATATAAAGTTCATATAAAATGTACAACAAGTCTCATTTTAGAACACATTTAAACGGAACTATATCAATGGAAGGAGTCTCTTACGAATCGATGCGTCTTACCTAGTCAAAATGAATATTAAAGACTTTGACCATATTAAAGCGATTACCAACTCGATTCGTAAGCTATATGGATTTGAGAGATCTTCCTTTAGTAGAAGCATCTCAATGCCGGACAGGTCCCAACAAGCTCTCTATAAATTCTTCCGTACACGAACTGGTCACAAGTACGAAAATACGCGTCTTAGCGATTTAAGTAAATCGAGGCACGTCATACGATTTCACGCATTGTACGAAACACATTGGCAGACCTTGGAAAGATATTTAAAACGTCGAAAGCCTCAAGAAAAGGAACTTTTTGGTGGAACCACTCGAAAGAGAAATAATCAATTCTATCCACCAAAAGCAATTTTTTCACAATCGTCTCAAAATAAGATCTATCATGATGTTGACTGCATGCCACCTTGCATGTATGACTGGACGGAGGAAAAGGATCTAAGAGAGCCATGGAAGCTAAAATGTCTAATGACTATGGAAAAAAGCGTAAAGGATTCGAATAAATGTACATGTGTGCAAGAACAATGCTTGTGTGGGATGAACAAAAGTCAAGATCTAAAAGAGATTAAAGTGTTGAAAGTTCATGTGCCGCATAGGTATGCGGTAAATGATATGGACGGGCCAAATGATCGCACCGTTAAAATCCGATTTTCTTTAAATTAGATGTTACGGATAATTCGAATGTTTATTTTGAGAATAAAAATATGGAAACTATCAAACTTTTACACATCGTTTTTTATGAGTCTGCTGCAAAAGTTATGTGACCACAGAACTTGTTTTTTTTTTTAGTATTTAATAAAGTTACATCAAGACTCTTCGTTGAGGAAACCAACAGTCTTTAGTTTTTGACAGTAGGTCGTATGAAGCATGCCAACATCCCAGATGTAGGCAAGCACCCATTGATGCTACCTAAAGATTATAATTTTAATAGATTGATACTCCTGACCAGAATCTAAGTAAAATGATTTGGATTTGAGAAATCGGTTTTGGATACTCAACGGGCAGGATATTGTTCGTCAAAAAGTCTGAAATTGCATTTATTGCGTAAAATATTAACCGAATCTGTTAGAACCAGTGATTTACGTCCTTTTCTGAGTTGTGGTTTAGATTTCTGTGCTCCAGTTTATACGCATTACAAGATTATGGCCAAAACTCCTTATAAAACTAACGTGACATTTTTCGTTTGTTTTTGCTTCTGCTTAATTTAGAAGCGAGATATTCATTGTGATAACGCAACTAAAATCGTCGGAGCACAATCTAAACTGGAGGAATTTCGCAATATCATAAATTTTTGTATTATAAGAGGCACACTTTGGAGGAATTTAAAATCTGTCGTAAATATAGCCAAAGGTCATCTTTATCGGGGCCTGAGTGGTGCTAAACTGACTTTTAAGGAATTGTCCACAGTCTAAGTGGAAATAGAGGACATCATGAATTCGAGACCAACTACCCCGATGTCATTTAACCATGGCGATTTGGAAGCTCTTACACCGACGCATAAGCTCATTGGACTATCTCTCATACAGATCCCTGAGCAACCACTAAATGTACCAAATATCAGCTTCATTCAACGATGGCGGTAAATGAAGGCCATCAAACCCAGCCTTTGGAATAGATGATCGAATGGGTACATTCATGAACTGCAAGATCGTGCAAAGTTAACGTCTTCGAGCACAAACATCAAGATCTGTTCCCTATTTATCGTGCATAAAGACAACGTTCCACTCAAGAAATGGATCATGGAAAGAATTATCAAAGTAGTTTAATGAACAGATGATCGAGCTAGAGTGGCTGACATAAAAACACTGAAAGGAAAATTAAGACGTCCCATTCAAAAACTGTCAGTTCTTATCCGTCTTTAGTTCTGGGGAATGTTGTTGCAGAACCATCGTCGATATAAAAATTCTCATCATCGGCTTCCTCATCATCGTATTCATCCTACACATATTATGAATGCGTTCCACAAATTTATATTTTTTTAATCTGGTATAAATAACAATTGACTATTCTCTAGTCAAGGACAAAATAGGTTGGCGTTCGGAAAAATGTTCGAACGTTCACCTCCAATGGTCGAAGGTCAAAATTGAGTTTTTTGTTATATTTAGCATTAAGTTTGCAATTTTTTGTATTGAGAATATTTTGTTTACAAAATTATTACGGAACTATTTCCAGAACGAATGTCAGTTCCCATTGGAACAAGATTTGCTATCTAGATATCCATTATTAAGTGTAGTAAGAAATCATACAATAGTGTTTGTATAAATCAATAGCGGACTTTTGATTTGAAAGCTGGCCAAGCCAAACGTTTTTCTCTAAAAGTTTTTTTTTCTCCATACAAAATCCAACCTAAAAATTAAAATTTCGCGATTAAGTGATTTTAAATACCAAAAAATATATACAGATCTGCATTAAGCAGTTAGTGATCATCGATTTGGTGTGTTTGGTGTGGTGGATGCCCCAACATTAAGGGGTTACCCTTGGATTTAAAAGCCAAAGAAAAACGTGGCTCAGAACACGATTCTTCACCTCCCCCAAGTTTCACTCGATAAGCCGTTAAACAACATGCGACAAGATGCCGAAGAAGGAGGATATCAACAACTACAAATTTCAAGCTCAGTCCAGGAAATCTATACCGATTTCCACTATTATCCAAAGGAAATTGGCAGCTGCTCAATTCAATCAGCAAAACCGACCAACGGCGATAAATTTTCCACATAGCTCATAGCAGCTCAGTGCTCCAGCTGCCCTTAACAAAGCATTTGAATTAGCCCAAGATGTGCCACTAGCAAGATAACCAAATCAAGGCTGGCAAAAACCATATAAAAAGGAAACCTTCTCCGCCGACAGACATCCAGACCTACCACTTGAAATAGACGTAGCCTCACCATGCGACGACAACCAATTCGCAAGCCTTCGAAATTTCGTCATCCAGCCCAGCAAGACATCATCAGCCAATCCAATTATTGACAACATACGTCAGCAGACAACCATTAACGACATCCATGCTGATGAGTGATGACGAAAATCAGCACACTTCCGAGGTTAACTCTATATCGTGGGACTCTACATATGTAAGTATTGCACATTGCATATGCAAATCAACGAATGTAAGTATTGTTTTTTTTTTTTTTTTATTCATTTTTATTTTACTTTTTCTTATAACTAATTTACATGCTAGACAAAAATTCATGAAAAAACTAGCCTACTTATCAACTACTTAACTAACTTACTGGCCCTATGCGGGCGCCCTAACTTAAATGATAACCACTGAATTCTAATGCCTTTCGGCCTATTACCTAAATATTGTCCTCCTATTATAATGACCAATGTTAAGATCCTCAAATTAATTTCCGACTTCAGAGGAAATTCGGTAGATTTCGGGTATAAAATATTAAACCGGGGTTGAGCCTTACTCCTTCATAATGAAGGGGGAGAAAACCATTAACATTGTCCTAAGAGGACTCATCTCTGACTATCTTTAGTCTGAGATCTTTTAGGAACTGATGTCTAGGGTTCCTAATGTTGAGAAAGTTTCAAGATCGAAACACTGCACTCTAAACAAGCTGAAATTACATACAACTATTTTTTTGTTCGGCTCCTTCTGGGAACCAGCTCTGACGAGATCCTTAAAATATAGTATTATTTCACTTGGGAAAAACCCAAGGACAACATGGGGGCTCTGCATTGCAAGTGCTGCCAACGAATTGGACACATGCCGAAAAATTGTGCCTACAATTATATTTGTATCAAATATACCAACTGTCACGAAACTGGACAATGTCCAGTGGTGGAATGAAGGGAGCAGGGTTTTTTGCGTTTACTATGGTGAAAACCCTACAAATATTTTAATGATAAAATGTCATTAAAGAAGGGCCCTACAAAAGAAGCAATGCAACGATTTTATCCAAAATTATTTCCAACGAAAACCTAACGACCCTTGGGATATCCTATGCAAGCCACTTTAGCTCTCAACCCAATAATCCCGCAGAAACAATGATTTCCTCAACAAAACCCTTAATCATGAGAGAGGAGCTGGGTCACTCAACTAATTCAAGGACACCTCCAAGGAACTTTTTGGGTTGGAAGTGGACACCCTTATTTACAAATTTGAAACCTTTATGGTTAACCTTGGTACACTCGGATCGGTGCTACAAAAAAGAGTGCCCTTCTTAGAGCTAGTCAACCAACTTATTTTTGGCAACAAATAATGTCCCTAAAAATATCACAATACAACATTTCGTCACTAATTCATCAAGCGCTGAGACTGGAACTTCTTGAAATTCCCCATTCATCCCATGTCTTTTGATTAACCTTAATACAAAGGTAAACAAAATAAACACAATTTTCATAGGTTCTGTATACTTCCCTTCGAATATCCCGGCAACGTCAACGCAACAAGCCCATCCTGGGGCGATTCTGTTGTGAACTTGAATGGTAGAACTCTTAAAAATTGGCTCCATTCTCAAAACCCCTCAGTGATGGACATAACCTCGACATCTCCGACTTTCCCCAGAAGCTCCTCCTTTCTGGATCATTTTTTGGTTTCAAATCACCTACTAGACAGAAAAGACTAGTACTTCGACATACAGACACTTCAACCTTCTCAGACCACTCCGAGAACCACTCACTTCAAGGATCTTCAAGAACACTAACTGGGACTCGTTCAGTGAGGACCTGGATTTATCCCTCAGTTGCTGCCAACCATTGATAACCCCATCGTATTGGAAATATAATAATCTTCCAAAGAACATTGTTACAAATTTCGCCCTAAGAAAATTCTCTTCCTTCGCAGTTGGTTTTCTAACAATTGTTTTCAACAACTGCATCAACAATGGCTACTTTTCTTACTTATTTTCTTAAGTGGCGCTACAATCCGGAATGAACCTGGGCATCAACCGGCTACTTTCCTGACAGCTGGAAAATAGCAAGAATTGAATCAATGCTTAAAAAACTGAACGACTTAGATATTAACAAATATTAGCCCATCCCTATCCTCTCAATTATAGGCAAGATTCTAGAAACGGTTGTCCTTAACAACATGACGTCGCCGGTAGAGAATCCGATTCATCCCATCCCCGACCATTAAATCGGCTTTTGAAGAGGCCAATCCGCTGTCCATGCACTCTTGAAGCTGCACAATGACATCACCCTTAACCTGAGAGACAACGCTGCACGGTGGCTGCTCCCTTGACATCGAAATAGCCTTCGATAGCGTATGGAGCAGTGGCCTCATATCCAAATTAGCCTCGCTCAACTTTCCGTTCATATCGTAAATCTTCTATGCAGCTTTCTATAAATAAGGAAAATTTTCCTTCAAGTCCAAGCTACCACCTCCAACGAATGTGCCTGTGACAGTGGAGTACCGTCTGTGATAGTGGAATAATGTAGGACTAAGTTCTCGGTCCACACCTACATAACCTCTTCCTACATGACTTTCCCCAAATATAGTATACTCTACGCAGTAAACAGTTTCTACAAAACTTTATTCAGACCGATACTAATGTACGCATTTCCAATCATTAAACATTACGAATCCGAATACAATATACAAAGAAACCAACCTTAATGGTGTCCATTCGTTCTACATGTTCTAGCCATCTTAAACGTCCATGCGGAGTTTTTTTTAACCAGTGTTGAATCTTCGTCTCCATAGCCCGTCAATGCAAAAGGGACCAACGATTTTTCGAAGAATTTTCCTCTCAAATCGACCAAGGATTTCTTCATTCGCTTTTGAGGTGGTCCATGCTTTAGCATCGTAGAGCAGGACTGGGATGATCAAGGTCTTATATAGGATCTCCTTAGAAGTTCGAGTGATGGTTCACTACTAAATTGCCTTTATAGCCCGAAGAAACAGCGGTTGGCAAGAGTAATTCTTTGTTTAATTTCTGACGAGATGTTGTTGACAGAGTTAATAGCGGAGCCGAGATAGACAAAGTCCCATACTACCTCAAAGTTATATCTGTCAACGGTGACGTTCTGTCCAATTCGTCGATGTTGTGTATCCTTTCGTGTTGACGTGGCTATGACATCACGTTGGGTCAGACAAATGATGTCAATATCGTCGGTGTATGCTAGTAGTTGTACCGGTTTTTGGAGAAGTGTGCCTCTGGTGTTGGCTCGTGAGTTTTGCACAATCCTCTCAAGAATCAAATTGAAGAAGTCACATAGCACAACACCTTGCCTAAATCGTTTTTTGGTATCGAATGTGTCGGTGAGGTCGTTTTCGACCGTGACGGAGCAGCGAGAATTCTCCATCGTCATCCTACACAAACAGACGAGTTTGGGCGGTATACCAAATGGCTCTATATAGTTCGTCTCTATAAATGCTGTCGTATGCGGCTTTGAAATCGATGAATATGTGTTGGATATCGATTTGGACATCCTCGGTTTTTTCCAGGATCTGACGATGTGTGAAAATTTGATCGGTTGGTGACTTTTCTGGCCTAAAACCACACTGATAAGGGCCAATCATGGTTGGTAAACGGTGTCACGCGTTCACATATGACGGCAGATAGGATCTTGATGCTGAGGTTACATTCTTGAGGCATACTTTCTTCCGACCAGATTTGGCTTATGAGTTGGTGGATGTTTCTTACCAAGTCATCTCCGCCGTCTTTATAAAGCTCGGCGGGAAGGCCGTCATTTCCGGCAGCCTTATTGAGCTTGAGTTTAGATATTGCTATCCTCACTTCACTCAGATCGGGTGGTTGGCAGTTTTCGTTGTCGTTGCCAATATTGAATGGTTCGTTTTGGCTGACAGCGGAATGTTGTTCGTCATTGCCGTATTAACAGTCTGCAGAAGAAGTTCTTCCATATCCTCAGCATCGACTGTGTCTCAATATAGATATTTCCTTCTTCATCTCGACAGGATTCTGTTCGAGCCTTGTATCCTTGGCTTTGACGTTTTGCACTTTGGTAAAACTTGCGAATATCGTTCCTGGAGTGGCACATTTCTATATCCTCTTTATCTTTTTCCTTCTTTTTGAAAAGCCGGTGTTCTTCCCTTCTTCTTTGCCTATTGAGCATTGTATAGGTATTACTAGGGAATTAAAAAGTTAATTAAGTGAGAAATTAAAGATCCTTAATTTCTCTTGTGTTAATCTGTGGAAATTCGATATATTAAATATGCGAAAGAAATGAGAGTTATATGTCTAAAATCACCCCAAAGTCCTTTTTATATTAAACACGTTCAAGATTTACATGACTTAGTTCGTAATTGAACAGAATAGGGGTAGCGTGTCTGAACCACTACGTACCCTGATCAGGTTTATAATTCCTATCATCCTTAAGTAAGGGACATGGTTAAGACGTATAAATTAAAGGAACATCATTTCTAAATAAAATAAATAGTAATGGTCCAAATGGCCACCTTGAAAGACACCAGATGCATTTTTGAATTTTGACAATTTTAATCCTATTAGTGAGGTAAGATTTTAAGCAACTCAGGAGTTTAGAATGAAAAATCCTTAATATAGTGATGGACTGTAAATTCATATAAGTGGTTTAGCCAATGAAGCAGCACATTTACTTTTTTCTCATAAGTCCAACGTAATCAGTGGGCAAAATGTCCTTTGTTACCACACTAGAAAACAGAATTTGAATTCGCAATCCTTCTATGGAGGGCACATTACACTTTTTCCAAATGTGTCCCGAACTTTTCGAATCAGTTCGCTGTTACAAATTTTGCACGCCATTGTTGAACTAAAGGCTTTGCATCAACTACCTGCCCCCTGTCCCATTCCTTTTTCCCAAAAATACATGTCCTAGATACACGCAATATGAAGCTTACTGAAAGTATATCGCTGCTCAGGCCTTATAGGTTTGCCTCACTTAAGAGAAGTATAAAAACCTAATTGTTGGGTGATAACAATTTAAACAAAATCCTACCGACACTTAGCAAATTGTCATATGGCAGTTGATTAATGTCTGCGCAAGTGCAAAAGCCATACAATTCCCTATAAACCTCTCAGCAACAACTTTGCATTTAACTTTACATGTCAACTGACCAAAAAAAAAAACCCAACCAAAAGCGCTCTAGGTAGTTCCACAAACCCCAAACGATATACATACCTACGCCATCAACTCGAAAAGCTAAACATGAATTTCAAATATTTCGCTACCCCATGCTGTTATGAAATTCATTTTCGTTACATTCTCCATTGACAGACACACTCGGTTCTCTATTCGATTCAATTCTTCATGACTTCGCGTGCTCAATCATCTTAGAAACGCAAATAAAATTAACATTGACGCGGCCGCATATTAAATTCAATAATACTTGCGCTGCACTGCGACCGCCTGCGTGCGCACATGTACCCGCGCTGCTGCATAATTCGCATCTGTACCGGGCCGTAATGTGTTGTAATTGCATGTTAAGAGTGTAATCCCATGAAAATCGATATTAGCGCGTACACAAACCGTCCTTACACGCATATAAATTACTCGAAAGCGCAAAAATCACCATCACCATGATCCAGCCTCAGCCCCAGCCCCAGCCAAAGCCCCAACCGCTGTGCAGCGTCAGCTCCATCTCGATCCGTGGCTATGGATAGAGTTTGTGACACCCCCTCCGCCTGTGCTGTCCAAATGTCTGTCGTCACAGTGTCGTCATATTTTATAATCGCCTTCGTTCTCCGTTCCGAATGAGAGATGCATGTTGCAGATACATTTAATTAGTAATATTCTGTCCGGCTAAATGGATTTTTATCGCTATGGAACACACCAAACACAGCAACAACAAATGGAAATGAAGACGACCTGCATATCGGTATCGAGCGTATAGATTGGAAACTAATCCACGAGTCATCGAATATTTTTTTGGGTACTGTGCGCGCTCAGCGCCCAGTTTGCACTCACGCAGCTCCGCGCACAGATCTCTGCGTGGTGATTCTGGTGAGATGGTGGTTACTACACAAGGCTACACTTTGAGTAACTTGACCACACGTACTTCTCCCATGCTGCTCAGCAGGACATCGTTCCGTTCCGGACAATCAATAAATTTTAACACATGATCATTACTGCTGAGGTATGACTTGGTGTGGTGCGGTTGCTTGCTTGCTGGCCTAAATGCCTGGGCGCATGTTGGTTGTGCTTGCTGGCTTGCCTCCTTTAGATAGCTAATGCAATGGCGGGACGGCAGGAATGTTATACGGTGCTCATGCAAATCAATGTGTGTGCTGTTTTATTAATTTTTATTTTTATTTCATATCACCATATGATGGAGGGTTAATTATGTAGGTGTTTTGTTTGTGGGACTAATAACCATAAAGCCGCTAAAGGGGTTTTATTGTTGTCATTTTTTTGGAGATAAATGTGTCCCTTTGTTATTCACGAATTAGGCTTAAACGAGTGAATCTGGTCTCTGGAAATCGCGAACTTTTGGTCCTTAAACCAGTCATAAATTGTCATAAAACTGGGACTGGAATTATATGAACCTATTGACTTGGAGCAATATTGTTCATATTATTATAGTTGTATAATGTGCGCGATTTTTTGAACACCTTTTTAAGTTCGTAGTTCTTTGCAGAACAACATTTTTACCATGTCTGTACTTTCAAAAAGCTAAATATTTTCACATCGAACAAGTCTTAACTCTAAAGCAGTCGGCCACGTATGATATGACTGTAGAATAAAACGTCTGGCAAAGCCTACTTTATCTGAAAGGATAAAGGTTACATGCAAGGCAAGGTATTGAAATAAAAGTAAAAACACCTTTCTTTTTTTCTATGGCCCACCTCTTGCGAAAGTCTGACAAACTCTAGGAGTATAAAACTGTCATGAAAGACTTCTCAAAATTCGTTAAAGTCCTTGTATGGGAACAAAAAGGGTAGAACTACATAGAGTACGCATCACAGCTAAAAATGTTGTAGCCATTTCAGACTCCGGCGGTAAGCTAAGGGAAAATTTCGTCGATCGTATGCGTCGGCTATGCTGTTGTTTTTTTTTTTCGTGGGCTGGTTGAAATCTCAAAAGATACGATGAGTACGTGCCCAAGGTAGTGTCGGACTTTAACCAACTAAAACCACCACCCTTTTTGTATTTGTATTGCAACTAAGCATGCGACTTATCTAGCAATTTTGGCAGGTAACTTTAATTTGAGAGTTCCTGCTTTTTCCGCATTTTATAGCGCGGTTTGTTATTATCAGACCAAATCTAAGGGCTTAGTTATTTGAAAACGCAATAAATTTGTTTCGTCAAGAATTTGGAGGACCGTTGCGTTAACATGTCCCAATAAACGTTTTTTATGTTTGCAAATTTTTTCGTTTCATCGTTAACCGCGGGAACACCCAGATTGCTGCGTAGATCTTCATTCCTTATATACCATGGCGCATTGACGAATGATATTAACATTTTGCTTCCAAAAGTTAGTAGAATATTTATATACGTTCACTGGCACAACCCCATAGTTGTATACCATATGTCCGGCTTTAGCACTTGTTTGTACAACAGCAGCTTGTTATCAAGGTTAAGCTTCGAATATTTCCCGAGTAACCAGTACAGTTCTCTTTATTTATTTTTAAGTTCTTCGCATTTATTTTTTACATGCGGCTTCCATTTTAATTTTGCATCGAGTGTCATTCCGAGATATTTCGCTTCATTTGCAAAAGGACTCGAAGCGTATTGAGAAATATTGTCAAATTGTTTGTCCGTTTATACGAAAAATCTACATGAATCGATTTGCTCTCGTTAAGTACAATCCGCCAGGATTTTGTCCATTCATTAACCTCGTTAAGAGCGTTTTGTAATTTCATATTTGTTTCCTGTATTGTTGTGCCAATATTGCCAATATAGCTGTATTGTAAGCAAACGGAGGTACAAGAGTATTCCAAGAACACTTCCTAGGGGTACTCCTGCCAATATCTCTTTGAATTCTGAATATTCGTATCCAAGTTTCACACGGAAGAGTCTATGCTCAAGATACGAGACAAGGATTTTATATAATTTTTCAGGCAGAACTTGTCTTAATTTGTATTGAAGGCTCTATGCCAGACCTTGTCAAAACCTTGCGACACGTCAAGAAATACGACTCGGCAAATTTTCTTTTCTTCGAAAGCTATCTCAATTACATCAGTTATTCGATTAACTTGGTCCACAGTCGAATGTTTACTTCTAAGCCCGAATTGATGGTCAGATAAAAGGCGTTTCTGATCAATAACGGGGTGTAAGCGACCGAGTAATATGCTTTCAAAAACTTTTGAAATGATTGAAAGAAGTGAAATAGGTCTGCAAGATTTTATTTCATTTGGTGATTTTCCTGGTTTGAGAACCATAATCACTTCCGCGACTTTCCACTGTCTTGGTATGTGTTCTAATCTAATTGCTGCATATACAATGTTGAGGAGTTTAGTTAATGCTTTTCGAAGCAGCATTTTAAGAAGTTCTCCTTCAATTAGGTCATAACCCTGAGCTTTTTTGGGCTTTAATTTCTGTATCTCCCGTTTAAGCTCGGCAATACTCGCATATCTTATTATATTGATATCGGTTGTAGTTTCGAATACATAAACGTTTTCATGTTGCAAAAACGTCTGCTTTTTGCTTATCGGTTTTTGCTCAATCGTCTTGAGTTACCCTAATTGCTGAGCGAGTAATTCGATTCCTTTCCACCGGTTAGGCTTTAAAGATAAGTTTCTACTGCATGGTTTTTAAAATTGGTAATCGAAATTGATAGCAAGTTACTCAACCCATTTATATGTGTTTTATCTTGCAGGCCACGAATTTGGTGCCATCTTTTACGAGCTTTTCTTTTTGTTGCTGTTGTTTGAAGCTGGGGTAGCAATGTGAACACTGGGGTATCCATAACAGTACCCCACATAGAAAATTTTTGTTGTATGACATGCGCAATCTATGCAGTTCTATACTCTTTGATGGGATGTAATTTCCACATATTTCATTTTGTTTATTGAGGTGATTAACCAACCACTAAGTAGCGGCACTATCAGACTTCAGAGAACTTGTACCCTGTCAATGGTTACTAGAGACATGTATGCCCTTTCGTGGTAGTTGGCGCCAACGGATAAAATATGTAAAGTAGTTTTTCGCCGACCAGCCATGTCGATCTTCTTACTATCCTTAGCTGTTAGAGGAGTTTATTTCACGTGTACTATTTATAGTCATAATACTTACTTACTCACTTACATAATTGGCGCTACAGTCCGGAATGAACCTGGACCTCAACCAAAATGCTTCTCCAATTATGCGATCCTTAGCTAACTACCTCCAGTTGCGTACTTCATGTTGGTTGAGGTCTTCCTCTACAGTGTCCGGCTAATGGCTGAAAATCGATGACTCTATCTACTGGTCGGATAGTTGGTAATTGGTAATACATGTTTGTTCAATTTCAAAAACTATTTAATTATGTTCTTACTTACTGTAGTAAGATCAGGCGCCGCTCGCTTAGTAGTATTAGTTTTACAGGAATTTATAAGTACCAGTACCTATAAAGAGCTGTGCTAGGAGGCTTATAAGACTAAGCTGCAGGTGAAGACGGAGAGCTGCCGTTGAGCTCTATAGGCAGAGAAGAAGGGAAGAACATCGGCTTTTCAGAAAGAAGAAAAAAGAGCAAGAAAAGCGTGCGACCGGGGATATAAAGAGGTGCCACTCCAGGAACGATGTTCGCAAAATGTAAAACGCCAAAGCCAAGGATACAAGGCTCGAACAGAATCCTGTCGAAATGAACAAAGAAATATCGTAGTTGGGACACAGTCGATGCTGAGGATATGGAAGAACCACTTCTACAGACTGTTAAACCGCAATGACGTAAAACATTGCCAGGCAGAACGAACGATTAGATAATGGCAACGACAGCGAAAACTGCCAACCACCAGATCTGAGTGAAGTGAGGATTGCAATATCTAAACTCAAGCTCAATAAGGCTGCCGGAAAACCCGCGGAGATGACTTGGTAAGAAACATCCACCAATTCAAAAGCCAACCCTGGTCGGAAGAAAGTATGCCTGAAGAATGGAACCTCACCATCGTTTGCTCGTAAACAAAAAAGGAGACCTTTTAACTGCGCCAACTACAGAGGCATACGTCTCGTTAACATCGCCTACAAGATCCTATCTGCCGGTGTATGTGAACGTGTGGTTTAGGCCAGAAACGTCCACAACCGATCAAATTTTCACACTACAAAGCCATGTCTAATTTTGGTATACCGCCCAAACTAGTCTGTTTGTATAGGATGACGATGGAAAATTCTCGCTGCTCCATCAGGGTCGGAAACGACCTCACCGACACATTCGACACCAAAAAAGGATTTAGGCAAGGCGACGCGCTGTCATTTGACTTCTTCAATGTGATTCTTGAGAGGATTATGCAAAACTCACGAGCCAACACCAGAGGCACAATTCTCCAAAAACCCTTACAACTACTAGCATACGCCGACGATATTAACATCATTTGTTTGACCCAACGTGATGTCATAGCCACGTTTGCTAGTAAAGAGAAAGAAGCGGCAAAAATGGGTTTAGCAGTAAATGAGTGCCAGACGAAGTATATACTGTCAACACGAAATGACACACAACATCGACGACGAAGTAGTCAGATACAACTTTGAGGTCGTACGGGACTCTGTCTATCTCGACTCCGCTATTAACTCGTCAGAGATAAAACGAAGAATTACTCTTGCCAACCACTGTTTCTTCGGGGTAAGAAGGCAATTTAGTAGTAAACCATCACTCGAACTACAAAGGAGATCCTATATAAGACCCTGATCATCCCAGTCCTGCTGTACGGCGCTGAAGCATGGATCGTCTCAAAAGCGGATGAAGAAATCCATGGTCGATTTGAGAGGAAAATTCTTCGAAAAAATCTTCGGTCCCGTTTGCGTTGGCGGGCTATGGAGGCGAAGATTCAACCAAGAACTATGAGCTGTACAGCGTCATGCCCCTGGTCAAAAAACTCCGGATTGGACTGTCATTTGACTTCTTCAATGTGATTCTTGAGAGGATTATGCAAAACTCACGAGCCAACACCAGAGGCACAATTCTCCAAAAACCCTTACAACTACTAGCATACGCCGACGATATTAACATCATTTGTTTGACCCAACGTGATGTCATAGCCACGTTTGCTAGTAAAGAGAAAGAAGCGGCAAAAATGGGTTTAGCAGTAAATGAGTGCCAGACGAAGTATATACTGTCAACACGAAATGACACACAACATCGACGACGAAGTAGTCAGATACAACTTTGAGGTCGTACGGGACTCTGTCTATCTCGACTCCGCTATTAACTCGTCAGAGATAAAACGAAGAATTACTCTTGCCAACCACTGTTTCTTCGGGGTAAGAAGGCAATTTAGTAGTAAACCATCACTCGAACTACAAAGGAGATCCTATATAAGACCCTGATCATCCCAGTCCTGCTGTACGGCGCTGAAGCATGGATCGTCTCAAAAGCGGATGAAGAAATCCATGGTCGATTTGAGAGGAAAATTCTTCGAAAAAATCTTCGGTCCCGTTTGCGTTGGCGGGCTATGGAGGCGAAGATTCAACCAAGAACTATGAGCTGTACAGCGTCATGCCCCTGGTCAAAAAACTCCGGATTGGACGTTTAAGATGGCTAGGACATGTAGAACGAATTGACACCAATACTCCGGCTCGCAGAGTCTTCGATTCACAGCCAGACGTCGGACGCAGTAGAGGAAGACCTCACCTTAAGTGGCGCGCACAATTAGAAACCGACCTAAACCAACTTGGAGTGCGCAACTGGAGGCAGTTAGCTAAGGACCGGGCTAATTGGAGAGGCATGTTGTTTGAGGCCCAGGTTCATTCCGGACTGTGGCGCCACTTTTTTCACTGGCCTTCCCATCGTGATGATCTGACAAATCATCCGAGCAGTATCAATTGTAAAGAAAAACTTATCTCAAATTCGTCATTCGGAGTCGGCATAAAACAGGAGGTCATGCGCCACTTAAGCCCACGCACACATGAACGGTTGTGAGAAAGTTCATCCCTGGGTGAACAATTTAATTATTACAATTTAATACCTATACGGGTGTGTACGTTTTCATTAACACACAGACTGACAGACACTGTATAATTTCTTGCTCAACTATTGTCGATACTGACAAAAGATAAACAAGACCACACCAAAATTCCAACTGACAGCCAAATCCCTCGACTTGATTAATAACTTTCTCAGCCACTGATCCTAATTAGGTGATTAATTTAGAAAACACCTGCCTATTTAAACCTTAATTGAACGAGACAAACATAACCCTTACTGCCCACAAGATAAATGCATTCGCATCCGTAACCAACTAAACAAAAGTGCTACCAAACCAAATAAATCATTTCAAGACGCCAAAAAAGCAACAACAACGACAACAACAATTTATTCCGTTTTAATTTACTAAATATGCAACAGCAGCTTCGCGCCGGCAAATTGCAGTCAGCCACTGTGTGTTGTTTCGACTGTCCGGCCAAGTGCGGAGCACTCCCAAGGTGATATTTCTTTCTTGTTCCACCACCACCACCGGGCATTGGTAGGCAATCGTGGATTCCCATCGTCCCATGATTTCAACTCAAATACAGGTAGAGCCGCAGATATTAGTCGCCGTCGCGTCGACTGTTTTCCGTGTACCTTCACAATGTAATCGGCCCGAGATAAAGAATCTCTTCTTCCTTAATATTGAGGACCGTGTATAGGATTTTACGAGGCTATTTGCGTTTTGGGGGATCCGCTTCCTCGTGCTGGTGGTGGCATGTACCTCGAAATATGATTTATAGCAATTTAATCAATTTAGCATGTTTATTTCATCTGGGATTCGAAATTATGATTCTGTTTCGGGGTTTCCATTACCCGTCTCGCTGAGTGTGTATGATTTTATCTGCTCGCACAGATCTCATCTTACATACTGCGGACACCTATAGCCCGGTGGGATTCGCATTTTCCTCTGGGGGATTTATTTGATTTGTTCTCGTGGTGATTTGATATAGTTGGACGCGTGCTGCTTTATTTGAATTCACATTAACATATGCCAATAAAAATAGTAAGTTAAGGATGGACTTGGTGCGATCACCAGAGGGGCATTCATTTATCCTATGAGCATGTGTTGAGATAATTGTTCATTTTGAAGGCAAGTATTGTGTTAACGGCTGTAGAAGAATACAAATAGACAATTTGATTGTCAACGTTGGTGGTGAATGTGTTGTCATAACGAGTTAAGACCAATTCAAGCGGTCGTTCTCAACCTCCCAGAAGGTGATTTTTATGTTATCTTTGAAGGCCACGGGATACAGGGTAGTTCTTGCCCTAACACCAAGCTCCGCACCTTAGCAACCATTTTTGTTCGTGTCAGAATAAATCGTGATTAAGAAACGAAGAAGGAAGTTACTATGTTGACCACTAACGATCTAAATCTATGAACTTTAAAAACAAAAGAACATATTCTACAAAAACCTGAAAGGAAATGATTAAAAAAACTGAAAAACAACTATAAAAACTATATTCCCAGCCACAAAGAGATAGTTCCAGACACAATCAAATTACCGAAAATTAGATAATGCCATGTCCTGTCCTGTGCTCTGCACTACAATTCGTAAATAAATTCGTAAGGAAATCGGAAAAGGAATTGCACTTAGCTGTCAA
This sequence comes from Rhingia rostrata, assembly GCA_949824845.1. Lineage (NCBI taxonomy): Eukaryota > Metazoa > Arthropoda > Insecta > Diptera > Syrphidae > Rhingia > Rhingia rostrata. Next base: position 118,990,896 of record OX463755.1, read on the forward strand.
AATTTGCACGAAAAATGCACCTAAATGCACTTCAACGCAATTCACCGGGATGTGTTACAAAATGTGGGAGAAATATTCTGAACAGCTTTTCGGAAGTATACCTCGAAGCTAAAATCCTCCAAATCGTACAAACTCGGAAATTTTTCCGCTCCGACGGATACCTCGCTTGGGCTAAATAAGACAAAAGAAAGACTGGCGCTACAGTCCTCTGCCTCCAGTTGCGCACTCCAAGTTGCCATTTAAGGTCCTTCATCTACTGCGTCCGACGTCTGCCTGGAATAGAAGACTGCGAGCCGGAGTATTGGTGTTCATTCGTTCTACATGTTTTAGTTTTTTGACCAGGGGCATGTCGCTGTACAGCTCGTATAGTTCTTCGTCTCCATAGCCCGTCAACGGAAACGGAACCGAATAATTTTCCTCTCAAATGGACCAAGGATTTCTTCATCCGCTTTCGATGACTTGGATGATCAGGGTCTTATATAGGATCTCCTTAGTAGTGCGAGTGAGGGCTTTACTACTAAATTGCCTTCTTATCCCGAAGAAACAGCGGCCGACAAGAATATTTCTTCGTTTTGTTTCTGACGAGATGTTGTTGTCGGGGTTAATAGCGGACTCAAGGTAGTCAAATCTCATACTACCTCAGAGTGTTATTTGTAAATGGTGAAGTTCTGTTCAATTCGTCGATGTTGTGTGTCTTTTCGTGTTGAAAGCATATACTTGGACTTACGTTGAGTCCGACCAATGATGGCAATATCGTCTGGCGTTGGTTCCTGAGTTTTGCACAATCCTCTCAAGAATGATGGTAAATAAGTTAAGCACTGTCATGCGTAGCATTGGATTAATCCTTTTTTGGACGCTTCGGTGAGGTCGTTTCCGACCCTGATGACGGACCAAGAATTCTCCTTCGTCAATCTGCAACTGCACAGCCACACGATTGTGGGCGGCATAACAAAACTAGACATGGCTGTACATACATATTTCGTTTGTATAAATGCTGTCGTATGCGGCTTTAAAACCAAAGAATAAGGCGTGGGTATTGATTTGGTCTTGAGTTATTTCCAGGATCTGCCGGAGTGTATGCCGAAGAGTTTTGTCTGGCCTAAAACCACACTGATAAGGGCCCATCAGGTTGTCGGTAAACAATTTCCGTTCACATATTACGGCAGATAGGATCTTATAGGTATGCCTCTGTAGTTGGCGCAGTTCAGAGGTTCTCCTTTTTTGTGGATCAGGCAAACGCTTCTTAAGTCTTGTTCTCCAGGCATACTTTCATTCGACCAAATATTTTTTTCTTATGAGTTGGTGGTTGACACATACAAATTCATTTCCTCCGGCTTTATAAAGCTCGGGCGCAAGTCCGTCATTTTCCCGCAGCCTGTTAAGCCGTAAAAACTGAATGGCAGCACTTGTCTTTACCTGCAACTTTTCCTTGTATGTCTCGATTTTGGCGGTGAGCAGTTGAAAATCTATTTCCTGAAATGAGGGGTTTCTTGCTGGTGGACACGAGAAACCTAACACATCAGCTGATAGAATGGCTGATAGAATCGTTGCCATTGTTCTTTGAGACGATATGCATGGTGTTAATCGAGATTATTCATGCCTTTCTGGACCTGTCATAAGAGATGTTAGAATTTATACTGATCCCAGGGTGCAACTGATTTCGGTCGAAAACACGTAAAAGAGATTTTACGGTATAGATTTGTTTACTGATTTTTACTTAAAACCGTCATAGTACGCAAATCAGTATGGAAACGAATATTCAAAGTTCAAAGAAATATTGGTAGGAGAAGCCCAAGGAAGCGTCCTTGGACCACTCTTGTACCTCCTATTCATTCGTGAAAAACAAACGATACAATAGTTGCCACGTTTCCTGACGATACTCCTATACTAGTAGTTGGTTTAACACAACAATAGAGAAAACAAAAATAAAACTACAAAACGCACTCAACGAGGTAAATGAATGGACAAAATCTTGGCGGATTGCACTTAACGAGAGCAAATCGATTCATGTAGATTTTTCGTATAAGCGGACAAACAATTCGCCTGTATTTCTAAATGAAGTGAAATATCTCGGAATGACACTCGTTGCAAAATTAAAATGGAAGTCGCATGTGAAAAAGAAATGCGAAGAACTCAAAAATAAAAACATTGAACTGTACTGTTAGCTCGGAAAATATTCGAAGCTTAACCTTGATAACAAGCTTCTATTAAACAAGCAAGTACTAAAGCCGGTTTGGACATATGGTATACAACTATTATATATGGTAAAACGAATCTAAATATTTTACAAACTTTTGAAAACAAAATGTTACGATCATTCGTCAATGCATCGTGGTATATAAAGAACGTAGATCTACGCAGAGATCTAGGTATTCCCGCGGTTAAAGATAAAACGAAAAACTTTGCACGAAAACATAAAAAAAACTTTTATTAGGACAAGTTAACAAAACGGTCCTCCACGTTCTTGAAGGAACACATTATTTGTGGCGTCTTCAATGAACTAAATATTTACTTGGTTTAGCCCGATAATCACAAATCGCGCTATAAATTGTGGATAAAGCAGGAGCAGTCAATGGAATATACACTCGTGATAAAAAAAAAAATTACTAGATACTTAGTTGCAATAAAAATACAAAATGGGTGGTGGTTTTAGTGAGTAAAAATCTCACACTACTTTGGGCAGCTGCTTATCGTGTCTATGAAGATTTCCGCCAGCCCCCGGAAAAAAAGACGTATCCCGTCGGATTTTCCGGCTTTAGGCGAAATTCTGATACTTGCGTTACCGATTCGTTGTACTTCAGTAGCGGTAGTTCCGCTTATTCACATGTCCATAAGATTATGAATTTACGAAGACGTTTGTTGAACGCCCTTTAAACTACATCACTAAATAATGTGGTATAACACTGAATTCAACCTCATTTTAGTATTTTTTTTAGATAATTTTTTTCAGCTTAGCGCAAGTATTTGATATCTGTAAGTGACTGATTAAATGTCAAAATAAGGTTTCAAAACTTTCATCTTTGCATCTCAGTTTACACATCCAATTCCTGTGCGAGATTTTCCGGTGGTATTGTAAAAGATTTCCCGTACAAATTTTGACCGTTTATTTACCACGTCTTATGTTCACCACGTTCACAACGGCTTTTCGGCGTTGCATAAATACTCCTACTGTCAAAACGCGCAGCTGCTTTAAGTCCAGTGGTTTGATGGCTTAGTTAATCTCTGTCTATGTGTTGTCTGTTAGTCACACATCTAAATAGTATCTCTCATGTAGGTTAATGGTTCTGTAGCCTGAATCAATTGTCAAAATTACGTAGATGGAATATCTTTTAATCGCCTTTTACAACTGAATTTTAGGTTTTGCTAAGCTTATCTAACCTTACAAAAATCGTATTCCATGTAAATTTTATTTTTGAAAAAAAAATCTATAAAACTCATAAGGGATGCCTAATTCAATTAATGTTATTACCATAAAGATGAAGTGGACCTCTACTTTGCCCATACTCTCCATGTTTGGGACCATTTTATCTCGTAAGATGTTCCACGAACTAAGGTGTAATTCCAACAATGTGTGTTGTTTTGCAGTCAGTCTTGAACTAACCATCGTAAATATTTCCAAACCTCATAAAGAGTTCGATTCTGAGCAAAGCGGCTTACCGGTACCACTAACAAACACCTAATAAATATGTCAGATTTATTTATCAGCATTTCAATTGTCACCACTGAAATCACCAGCTCTCAAGCTAAGATTCGAGATCGAGGCAAGAGTAATCCTTTCACAAAATTGCCTTAAGGCGAGAAGTACTATAGGGGGACCTCAGCGATTACTCACTTGGGTATATGATTTAATGTTCGGCAAATTTATGAGGATTAAAGTCGCGTATGAATAAATGCCATAAGGGAATATCTTGAGCGCCCTTTTAAGATATGAGTATGGAACAGAGATACTTATCGAGTTAAAATTAATGCTGCTTGGGGTATATGATATGAAGTGTTAATGCCCAAAGACTTTTTTATTCACGGGTTGTATTAAAAAGAGTGTGACCCGAATAAATTCGACTTCGCTACATACATACAGAGGGATACGAGCTTGTGAAGAGAAGAAGTGCGTTCTCAAGGTCTCACATTTGACAACAGTAAGTACATAACGTGTATCTGTTTTTAAATGACAATTTAATTTGGTCTTATTAGGTTATCATAACGCATTAAGCAATATGCTTGTGAGTACTTAGGTCGCTCACACGCTTGACAGCTCCAGACTAACGCTTTAGCAACTCTCGGGTGGCAATTATTCTGCTCACTGTAGTGACAAATCCTCGCTTGGTTGACGAGACTTTCTTTTCTGGCAACTAGTGATCGCGTTCATTCGTGTTCCACAGTCCGTCGTGGTTAAATCGTACATCGCAATAATGTTGTTCCTGAAATTTGAGTTCTTGAAAATACTTGGCTTTGTACTGTTCATCCTGTGGGTATACCTTCTTAGTGTTGCCGAAGGAAAACACATGAATAAGCGAGGAATTATGGATAACATAAACAATGGAATAAAATATGCCGGCCAGATGATGGGTAAGACCGCACTAAGATTTTTTAATAACATCTTTTGGATATTTAGTATTTTTAAGGAATTAACACGGCTGCGGATGTGGCGAATTTGGTGGCAAAAGCTTTTGCTCCAAGAGAGCCTACAAAGAAATTGGACACCAATTCGTTGTTCCAGTTGCCGGAAAAACTACAGACTTCTGATAGAGTAAATGATTCCACAGCCACATCGCAAATAAATCCAACAGATATGATTGGTGGTCTGTTGAGAGTAATCGGCTTTGATGCTGGAAAACTGGGAGCGCTAGCTATAAATGCACTGCTAATGATAGCTCAATTGGTATGTAGAGAAATTGATTATGTATTAAATAAAAATGTTAAATTTGCCAATTTCAGATAGGAAACTCTTTGACAAAGCGTCAGCACTTGAAAACATTTAAAAACTCATCAGAAGATGGCCGGAATTATGAAGAGTCTGAACATTCATACGAAAATGAAGAATCCACATACGACGACCAGCAAAATGAGCGATCCGGTCGAGGGAATATTGGTGATGGAACACCCCTCGATTGGATACTAAATAATCCACCAGAAGGACTCTCAGCTTTAATAACACACATTACAGATAGAAAGCTACCGGACAAGTTAGCTGATGCTGTGAACAAACTTGAGGATCAGAATGGACAGGGCGATTGCATCAAGTTGCTGATGTGCAAGAGCGCACCATTTATTTGGGGAATGCAGCAATCGGTTTCGAATCGATTAAATAAAGATCGTGAAGGATATGAGGAAAATCAAGAGCCGATGTCCACTCTGTTTAGAAATCTTCCCGATATCGAGGAGTATCGACGACATGGACACATGTGCGAACGGCGTTACTCTAATTTTTGCAATACAAATGGGCCCTAATCAGTTAAGGGCTTTAACTGATTGTGTTATGACCTTTGGCTATTTATTTTTTTATTGTAGTTATGAAATATTTTTTCAACTGTTGTGTTAAATATACCACAAATGGATCAGATGAAAGGATTGTTTTACATAATTAACAGGCTCCCGATTTGCAGAGGATCTCCACTTGAGATAAAATAGCCATCTTCGATACTAGCCATCAGAAACGTCTAATACGGAGGTTGAATGCATAGACCACAACGCAAATTTTCAAAGAATTTTTCGTTCAAAACGACCAAGGATTTCTTCATTCGCTTTTGATAGCGTCCATGCTTCAGTAACCTAGAGCAGTACGTACTGGAATCGGCTTAGTATCTCCGAGTGAGGACTTTACTACTTAATATCCCTCTTAGTTCAGAGAAACGGCGCGGCGGTGGGTAAAAGTCGTTCTTCGTTTTATTTGTGATGAGATGTTGTTGTCAGAGTTAATAGCGGAGCCGGGAAAGACAAGTCCCGTACTAACTCAAAATTATATCTATCAAAGTTGACGTTCTGTTCAATTCGTCAATATTTTTTGTCCTTTCGACAGCATATTCTTGATTGGTTCGGGAGTTTTGCATAATCCTTTGAAGATTGATGGTAAAGGAGTTACGCACTGTCATGCTTCGCCTTGAATTAATCCTTCTATGGTATAGAAGTTCAGTGAGGTCGAGAATTCTCCATCGCACAGATGCACGAGTATATATAAATGCTGTCGTATGCGGCTTTTAAATCGATGAATAGTAGTGGCCATTTATTTAGACTTCTTCGGTTTTTCCATCTGCCATAGTGTAAAAGTTTGATCAGTTGTTGATTTTTCTGCCCTAAAACACGCTGATTAGGGCCGATCAGGTTGTTGGTAAATGGTTTCAGGCGTTTAAAGGATATAGAATATAGGATCTTGTAGGCGATGTCGGGGAGACATCTGCAGTTCAACCGGTCTTCATTTTTTGGACCCGGCAATAAAGCCTATAAAGCTCAATAACAGTTCTAGTCTTCGCTCGCAGCTTTGCCTTGTAGGCCTCTTTCTTGGATGCGATCATCTATCTGTCCGCACTCGCACTCATAACACGGGATTGCTGGTGAGCACCAGAAATCTAGGAAGTTAGTGTCTGATCGATTAGCTTGTTGACATCTTCGCCATTATTTTTCAAAAGAAGATACTGGTGGTATGGAGTTAATCAAAAGGCTTAGGAATACGGGTTGGGAAAAGGGCTTGAAGGTCACTTGCGATTTCAGTTTTTCTACATTACTTTCTTTCAAAGTATTTCGCATTTGTTGTGCATCCGCGCATCATGTCTATCACAATTCGACTGCTGATCTGGCGATCATCATACTATGTTTTTCGACAGTACTGCTAAGTATGTCATCCCTTCGTACATTTAGTTAAAGCACGATTTTAGTTAAAAAAACAAAAATAAACTGGAAGACTTATTTTTCAACTTAAAATTAAATCTTTTGTAACCCTTATTGATCAGCATTCTGTGATAAACAGAAACAAAAATGTATACCCTTATACAGGCAATATTTAACCGTTGTATATTTAAAAATTGAATAATTTTATAAACGCCTCATAATAAGTTTATGAATAAGGCTGAAGATGTTTCACTGAACCGGTTTTAGAAATTAAACGAAGAATTAGTCTTGCCAACCGCTATTTCTTAAAGCTAAGGAGGCAGTTTAGTAGTACAGACTTCACCCGAACTACTATGGAGATCCAATATATGTCGTTATGAGAGCAATTTTCTACGAAAAATCTTTGATCTGGAGCTATGGAGAAAAAGATTCAACCGAAAACTATATTACTAGCCAAAAAAAAAACTCCGCATAAGACGTTTAATATGGCTAGGATATGTAGAGCGAATGGACACCAATACTCCGGCTTGTAGAATCAACGATTTCCTAGCTACACGTCAGAGGCAGTAGATGAAGACCTCGTCTTAACCGGTGCACAGAAGTAGAAACCGACCTCAACCAACTTAAAGTCCGCAAGTGGAGGCAGTTAGCTAAGGACACTACTAAACAAATTGGGAGAAAACATATTTGTTATAATATAGTTTGTATAGATAGAAATTCGTTATGTTATGCATATCTATAACGGAGCTGGCAGCAAAACTTATCCTTGAATTAGTTTACTAATACCTACTATTAAGCTTTTTTGCCTTATAAACTGATCATATTCATTCATGCAATAATGCAGCACATTTGCTGTGCATCAATGCTTTGTGATTTGATTTCTGCTACTTAAACCTCGAATGCTCCTCAAATGTCCAGCTCCTTTGACTGATAGAGCAATTTTGAATGCACTATATCGTGCACAGGGAAAGGCAGATTGCAATTCTTTCAGCATAAAAGCATTCCTACAGACAGACACGTTATGGGAACTTTCTTTTATTATGGATATCCCAACTAACAATTTTTGCTCTATAAGACGGCAATTACCCATTTCAAGAAGAAAGAAGGGAAATGGTCTTAAGGGCCAAACCCACCGAACAACCGAAACCGAAACTTTGTTTTTCTTCATTTTTTAAACTGCTAATTTCTTCCACTTCGTTGAGTTTTTCAGTTAAAAATACTTCTTAAATAAAAGATATCAAAAAACCACACTAATCTAATTTATTTTAATTTCTTTAAAATCTTTTTATATTTTCATATAAAACGATTTTATATTTTTTCCTTACCGAAATCTACATTTTTCATTTTGCAGTTTTGCATTTCTTCGTATCGAAACTTTCAACTCTTAATTCCATAGTGGTAAATTCTGTTTGCTGAAGTTTGTAGACTTCACTTTTCCTACATTTTAGTTATTTTGTTTCTTTTTCTGTACCGATTTCCATGGAATAAAATGTCAAAACTGAACAGAAAAATGAAAAAAATAAAGCAAAGTTGTGGTTTCTTTTGCTGATGGGCTTGGCCATTTATAGAACGTTTCCACCAATCCGAAACACGCCATTTCAATACCAAAATTCAACATTTGAAAATAGTGCTCCCACCAAAAAAAATCATATTTCAACTGTCAAAAAAAAATTTCATTTCAAACAAAGTTTTCGATTAGTTACCTAGTTATCTAGAGAAATATTTTGTTTATAAATGAGAGGCAGAAAATAGTAATTTTAAGGTTAACTGTAAATTGCGATTTAGCCAAACTCATCATGCAGTGCAGAATTCACCTTGCAGAAAATATAGAACACACAGTTTTCAATGGGAATGCAAATCGCAAGCGTTGCAGTTCTGCTATTTATGCTAAATGTTCAAATAAATATCAATAAAATGTGTCATTGCTTGCCGCACTGCATCCAGGAACACTGCAATTGCGTTTCTATTAAACTTAATTATATCTACATAACTAATCAGAATTCAGAAATGAAAGCAGGGCTTAAGCGTCTTACAAATCAGAGTAATCAAAAGAAACAAACCTACAAAAAATCGTCACTCTATCCAAACTGTCATAGTTGAAGAATTTGGAGCAGATATACTCGTGTTTTGATTTACGTAAAGTTTAATAGAAAATTTATTCCCAATAATGAATCAAGCCGAAGTTTCCAAATTAATGTCCCAACTGCGGATAGCAGTTCGACCAAATAAACGTCATTTGAAAAATTCAGATGGACCCGAAGGGAGACTACTCAAACTGCGTAAAACCGTCACTGCACTGGTTAAGCACGAACGTATCGAGTTATTTTATAACCGTGCCGACGAAGCTAGAGGTTACGTCGAATTGGTAATATTTAATATAAAAATTGAACTAGAAATCCCATTGAATAACTTTCAAACGCAATTTTAGTTGATTTCAAATGCTATCCGGCATGGAGACTGCCACAAACCGACCATGGAAATGGCCGACTATTGGCTATTGGAAAAACAACAAGTGCACAAGTTGTTCAAAGTTCTAGTGCCTCGTTTCCAAGAGTGTAGTGTATCTTATACTCGTATGTATAAGGCGCCGCGAGATTATCCCGGAATATACTATAAGAAGTCTGTGCTAGAGCTTCGCGGCAATCCTTACCCTTCATTGGTGCCGGATATGACACAAAATCGCAGTCTCATTCAGAATATACTCTTGGACGAAGCTCGCAAAGACTTTCAAAAGGAAAAAATTGCACAAATGGCAGCTAGGATCTCTGCTGCGGATGCAACAGCTGCTAGTAATGAATCAACTGAGCAACCGCAGAAAGCTGAATAAATTGTTGTTCGGTTCCGATAAATTTTTGTGGTTATGAATAAAATGTTATGTTTTAGATTTAAAGTAAAAAAAACTGTTCTTGTTACACTTTCCGAAAATCGGAATGCAAGATGTGCGCATTCTACTCCGAATTGTTCCGTTCCGGCTTTTTGTTTACATTTGCAAATAATCAGCTGTTTCACATAAAAACATTTAACGGAACAAAATAAACACAAAAAAAATTATCTTGCAGCACAACAATCATCACCTACTAACGAAAAACTACTTTTTTTAGTCTGATTAATCCTACACTTGACTTCGATGTCAAGAAAATAATCGCCCGTAATAATTTTCTTAAAAAACTTCGAATATATTCTTAAAATCAACATTTTTCTCAAAAGAACTACGGTCTCACATTTTTCTGATTGCATTTCTGTAGGTTTCTGCAAATTCATTTTGTTTGACAGTTGGAAAAAGTTTTGTTCGATTTTAAGTTGTGAGTTTTTGACATCTGCAAAAATCGGACAGAAGAAGTGTAAAGTTGTTAAAATGGCCGCTCACAGTGGAGGGATCGATTGGTCCTCTGTGGTAAAACCACTTTTATCAAATAATTATGGAAATTTAAACAAAACCGATGTGCTAAATATCATAAAAGCAATTACCCGATGGTAAGTACAAATAAATATCGTCGAAAAGTTTGCTAGTTTTCGAGAAAAATCCGTCTTAAAAATTCACAATGGCGGCGATGAGAATTTTTCTGCTGCGAAAAAGTGAAATTTTCGCGAATCTCGTCTAATTTTTGGGAAAATTTTCACACTTTCTTTGTAGCGAAAACGAATTTTTCGAAAGCGATCTTCATGGACAGTTTTTTACTGCATTTTCGGCGCTGGCTGCGGACACCATCAGTGGACAGTGTAGTCTTGGTGAGTCATTTGTCGGGTGGGGATGGTGAGGGGTAAGGATTTGTTGTAATTGCGAATTTTTTTATTTTTTGCATGTATAGTGTGCCAGACGCAGGTGCCGCAAATGATAGAAGCAAGTTCAGTGTTGATACGATTCATTTTGAATAGGTTGAACAAGTTGAGTGTATTTGATATCAAATGGATGCTCCCAGCATTGAAGAGTTTGTGCGAAGGCAAACAGCAATTGGCAGGATTTGATCATGCTACAGTTGCAGCTATATTGAAGGGAACAAAGTTTCCCGACTCAAGTAAGAGTATTGTCAGTGGAAGCAGCGATAAAGACAGTCCAAAATCGGAAATTAAAAGATCCAGATCCGATTTGTCATCCGTCATACTACAGCAGTTGACCGCCCCATTAGAAGTGGGCAATCCTAATGCGTGGGCCCCGTTAAGTGAGGAACTTACCGACTGCACAGTAAGTACAGGAGTTTTTTTCTTATCAGAATTTGTTTTCCAATACTGTGCGTTTCCGTAGGATATATTCTCGTCTGCGAACGTCTCGTATTTAGAATCATTAAATGCTGGAGATGTAGTCCTTGAAGTGTGCTCGGCTCTTCCTACATTAACCAAGTACCGTATGAAATACGAAGAAAGTATTTCCACTGGAAAACAGTTATATCTGCCTCTAACCACAGCTGAGGCTACACAAATCAAAAACAATTTTGGAAACATGTCTGCAGAAGTTTCCATTTTGTGGCAGGCACTTACTCTACCCATATTGGAGCCTTTGTCTCCACATAAAATCAATCAGTTATCACGTTGCGCAATGTCAGCGCTATATTGCGCTGTTCTCACATCAATCTCATGCAGTGTACTCTCAATGTCCAGCTCTGGTTCGCAAAAGAGTCAACAGGCTGGAAGCTCATCGCAAGTCTCTAAGGAGGCCGATGAGAATGAGGAGAGTGCACGCACAATTGTCGACAAAGCTTTGGAAATTTACACCAACATTGGAAATATGCTGAAACACTCAGCAAGAATTCACGTTTACCAAAACCATTTGTGCTTCGGTGCGTGGTTGTTGATCACAGGCATTCAGGGTGCTTTGGGAGCATCGGGCAGTGCCAGCTCTAAGCAGCAAATACAACAAGCCGACGAGGCAATAGGAAAGGGCAAGAGCCCTGGTAGAGGTTCCGATCAGCATACCCCTTCTGCTAGAGTAAATCTCTTTAAAGTTCAACAAGGCTTTGGTGTGCTTAATGCCGCAATTGCAAGTCACAGTCTTAACTTACTAACCGAGCTGATTGATGACCTTAAGATTGAGGCGACGTGTGGTGAAGAAGGACTTTGTGGTACTGGAAACCAAAACACCCCTGAACCGGCAGGATTTGACATTCTTGAACAATATTCAGCATTGGAAAGGGTAGTGCGTGTTTTGAACACAGCTACTTTGCAGCAGCTGTTGACTTTCCTGGCAACAGTGTCTTATCGCAAGGCATGCTCACTGAAACGAGCAAACGCAAAAGATCGCACTGAATGCGATCCAATAAGTTACTCAGACTCGACAACATATTACAATGACACGCTCTCTTGCTCGGACAATTCTGAAGAGGATGACAGCGAGAGCTATTTGGGCCTTTGGTTCAAAGAGACACTTTCACCCGAGGCAAGTGATGAGCCATCTGAGAGTCAAGTCCAGGAGAAATTGAATGAAACTCAGAAATCAAACTTAGTACCGGCAAAAGACGAGCCACACGAGTACTTAGAATTGGCCGCACAAATATTCTGCTTCTTGGATCAATCACTTGGAACTAAGCACAACTATCTCAACAAGTATGTTAAGTCGGGACTAAGTGAACAACAAATGGTTTTATTAGCAAACATTCTCAAAGACCTTGATCGCGATGCATCGAGGGGAGAACCAGAGAACTCCAATTGTGCTCAATGGCAGACAGCAATGATCAAATTTTCCGGAGCTGTAGGTAGATATCTTCACAATTTGATTTCTGGATCCCTTTTGAATGAATCGCTGCAGTCAAACCTGCTACTGTATTTGGCTGTATCACCCTGGACACAAGACACTAACACTTGGCCCCTGCAGGTTTACTCTAGCACTTTGTCTGTGCTGGTTCAGATTCTTTTACTCAAACCTACTCAAGAGAAAGAGGCCGCCTGTCTGTCGGTCTGGCATCGCTTGGTAAACACACTTGTGGAAGGCGTATGCTCATCATCAGCCGTCAATCAGTGCTCTGAAACAGACTACGAGGACTTGAACATTGAACATTCCCAGCTGTTACTGTTCCTCTTTCACTCGCTCAACTTGATGCAAAAAAAGTCCATTCTCCTGCTCACTGCAGGCGGTGTTATTCGTTGTGCTGAAGTATGTCGTAGTGTGTCACCCGAGAAACCATTGCGCAATCATCAGATTATGCTGCTTTCTCGATTGCTGCTATTTTTGGAGTACCTCATGAAGCATTTGTACAACGCACCGACCGTTTTACTAGAACAAGTTCGTTGGAATTTGTTCTCTGTAAGCACACTGGATGGTAGTCAGAGAGTATCCGATCTTCTCAACAATAAAACAAAGATGCACTCATTCTGTCGCAAGGATATCGAGGAAAAGTTTAGGAAATTTGCGCCTGAAGCATCTACAAGTGAGTTAATTTGACGTGGATATTCTCGAAATAAGTGAATTTTATGTTTTTTTATGTTTTAGGTATTCGGCCAAAGTTTTATTCACTCGCAGTGATAGACACAAAAGTTCTTCAAGAATTTAAACTCGATGGATTGGCTTGGAACTTTATCCTATGCACACCTGATAAATTGAAGTATCCACTCCTTGTGGACGCTCTGATTGACATTCTCTCAGTTACTGACATCTGTATGGCGAAGGTTACATCCCATACTCTCTGTGCAGTGCACTATTGCTTCAGTATCTGTTGGAAGTTGTTGCTGGGTTTACCTCCTTCAACACCACATGTTGAAGCATTGCTGCAGGAAAAAACGCCGACACTTCATTCCCTGCTATGGTCTATTCGTTGTTTCCATCCAGTGGCTACGTCCCACTATTTGATTGTTAACAGCCTGATCAAGCAAGGAATGTACACTCAGTATGCCGAAACATTGTGGACAAATATAACCGAACATGTAGCTGATCCGAGGTACAGTTTGAAAAACACTATATTCGGACTGGAGGCATTCAACAAGACATTTAACACCCGTAAGCAAATAGTTATTCCTTTAAACGAAATTGCATTGCAATTTTTTTTTGCAGAAAGTCCGCGAATTTCCAAAGTCCTTATGCTTGATGCCATTATGGCATATATGCACGCTCTCTTCTGGGCTGAAAAGGAGGGTGTGCAACCTCCCAAATTATCAAACACTCAAAGCAATGATCAATCAGAAAGCTCTGATCAGCGTGGTTCTACTCCTCCCGGCAGCAGCAGCATCACATCGACTGGCGAAGATTCTGACGACAAGACAAGTATAAAAACCAATGAGCTTGCTAAAGAAGAGCTCTCTAAGGATCTGCTACTTAAGCTTTTGGATACATTAAAGATATTGAACGATACCGTACAGAAAACAATGGCTAAGAGTATTGGCAGCAACATCCCAACAAACATCTTCGAGTTTCTCATTCCGATTGCGAGTCTAAAGAACTCTTACACGGCTGATTTGTCAAGTCAATTCCTCAACTTGGTCTCGGGGCAGGACAAGGAATCGATTACAGTTGAATGGACGAAAAAACTAAATGTTCCCGAAGAAGAATCTTTCTCTAGCAATGTCTTTCCTGTGGAGCTACATACTCTTACTGTAATCGATGCCCATTTGACGGAGATTTCGAAGCACTCCTGCTACTCTGTGCTCTTGTCACTTAAGAACTCTCTAAAGACCCTCATGCATTTGATTTTCTATCTTCTGCCTGCCTGCAAGGGCGATGCCAAAATTGAAGAACGTCTCAAGCCAACACTAACTGCAATGTTGTTCGACATACGCATGGAATATCTGTATGACATCAGCGAAAAGTGCCTAAACAGCCTCTTGAGCACGGACGAAGCGGCTGTCGATGAAAGGCAATTCCTCTCATACTGTCACTTGCTGAAGCACTGTTATGGAGTTATCATAGAATACGCAGATGAGTGCAAGCAAACACAGAACATTAATCTCAGTGAATCTGTATTCCTGGAGGTGCTCAAAGTCATGCAACAAATGCTCGACAAACCCATGGGCATGAAGGCAATGCACGAATTCTTTTACACCTCGCATACAGGTAGTTTGACAGATTTACTGCTTTCTTTCACTGGAACGAACCTCTCCCAAGGATACGCTACGAAAATTCTGCAGTTCTTTGAAAAGCTCTTCCAGGCAGCAGACAAACCAGATTCACTGTTCCCCTTGGAAGATTTGATTCAATGCGTTTCCGAACTGGGCCATACCGATATCAACCGGCTCAAAAATTGGCTGAGCCACATTCTATTGGGTCCTGGGCAAGGTGCACAACCGTCAAGCAACTCATCGAGTAATGCGGCTACCCCAACTAATATGGCAACAGTTTCAGCTATTCCAAGTATTTCTGACCAAATTGCACAGTCATCCGCAATGGACGCTGAAGCGATGGAAATCGATGAAGATGTCGGGGTTCAAGTCGCTCCGAGCTATAGCTACTTTACCAATCGCTCTAATTCGCCAACCCACGATGGCGAGGGAGTGGAACGGAATGGAAAACTTTTGCAGAATATAACCAAGTATATTGTTCAGGAGGGAAAGACACCACAGTCAGTGCCTATGATATTGTTTCATGCGTTGCTGCAGCTTGGACAAACATTGCTCTGTCCTACACAAGAAGCCTCCGATTTTACCGATCTGCTTCAGGTAGGTTTAATTCCTTAACCTTTACACTTGTATAAGATTGAACATTCTTTTCAGGTCATGATAACACTAGCGGACGCCGCACAGGGTCGCGGACATTCGACGCTTTTTCCTGCAGCTATCACATGGCTGGATGTGTCCCAATGCCACGTTTTGGAGAAACTTGTTGTTCCAGAAGCTCCGGAGGTTGTTCTTCGTCCGCATATTGCGCTGGACAATGTAACCGCTTTGCTTCGCTACTTGGGAGATCTTCTCCAAGCGATGGGTTTCAAAGGCAGTCGCTCGTTAACGCCCCCATGGGAGGAGGAAATGCAGGCAGACTTTGACGATTTAATGGACGAACTGGGTGGAGGAGGTGATGATGAGGACTCAATTGTAGAAGACTCAGATGAAGACAGTCTGGGTAACAAACTTTGCACCTTCTCCCAAACCCAGAAAGAATTTATGAACCAACACTGGTACCATTGCCACACCTGTAACATGGTGAACACCGTCGGGGTGTGCTCTGTCTGCGCGAGAGTTTGCCACAAAAATCATGACGTGACCTATGCAAAATACGGAAACTTCTTCTGCGATTGCGGGGCAAAGGACGACGGTTCATGTCAGGCACTAAGTAGGCGAGTAAACCTCTCGGCAGGATCACAGGATCGAGCACTAGCTTCGACCAATCAAGAGTCTGGTGAAAATTCGTATGTGGGTGCACTAACGAGAAAGAGAGCTCATACCCCGCCATCGAACATTGCAACAAACTCTTCCATCAGTCGCGTTGAAGGAGGAACTATGAGTGAACGGGCTGCTCATTTAGCTAAGATTATTGAATCTTCCAAGGACTCACTGCTAAATAACGAACAGTGGACAGCAGTTGTGCGTTGTATTGTAGAGTTCCTCGACATGTTAATGCCTTCAATTGAATACAATTGTACATTATTCTCGACTGTGGGCTGTCATACGCGCGCACAGAGTGCCCTAGAACGCCTGCATACATTAGACCAGACTTTCCAAATCAGTGACCAAATCATGGTGCCCACACTGGGCTCCCAGGAAGGAGCTTTCGAGAATGTAAGGATGAGTTATTCGGGGGATCAAGGACAGACCATAAAGCAGTTGCTGTCATCAGGATTGGTTCGACGTGTAGCTCTGTGTTGTCTCTCATCGCCGCATGGAAAGCGACAGCATTTGGCTGTCTCACACGAAAAGGGAAAGGTCACCATATTACAGTTGTCGGCACTGTTGAAGCAAGCCGATGCTGCGAAGAGAAAACTAACACTCACTCAACTGTCATCGGCACCAATTCCTTGCACTGTACTCTCGTTGACTGCGAACCCAGCAAATGAGGACTGCCTCGCAGTGTGTGGACTAAAGGAATGTCATATTCTTACGTTCAACAGCAGTGGAACCGCCAATGATCATATTGTACTTACCCCTCAGCTAGAAAATGGAAATTTCATCAAAAAAGCAATCTGGTTGCCAGGCTCACAAACAATGCTGGCCCTGGTAACAGCAGACTACGTTAAGATCTATCAGCTGGCTGAAGATACATACAGCCCCAAGTACTACTTCCTTGTTGCGGTGGGAAAAATCCGCGACTGCACATTCATCTACCAGGAGGGAGTGTATTACATGTTTTTGATCGCCTCATCTGGGTATATCTACTACCAAACGCTGGATGATGAGAGTCTGGCAAAACACGGTGATTTTTACGTGACTAACACTTTGGATTTACAACATCCCCACATCAAGGACATTAATGGACAAGTCGGAGGAGGTGGTGTCTCCATATACTACTCGCACACTCTACAAATACTGTTTTTCAGTTACTCGCTTGGTCGCAGTTTTATGGCCCCGCTGAAAGATGTAAACAAGGGAGTTGAATGCGTTATGCAGGTTCAGACCGGCCCACCCAACTCATCAAAGAACTCTTCTAAAGGCCCGCCACAACCGCTCTGCCAATGGACGGAGATACCTGGACATCCAGGACTTATCTGCGCGATGATGCATACCTCAAACAACCCCGTTGTGTTTATGTTGACCCCAGACAGGATTGTCATGCAGGAAATAAAAGCACAGAGCTCCAAGTCAAAGATCATGGATATGGTGGCAATTCGTCACACAGTAGCTGGCGTGGAGAAAACCACTCTTATACTACTCTGCGAAGACGGAAGCTTGCGTATATTCACTGCCCAAGCTGAGAACACCAACTATTGGCTATCACCCGAGGTTCAACCCATCGGCAACCAGATGTACTCAACGGCAACGATGATACCATCCAAAGCATCACGTAAAACGAAATCAAAAGCCAGTGCCAGGAATACTTCGACGAATGGTCAAAAAACGGTTGGACCCAATGGTGCACTAGCCTTCCCAATCGACTTCTTCGAACACTGCACTGTGATGCCAGACGTAGAGTTTGGGGGCAACGACCTTCTTCAAATTTACAACAAACAGAAGTTGAAGACCCGCTTGTTCTCATCAGGAATGTTTGTTGCATCAACAAAGCCGAATGGATTCACCTTGGAAATTCTCAATTCGGACCCGAATATGGTGATTGTGGGAATACGCGTCCTGTTGGGAACACAAGATCCCCTGAGAGCCCCGCAAAATGTGACTGTAGTCAATAGGACCATCCCAACCGTGGTTAGACGTGCCCGTTGGTTTGACATTCCCCTGACTAAAGAAGAAATGCTTCAATCGGACAAGAAGCTGAGCTTGGTATTTGGCAGATCGCAGGATCCCGAGAACGTCTGCATGTTGGACTGCATCGAGGTGTACGGTAAGTGCAAGGATCTCATCGGCTGGCCAGAAGAAAGCGACGAAACCACCGGAACTGGTACAGCTGCTGCTGGAACATCTGCATTGGCTAGCGGAGGATCAAACGGCTCGGGAGATACTGCCGTTCAGACTGTAACGAAGCTCGACAAGATGGTTACATCGATGTTGGAGGTATTGGATAGTGGGCTAGGACTATTGGGTGGGTCGAATGTGGAATCAGCTCTTAAACAAAAGGCAATTTATGTTGCGACATCGTTGCTTCTCATGCCATCACCGAATCCAGTGCAAATGCAAACAAAATGTGTGCTGGCGACGCTGTACGGCAATCGCACTGCATACCATGCGTACAAGGACAAGGAGATCCTCGAAAATGTGAATAGTCATCTTATTCAACTGCAGAAAGTCAAGGACATGAGAAGCATTGACCCGGAGGCGTTTTACCGGTTAGTATTGCTTACGCGAGGCATTGCCGTGGCTAGACCCCAAGCCCTGACAAAGATTTGCATGGAAAATGAATTTGTGATCTTGCCAAATCTGTTGGAGATTACAAAGAAGCTCTTTGAGATCACACCGCGAATTGACGAACCCACATCAATTGTAAAGCGAGGCCTGTGTCATACAGAAGCCATCATCCACTGCCTGGTAGAGATAATACACGCATTCGCTTTGTCAGATCCAACACAAGTTGAAAAAATGACGAAATATCTGATTGAGCTGCTGTTGGACGAGTCCAGCGTGATCAGTCACAGCGCGAAGGAAACAATTATTTTGCTCCTCAGTCCACGAGTCAAACGTAGAAAAGTTGTAATTGTCAGTCCACCAGCTTGTTCGACGCCGACGCCATCGACCACAACCGCAACGGTAACTCCCTCTAACAGTACGGCTGTTCAACCGGTTGGCGGAAATGAGGATACCCCAAGCACGAGTAACAGTGCGGAATTCGTCCCAGTTGATGTGGATGCCATTGAGCCGCTGGGTCTTGGTGAGCCAGGAATCAGTCATCCATTAGGAAATTTAGAGGCGTTCCTCGGATCTGGAGGCTTTCCGCAGCTTCTCGATCTACAACAAGACGCCGATGACGAGGCTATAATGGACATCGCAATAGCCCTAAGCCTTCAGCAACACGACGGAGGGGATCTGCGACAAGGTCTGGCATACCTCCAAGGTGTTCGTGATGGCGCATTACAAAATGTTCAACGTTTGGCCGGATCTAGCAATGCCGGAGAAGCCGCCAGTGTCTCAGTTGGTGGATCCGATGATGAAGGATCTAATGCGGCTACAGATGGTTCTACATTGAGAACCTCTCCCGCAGAGCCAGCTGGAAGTGGTGGATCTGAAAGCGGAGGCAGTGGTGTTGAGAGTATTGGTGGAATATCGGGCAGAAGTAGTACTTATGGCGATCAGCCAAACGCATCTCCACCTAGAGGTGGTGAACTTCAAATGGCGACCCTTGGTGAGCCACCACTACTAGAAGAATCATCAGAGCCTGACGAGCAACAAGCTGAAATGGAGAGCTCCACTAAACTGCATGATTTGAGGTAAGTTGTAGGTTCACTATGCCCAGCTTGAAGTTTCTAACGTTTTTTTAGGTGCGCGATATTGAACAAAATTGTGGACAACTTCAAATCCCTAGAGGGTTGCAGTGGCCAACAGGTCATACCATTGATTCAAGTTGTTCTGATGCTGACCACAGACTTGGACGGAAATCATGAATCCGATCAGCAAATTTTGAATCTCTTGCTGAACGCTCTTGTGGATGGCTTGGGCATAAGTCCATCGACACTAGCTTCACAGGTAATTTGAGCACATAAGAAAATCCACATAAAACTAAACGATTGGCTTTCCAGCTTGTTGAACGCAAACCCAACACTGAGGTGAAGCTTATGCTTTTATGCTTGTTTAGCGTTTTGATGGGCAAAACCAAGTCGTCGAAGCAAGCTGGCACTACATCCCCACCACACCAATTCAAAGACAATGCTTCGTTTGTGGCATCTACCACAGCAAACACACTAATAAAGAGCGGGGCAATTCCGTTCTGTCTCGTTGTGATGGAATCCTTCCTCGCCCACTGGAAATCTGTTTCGACAGCAGCAGAATCTGGCTCCCAGTCATCGGCAACATCGAGTGGTGCTTCGTCCTCCAACGCGGCATCAAACAATTTGCTAAAACCCATCAGCTACGGTCCCAAACCGGATATTTCCACACTTATTCCGCACAACTACTTGAAGAACTTCCCTGAGATTTTCGATGGCTACAATGCACTTCTCACCGAGATTGCAGTCCGCCTGCCTTACCAGATTCTGAAGCTTTCAGCTGGTCACCCAGCTACTTACGATTGGTATCATAAGTTCTGTGAGAATATGACATTTACACTATGCGAGTACATGATGTTGAACCTAAGTCCGCTGTTGCGACGTCAAGTACGCAAGTTACTAATGTACATATGTGGCAACAAGGAGAAGTTCCGGATGTTCCGCGATGGACACTCACTAGACGTGCACATACATGCCATCAAGAAGTTCTGCGATTTGCAAACTCCCAAGGTAGCGGTATACACTTCATAATGGAAAACAAATGGTTTCATTGTTTGTTTTTATTCACAGCATATTGGATCTGGAATCCAGCCTATTTTGACCTACGACGCTCTAGTTGAACTGACAGAACATCTGCGCGCATGTCAGGAAATCAGCCAGATACGAACCGGAAACTGGCAAAAGTTCTGCGTGATTCACGAGGATGTAATTCCAACTCTTGTTCAGATTGCGTGCTTCCAACTGGACGATGGTGTTTCGCCGATAATCCTACAGCTTCTGCAAGCGGCTCTCTGCAACAACAACCAGGCAAAGCATGATTCCAACAAGCAGTCGATTTCATCGTCAAAAAGCCGACAAGATCGGGACAAATCTGAGGAGAATGAAATTACATCAGACTCAAAGTTCGATCCCTCTCATTGCAGCACATTTGTCCATCAGCTGTATCGCTTTGTACCCGATCATCTCCTTTCGAAGTTCATAAAAATATTCCTACTCGAGACGAACATAACTTCGATTCGTTGGCAAGCACATTCGCTGGCCTATGCCATCTATGAAAACAGCAACGATCGCCAAAAGGAGAAGCTTATCAATCTGTTGTGGAATATGTGGCAATACCTGCCGGCCTATGGACGCAGATCGGCCCAATTTGTGGACATTCTAGGATATCTTACACTCAGCACTAAATCCATATCGGAGAAGCTTCCGGAGTTTATGGAAAAGGCCGTAGAAGTGCTGCAGCAACAGAACGAACTGTTGTCAAAGCATCCGAACGCACCGATTTACACTACCCTTGAGCAGGTGCTCCAAGTGAGCGGTTATTATCTAGAGTCTGAGCCGTGTCTGGTATGCAACAATCCTGAGGTGCCTATGACAAACGTGAAGCTGACCTCAATTAAGTCAGACTCAAAGTTCACCACAACTACGATGATAGTGAAGCTGGTTCAATGTCATACCATCTCCAAGATCATCCTACGCATCACAGACCTAAAACGAACAAAGATGGTCCGTACAATAAACATCTACTACAACAATCGTACAGTGCAAGCTGTGGTGGAGCTTAAGAACCGACCGGCAATGTGGCACAAGGCCCGTTCAGTGAATCTACAGTCTGGTCAAACAGAGGTAAAGATCGATTTTCCTCTGCCCATCACTGCTTGCAATTTGATGGTGGAGTATGGTGATTTCTATGAAACAGTCACCGGGTCCAGTGAGAACCTGCAATGTCCACGCTGCAGTGCTGCTGTTCCATCCTACCCAGGGGTGTGCAACAACTGTGGAGAGAATGTTTTCCAATGCCACAAGTGTCGGGCCATCAACTATGATGAAAAGGATCCCTTCCTCTGTCATTCGTGTGGATTCTGCAAGTATGCTAAATTTGATTTCAGCATTTACGGACGAGCTTGTTGCGCTGTTGACCCTATTGAGTCGGCCGAGGATCGTACCAAAACTGTGCAGATAATTCACTCGTCATTGGAACGTGCCGACAGAATTTACCGCCAATTGCAGACCAACAAACAAATGCTAGAATTGCTCATCCAGAAAGTTGCAGAGCATCGTTCGGATCGTCAGATAGATGAGACTTTGGGAACCGTACACAGCACGTCCCAGGTCAACAAGATAATTCAGCTGCTTGCCCAGAAGTACTGCGTAGAGTCGAGGACATCTTTTGAAGAACTCAGCAAAGTTGTACAGAAGGTCAAGGCTTGTCGAAGGTAGGATCACCGTAATATGTTTCACTTCACTTTTACTAAAAAACATTTTCTTTCAGGGAACTCGTTGCCTATGATCGCAGTCAAATGGATCAACCGAATAAATCCGCCAATCCGGGATCAGAAGAATCCGCTGTGAACCGTTGCTATGGATGTGCACTCGCTTCTACCGAGCAGTGTCTCACTCTTCTTCGCGCGATGGCGTCGGACCCGGAATGTCGGATGGGTCTGTACATGCAGGGATTAGTCGAAGAACTCGCCCAAAATAATCTTCGCCGGGGTACACCACAAATCCAAGACGAGGTACGCAACCTGCTGTGTCTGCTAACGAAGGACAACACGGATGCATGTCGCAACCTACTGGATTTGATTCACGAACGCGTCAAGATGGCCTTGGTTGGAGCAATTCCATCGGCAAATCTGGAGACGGCCATTCGTCATGAAATGATTCTATTGGAAGTGCTGATTGCTCAAGATGACTTCTGCTGGGAGCAAAAACTTAAGGTTGTCTTTGATCTGTTTTTAATGGCCTGTCGGTGAGTAGATTCAAAAGCACAACTTGGTAATACAAAATTTTAAATTTCAAATTTCTAGTGATCGCAGAGGCCCAGCTATAGCAGTTATACAGCCTTGCTTGCGCATCATGCAAGCTCTGATTTGCCCACCGCAACCGATAAGCAAGTCCAACAAGGACATGGCACCGCAAGACCTGTCCAGCATCTCTAGTGTTGACGGACTCACTATAGATTTCAAAAAGTGGCTAGATGGCGATAAGGAGCACACATACGATGCCTGGAAGGCCAGAATGCCACCAAATATCTCTGCATCGGAAAAGGCATCAAAGAAAGCGGAAGAAAAACCCACGGCCCAATCACAGAAATCTAGTCAACGACTGTTTGGGGTGACATTGGAACACAAACGAATGCACCTACGAAAGGCATACCTGTGGGAGAAGTACGGTAAAAGGTGGAGAAATCGAGTCTTACAGAAGGGGATACCCAGCACTCCGCTGCAGTTGAGCGCTTC
This sequence comes from Rhingia rostrata, assembly GCA_949824845.1. Lineage (NCBI taxonomy): Eukaryota > Metazoa > Arthropoda > Insecta > Diptera > Syrphidae > Rhingia > Rhingia rostrata. The sequence continues at coordinate 119,014,330 of OX463755.1, forward strand.
TTGGTTGCAGCCGATTCTGTTCAACGCAAATTCACGCTTTGGCCGTCAACTAGCATGCTCGTTGGTAACCTCTCTAAGCAGGACGCACGAACGAAAGAGAGAACTGCTTAATTTGCTTACCGGGTTCCTTAAATACGTTGGAGAATCTGGAGAAACAAGTGCTGAGTTCCTAACTCTATACAGGGCACTTGCTTCTGACTCACCATGGAGGCAGTATTTAGCCCTCAGAGGGGTTCTTACCGAAATTTCTCAACTGTTGTCGGCTGAAATAGTTAACATACACTGCTTGGAAGAAACTACTCTTTCATCTGATCTCGCACAAGGCTATGCCCTGCGTCAATTTGTTGAGCTGCTGTCGATGTTCCTGGAGAATCCAGCCATTCGACAGGCATACAAGACTAGGCTGTTGGGTCCTGTGTTGGAGGGATATTTATCGCTAAGAAAGCTTGTTGTCCAGCGCACCCGTTTAATTGACGATGCGCAAGAAAAACTCCTGGAAATGCTCGAGGAGATGACTAGTGGAACCGAGGAAGAAACTCGCGCTTTCATGGAAATTCTGATCGATACAGTGGAGAAGACGCGCATGAATGACATCAAAACGCCGGTTTTCATATTCGAACGTCTTTATTCGATTATTCATCCCGAAGAGAACGACGAAAGTGAATTCTTTATGTTGCTGGAGAAGGATCCACAGCAAGAGGACTTTTTGCAGGGCCGGATGTTGGGCAATCCGTATCCCTCATCTGAAGTCGGACTTGGTCCGCTCATGAGGGACGTGAAGAACAAAATATGCACGGACTGCGAATTGATTGCTCTGCTTGAGGATGACAACGGTATGGAGTTGCTGGTGAATAACAAGATCATAAGTTTGGATCTGCCGGTCAAGGATGTCTACAAGAAAGTTTGGCTTGCCGAGGGCGGTGAAAGGGATGCGATGCGTGTTGTATACAGAATGCGAGGTTTGTTGGGTGATGCGACAGAAGAGTTTGTCGAAACCTTGAACAACAAAAGCCAGGAAGAGGTTGACACAGAACAACTCTATCGAATGGCTAATGTCCTAGCCGATTGCAATGGTCTCAAAGTCATGTTGGACAGAATATCAAGCTTACAAAACCTCTCTCGGACCAGAGAACTGATACAAGTCCTCCTCAAATTGTTCTTAATCTGTGTAAAGGTGCGAAGATGTCAGGAGGTCCTTTGCCAGCCGGAATTGGGAGCAATTAACACACTTTTGAAAGTTCTGCAAATTTGCCTACAGTCTGCTGAAAATGATATTCCAATTCAGTCCTCAGTCACCGAACAGCTGCTTGAAATCATGGAGACCATTCTTTCGAAAGCAGCCAGCGACACTTTGGACTCCTTCCTGCAGTTCTCATTGACATTCGGTGGCCCTGAGTATGTCACAGCGCTGATTTCTTGCACAAATTGCGCTAACGTTCGAAACAACCCATCAGTCCTACGTCATTTGATCCGCGTACTAGCGGCCCTAGTCTATGGCAATGAGGTAAAGATGGCACTACTCTGCGAACACTTTAAAGCCACTCTTGATTTTACAAAATTCGATGCAGACAAAACTCCCGAAGATGAATTCAAAATGGAACTCTTCTGTGTTCTGACTAATCAAATCGAACACAATTCCATTGGGGGCACCTTGAAAGACTACATTATCAGCTTAGAAATTGTCGACGAAGCCATTGGTTACATCACCAAACATGCACCTTGCGTCAAGCCCACTCTTCTACGAACAGATTCAGATGAGTTGAAAGAATTTATATCTCGGCCAAGTCTAAAGTATATTCTTCGGTTCCTTACGGGTTTGGCGACAAAACACGAAGCTACTCAGGTCGCCGTCAGCAAGGAAATTATTCCGATAATTCACCGTCTGGAGCAGGTTTCCAGTGACGAACACGTCGGCAGCTTGGCTGAGAATCTTCTAGAAGCCCTGTGCACAGATGAAGTCACCGCCAAGAGGGTACAGGAGGTACGGGACTTTACCAGAGCCGAAAAGAAACGGCTGGCAATGGCCACAAGAGAAAAGCAACTCGATGCACTTGGCATGAGGACAAACGAAAAGGGTCAGGTCACAGCCAAGGGATCTATCCTGCAGAAAATCGAAAAATTACGCGACGAGACGGGTCTAACTTGTTTCATCTGCCGTGAAGGTTACGCATGTCAACCAGCCAAGGTATTGGGTATTTACACTTTCACCAAGCGCACCAATGTTGAAGAATACGAGTTGAAGACACGCAAAACTGTGGGCTACACAACTGTGACACACTTCAATGTGGTCCATGTGGATTGCCATACCTCGGCCATTCGATTAGCGCGAGGCAGAGATGAATGGGAGCGTGCTAGTCTTCAAAACGCTAATACGCGCTGCAACGGATTGCTACCCCTCTGGGGTCCAGAGGTATCAGAATCTGCTTTCTCCGCCTGCATGACTCGTCACAGCAGTTACATGCAGGAGAGCACTCAACGTTGCGATATCTCGTTCACCAGCAGCATTCACGATTTGAAATTGTTGCTCATGCGGTTTGCCTGGGAGAGGAGTTTCCATGACGATGCCGGGGGCGGAGGTCCGCAATCAAACATGCACTTTGTTCCGTACCTCCTGTTCTACTCGGTATACTTGCTGCTTTCATCTAGATCAGCTTCCCGCGAGGAGAAGACATTGCAGACGTTCCTCACAGCAGCACCCTCTGAAAAGTGGCTGGAGTGTGCCAACGAAGTGGAGGGATCTCTGTACTTGCTAACTCTTTCGTTGGCTATTCACAACCAAGCTAATTGGAACAAATATAAGGTGGCTCACATGAAGCGACTTATAGCTGTCGCCCAAGCCCGTTACGTCTCACCGTCGGTGCAATGCAAAGCGCTTCTTTCGGCCTGTGATCGTCAGGCCAAGGACTACACTATATACAAACCCTTCCTAATGATGTGGGCGATGGTGGACTTGATCTATAGTCAGCTGTTCAAGTCGGTTCCCACCCAGGAGGATTGGCCGATCTCATTGTTTGACTATATCCGCAAACACGATGAGGTAATGCTGAAGGCAACCGATACTATTTTACAGACATTCACTGATGAATATCTGCCATGCACATCGTTTGAAGAGTTTTGTGATGTCGCCGGTAAGTGAAACGAGGATTTTTTTCAATGAAACATGGGCATGAATTTAATTATCTTTGCAGGTCTTCTTAACTCGATTGATGCATCGGAGCAATTCATTAATGATATACTGTTATCATTGCCTTCTACATCGGCAGCTTAGAAAATTTACTTAACAACTATAACACTTCATAACCAAGCACTTGCAATCGCAATTATTTATCCATTAATCCGCGCGTGAAGCACGCAAATAATAAATAAACTCTTGTTCTGAAATTTTTTGCGTTTTAATTAGTCAATTCCAGACAGAGTACGAAGAATATGATGATTGTTATCTTCCCTGCTGATAAATCCTGTTATCCTTGAGTGAAATATATTTAGATAGATCTTCGGATTTCAATTTGCGCTGCATTTAGGTAGCAAGAATATCCTTCTCGACGAAGTAAGATTCTATTGTTCCACATCTGTTTAGTTCGTTAGCATTACGACATCTCTTGAAAGGATTCACTGCATTCTAGGTTTAATACTGAATTCGAAGAACCCGACACCCAGACCTTCGCGCAACGCGTATCCCTTAACCTCTCGATTAACACCATACCACCTGCATTGAATTTCGAAGAACAATGACAACGATGCCGACCTGAGTGAAGTGACGATAGCAATTTCTAAACTCAAGCTCAATAAGGCTGCCGGAAATGACCGCCTTCGGAGGAGACTTGGTAAATAACATCCACCAACTCATAAGCCAAACCTGGTCGGATGAAAGTATGCCTGAAGAATGGTACCTCATCATCGTTTGCCGGATCCACAAAAAAGGAGACCCTCTGAACTGCGCCAACTACAGAGGCATAGGTCTACTTAACATCGCCTACAAGATCCTATCTGCCCTAATATGTGAACGCTGGAAACCGTTTACCAACAACGTGATCGGCCTTATCAGTATGGTTTTAGGCCAGGATAGCCCACAACCGATCAAATTTTCACATTCAAAACTCCCGAGGCAACACCAGAGGCAAAATTTTCCAAAAATCGGTGTACCTACTAGAATACGAGGACGATATTGACATAATTGGTAGCACTCAACGTGATGTCATAGCTACGTTTGCTAGTATTGAGAAAGAAGCGGCAGATATAACTTTGAGGAAGTACGGGAATTTGTCTACCTCGGCTCCTTTATTAACCGACAACAACATCTCGTCAGAAATTAAACGAAGAATTACTCTTGCCAACCGCTGTTTTTTCGGGCTAAGAAGGAGATTCAGTATTATAGCCCTCACTGGAACTACTAAGGAAGTCCTATATAGTACCCTTATCTACGGCGCTGAAGCATGGACCGTTTCTAAAGCGGATGAAGAAATCCTTGGTCGATTCGAGAGGAAAATTCTTCGAAAAATCTTCGGTCCCGTTTGCGTTGACGGGCTATGGACACGATTCAACCAAGAACTATAGGAACTGTACAGCGACATGCCCCTGGTCAAAAAACTCCACATTGGACGTTTACGACAGCTTTGACTTGTAGAACGAATGGACAATAATGCTCCGGGTCGCAGAATCTTCAACTCCCAGCCAGACGTCGAACGCAGTAGAGGAAGACCTCGCCTTAAGTGGTGCGCACAAGTAGAAACCGACCTCAACCAACTTGGAGTGCGCAACTGGAGGCAGTTAGCTAAGGACCGAGCTAAATGGAGAGGCATGTTGGTTGAGGTCCAGGTTCATTCCGGACTGTAGCGCCACTAAGTAAGAACCCGAATCATAAGTATGGGACTTATATTCTCTGCAGAAATCACATTCTCTAAGACCCCTACATAAATTTCGCTTCAATATCAAGAGAGAAGGAAGGCTAGATGTTGGATATCCCTGAAAAAACTATCGACCATTTCGTTGTTTTTTATAACTTGACGGTTTGCACATGGACATTCATCTCCGTACCCAGGTTACATGTAAATGGGGATTAACCCGCAAAAGATCGTTGCATTCAATCTTCGGCATATTCAACCAAAGAGACTAAGGTTGCAGCTTACTGTTAAGAATATTACGAAGCCCAAAAACTAGACGGGTCTACCTATTTCCGATGTGACCACAATTGTGTGTTTGTGAACGCCGTTTAACCAAAAACAATGCTAAACACGATATTTCAGGCACCTCGATTTGTCTCTACACACTTACAAATTTTAATGCATTTTACTATCTTAACGGGCTCCCAACGCCTTCTTATTATCCTCTTTAATATCATAGTCATTCAGTCCCAAGGGTTTTGATACATTAGTTTCCAAAGGTAAATATTTACCATTCTGTCACTCGCGCGGTTAATGTAGAGTTTGAGCAAAGATTATAAAGCCAAACTGATGACACACGGCATACAAGAAAAATTGTTCTATGGTCGGCCGTACTGGCACAGCCCGCCATATATTTGGATCTCCTTTCTCATGTGTGCACGTGCACACCGCCCGCCCGTACCATGAAGCTGGTGAGCAAAAGTTTAAGTTTTTTGTTCTCAATGAGTCACCTGTATGGCTTTATAATCTTTGGTTTGAGGTAGATGTACTCATACTACTACCTTACGGTCAATTTTAGTCTTGTCCTTGCAAACTGGAACACTTTTCATCAGTTCTTGAGGATTATTTCTTCGTTGACAGACTAGGGAACGCAAAACAGAAGAAGAACTGCACGATGACCTTGGCCAATAATTAATTTTAATTGTTCGTTAGTAGCCAAGGTCTAGCTTTCTCACAACCATTCATGTACGATAGCGACTCCAAACGACTAAGTCGAGATAAGCTTTTCTTGACAATTAATACAACTCGGATGATTTGTCAGATATTCAAGGCTCCTAGGAAGGATAAAACTTGGGAAAACGATGCTCAGTATGACTACGATCATAGTGCTCTTTAGAGATTAAATTGCCTACTAAACCAAAAAAAAAAACGGCGATTAGGAAGAAATAGTTCTTGATTTGATGATGGCTGTGTCTTTGTTACCTCATAGTTGTAACATAGGTATATCACTTTGAAAATGACCACCACATAAAATGATTTTACATTAATTTTTAGAAAATATTAATTTTTATTGATTTAAGACTTCTTAGTTATACTCACACAAATGTCCACACTTTGGACACACAGACTTGGTGGAAAAGTACTCTTTCAAGTGTTCCAGGTGGCCGCCATGCGAACAACCTTGACACCACGCATACAATCCTCTCACAACCAAACCACAAACGCAGCATTTTGAACTCTGCATAGACTTACATTTTGAACAATACCAGCCTACAGCTCCATTCAACGGCCGTCCACAGTCCCCACAGTTTGTGTGTACTGACGTCGACTGTTGATTGAGTTCCCTCACCGAACGTATCCATGAAAGGTTTATAATCTGGCATGCCTCGTTCCAAAGTTGATAGCGATGCAACAGCTCTATGTATGAGTGAAACCACTCCTCGATAAGACTCTCCTCAATGGGAAGGAACTTCCGAGCATCGCCCATTGCAATAAGAACACACAGCGCTGTTTGAACATCGCCCACGTCACTTTGAAGCTTTAGAGAATCAGCTATAAATTGATGCGGTTCCCACATCGGTATGGTTGGTACGTTCGATACTTTTAGAAGGCACGGTTTTTCCGGAGGCTGCAGAGAAGAGAAATCCTATTAGAAAATCAGAGAAAAAAATCTTCAAAAACATACGGGAGATGAGTCTCGTTTTTCAGACTTCATATCTTGTTGAGGACGCGCAGCCTGCACATCATGATGCAAAGCTGTGTCGGGCAATGAAAGAGCCTTTGTAAAGTCAGGCGGGCCCATATAAAGGAATCCATTCCGCAACATGTCAAAGTTTTCGAATGTAATGTCATTTAGAATTTGATTCTCAGAAAGGATCACAGAGTTGAACTGTGGATTCTGTTTACGATCGTTAAGGTCATCTTTGGTGCTGTCGTCCTCTTCCTCTTCATCGTCATCATCGTCGTCATTGGGAGTGTTCTTCTCACGACTATCCCAATCACTTTCAAGCTGATTTGTCGTTTGGGCAAGTCTTCGATTGGATATTACACTTTTCTGCGTCGAGAAAGAACTTCGCTGTTCAATCTTCTGATTGGTGAACTCTGCCGTCCCATACAGCATTTTAACAAACTTCCAAAAGGTCGTAGCCTGCATAATCACAAACCAAAATAAATATACATGTGGAAACCCATTAGATTTATCTTACACTATGCTTGCCAAACTTTTTGGACACATTAGCGTTGTGGTCACATATGTCTGTGAATTTCTTGCCTGCTAAAATAAACTCCTTGGCACAGCCAATGAAGCATTGGTATTCCTGCAGCTGGTCATGTTTTTGGTCACCGATATACCCTGTATACTAAGTACAGTAGGAAGTTAAATCGCAGACTCCGTAAGAGTAAGGTACTTACCGATGGTTTCAGTAAAAATTTATGCATAACTGACTGCGCCATATGGAACTGATCAGCGCCGGGGGATATTTTTTGCTTACCTCTGAACAATAAACTAAAATAGATCTCAATCCTATCACATATCTAATACTCACAATAAACCGCTGCTCTTTGCATTAGATGGAGCTGGAGTGACGATCACCTTCACCTTAATCGCGTGCAAAATGTCATCTTTGTGGTTCAAGCTTGCGCCTTGGGGATTAGCTTTCAAAGCCGGTCGGGCTGCGTCTTTGAAAGCATGCTTGTATATGGTAGAATCCTTACTGGTCGACAGCAGAATATGCGAATCGTTGCCCTTCCATGCAATGCCTGTAGTCACGTTTGTGTGGTCATTAAATGAAGCAAAAGGTATGTAAGGCCGCCGAATGTCCCAAATGTGGATGCTATAATCGACTACTAACGCGCAGCTGGCAATATGATGGCTAAAAAATCAAAAAATCTAATAACAGCTCTTACTATCTTGTCTAATAACTTACGTTCTTTCGGGTCGCCACTTTACGCGACCAACTACGGCGATTGTGTGTATAGTATGCTCCAATGAAGCCTTCCCATCCATATTCCACACCTATACAAGTAGCTCAATGTATTTTCTGAACATACTTGGCCAAGGACTTACCTTAATTTGCTTGTCCCTGCTGCCCGTTGCCAGCCAGTTCTTTGTTGGATGCCAGTCGCATGTGTAAATTGGTCCACTATGCGCGGTAAACTGCAAAATACATTTTTCTGACCTGCATCAAGTAAGAGTTAGAATTTTAGACCTATTTATTCCTCTTCTACTCACTTTCTTAAGTCCCATAGTTGGACGGTGCCGTTTTCCGATACTGCCGAAAAAATATTTGTCGCATGCGGACTGAACTTAATATCTCTAACGCTTTCTGAATTGCTAAAATATGTGAATACCGACTTTTCATACCGCGTATCAAAACATTTAATAGTGCCGTCCTGTGATCCTGATATTAGGAGGTAAGGTTCACTGCTATGGAATGTTACGGTGTGAGCAGTTCTCTCATGCTCATTGTATACCAGTAATTGTTTTTGCCTTCCGAACTTGGACAGATCCCACACAGAAACCACTCCATTAGTGGCAGCAGTCGCTAGTATATTGCTGTCCAATGTACTCCATGCAACATCATTTGAGGAATAGCTGAGATTTTGATTCTTTCCACCGCGCATGTTGCACACTTCTGTAAAGCCATCGCTATCGATGGAGTAGACCTTTAACACTATAGAAGGTATATCAGTAACATAGCCACTGGAGATCACTTAAGGCACTTACGACTTCGACCGGCTACAGCAATCTGGGAGTAGTCCTTATTGAGGGCGAGCGCATTTGCATGGCCTTCCTGGCAAATGCGCAATGAAGCTGTTCCCGAATCTAGCATTTGTTAAAATAACAATTTCCGGACTTTATTTATAATATTTTCAACGTTCACGTCTATAAACGAATGTTGAAGTGAAAAATAACATGAACATATGTTTCTTGTCAGATGCATTTAGCGTTGGAATGAAATGGATTTGAAATTTATGATTAGGGTGGCATTTTTTTTTTTAATTTTGTTGAAATGATTTTCGGTGACACGACATGGAAGGTCTTTCTCTTGTATATTCGGATACTTTTGTGTGTTAAAAAATTAATGGTTTCAGATCTTCAATATCAAGAGAGAATTTTCTTATTTCAAGGAAAAGTAATCGTGGTTTCGTAAACAATGTACACAACAGGTATTGTGAAGTTCAAAATTACGGTTAACCATAATTATTCATTAGAATTCGGTAAAAGAACACATCTCAACGGTTGTATAGTTTACAGTGCAAACGTATTTATTCAACCTTTATTCAGGGTCGCACAAATTCTTATTCATAAAATATTTCTCCACCCATAACAGCTGTAAGGGTTTTGTGTCAAATAAATTACCAAGAAGAGGGAAATCTATTACAATTGAATGTTTCACAGCTCGGCAGAGCTACCAAGGAATAGTTTTTATGATTGCAGAATCCATGGCGGTTATAAAAACCGATTTTACACTTAGGCAGCACTTTGAGGTTTCGTAACCTTAGGCATAGATACCTTTTATAGATATGGCTGCTAGCTAACGTATTGGTCAAACCCCAAATTGATCATCGCATGATGAAGGTTTGGGTTCGATTCTCAGCCGTAGCTACACATAAATGATTTTTCACTACCCGTCCTCTCGTGATGATTTGACAAATCGTTAGAGTAGTATCAAATGTCAAGAATAGCTTATCTCAACTTCGCCGTTCGGAGTCGGCATGAAACAGGAGGTCCCGCCATCCTGCAAGAAGTACACACGCACGCATTTGTGAGAAAGCTAGGCCCTGGGTACTAACGAGCCTGTTGCGCCAAAAATTTGTATATTTGTATTTGTAGCGCTAAGCTAAGAAGTAACAGAAACCTAAAAACCGCTGATCAAGTATTTGTTTTAAGGTTTTTGCTCTATATCACATGTAGTTAGGAAACCCAACCACACCAGTTATTCTTATCTTCAAATGGAATCAAATGTCCTCGTAGTTATACCCAAGTATGGACGGGTAGATCTTTTCGAAGATAATAGGCATGTTAACGGATCCTTCCGATATCTCCGTATATCGGACACGTTTCTTCACTTGGCAAAGCGGGGCTTTTCTGCAATATGCAGACACTAAATTCAGTTGATTCGTCATCTCATCCATTTTGTTAAAAAGAGATGAGCTGGTTATTTTTTTTTTGCTATAAGCTCCGAAGGAAGGTAACCGTTTTTTTATTTAAGGTTATCAAGAATTATTTTTCTCAAGGAATTTATCCCAATCAGCAATCAATTTCCATTGCTATATGGGAAAAATTCCTTGAAAAAAAGAATTCCCGGTAACCATAAATAAGTTCTGTTCTGCTCTGCTGAGAATCTTGTTCCACTGTATACAAATCAATCTCAGCAGAATCAACGGTAGCAAATATCTCTGATGTATCTTTGATGCATCCGATCCGCACTCCATATAAACGTTTACATTTCGAATCCATTGTAAAATCGTCGCGGATTACATATTGAAACTTGTTATTTCCAATTTGTTAACTTCTCACAAGTATAATGAGCAGTAATAAGTAGTTAAAATCTTAAATAAAAGAAAACAAATAAAAAAAAACTTATTTCGATTTATTTCAGGAAAGCAAACAACGAATCGCATGCAGTGCACGTAGATGGTGGATTTGATAAAGAGCCTGATATTGCCAAGGGCTGTTTTGGGACAAATTAAAAAAAAAATAATTCCCTGGGAGCTCCATCTAAAGAAGTTTCGGAATGACAAAGGGTTAGTTCAACTTCAAATCAAGTTTAATTAAATGTTGCTAACCAAAATATCTTCTCAGGTTTGGTCGGACCACAAATCAGCCTTATGAAAGAAGCTAGCACACAACAACCAGGAGAAAACTGCAACAGGTGGAGAAACAAATAAAGAAATCTTCTTCACGCCTCTGGAAGAATAAGTAATTCAGCTTGTTTGTTTAAAGGATTGTGTGAAGAGAAAACTCAACAGCACTAGCAGTGAAAATTCAAATGATTTATTCAACGTAGTAGTTGAATCTGATACCGAGAATGATCTCAATATAAGCAATAATATGACACCCGCAAAGGCTGAAGATAATAAAAGAATACCAAAACCAATTCAACTTTTGGTGAGGCAAATAAACATACAAGCTTTATCAGGAGATTTCGAAAATACTTTCGTCTCACAACGAACGTGTTGGAAAAATTCATAATGAAAGGGTATTCCAAGCACTGGATTAGATAGGCGAAATCAAGCAAAAGATTGTTCAAATTAAGTTAACGAAACTTGCAGAGAGACCGTATCCTTTTATGTTTGCAAGTTGCCAAGAAGGCTTTTTTAATCCAAAAATGTTATGAAGTCTGATAGATTTTATTTTTTTTATTAAATAAAAATGTTTTAAGCGAAGTTTTGCAGTATTTCATTCCGTATTTGCTGGGCTTCCTCTATATATACGTGAGGTTGTGAAAATTCAACTTCACTATTTCCACTTTCATCAACTGCTTCATTTTCTACATTATAGTGCAATCGAATATTGTGCTAGGCAGCACTCACGTTAATAATCTGCACGGCTTTCTTGGAAGCATAGCACCAATTTTCCAAAGCCCAATAGTTCGCTCAACGATGTTTCGTCCTGCACTGTAGTATTTGTTGTACCTACTTTGAGGTGTGTTGGGCTTGGGATCTGGACTTATAAAAGGCGTCAGTAGCCATGGGAACAGAGGGTATCCTGCATCACCTGTTTGCAAAAGAATATGATTTCAATAATTTACAAAAAGATAAACATTTTAATAAAATATGATTCCAAATCATCAGAATATAAAATGCATAGACATAGAGATGCATTCATTAACTTTACATTTGAGGTTATCTTGAATTATTTTCCCATTCAGCAATCAATTTACATTGCTAAATGGCAAAAGGCATTGGGAAAAAGAATTACCGATGACCCTAATTAGCAAAAATTAGCATAACCTCATTAATGAACTGCATTACCTTAATGAATAAAGCCTTTCTTATCAAACTGACTTGGCCCAAGGAAATTAATACTTAATAGAACTCTGTGATTTTTGCTACGTGATTTGCATTTAAAAATGCAAGATGCATAGCATAAAAATAATTTATTATTCATGTTGAATCTTATTCTATAATACAATATTTAACTTCTTCGCAAAATTTACAACAATATATATTTTTCAATATATTTCCACAACTACGAATTATTCCGATTTTCAGCAGCTGAGTCCCTTTTCAACTTTATAATGCTCTGTTATGTGCCTCCTAAGCTCGGTACTTAACCGGAATGATTGGTCACACTGCTCACATTTGTAAACATTTTCGCCAACATGGGAGCGCAGATGCTTAATCATATCGTTCGACTGAGCAAACGATCGGTCGCAGTACTTGCATGCATATGGCTTTTCTCCAGTGTGCGTCCGTCTGTGCCGCTTCATATGATCCGAACAAATAAATCTTTAAAAAAAAATAAACATTCAAATATTATTTTTTTCTACTTTCTACCATTTCCCTACCTCCTCTCACAATATTCACACTTGTATGGCTTCTCTCCGGTGTGTATCCGTTCGTGCTTTTTCAGCGAGTAATGTTTGGTGAATCTCGATCCACAAATATCACAAACATATGGCTTTTGATTACGATGAGTGCTCATGTGCGAGGAAAGACCACTCTTGCATGTGAATTTGCTTGGACACTCTGGACACTCGTAACGCTTAACACCAGTGTGACGAAGCTGATGCTGGCGAAGATTGCTAGCGTTATTAAATGCTTTACCACATTCCGCACAGAGAAACGGCTGCTCCCCAGTGTGAGTTCGCAAGTGGTCCTTTAGGGTACATGCCTGCATAAAAGCTATTAAAATATATTACGTTATACGAAAGCATCATTAAACACAAAATACTTACATTTATCACAGTATTCGCAAACATGTGGCTTTACACCACTGTGTCTGTTTAGATGATCAATTAAGTTCGAACTCAGGCCAAATCTTTTTCCGCATATATCGCAACTCAATTTTCGATTCTCCTCGTGTAGCTTTCGGTGCCTTGTGAGGCGGTACAGGCCCATAAATTCTTTTGAACATATATCGCACGAGTAACTCTTTGTGGGATCAATATTCTTGCGATGTGTTCGCATGTGGGAAGCTAATGACTCTTGTTTGAGAAATTTACGTGGGCATTCAGTACATTGGTAGCCATTGGGATTTAGTTTTTGTTGTTCAGTTTGCTCTTGGAAGTTATTCTTGTGTGTTATAGCATGACGTTTTAGGTGTGCTTCTTGGGTGAACCGCCTTTTGCAGTGTTCGCATTCATGTGGTCTGCCATCTTCTCTATGCACGTTCATATGACGAAAAAGTCGATGTTTGCGATCAAATGACTTGGAACAAATATCGCAGGTGTGCACAGCACTGCGGCGATTATGTGGATTTGGTCTACAATGCAAAATTAGTTTTTAGAAGGATACTACATAATTGCGTTACTTCATAAAAAAATACTTTTCGATTTCATTATCGGTTTTTCCGTTTGAAATTTCTGTAAAAGCATTATCCATCTCCTTTTCATCATCGTACTCATTGTCTTCATCTTTAAACTCTATACTGTTTTCATGGTTTTCTTCCGTATTATCTTCCATCTTTGGAGATGTGTTTACTACCTCTCGTTTAGGGGCAACATCATCTTGAGTGAGATCTAATTCCAGCCTTGGATCCACAGTAGTTACAGAGCTAAAATAAACAAAAAATCATGTGAACTATTTGTTGGCAATTACACCCGTGACGTACATTGTTATCTTTTCATCGGTGGGTTCTTTTCTTTTTGAATCGTCGTTTCCATCCATTAGATCTAAACTACCATCTCCAGACAACAATTCATTTAGCAAAAGTTCCGTGCTGATTTTCTGTTCAGCAGCAATTTGTTGTGCTATTGCATTTCGCATGTACAAATCTGAGGTTTTACACATATTCTGAAAATTGTAGGCATTTACCAGGGACACAACGCACTCTGTGCATATTCCCTGAGGCAGCAGAGCATCACTTGATTCAATGAGAAGGTTGAATGTTGTAGCAAGCACTTGAGATATGATCATGTCTTGCTCTAGGATGCGGACTTCTGAATGAAAGATTTTTTGAAGAGGTTCGGCATTTGTTTTCATGCAGGTTCGACATATTTTGTCAAAATTTAATGGAATTATTTTCATTTTACATGCACTTGTCTTAAATCCACATAAAGTAAACAGAAAGAAATGTCAGAAACGTGAGAAAAAAAAATTGTTTTGATTTTTTTTTTCATGACAATCACCTGTCTTTGACAGCTTAGTTCAGCCGGCACTGAACAATCTGCGTCTCAGGAAGTTCGTCGTTCTCATATGACTTTGACGAAAAAAAACATATAAATATACCGACGAAACTTGCGATGTTTAATATTATCAAAAACAAGTTTTTGGTAATCAATACTTTTAAAATACTGGAATATATTAGTTTTTAGGAAAAAGTGCTACTTCTATTTTGAACAAAATAATTCTATTAGCTTTATAAGGTGAAGATAAACTTTGGCCGTGTGTCAATTGCATTATGGTGGGGGTTAAATTTTATCGGCTAACTAATTTTTGACATTTTTGCAGGGGTAAACAAAAAATTGACTTTTGGTTGTGTCAATTGGATTAAATGTGATTTTATTTTAATAGTATTTGTATAAATAGATATCATTCAAAATCAACCACTTTGTTCAATATAATCATATTTTCAATATAACATTTTATTACATTTTCTTGTAAAAAATAAATGTTCTTTTCTTTTTATTTTCTAATCTGCATGATTTGTTATTTTCCCGCCACATATTAACACTGGTTATGACGATCAATCCACGAGTGTGATTTCCATCTCTCACTCCTCAGTAGGTATACCAAATGTCAAAGGGATACATTTTAGTCAAAGTCAAAAATTATCTACTTGCTTAAATTTTAACGCAATTGACACACAGTCTTAGGCCGTGTGTCAATTGCGTTAAAATTTTAGCCAGTGGATACACTGGCTGCATATCCTAAACGCGTCTGATGGTTGAATAGTAGTGCCTGTATTTTATTTTTATTTCTGTATACATAGGCGGCTGAGCATCAGCGTTACTAAAGGTTCAATTGTTAGTTAAAAAAAAATTTCAAGTGTATTTTTGTGTTTTAGCAGTTGTGTTTCGCGGTTTAATTTATTCAAATGGTAAATCTTCTTTACCTACAGGTACACAACAATTAAAACTATGCTAGTGACTCAACATAAGTCAACAAAATGTTATTGATGTGTTGAAAACAAATTTTTCGCTTTGGGCCGAGGTGTGAAACATCCGATTGTAATAGATTTCCCTCTTTTTGGTTATCTTTTTGACACAAACCCTGTATAACTATTATGGGTGTTGAAACAATTTATGTATATGAATTTGTGCGACCCTGAATAAAGGCTGCATAAAAACTTATCCAATGTATAACTATACAACAGTTGAGATGAGAATTCTAATGAATAAGGGGGATTGTGTACGCACTTACGGCTTGCATTTTTATTAACTTCTGATTCAGCTGAAAGCGTCAGATACAGATACGCATTCTGGGCGGCCCTTTTAAGTGTGCCATTTGACAGCTTATTGTTTATTTTTGGGACGCAGTTTTAGCTATTATTGAAAACCATCATTTGAAATTTTCTTTTACCCATTGCGGCTTTTTTATAAATTCAACCATGAGCGAGTTGGTGTCAACACAAAGCTTGTGATTTTTAGAACATGATTATCCAAAAAATATTTTATATCTCTTACAAAGAGAATGTTTCCGTGAAAATTGTTGACCTCGAGATTTTGATTGATTCTAACATTTCGATGAAAGCAGAACCCAAAAAAGTGTTTTTTGGAATTCCGTCCGTCGGTCCGTCTGTCCGTACACGTCTCTCCAGCCTAAACGACTTGACTGATTTTCTTCAAACTTCGTTTTTTGGTCATAATTCTGTTCCATTTTTTTTTTTTGCTTTTAGCCATGTTATTACCGGTACCTGCCATATAATAATCATACACAGCCTTAATTTTCTCGAAAATGGCTCTAACGAATTTAATAAAACTTCATATCTACTATAAGCATATTAGTTTCAACAACTCTGCATACCTAGTTTTTTCGAAAAAATCCATATAACTGATTTTTGCATATAGGCTATAAAGCAAATTGTCAATTTCTCGCAAACTATATGCCAAATTGAATGAAATTTAATTTAAAAACTACTATTACTGTTTTCATGAATTCCACATAAATGGTTTTGGCCAATTATACCTAAACGTGATTTTCAGTTTTGGCCAATAACGGAAAATCATTAGGTATTATTCACATGGACACCGATTCCTTTCAATTACGGAATAGACGTTCGTATAATCACACATCATTTTTAGCATCACTAAGCAAAATAAATATTATCGTGTATATTGGCCAAATTAATAAAAGCGTCAAATTAACTCGCTGTGAGAGAGAAAGTTGCATACGACCCAGTCGTGCACCCACCACTCACTTGTTATAGTTTTCACAGAAAATCTTTTTTTTGTGATCAATGAAAACTAAATTGAATTTCTACTAAAATTATAATATTTTTGCACCGAAATTCCCTCTGGATCAAAATCACCGACTCCAGTGTTTGATAGTGACGCACAACCCAAGTTCATGTCTCATCATCCCTATTGTCCATCTAAATATCAAATACCAATCGTTTGTAGGCATACTGCCGTCTTTTCCTAATGATCTAAGCAGCTGTATCTCATTCAAGTCAAAATATCCAAAAGCGGTTTGTTTTGTAAATATGTTTTAATTTTTCAAAACACACATCCATATACAATACACAATATGTTTTGGTTTTGTTGTTGAAACTACACACATGAGAATTTATCAATTACAATAAATTTGATTTAAAAACACAATCCACGAAAATACTACAAGTACAAAATCTGTAAAAAGGAAATTCTTTGCAGTTTTCAAGTGTAATTCTCGGGCTCTTAATCGAACAACAAATATTTCAAGTCCTCGACTCTTGCACTTATGTCATACATATATGTAACAGTTATTTTGTTTCGATTGCTTTTTGTACAATTAAAAAAAAAACATTAAAATTTTCAAATGCAATGTGTGGTAAATTCTAACACAAATATACAATTTTGAATAAAATCACAAACATAAAACAAATAAAATAATTGTCTAATTGTACATCACAAAGAATATTTATATATTTATTCTTTTCGAACTTGCAATATTAACTATAATCTTAGTTTACAAATAAATACAGCTTACCTAGTCAAAAATCTATTTGACATCGAGTTGTAGACATGCTTAGTGTTTACGTGTTAAATAAAATAAAATAAAATTAAATCATTTATCAAATAAATTATAAAGGAATATTTATAGCTTTGTTATTTTTGTAAAGGGAGGTCTCTCCCTTTTTCGCTACATGGAATTCTTTGATGGAAGCGTTTTCCTGACCCGCTCTACTCTGCCTTTTTTGAGAGTTCCTTTTCTTGTCGCTTCTCCTCGCGCTCGCGTACATCAACAGCGGCTAAATCAATGCTGGCTACGTATGCATGGAGGCAGGAAATAAGAGCCTTTAAGACCGCAAAAGGTGCGGTAACAAATGCCACGATTTTGAACAGTGAACAGCCGAACACTAATTGGATTTGAAGATAATTCATGTGAATCCATACAATGCTATGATGGTGGGTTACTTACACATGGGCCCAGAGGTGAAATGGAGCAGATAGAGGCAAATGTAAAAACACTCATTGACGCAGCACATGAAAGTTAAAACATCTTTTTGATAGTAGAGTCGCATAACAATGTTCTCGTTGACATCGAACGATTTATGTGATGATTTTCCAACTGTAACGCTCCTATTTAGGATGGAAACAGATAGAGTTAAATGGTTTATAAATGTGACTGTCTTACGTTTGCATGTAAAGCCAATGACAGGCTACATCAATAGCCATTGAAAGCTGGAAGAAGAACATATAATCGGGGTAGAAGTAGCTGAGTGTCACCAGGAGCCCCATAGTTCCGCAACGATCTGTCAATTGGTCGAGCATAGCTCCGAATCGTGTACCTGAAAATAATAAACAAATTTATAACTTTAATCGACTGACAACCATTCAATTTATCTATATCTAAAAAAGATTTATTTGACCAAGAAAACTTGCAGGACAAACCGACAAATATAAATTGCTGACAGTACATCGCTTAGTGACGCGATGGTTAGTGTGATCGCGATGAAACTGTAGCAACACATATATCGTTTTTACTGTTAATCCTCTCGCGATGATCTAACAAATCATCTAAGTAGTTCGGATTCGGTATAAAACAGGAGGTCCCGCCATAGTGCAAGACCACAAGTGCACATAAATGGTTGTGAGAAAAAGCTAGGCGCTAGGTAGTAACGAGCCTGTTGGGAACTTACACAAAATTATAAGGCCGAGGTGACATTTAGCCCCACCTTAACACTGCAGTATGGTCTGTATCGACAGTCTCTAACTAAAAAAATGTAACTATTGCTGCAGACTGTTTAATATGCCGGCAATATTGATATGATTGGCCGATATATGCGATATCCCGTTTCCGATTATTGTAAAGCGAGCAGCTTAAATGACTTTTAGAAATAAACGAGGTCGAAACCAAAGTGAAACACAACATTGACAAACCAGACTGAATGTCGCAGTGGACAGCTATAACATTTGGGTAGTAAAGTGCATCCCCTTCTTCAGTTTCTCTGCAGAAGTAGTGGTTTACAACCAGATGGCCAACGAAGTAAATGCCCCCTTACCTTAAAAGCCGCGCATAAAGAGAGCGATCCTAGTCAAAATGGAATGATCAATTAGAGGCAGTTACGGCCAAAGAGTATAGAACTACATAGAGTACGCGTCAAAGCTAAAATTTGTTTAGCCGTTTCTGACGAGGGCGGTAAGTGCAAAGGGGCAATTTCGTAGATCGTATGCGATGGCAAGGCTGTTGTTTGGGAACAGCAATGTGAACACTGGGGTATCAATATCAGTACCCCAGATAGAAAATATTCGTTGTATCAGATGCGCACTCTCTGAAGTTCTATACTTTTTGCTACGGCCTACGGTGTCACGGTGTCATGAAGCATGTTGTAACAAATTAAGAATGGACTTCCAAAACCACCTACTTTTTTGCAGGTATTGTAAAAATATGGACTTCTACTAGTATATCCACAAACCAGTTCGATTTGATTCAAATGAACTCTACAATCAATCCTGTGAAAATTTAATGTCGGCGGCCCATACGCGGCGCAAACCTGGCTTATCCCTTGTGCGCGCGAATTTATTATTTTTTGCCACAAAGAGGATGACCTTATGTTTAAATCCAAATCCGAACGACAAATTTGTGAAGCTTCGCATGACAGTGGTGCTGTTGGATGTTTGTCAGACTTTCGCAAGCGGTGGAGCAATGAAATAACATAGGTGGTGACACTTTCGGGATATGAACCAGCGTCCCCAAATTTTGTATTCCACACATAAAAACACACTCTTTCAGCGGAATGCTACCTCAAATTCGGTTTTAAAACAAACATTGACCAGGCAGAGCTTATATGTTTCCGAAGGCGAACACCAATACTCAGTGGAAAAAAGAGGACAATGTAAAGAAAAGAAAATCCAACAAGTCAAGATAAGATAACCCTCGACATAGGTTAAGAGTTACACTTAAGAAGACAACAAAATAGAAGACAACAAAATAGTTGGGCATAAACTCAAATAGAATTTTAAAAGGGCCGGATTTGCACTCCATCTGCTGCACCTGGGCGAGGCGAGGCCAAAATAAGACGGGATATCCCATGGAGAGATTAGTTACGTATAATAGAGGAAGGAAGTTTTATGTTCGTTCGGGTACTCATGCGCAAGAGTAAATTTGACAATTTGAATTAAATTTCACAAAGCAGTTTCTTGAATGTCTTCACGCAGAATTTCGGCTGGTGAGAGAATGGAAATTGCCAAAGGATGACAGCCTAGGAGTTTGCATGTTTTGCAGATTTATTGTGAAATTTGATTTCCTAAAAAGAAGGTTTTATAGGCAAATCACTTTGTTTGTCGTCTATTCAACATGCATACTTTAAAAATGTTACGTTTTTTTTTTGCAAAAGCGTACGGGTACTTCTATCTTGATATTTTCGACTTAAAACGGACCTTATGATATTTTCATTCCGATCACGTGCATTTGAAAAACGAAACCAGACCGATGAAGAAACTTTTAGTGTGTTCAAAAATCTGCGCAAGTACAATGAAAGTTATTTTCTTATGCGTTTTTGAACACCCTCTTTACGCAGATGATTTATAAAATCAGCATCAAAGAACGCGGAAACTGCAGTTTTTTGTTAGTATGTATTTCTGTATCTTGTCTAGTCAATGCAAAGTGAATTTTGGTGCACCGGACCAAACACGATCGTTGAACATAAGTTTTACAGCCATTTTAAGGTCAGTCGCTGTATTTTGTTTCGAAAGTAATTTCTATTCGAAAGTGATTTTGGTCCAGATTTTGAATTGGCGCTCCTGTAATACTCAGAGTATGTAAACAACTACTTCTATGCGTTTTCATGACACCATATTCGTTTTTGAAATATTTCCCTTCGGAACGAAATATAGGGTAGGGCCCCAGAATGGGTGAATAACTTATTTCATCAATTTAGAAAACATTAAATACGCAACGTTTTAAGCGATTTTGAATAGGTGATCTTAGGTACCAATACACATATGACATTGACATTGACATCACAGCAATTCGCACATGAATGCAACGAATTACAGATACGTAAAAGCACTGGCGAATGAGGCCATCGGCTGGATCCAAGACATCTTGAATTGAGCGTTTTGAGAGATAGAAGTAGTTTCCCATCGATTCCAAATGCACACATTTACGACAAAAGTGATAGATGACAAATAGTTCAACTTTTCGGTAGTACTAATATACCGAATCGAAAACGTTAGTTTTCGCAAAAATACCTAAAAACTTAATAGAAAGCCAGAGTTTTCTATTAAATTTGCATTGTAGTTTTCAAAAAAAAATATGTTACGCCAACACTGTCTCGAAACCGCTTCACCGATGTCATCTAGTTGAAGGTTGTTGGAACGAACACAACTTTTCCTATATTCTACAGGTTATGCGTTTTACAAGTTCGACAAAACAGCTGATAAACTCGCCGTCAAAACAAATATATTTTTTCATTTAACTGTGCCTTGTAAAAAATATGCTAATATTAAGGTCTATCGAGAAAAAAATTTCCATGAAATGTTTCCTTTCGCAGTAATGTAAATCAGATTGCAGCAAGGAAAAATTTATTCACGATAGGCCTGATTAATCGTATTAATCGGAGTATCATAGTTCGACTATGTCGATGCTGGGGATATGGAAGAACCACTTCTGCAGACTGTTAAACGGCGATGACGTACAACATTCCGCTGTCAGCAGAACGAACCATTAAATATTGGCAACAACAGTGAAAACTGCCTACCAACTTACCTGAGTGAAGTGAGGAAATGGCGGCCTTCCCGCCGAGCTTTATAAAGCCGGCGAAAATGACTTGGTAAGTAACATCCACCAACTCATAATCCAAGTCTGGTCGGATAAAAGTATGCCTGATAATTCATCATATCTTGCCGGATCCACAAAAAAGGAGACCCTCTGAACTGCGCCAACTACATTACCTACAAGATCCTATTTGCCGTAATATGTGAACGCCTGAAACCCTTTACTAAAAACCTGATCGGCCCTTATCAGTGTGGTTTTAGGCCAGGAAAGTCCACAACAGATCATATTTTCACATTACGGCAGATCCTGGCAAAAACCCAAGAAGTCCAAATCGATACCCACCACCTATTCAGCATTTATAGAGACGAACTATACAGAGCCATATCTAGTTCTGGTATATTTGGATGACGATGGAGAATTCTCGTTGCTCCATCAAGGTCGGAAACGACCTCACCGACACATTCGATACCAAAAAAAGGATTTAGGCATGGCGATGCGCTGTCATCTGACTTATTCAATCCTATTCTTGAGAGGATTGTGCAAAACTCACGAGCCAACACCAGAGGCACAATTTTTCAAAAAATCGGTACAACTACTAGCACACGCCGACGATATTGACATCATTGGTAGCCACGTTTGCTAGTATAGAGAAGAGAGGGGCAAAAATAGGTCTAGCTGTAAATGAGGCCAAGACGAAGTATATGCTGTCAACACGAAAGGACATACAACATCGACGAATTAGACAAAACGTCACCATTGATAGATATAACTTTTAGGTAGTAAGAGGACTTTGTCTATCTCGGCTCCGTTATTAACTCTGACAACATCTCGTCATAAATTAAACGAAGGATTGCTCCTGCCAACCGCTGTTTCTTTCGGCTAAGAAGGCAATTCACTAGTAAAGCCCTCACTCGAAATACTAAGGAGATCCTATATAAGACCCTGATCATCCCAGTCCTACTCTACGGCGATAAAGCATGGACCGTCTCAAAAGCGGATGAAGAGACGATTTGGTCGATTTGAGAGCAAAATTATTTGAAAAATCGTCGTTTGTGTTGACGGGCTATGGAGGCTAAGATTATACCAAGAACTATACGACCTAAACAGCGACATGCCCCTGGTTAAAAAACTCCGCATTGGACGTTTAAGATTGCTAGGACATGGAAACCAATACACCGGCTCGCAGAGTCTTCGATTCCCAGCCAGACGTCGGACGCAGTAGAGGAAGACCTCGCCTTAAGTGGCGCGCACAAGTAGAAATCGACCTTGCAGTGCGCAACTGGAGGCAGTTAGCTAAGGACCGGGCTAATTGAAGATGTGTGACGCAGTAGTAAGACCTCGCTTTAAGTTTCGCGCACATGTAGAAGCAGTACGCTTAGGGCAGCGCTAATTGTAGGGCCATATTGGTTGAGGCCATGTTTATTTTGACATGAGCCGTCATTTAACATCAAAGCGAGTGTTTTATTAAAAGTACGAATTCTTTTTTGGAGACGGTGTGTCAGTTCATCTAACTGAAGATAATACTTCTTGTCCGTATGATTCGGATCGGATTTGGTATTTTCATGGTCGAAAAACACTTTCGGTGTAATTGTTCCTTGAGAATAAACAACTGGCTGCGAAAGTAGATTGGTTCAGAGTTCAGAGGAATGTAATTATAAATTAGCATCAGAAAAGATAGCATTTTACATTTTTTTTATGTTTATGACAGCGCCCAACATTGAATACTTTTTGCTTTAAAATACAAAACACGTATGATTTTCAATTTCATTAGGAAATTAAATTCAAATTTCTGTGCTTGACGTCGACTGGAATTTGATTTTTTAAGTTCTATCTTCTCTTATTCTTGTATAATTGCAGTTGAGAAGTCTGTACGTGTACATATTTCTGTTCAAAGGTGATTGGACATATGAAGGCCAACAAAATGTGTTAAATTTATTAAAGCACTTGGTAAGTGTTTATCATAAATGTAATTTAATACGAATTAATGATAAATGACCCGATAAGAAGCACGTTGAGTGCGGTCTCACACTAGTAGTTTAACGACTAATTGAACAAAGTATGGAGCGATTTCTTATGCGCTCCTATGAATAATCTTAGAAATATATTAGCAACACACCACTAAGGCGAAATCAAGACGACAGGAAACAATCAAAAAAGCTAAAGGTGAGGCAGAAAAATAATTCCAAATAGAATTAAAAATAATAAATAAAAGCGTTACATATACATCTTGATCCCAACACCGTTGTTTAAAGGTATTTCATTTGTTATCAGCTGTCTAAATCTTGCATTATAAATACCTTTCATGGCACATACTAAATAGATAAGATGTCAATTCACTTCGTCAAGCTAAACAACTCGAATCAAGAGAAACATTTGGAAAACAAATTTGATAAGATAATCGGAAATTTCTTCATCTTGTTCCCATCAAAATTCTTACAAATAAAAAACCTTCTAGGGTTTCCCTATTATCATGACAAAGTTTAAAGGTGAGAATGAAAAGAATTACCTGTCTAAATTTTATATGGAATAACATTCCCATTTCTTAATTTAGCATGATGATTGAATATTTTTCAATCAAAGTTTATCAATAAATTAAGCGCATATGTGCTGTATATACCACAAACAAATCATTTACGTTCAATTTATACATATACTATGTATATTCATACTTCATAGCTGTCTACTCCAGTTGCCCAAGTGTAAACTACACCGTTTGTTTATGCAAATACTCTGCTCTGACGTCTTCTACCGTACGCGTATTTTTATTTTAATTGTTTGTTCTTCGCCGTGGTAGTGGATTTATCGTTCCAGAACGCTGTAGATGACCGGAACAAAAGAAATTGCATACTCACTCTGATTGAAAGTTCTAGCTGCATGTCCATCAACACTGTCCAGAAGGGCGCTAATTATATAACACCACCCGGAAACCACATAGTTAGTAGACATAAACCAAAAGGCTATAATTGCCAGAACGATTCGTCCGTATCCTGAAATATATAGAAATAAGAAATTGAGCGATCAGTAAAATAACACACAATACATTCGATTATATTCAATTGTGAGATTGAAATTAATATTAATCCAGTAAATTCCAATAAATTATATCATCCAAGAAAGAATATTGTATCGATAATTGAATAATTCAATTATAAGAATCGAGATTTAATTGACATTAAGGTTTTCTTGTAGCAGGCAAAGGACTACTTACCAATTAAGTTTGGAATGAAGAGAAAAATATTTTCGGTTTCTTGGGCCATTGTGAGATCAGATATTATTATTGAAACAAAAATTCACCAATATTCCTTAGGTTTTAATGACTTTATAAATTTTAAGCCGATGGTAAAACTATCCGGCACTGGGCTGACCTCCAATTGGCTTGATTTTTTCGCGAATAATGAATACAAATTGGAAAAACTAATTCTGCGCAGGAGTGCGACGAGACAAGCGGAAAACGCAAAAGCAAATCGAATTGCTGAGTTCTGTCATTTTGACGACTCGGCGAAATTTATACATTTTCTTAGCGAATTCAGAAAATTCCCAAAGGTAAATAATTAGGTAGTAGATTTTTTGTAAACTAGGTATATTTTTAATTCTGCCGTAATCGTGATATTCTGGGTAGAAAGAAATGCTTCCTCATCTCTGGGCCGTGTGTCAATTGCGTTAAAATGGGTGTTAAATTTTATCCGCTGGCTAATTTTTGACATTTTTGCAGGTGTAACCAAAATATTGGTTATTTGCTGTACCAATTGGTAAATGGTATTTTTTTTTAAATACGATTTTCAACAATTTCCCAAAAGAATTGAAACAAAATTCCCTTCTTCATATTTTCTTGTATTAACAAAATAACGAATACATATCAGAATTTCAGAGAGATCATCAATAAATCCTTAATTATTTATTATTATGAGTGAAAAAATATTGTTTTGTAATTTTTGTTCATGATTAAGGATATCCATTCTACTTTGTTCAAGCATATTAGGCATATTTCGTATACAAATTCCCCCATGCACACTTAATCATTTGGTTAAGATTTCGGTGATCTGTATTTAGCATTGATTGGAACAACAATCTGACCAAAGCATTTTAATAGGCGCAGGGTGGACATTTCATACATCTGGTACGTCAATTCCTTTAGAATAATTAGAACAAAATACTATATAAAAAAATAGCGGAGTTAATGTTTTTATATGTAATTAAGTACTTCTAACTTTAAATTCACCATTTACAAATAAATCCTAAAATATAAACGTTAAATATTTCAAAAATATATTTGTTAACTGTAGTGAACAGCTGTCATTTTTGTTTGAAAACAGCATTGATATTGATAGTTGTGTCTGGATGGTTTTACATAGAACTACGCCTTATGTGGCAGACAGACTACTGCTATTGATATTATGTTGTAAGTGCTAGGCTAGACCTTAATAAGATTGGAAACCAACTCCAACGAAACATGTAGATTTTATGTTAGCCAAAAAGAGAAAGAAAGATTGGATCGAAAATTCACCGAGAATCCATTTTAAAAAATTTCTTGGTATACGAATGAACGATTTTTTCAGCCTTCAACGAGTGCGGTTATCAGAGAATCGAATCTTTGCGAGGGTTGTTTCAAGTTAATTGTTTTATCGAATTGCAACGAATCACCAAGGTTTGCAAATTTATTCTTAAGGCCATGCCACATGGAAATTTCAGATTACCTAGAGTTAACTCGAGTCTATTCATTAATCTTGCGTTTATTTCGAGTCAACCCAATAGCATTGTTGATTTATCTACTAAGAGTAAACTCAACTTGTATACAAATTGTTGGGTTAAGTCGGAGTTACCGCGAGTAAATCCTGAAAAGTTTGGTAATCTCGCACTGTAAAACTGAGCAAAATATAAGCAGCCTTATTCATAAACTTATTATATGGAGTGTATAAAGCTATAATGCCTCTTAAAGCAAAAACCTTATTCATAAAACTTATACATCGTTGAATAGAGGCTGCATATCCTAAACGCGTCTTATGGTTAAATAGTGCCTGTATAAGGGTATTTTAATTTTGTTTGCTTCAGTTTATCATAGAAGCCTGAACATCAGGGTTACCCAAGGTTCAATTTGAAACATTTTTTTAAATAAAGTGGCTGCTTTGAGTTTCGCAACAACTTTCCTATTTTTTGACAATTCGACGCAAACTCTGTATGGCTGTTATGGGTGGGGAAATATTTTATGAACAAGAATTAGTGCGACCCCGAATAAAGGCTGAATAAGTAATTATGCTCTGTATAACTACACAACATTTCAGATTTGTTGTAGCGAATTCTATTGAACAAGAGGGAAAGTATATTAATTAATCAATTGCATAGTTAATTCATTATAGATACGGGTTAAAAAAATAGTCATGCATATATAGTCACGCATATTACCCCAAAATTAGGCTAACATTAGATTTTGATAATAGAAAACGTTAGTGAAACGCGCCTGCCATCTGACACATCAACATAATTTCTTGCACCTCCCTTGATCCCAACTGCTATCATTAATATAATTGCATAGGAAAATGTTTAATTTTGAAGTCCCAAATAAATTTAATGATTTATTATATCCTAACTTCTTATTTTTTACAATAATCACCGAGATTTATAAGAATCTTTTTTTTGAACCTTGGCCTCCCGGAAACTGTAGGGAATTCTACGGTTTTCGGGAGGCCAAGGTGGTTATAATAATACAGTTACATAAATTACTTGTTTTTTTAAATTATTTTATATTCAACCCGTTAAAAACAAACGTATTTGAATGCTTATTACCTCTGAGGTACAGTTCAAGCTACAGTTTTATTAAAAATCAACTATGACCAACTTCACTGGGATATTTCGCTATTTTTCATCCCATCATCGGAGGAAAAAGAACTTTATCGCAAAAGCAAAAGTGCTACTACCACTAGATTTTCTGGTCATGGCCGACGTTTTTCTTGTGAATCTGTGTGCAAACTTTTCGGAAAACGAATGAATCGATCACTAAATATGTTAATTAAACAAACAATTTAAACTTTGCATCGTTAATTTAACATAAAACACTTATATATCTCCTAGGAAGATGTGTGTGTGTGCGAGTCCATAAAACTTTTCAGTCGGATAACGAAATCGCGAGTAGGTAATAGGGGAAGAACTACATATATTTGTCTTTCATACAAAAAGAAAAATACCCCAAAAGTGATGTAAATGCAACAAAGTGCTATTTATTTAAATATTTAATGAAAAATAAAAAATCGTACATAAAAAATGCAAGTGATTTTATCTTTTCGGTAAAGTGCAGCAGTGACTTGCGAGGAGTTTTTGACAGCGATCGCATCGATATTTGCATTTGCAATAAGACGAAAAAAAAGTGTAAAAATTAAATTTACTGGATGCTCTGTGCGTATATAATTCTACAAAATTTCTTCCTGAAAAGGGAAAAACAGGAACTAATTGTTGCTCGGGAGTTCGGGACAATGCGAGATTAGATATCCTGCTGTAAAAGAAAAGAGGTGTAAATTATTTTTTTTCCTGTTCCAAATCCGTAGACGAACGAAAAAAAGAGCAGCAGAGAGAAAATGACGTGTGTGTTTTGTAAAATTTCAATATAGAAAGAGATGAATATAGTGCGCATCTGTCAGATTCTACACTAACTGCGTATTCTCTCATTCCACTCAGTATGCGCTAAACGGTGATGACATATGTTTTTGTTTCGAAAAGTGAAAAAAAATAATACAACAAATTTTTAAGCTCGACTATGTTGAGTAAGACATACGTGTGCCGTACGCTGTGCATTTCATATTGCTATTAAATTAGATCCTGGTCTTAAAATTGATCTCTGCCGAACAATTGTATTCCTAGTTCCTAGCAAAATTTGTTTTCTAATTATCGAAAGCGATAAGAAAAATTTGCTTATTTAGATTTTCCATGTATATGTATAGACGTCTATATTGCTATCTCTTTTTCGCAAATTTATCATATATGTATGAACAAGAAGGCTTATGTGCTTATAAGAATTTGGCTAATGAAGAAAACTGAAACGGAGTACTATTCAGTCGGCAAAAACAAAAAAAATCGGTTTATAAAAAAAAAAATTGTATTCCACCATGGTTTTAAGGAAATATGATTAAATTATAGCCTTACGACCAGGACTAAGATAAAACTACGAATCAGCAATGGAGAAGAAGGAGCGATAGACCGCAAACGAAATTTTCGACGACCATTTACGAAAGGTGTTGGTGTGTGTCGTCATATCAACACACATTCCTAAAAATCAATTAATTGCATCATATAGTATTGTTAAGCATCAGTTTCTTCTCCGTCATCCAAATTCGAGTCACACTCTATCACCGGAGGAGGTTTGTTTTTCCTTAAAGGCGTACTGGGATTTGAGACGTGGGTTAGTTGCCAAATTAGCCGACAGCAGCATCAACACTGTTCCTATTTCAAATGCTATTTGAAAGTTGAAAATCAAAAATGAACAATGATAGTAGCACAACGTTGTCCGTTGTTGTTGGTAGCTCATCGAATACAACGACAGCAAGTAACAATGCATCTACCGGCGCTGCTGCAGGAGCTGTCGTGAATTCCAATGACACAAACTCATCCACGGTTGCTGGTCATTCAACAACAACAATCAGCACTACATCACCTTCTATATACACATCAGCTAGTGCTGCTAAATCAGCTGCTGTTCCTACAAATGGACCAAATGACGACAAATCAAAAGTAAGTAAAGATTCATTTTTTTATTTATTGTATCTAAATGCGATTTCAACATTTGGTTGTATTCTTATCGTGACCCGATTCCTGAATGAGTCAACGCCAGTTTTCATGTCTATCTAGAAATCGCCTCAAAGTTAGTAGGCTTTAACACGATCGAAGCTGATTTGAAAACAGTCTGACTCGCAAAGAAGTTGTAGATTAAATGCGCAATATTCAAAGTCACCCTGATTGTAATGTGAAGGGTTAAAAAATGGTGGTAAAATAGAATGATTCCTTCGAAGTTGTTTAAAATTATGAGGATTTTGTTTGGCTCTTTGACTAATCAGTTCTATTTAAGAGTGTACGCGTGATATTTCTGCATTGCTCACAAAAAAAAAATTATAAAATAGGTGTTAGGACTCTTACCCGACAATTTATGCTGATTCGTTCACAGTTTGAAGGGACCCTTGCTTAAAATAACGCTTGAGTGAGCAGGTATATTATGTATTTGGTTATTGACTTCACATTCACTGAATCGATATGTACTTACTTGATCACGCTTCGAGTATTTCTTATCAATCAATATTTTACATAGGTGACATTGGTTTACTGTAACTTGTCAACTGTTTGTTTTCAAGTCATTATATTATAAGAAGGAAAAGATTATCAAAAAGAATCGACTTCCTTTTTTAAATTACAGGCTTATATTGTGGTCAAAGGCGTTTTGCACTGATCTAAACGTTTTGGTACCCATTTTGAGTGTTAGTTAATATTATGCTAAAATAATCTTCCTCAACTTGAAACGTCCTTAGTGTGGCAATTTCGTTTTCGATGTTGTTCCTGATGTCCTCTTACGTGGTTGGCTTATTGCAAAGATTATAAAGCCATGCAGATGACGCATTGAGAACAAAAAACAGAAACTTTTGCTCACCAGCTTCTTGGTACTGGCGGTCGGTGTGTAAGTGCAGATATGAGGAACGAGATCCAAATTATATGGCGGGACTTTATAATTTTTGCTTATTGGCATAAACCAAAGCCTTAACGTAATCTTATATCAAATCCAAATCGCATGAGCGCTTTAAACATTCAACCGGACCATTTATCAAGATTCCACGGTTATCGCAAGTAGTAAGTTTTACAATTGCCACTATCTTACTGGAATCACATCACTGATATCAACTTGTTCCAATTGTGATCGAAATAATTATTCAACACGAAAACAAACATATGGACATATAAGGTCCAATCACAGCTCTGGTTTCAAATCCACATCATATGTTGTAGTACGATATGTGTCATGTCTTATAACGTATATTTTCTTATGGCGGTTTCCATTGATAAATCAGGATTTTGATCTTAAATTTGATTTTTTTTGTTATCAATGGCGATTTCAGATGAATTTTAGTGGTGTCTGTGAAGCGGTGTAGCTGTCAAGTTTCCAGACACACTGTTTTTGTTTTTGATTTAATTTATATTTCACATTGAAATTCTACACTTTTAATGATTACAAATAACTTTTCACAACCGAAATAATAATCAATCAAAACGAAAATCACTCTAATCAAACTGAAAGCTATCATTTGTAATAGTGTTAGTGCAAAGATGGGTAAATCTGCCGAAAAATCCAGATCTTCAAAATTGATCTGAGACAAAAAAATTAAATTGGTTTTGCCTAATAAAACACAACAACTCTTAAAATCGGTCTTTTGATAGATCGAGATAAAAAAAAATTATTTCTTTACCAACGGAAAACGCCATTATAGACAAACAGCCGTATTTATTATATTTTCATAAAATGTGTCTCAAAGTTAAGCATGAAAACGCCATTATAGACAAACTGCCGTATTTATTAGATTTTCATAAAATGTGTCTCAAAGTTAAGCATGATTAAATATTTAAATTCTCTGTAAGCATTCTTATCTACAATCGGTTTTTTATTTTTGCTTAACTTAACGATGATTGTTTCAAAAAACGTATTAAATTTACAAATCAAGTACAACAAGTGAAATTTTATAGAAGTTTATGTTCCATGTAGCTTTCATATTTGCTGAGAAACTGTTGGAATTTTTACAAACTGCGATCTCTTTGATAAGTAACACATAGCGTAGATTGACCAAATCCGTGAATATGAGCTCCATCATCTTGCATCTAAAAAGGGTATAATGGAATTATTATATACCATACTATATATACATATACCATACTTTATTTCGACCCCAATATAGTGGCCTTATAGCAGCTTTCACTTGGAGATCAGCAGAAATGTGATCTCCTTCAAGGTAGGATCGCACAAGGTTTTTTTTCATATTGGGCTTAGAAAATCTATACTTTGCCGAAAATATTTGTCTCGAAGTTCCATTCTGTTAATCTCGTTTGTACTTTGGTCTCGTAGCTGTTGGTCTGCTTTTATTCATCACTCATTTAAATCATGTACGCTGAGTCCATTTTTATGAATTTGTTTTCACTTTTTAATGCAGAAACTCAAAATAAAAACTATTTACATGGATATGCTCTGATCTGTCAAAATTCATTTTAAAATGACTCTTAACAACCTCAAAACCGACCTCTAATCAACGTGGCTTGAATGTGAAAATCGATTATAGATACCGATTTTGCATTTAAGTGATGTTTAGAGGTGTTTTAAAGTTAAAAAAAAACCTCAAAATGTTTTTATAAATACGGCTGAAAGTAATCTATTAAGCCAAAACTGAGCTTAACCTGAAAAAATTGTTGGATGAAATTCAGGACTTTGTTAAAGCTTTTCAAAAGCAATCAGAGAAGTTTTCGGGATCAAGAGGCTGCAGTTCTAGAGTTAATCTAATCTGGTAATGGTGTAGGGCGTAGGCCAAAATATTTACCAAAAATTCTTAACAATTTTAATTGAATGATTCCTTTAAATCGGTAGTAGAATTGCTTCACCCGCTGCGTTGTCTCACTGGTACAGGACTTTCAATGGTGTATATGTTGAAACGAATTTAACTATTTTAAGCACTCACAGCTTAACAATATATTGGATTAAATAAAATAAATACTACGAATGACGTTTTGGCATTTACAGATCATAATGAAAATTTAAGGCTACGTTTCATGAAAGTACAAAGATTTTTTGTCTTTATTAAGCAACACGATACTTTCATAGGACTGTAAATTCTTTTTATTCATCGGCATGCTACTAGATCTGTTAACTTAATTTTTTTATTACACTAACTATTTTATGCTGATAATTTAGCAATTTGTTTTAAAATCGTCGATCTCAATTAGTTTAGAAGTTATCGAACAATCAAAATTCCAAAAACACCTATAGTAAGAAATCAACCATTTTTTGACATTTCATACATAGCTGAATGATAAATAAGAGTATAATTCCAATACAGCATTGCCAGATAAAAAATTAAATACTACATATTTCCCAAACCGTAAAAATAAAAATCAAAGGATTTTAAATCTCTTTCCACGCTCACTCAACTTCGTTGCTCTGGTCAGAGTATTTTAAGTCGTCAGGCAGGCGCCTAAGTCAACCGTTTTTTTTTTTGTTTACGGTACTCTGGGTGGACAAAGGATTTTAACTCTCTTTCTGGTGACCGCCCACGCTCACGCAACTTCCTTGCTCCGCTTAGGGCTTGTAAACTGTAAAGTCGTCAGGCATTCGCCTTAGTCAACAGTTTTTTTTGTTAAAATATTTTTATTTGGTATGTTTTTTTCAACATGGCAATGCTGTGTACACCGCAGCAACAAAAAAAATATGTCACACACATGTATGGAATTATAACAAAAAAAAGTGCAATTTTATTTCAATCATAACTTGTGAACTAAATGTGAGTGACGAGTTTTAAAAACGGATAAATGATCAGCACGAAAAGACAAATTGATTAAGCCAAAAAAGTGAAAAAGTGAGTTTGTACTAAAGTAAATCTATGCCCAATTTTTCAATAGAATTGTTTGTTTTGTTTGATTTTCGGAAAACATCTGACGAAACAAACGACTTTACACCAACTAAGAGTTTAATGGTTTTTACAGCACAAATGTCTGTAGTATTTTGTTTAACTTATTTTTATGAGGAGGTTTTTTTCCAACTCTTACAAGCTTTCTCTTTTATTTTTTTTGGGTACAGGAACAGTAAGGAGTTCCAAACTGAAGTTTTTTTTTATAATTTTAGTATTTAATAATTTTTTTATTAAAAAGACAGGATTTGCGATCAGGCAAATTAAAACAAAAATGTCGCTTAGGCGCTTATCAGCAACTTAACTTTAAACTATAGGTTGGGTGAATTAATAACGTACTGCGTAAATAAGAGTCCGAATTATCGACGAGTATGTTGTTGATTCTGTTCGATGTTGTTTTCAGGTTATTCCAGGTATTTTTAAAAGTTGTGTCAAAATACTCGGTACAACACCAATTTTTGTATAAAATAAATTTGTTATAATTTCAGTTTTGGCCCATAATGGAAAATCAATCCAAAACTATGTTGACAAAAGCGTTTTAAAAAATATATATTTTTCTGGTTAAATTTTTCAGTTTTTTTTTTAAATTCTAAAATTTAACCCGAAAAATATTTTTTTAAAACGCCTGTTTTCGTTGTCGTTGTCAATATTGAAGTGCGTTGGTAAATCCATCTACCTTTGAAATCTCATTCCTATACTCCCTTTTCATATTCGTTCTCGGATTCACGACCTTCACCTTGAGTTTTGGTGTTTCCAAAAGATGTCTATTATCACGAGCCAACACCAGAGGCACAATTTTCCAAAAGGATTTTTTTTTTTTACTTCTTCGGATTCCAACTTCTGTGACCGTCTTAAAACTTTCATATATATTTTTTTTAATTTATAACAAAGCAGCAAGGTTTGAAGCCGTGTAAGGGCCCGTAAATGCCAGATAATGCGAGATCTCAACTCACGCAAAGAGTAATTAAAACTTTAAGATTTAAGGTTACCTGGCAAAAGACAGAACGAACAATTTAGTTTTTGGGAACAGCAAAAATAAAGTCCAATGGGAGTGTTCTCAATATTTTTTCCAGTCCGATGTTTATGTTTTGCATTAAAGTCCCTCTGAATTTATTGTTCTGTAAACGATGGTTTTGTAGATACGTGTTTGAGATTGAATGCACCCACTTTATTTGCACAAAAATTAGCAAAGCTTAAAATCCATTTTTTTTATAGTCATAATGGAATTAGGCTTATCGCGAATAGAAATTGTTCCCATTCAGCAATCGTTTTCTCTTAAAGCCAAGTATTTATAGCACCTATATTGTCAAGATAGCGTGCTTCCAGAAGCAGTTTGTTTCAACTAGAAAGCGTTCAAGCAATGAAGAGTGCTTTAATCATTTTCAATAACACCTACAAAA
The DNA here is from genome assembly GCA_949824845.1 of Rhingia rostrata. Taxonomy (NCBI): domain Eukaryota; kingdom Metazoa; phylum Arthropoda; class Insecta; order Diptera; family Syrphidae; genus Rhingia; species Rhingia rostrata. The sequence continues at coordinate 119,048,995 of OX463755.1, forward strand.
AAAGTTTTAACTATCATAGATTATTATGCATATTTTCTAAATATGAACAAGTTGTCCACCCTTAAATAAAACGGGGTAAATCTGTAGGTCTGTACCAAATTTTCAAGAACGGCTTTTTTTGAATTAGAATGCAGTGATATTGATGTTCTTCATATGACTGGATACTCTGATTTTTAAAACACGTCTTTTAATTGTTGATTTTCTCAAAATTTTCTCTTAAAGCTGAAATATTGCAGTATTCTACAATGCATAATTTTTTCTTAAATAACAAACTTCTCAGGAACGGTCTGACAGATTTGTTGAAAGAAGATTACTAAGGCTTACTGTATTAATGAGTAAAATTATTAAAAATAATTTGAATCTCTCAAATTTCTATAAATAGGGTCGGTATTTATAAAGATTTGCACTTTCCTAAAATTGATATCAACGGTAATACAGTGTGTCGATATCGCCAGAGCTGCGATTTTTTATAAAAGTTTTTTTTTGACGTGGGGCTTCAGGACAGCCCTGAGATGATGCATGCAGTTATTATTTCGACTCAGCTCTTGAATTGTTGTAGATTGTATATTGTTGGAAGTTTGTTTGTTGTTATGTAACAAAAAGAAGTTGGTACTGAGTTGTTTCTTTCGTTGTTAGTCTGTCAGTCGGTGTTAGTCAGTGTGTCTGTGAGTCAAACTTTATATGTAGCTATGTACTTCAAAAAGTCATAAAACACATGGTATAAATTCCCATCGATAACTCGAACCAAAAATTGCCCCACAAATAATTCGAGTTATTAAGTTAAATACAAAAATGATATAAATACACATGATATGTATTTACTTGCGAACACACCGCATTGTACACACTCTGTGTATGATTTTGTCTTCCTCTTTAGGGTTTTTAAGCCCCTTTTATTATTAAAAAAAAACCTTCTAATGTGTGTTCTAACCCCAACCAAAAAGAAATTTGACAACTCTTACTCACACATAACAAAATCACGATTCTCTGCGTAAAAACAGACAGAATTTTGGAATTCCTCTTCGAAATTCGACTTATTGAAGGTGACGCTAAATAATTAGTCTTGGTTTAGTTTAGTCTTGGCGATATGACGAGTTATTAAATATTCGAGTTATCAAAGCGCGACTTATCGAAGTTCGACTGTATTTGACAGATGTTTTGTTAGTGTGGTTTATTTCAATGATCGCCACCAGGATCGCAGCCAAACTTTTTTAGTCGTCCATAGGGTTAGAGCATTGCTAAAATAAAATTGTAAATTGCAAAGTGTACACTTTTACACTAAAGCAATGAAAAAAAATCAGTTAAGGGTGGACCAGAACTTGAATCTGTAGCTTGTAGACTAGATTAAATTATGCTAGGGAGTTGGAAACAAGTTACCATATCACAGCGGCCGCTGTTGGGCCTTTTGTGATTGACTCCAATTAGAGCTCACTCATAATACTGGACTTTTTGATGATATGTCTTCTGTCCTAAGAAAGTGTTGACCTAGATGGCGTAGACGTAATCTGATTAGGCAGTTACAGTGACACATGATGTGTTCTGCTGATTCTTCGTTCTCGTTGCATAGTCTCCAAGTGTTGTCTTGAGTTATTGCCAAAGTCATGAGGTGTTTTTTGACTTGACAATGTCCAGTAAGGAACCCTGCGACAGTTCGAATCTGACTCCTAGTTAGATGTAGGAGTTGTTTCGTTCTTGTGTTGGAAGTGGTTGGCATAAACATTTTGGCTAGTCTTTTACTTTCAGTATTATTCCAGTAATGATTGGCCCTGTTTTTCAGCCAAGGCTTAATATGGAATTTAGAAGTGCTGATGGGAAGTACACGGAATGATCTTGGCATCATGAAAGTTGATGCCAATCCTTTTCTGGCTTCTATATCTGCTATTTCGTTGCCTACGTGTCCTGGCACCCAGATAAGATGTGATAGCTAGCGATATGAGTAGTTGTAGGCGTTTCCATTCTCGTTTTAATGTTATCTCCAACTGTAAGGCTTAAAGTGCTGCTATGCTGTCACAGAAAATATATGTGTTCTTGCTTGTTATGAAATTGTTTAGATTTTCTCTGATACATATTTGTATACCAAAGATTTCTGCTTGATATACGAAGATAAATTTGTCCATGCTTGTGTAGATGAACACCGTATGCTCCAGCTCCGACTCTTTTATTTGTCTTTGGTCCATCTGTGTACCATACATGAGAATCGTTGGCAAATGTTGGTTTATTCTCTTCCCAATTCTGACGATTTGGTTATGCTACTTTGAAGTTTTGGCTGAAGTTGTATTTGGGTAGATCCCAAGTATTTTCGCTCGTAATGCATACCAAAGATTATAAAGTCATACAGATGACGCACTGCATACAAGAAAAATTGTTCTATGGCAGGTCGTACTGGCACAGCCCGCCATATATTTGGATCTCGTTTCTCATGTGTGCACGTGCACACCGCCCTCCCGTACCATGAAGCTGGTGAGCAAAAGTTTCTGTTTTTTTGTTCTCAATGCGTCATCTGTATGGCTTTATAATCTTTGTGCATACACAAGATAGTCTCTGGAGTTTGCTGAGCTTTTCTTGTGTTGGCTTTTGTTTCGTTATGGCTGTGTAGAGCCATAAATGATTTGGGGTTTATCCCCAGCTGTCTGCTGGTCCACAGAGAGTTCATGGCTTTGTCTATACTTTGTTGAGTTGAGAATTCCAAGTGAGCTTTGCATCTAGAGTTAGCAATGCAATTATGGTATTTTTTTTGGGGTTGACATTTAGGCCAACTATTTTGCACCAGTCAGCAACAAGGTTTAGTGCCCTCTGTATGAGTTCTGATATTGTTTCTTAGAATTTTCCTCTGATTAGGGTCGCAATGTAACCGGTGTATCCTTGGGCTTAGAAACAATCAATTCTCAGTATGTTTAGCTGAGAATGGACCATAGTAGGGGGGATAAAATACATATGTCAAGGAAGCAGCCCACAACAATTTCTTTGTTCTTTAGCGATTTTTCTATTCGGGTGGTAAGTTCCTAAAGAGCATGAGTTGTGGATTTTCCTGTTTGATAGGCATATTGGTTTTTGTAGTTTTTTGAGGCTGATTGGACGGTAAGATTTGGAGGGTAGCTTGGTCTACGACCAGCTTTCGGTATAAACTTGAGCGCTATATCTCTCCAGCTTTTTTGTATGTAGCCCATGCAAAGCTTTATCTGAAGATGTTGATGAGAAACGGGGTTGTTTGTCTGCCTTTTTTTACCAGGGGATTTAAAAGAGGCAAATGAGTTGACGGCCTATTTTATTTTTTGTTCGTGAATAATTTGCTTTGACCTTTCCCAGTCCATTCGTTTTGGTCTATTCGCTCTGCTCTCTCTCAAGTGATCGCTCACGTGAATCGATTATAATTTACTCTTATTCCAAATGGCCTTAGAAAATCCAAACAGGTCTATTTTCAAATAACAGTTTATTTACTTTAAACATTGAGGCAACTTTAGCATTTCCTGTGCATAGATCATTTAAGGATTCTTAAGTAGCTAATGACTGCCTACCTACATTCATCTGGCTAGACAATTAGCACATTTGCACAATCCTCCGTCCGTCTTTTTTTTTCAACCACCCAACCAAAAAGATAATGCAGTTAAGGTCACAGCGCGTATAGCTGTGGCCGTAGCCATAGAACAGCCTACTTTTTCGAATACACAATCATGGCATGTTTTTTATAGCCTCGTTTGCACCGCAAGTTGTATTTCTGCCTAAAAAGTCATGCGCGGCTGACTAATACATATCAGTTTGGCTAAGCTGCTAAGTAGTCACTACTCACTAGTCATGCTGTAGTGCATTTGACCGTGTTGAAGAGAAAATCACTGCGTCTTAAATTTTGTTTCCATTCTTGCCATTAATCATTGGCTCTGTATAAATATTTGTTAGCAATAAAACTATAAATGTTGCGTATACCACACGCGGCTAACGCAACTTGGTAAAACAAAACCCCAACAGTAGACAAGCAAATCAAACATTACGCATTCTCCATTAAAGGCAGTGCAAACAGAATTAGATCATGGGTAAATAATATCATCATGCGCAATCATATGTGTGGTGGCTGATGATAACTAATTTTTGTACTTAATTAAGAAACAATGTTCGCAAAAAAGGTAAACAAAACGAAAACGAACAAGTTTGTCGCACTGAACCAATACATTTCGTTGATTAAACACTTTTGACAGGTGGGGAGGAGTAATGACAGATTGATCAAGTTTTAAGGGTTTACAACGAAAGATTTCATATCACAAATCAATTGTGTACAATGAGGGAAAGAGAAATATCGCTCAGCCTTGATTGGATTTTAAATTAAATTTAGAAGAATTGTTTAATAAACATAAACAATCTATCAATGGCCGTGTAGTGTCTACGACCACATTGAGGCAGTAAAAGATGAAGAAATGCGGGCTAACGACAAATAAAATTCGAATAAAATAAATTTAACTGAACTCGGAACCGCGATGTGTTGTCGAAAGAGAATTTAAATATTTCTGATGATGATGATTTTGCTGCCGCCAAGTTGTACTACTGTTTTTGCTGCCGCTGCTGCGATTTGTTGTTGTTATTCGTCTCTTTGAATATAAATAGATTTGTGATTCCATTACGACATCATCGACATATAATACAAAATAATGCGGCAGAAAATAACCTACTTTATCTATTTCTTTCTGTTGTTCCCTTTTCCAATTAATGCTGTCTTTTTGGTTTTTTTTTTTTGCTGTATGCACTTTGGTCCTATTTAGTTTCTTGGGGCAGAGTGGAATAAAAATATCCCCGCGTGGATTATAAGGAATCTACCGCATCAGTATGAGTCGTGGAAGAAAAAGAATTGCCATAAACGACATGGCAATATAGTTAATTTTTGTGAAATGTAATATTATTGCCTTTCATGTAATATTTGCATTTGAAACGAGCGCTTCAATTCTTAAAGTTCTATTTTTAAAGTTTGAATAGAATATTAAGATGGAAATTGGTTCAGGTAATTCAGAGGCAGATCTTGTAAATCTTACAAGTGGTTTTGGTTGCTCTCAAATCAAGATTTTTTTTACTTCCATATTTAATAAATACTGGCAATAATTTTACCAACATTAAAGTACTCAACTGTATATTATATGCGTATTTCTTTTTTTAATTGCATGTATAAAGATAGCAAATCTTCTTTATTTGAAAGGATTTCATTCGAATCATGTGTTTGTATTTTGTATTTTGGTAAATTTTGCGAATATTCAGTTCGAGTGAGGTATCCGTTCGAAGATTTTCTGACACGATTTTCCAATCGGAACTGAATCGGTGGCGGAACAAAATAAATGAAGCTCAGAATCGCAATCACATTCTTCGTCGGATAAATTTCTTTGGGAGACCTGTTCGAAATGCTCGGTTGAGATTTCTCCTTCAAACAAATCGGTAAAAAAAAATTGTCTTCCCAACGGATACCTCGATAGCCTAATTATATCTGGAATGCACCATTTCTTTTTCTTTTTTTCTTATATGTGAAATGCTGGTGATTTGCCTTACTTACTTAAGTGGCGCTACAGTCCGGAATGAACATGGGCTCAACCAACATGCCTCTCCAATTAGCCCCGGTCCTTAGCTAACTTCCTCCAGTTGCGCAATCCATGTTAGTTGATGTCGGTTTCTACTTGTGCGCGCCACTTTAGACGAAGTCTTTCTCTACTGCGTCCGACGTTTGGCTGGGAATCGTAGACTCTGCGTGCCGGAGTATTGGTGTCCATTAGTTCTACATTTCCTAGTTATCGTAAACGTCCAATGCGCAGTTTTTGACCAGGGGCATGTCGCTGTACAGATCGTATAGTTCTTGGTTGAATCTTAGTCTCCATAGCCCGTCAACGCAAACGGGACCTAAGATTTTTCAAAGAATTTTACCTCTCGAATCGACCAAGGATTTCTTTGTCCGCTTTTGAGACGGTCCATTGCTTCAGCGCTTTAGAGTAGGACTGGGATGATCAGGGTCTTATATAGGATCTCCTTAGTAGTTGGAGTGAGGGCTTTATTACTGAATTGTATTCTTAGCCCGAAGAAACAGCGATTGGCAAGAGTAATTCTTGGTATAATTTCTGGCGAGATGTTGTTGTTAGAGTTCACATCGGACCCGAGATAGATAAAGTTCCGTACTGCCTCAAAGTTATATCTGTCATTGGTCACGTTCTGTCCAATTCGTCGATGTTGTGTGTCCTTTCGTGTTGACAGCATACACTTTGTCTTGACCTCATTTACTGCTAAACCCATTTTTGCCGCTATCTTGTTGAGTCCTTCCAATGATGTCAATATCGTCGGCGTATGCTAGTAGTTCCACCGATTTTTGGAAAATTGTGCCTCCGGTGTTGGCTCGGGAGTTTTGCAAATTCCTCTCAAGAATCAAATTGAAGAAGTCACATGACAGCGCAGCACCTTGCCTAAATCCTTTTTTGGTATCGAATGTGTCGGTCAGGTTGTTTCCGACCCTGATGGAGCAGCGAGAATTCTCCACCGTCATCCAACACAAACGGACGAGTTTGGTTGGTATACCAAAACTAGACATGGCTCTGCGGCTTTGAAATTGATCGATGAACGGTGATTTGCCTTACTCCTTTGAATATGTAGTACTGCTACCACCCAAAAGTTTTCGAAAACTATTCGACGCTTTCGCACCAAACATCAACCAGGCTTAGTTGCATTTTTTTTTGCGGGGGCTGGTGGAAATTTTAATAGACACGATCAGCACGTGTCGAAAGTAATGTGAGATGTTTACACACTTAAACCAGCACCCATTTTGTATTTGTATGCAACTAAGTATGCGACTTAACTAAGAATTTTTTGTCCTAATAAATGTTTTTTTTTTATGTTTTCGTGCAAAATAGTTCGTTTTATCTTTAACCGCGGGAATACCCAGATCTCTGCGTAGATCTTCGTTCCTTATATTTCGTTTAGCGCAATCCGTAAAGATTTTGTCCAATCATTAACCTCGTTGAGAGCGTTTTGTAATTTTATATTTGTTTCCTCTATTGTTGGGCCCACTGCTAGTATAGCAGTATCGTCAGCAAACGTGGCAACTATTGTATCGTTTGTTTGTGGGATATCACGCGTGAACAGGAGGTACAAGAGTGATCCAAGGACGCTTCCTTGAGGTACTCCTGGCAATATTTCTTTGAACTCTGAATATTCGTTTCCAAGTTTCACACGGAAGAGTCTATGCTCAAGATAAGATAAATTAATGCACTAAGTTTAAGAAGTTTTATCCACCCATTTAATTCTCAAATCAAATTTAAAACTCAACGATGTTTAAAACTAAAATCCAAAGCGTGTGCGTCAGATATTCTGTGGAATGTGTGAAATATATGAAATATATTCGCTTTAACAAGCTACAACAAAGTTTTCAAAAACTGAAAATGTATGGAAAAACTTAAGTTCTTGCTGAAGGTTTCGGTTATTTTTGCAAAACTATGCTTTGTCTGTAACTTCTTTTTATATAAGTGGAAAGTTAGCTTAAAGCTTAATCTCAATACCTTACGGAGATTTCAAAAATAGACAAAGTCCCTTATTACCTGGAAGTTGAAGCTGTCGATTGTGACATTTTGTCCAATTCTGCAATGTAATATTATGTATTTTATTGTTCACAGAATATACTTGGTCTTTTCTCGTTTAAAGCTAAACCCACTTTAGCCGCTTATTTATATATACCTGCAAAAGTGCCGGTGACCACTTGGTCCAACCTGCCACATCTTAATTTTTTCAAAGATCTACCGAAGTGTGATGATTTAATCAGTTGTGGATTTTGCTGGTGTAAGGCTACACTAAAAGAGGTTCAGTTTTTTAGGATCTTAGGTTACCTTGAGAAGAAAGGCCATTTTTGGAGCGATGATGAGCTAGTTCTGGTTGAGTTTGGCTGTCTGCAGAAGTGTTTTTTCCATGTTCTTAGCATCGTCGGGGACTCAACATTTTCCCGTGTTCATCTTGACAGAATTCCATTCGGGTCTTGTATCATTGGGATTACTCTTTTTTAAAAAGAAATAGGACAATCATTTTTGGAGGGAACCTCCCCATATCAACGATCGCGCACTTTTTATACCTTATCCCATTGGTGTATATTCGTTTTGACAACAAGTTTGTAACATAAAGAAATAATTTCGATAGTTATACCTTAAAGTAACACTGAACCGCTAGCTGAGTTTATCTAGTAATGTCTGTGTCCGTCCGTCTGTGTTTCACCGATGGGCAGGTTTCCTTAAAAAAAAAAACGGATTCGTAGATTGAGTACAGGAATAAATACTTTTGAAATCCGCCTACGGCAACTTTCAGATAACAACGTCAATTTTGTTCAAACGAAAATGAATTTTAATAATTCATCAAGTTATTAAGACAAGCTCATTTGCTATAAATAGAGACTATAAAGGCCATATAATGACCGTAGCCACTCCCATTTTTAGGGGGTGTTTAATTAAAGGATGAAATTGAATATGGTATTCATCGATTCGCACTGCTCATTGTAGCTTCTTATATGTTTTTTTTTATATTTTTCATCAGGCTTTTGCCCAGTTCACCGACGTATTTCCTGGATAGTAGTAATGTTTGCTTTGTAGCAAACAGGCCTACTACTAATACTAATGACGTTGTTTTTTTTTTTAGCATGGTCGCCCACAATAAAATTCTCCTTTCTTGGTTGCTTCGTTTTTATTTGGTTGCGTAGTTTTCAGGTCCAATTTAAGCGATACCCCATCCACTACGAGATTAGGAGCTGCCGTTGGTCTTTCTTCTTGTTATTATATTTAAAATTCCTATATTACGAAAAATTTAAAACAATTCCTGTAGGTTTTTTTTACTACGTTTACCATAACTGGGACTCTAGGCGCCACCGTATGGATTAATTTTTCAAATGACAACACCCTGAGTTGATTTACATTTGTTGTGCTTATTTTATGTAATGTTGAGTTTTGGGTCGCAAATCATCTTTCTCCAAATCAGTGATTACTTCTTCAATGTTGGCTTTCAAGACATGTAGCGTTTGAAATCTCAAAAAGCCCTAAAGAAAGAAGTCCTGCGAACTTGACGCGCGTTCGGTGTTTATCGCACCATTGCTTGTTGTCAACTTATCTCTATCCGTCAGCGCGATTCGAAACTAAGATTTAGTAAGAAATCTTAGATGAATCACTTTTCTCATTGGTCCTTTGGCCAATTTTGTCACTGACGAAACAACACAGATTTTGATTCGAGCTATGCTTTGCCTTGAGGTTTTGGTTATAGCAGTCTTTGGAAAATTTTGTCATTAAAATCACAACAGTGAGGAAAGAACTATGCCTGAGGATTGGCTTGATCACACAAAAGATTAATTGCAGATTGGAACAAACGAAGCTGTGGAAAAACATTATTTGAACGAATGTGTTTCATTTGGATGGAATTCATAAGATACGCTTCAACATCTACTCTCCAATGGTAAAATTAAAAAAAAACCATAATGATAGCTATAACTAGATCCTAAAAGGCAAAAGAAATGAATAGTTATACTGCAGTTTACCTAACTGTGGCTCCAAACTTCTTCGTTAATTTTTCTTCCTCTGTGACAAACTTCCACTCCAAGACGTTTTAAGAAGTACTAACTTTTACTACAAAATCCAGGAACTAAAGGGTCTGTTCCTGTATTTTGTAAAAACAAACCTTCAGACCCACAAATAACTATTAAAATCAACGCACGAATAATTTTCAGATATACAAATTATCGAGCCATTTACATATGGTTCGGCCCAAATGGCACGTTTTTCTACTTTGCGGCAACTCTGAGTTTGCGTATGCATGTGTATATAATGGACTCTAAATCACTCAAATGTCCTGTTATTCGGACAGTGCGACTCATACTCATATATTTTAGCAAAATATGTAAAACCATACTCTTCATACCGCTATGTTTCAAACTTAGAAGTATTGTTTCTGGCATATGCCTAGCACTACATCAGCTCGTTATTTTTTTTTAGTTAAAAGTGTTTATCGGAGTGAACACATTAAACCTACAAGCTGTTGGTTTCGGTTTGGAGTAATTGATTTCCACAAACAAAACAAATATTTGAAATATTTTTTGGTGAAACTAATCTATGAAACATACGTGTTTAAGCTGATTTTCGTGCAACTACAAGGTGATAGTGATAATTAAGTGTTTTTTTTGTTGCAATTTAATTGCACGTAACGGTTATTAATCGACGGCCATTTTAAAGAGGTTCTGATGAACATAGAAATGTGACGATGTTAACTTTTTGTAAATTACTTTTCAGTATTCATTTGAATGTACAGTCTGCGCACATCGAACTGCTTATAGTTGGGAATGTATGCATGAGGATGATGCTAAAAAACGGAAACTACTTATATAGTTGTTTCAGGAATGCAATCGGTGGATGTGCTAATGCCACAAAGATCATTCTTTCTGCATTCAGCCTTTCCCTACCTAGGTCCGAGGTTCTCGGGCGCTCGTGTATATAGTTCCATTGATTCTCTGTATACTCATATGACATTAGCCTGAATTATTTAAATGTTAAATTTAAACTTAGTTAAGTTTTTTATGGTGTGATAATTTTAAAAGCGCAGAACTTGAATTCTAACTTACATAGCACTACTATTCGTATAAAAGCAACAAGTTACGTCCGTTATTTATTCCTAAATTCTTATCGGTACCCAAGCTTTGAATGCCAGATTGCTTATACTTTACCTTAAAACATCGGAGTCGGAAAGCATAAGCCAATGCTTCATTTCGCAGATTAAGAACAATAAAGCCACGATGTTTGTGTTACAAACAGCCTTCAGTAGCTTACTAACAGTTGGTTGAATTCATATTCTTATTTTGTGCATAAGGCGAGGACTTCTTCTATTATTTGAAGAACGTACTGGACAAGCAGTACAACGACATGACGAATGGTCTTTTATGGTTTGTCCCGCAGTCTTAAGGGCCTCCCAGAAGTCGTATCTGTAGCTGGCGCTTGTAGCTGAAGAAGACAAGCCGTAAGCGCTTACACAATGTGAATCTGCAGCTTGAAGTTGAATCAATGGCAACTTCATGCAAGGAGTGTATATCTCTGTTGACAGCGATACAAGATACCAGGTACAGATATCGCATTCAAAACAAAAAGCACCGAATATTTTTTTTAAATTTCAATCTCGAACTTTGCTGATTACCATCCATTTTTTGGCGCGTTAGGTATCATAGTCTTTACAACTTTTGATTAATTGCCAGAGCGATGACTTTTACTCACTGAACTGGTGCCGCAGTCTGGGTGAACCTAATCCTCAACCTGCATTTATCTCTAATTAGCAATCAAAGTAAATGCACCCAGTTGCGCACTTCCAGTTGGTCGGTTTTTACCAAGGGGCCATTCAATTAAAGTTCTAGCAATCCTATATGTCCAATCCAAATATTCCTTTGATCAGGTGTATGTCGTCCAGGGGCTCAGTGGCGCGATGGTTAGTGCGATGTCCTGCCGCGCAGAAGTTCTGCTTTCGATACCCAGGAGTAGCAAATCCTAAACGATTTTTCACTGGTCCTCCTCTTGTGATGATTTGACAAATTATCCGAGTAGTAAATATTGTCAAGAAAAGCTTATCTCGAATTCACCGTTTCGCAAATAAAGCTGTCCACTGTTCGGTACAATAAATATATTTTATGTATGTATGTCTTTGAGATTTTTCCAGGAACCAGGACCAATGGTTCAGTAACAAGGCCAGACGATCAATTCTGGAATTTTATTTTTCAGGCGTTGACATGGTCGAACTTACCTAATTGTGAATATTAAATGGTTTTTCCGTCCAACTTGGTTCATTCAAAAGTAGTAGTCCCACAGTGAATTTTTCACCCGTCGAATGATAACATACAACGTATTCTTATGTCCTATTTTTTTGTTCTTTTAGAAATCGGAAACCTGGGAAGAAAGCGGATTAAAAGATTTAGACGACTGTCGTTTTAAGGATCTCCTCGACGAGGCATATTCGTACAAGAATCCACGTGATAAAGAAAATAAAAGTCCATTTTTCTTAGTAAGTTGCATAGTAGACATATACATGTATGCATTGCTTAATAATATATTTTTTTCTTTTTTACAGCAATTACTGCAAAAAGCACAGAAAGCTGAAAATGAAAAAGAGGATCAGAAATACGCATTTCGTGCGTTGACTTCGCGATATACGCCGAGAAACTCCACTTCGAATAGTCAAACGCAGGGTGGATCTTTGCAAGATCTAGTCGAAGCCGTGCGCAACGAATCGCTTGACTATGATATAAGTTTGGTTGGACCACGAAACCGTCGTCACAATCACAATTCACGTCCAAAAAAATATTCATCAGTTTCGTCCCGACAGCGTGAAGGCGGCAGTCTGCCAAGTAACGTTAATGTCTCCAATTGTAGTTTAAGTGTATACGAGCAGCCGTTTTTGAATGAGGAAAAAAGCAAGCAGAGACGCCCCAAGAACCAGCCACGTATTGTAAATAGCACCACAAGTACGGCAGCCTGCCTAACAACCGGTGGTGGGACTTCACCAGCTTTAATAGCTGTCCCAGGGAGTGCAATTGGCGTTATAAACGCGACAACGACTACAGTATGTCCAGGTGCTGGTGTTCCCGCTGAGTTATCACCGGCAGCAAATATTTGCTCGACGATAAACAAGAACGATTTGGCCGCAGCTTCTGTCATCTGTGCTGGTGGCGGTTACGGTGTTGGACATTGTGAAGGAGCAGTTGGTCCAATTTCTCTTGCAGCCACAATTGGTAGCGCAACAAGTGCAACGTGTGCCGCCTTGGCTACTGCCACAGCCGTAGTATCTGACAGCGGTGACACAGTAATCGAAATGGGGGAAAACTACATTGATCAGCACAATGATTTGATCTCACAGGTAACGATATCCTTTGATATTCACTGAACGTCAAGGCAATTCCTGCTTTTTTAACACTCTCGCGGGCAGCATTCTTGCACTTTAATTAATCTGCTCTTTTATCAGCAGAAGAGTTTAAGATTTTTTCTTTTTGTTGTTGTTCCAATCTGAATTTACATCCGAAATTTTCACGTCCGCGAGAGTGTTATGTCTATTTTTTCTCCAATGTCTACTTGATAGTCTATTGCTAAGTGTAACTAGAGTCAAAGCGGGAATTGTTAAAAAACAAATCGTTTTGTACTTTTAGGGTATTCAATTCGATCGTTTTGATGGAATTGAAATGAAAATCCCTCGGGCAAACATTATCGGTTCGGTTTTGACCAGAAGTGATTTTTCACCCAACAACACTACTTGTTATGTTGATGAAGCAGTTCACTTTACAACCTTAGAACGTGGCAAAAGCACTGTAGACGCTAGCTATATACCATTAGACGAAAACTACAAGGCGTGCAAATCAGTGTTGGGCGAAAAATCCGAACTCGTCAAAATGCAATCATTTTCCGCCACGAAAACGATTTCGGTGAGCGAACACTTAAGGCGTGTCTGTGAGTGTGCTTTTTAACAAAATGTTTAATCCTTCTCTTTCTTCATCAGAAACAATACGACGAGAACGGCAACTCTCTTAATACGACCTACACAACAAGCCAATCGCAGGCGAAGGCTAAAAAGAAGAAACCCCAATCAGAACGAAACACGAAAACGTTGGATGTGCAATCGGTGGAGGGATACCGTGGTTCGGATCCCATCGAGGAGCTGGTGAAGTACATTGAGAGCTCCGAGGATACGAAACAGAATGATAAGGTGTCCAAATTTGCTGATAGCAACAGCAAGAAGAAGGAAAAGAAAAAGGACAAGGACAAAGAGAAGAGCAAGATAAAGAGGAGTAATTCTTTGGAGGAGCTGCGTTCATGTTCGAAACTGGATGGTGATGATGTCACCATGCGAAATAAAACCAACATGAAAACCAAGAATGTCGATGCTAAGGATAAGCAACCAGTTCCACTGGTCTCGAATACAGGAACTAATCGCAAAGGTGAGAGACGGTCATGGGGAACAGAGGAGTTGACCTATCTAGGAGAGAATAATGCCATTGAAGAGGTGCGGGAAAAGGCAAAAGACAAGGAAAAGAAGAAATCAAAAGAAAAGGATGCTGGCGGCGATAAATTGGATAAAGTTGTCGAAAAACGAAAGAAAAGCGAAGCAACGCTAATTGCATCAATGGAATCGATTTCATATGAATCTGCCGAGTTTCATGTTGTCACAAAGAAAAAGAAACCCAAAAAGCAACGACAACTAACGGAAGATGGGAGGAGCAACAACTCTGGAAACTCGCAAAAGAATGCAATGTATCAGAACAGGAAATACCATTCGAATTTTACCAACGATCGTGACGCTTACATCAGCTCTTTCAACAATAGCAACAGCAATGATAAATCACGCCGAAAATCCACTTCATCAATGCCTCCTTCAGAAAAGTCGGACTCGAGTGACCTGGACTCTGTGCACTCGCTTCCTATCGAATCGGCGGGAGGACGCAGTCCTCTCCAAGCGCATCATCATCATCAGAATCAACCGCGATCATATGCGGAGATAGCCCGCAAAACGGAGTCGGCTGATGCAGTTGTTTCGCCTGGAGGTGGTGCAGGCATCGATTCAGCTGCTTCCAATACCAGCAGCAACAACTCTTCTCACACCGAGTTGGAAATCAAAACGACTGCAATTCCAACGTCGACTTTAGCTACGAAAAAGTCAAAGAAAAGCATAAAAACCGATTTCCCTGAGTTGATATCTAACGACGCAGGCGGTCTCAGTAGTACCCCCTCAAACGTAAGCAATATCAAACAAATTTCGTACTCCCAGAGTCTGACATCGAAAGGAAAATCCGATGAGACTATTGTTGACAATGTGTCTCAGAAGGTAACACAACCCGATGTTATCAAGACTACAACGGAGAAGAATCAACAACAGCCCCAGCCGCAACAACAGCCACAGCAGCAATCTCAACAGCAAACGGCGTTGCAAAAATCAAAAAGTGTTGATACCGACAGCTTCTACAACAGCATCGAACAATATCCAGCTCTTGAAAAGACTATTAAACGTCACAGCACAGCAAATGCATGCGGATCAGAGGTAGGACTCATGACAATAACTTCACCGCCAGCAATGATCTCGGTTCAAATGAACACTATCAACAGCATGGGCTGCATGAACATCGCCAACCTGGCTCTATCGAGCAAAAAATCAAAAGCAAATACCAAAGCAAATGAGGAAGTATTATTAGAGCAACAACAACAACAGCACCAGCATCATCACCAAACGGCAAAAAAGAGTAAAAAAGAAAAATCAAGTGAACACTTTGCCTCCTCGTTAACGCAACTAATATCATCGACAATGTCCTTCTCCTTGTCATCATCATCCTCATCCTCCGCCGCCGCCGCCTCCAATTTGAACAATAAAAATCAAATAAACCATAATCATCATTATAATTTTAATAATAATAAATCTAGTTGTAGTAATAGTCATAACAATAACAATAATTCTAGTAATAACATTAGTAGTAATAATAAATTTTCAAATCGTCCAGCTGTGATTATATTAAATGATGATACAACTGCTGGTAGTCTGTCATCATGTATCGGTAACGAATTTACATTTGGGGACTTTAACGAAGAGGAGCTGAGGCTTTTCGATGACAGTCAACCACAAACACAACAGCAGCCAGCGCCGCCATTGTCGTCACATCCAGAAATATCTCAAAAGCGATATTCGGCCACGATCATATCATCTTTGCAGAGCTTCGATGATTCAGGTGGTAACTTTAATACCACCAGCGGTAGTACCGCATCCGATGTGGCCAATAGCAGTGATGATGCCATGCTCCTAATGCGTCACACATCGTCGCCAAATTCGTCACTGCTCATCGATAAATCATCAGACAGCGGCATATGTAACAATTACGATGCCACAACAAAGGGGAAGCGAATGAATCAACAAACCACTAGTGGAACAATGACAGCAACAAACAGATCCTCATCGACAGATACAATCAGTAACAATGCTGTTAACTCATTCGCTTTAACGTCGCCATCCAAAGAATCATTATCTTCTGCATCTTCATCTTCATCTTCCTCATCGTCGTCATCATCGTCGGCGTCCTCATCATCATCGTCCACTTATGTAGAAAATATTCATATTTCGCTACCTAACTCCGCTTCGTCGGCATCTGCCGCTGCAATCGCCGTCACAACAGCAGCATGCAAATCGTCCAAATTCACAACGACCTCCATGTCTTCTCCGCACTACAATCAACAGCAGCAATCCCAAGTAGATAGTAGTAGCAAATCAAAGGCGACTCCAAACAGCTTCAGTACCACTCGAGTTTCAACGATGAATAAACGTAACACTCAGCAACAACAGCAAACTAATAGTAACAATTGCAGTGCCAACTCGCTGCCGTCACAACAACTAGAGACATGCGACGACATCGAAACGGCAATTATAGCTGCTGCGAAAAAAGCTGCAGCCGTTGCTGCCGAACAAAATACAACCGCCTCTAGCGGTATTAATAAAAACAACACAAAGAGCAGTAGTCTACCATCGATGGGAACAACAATGCAACTAAATATACACAACAACAACAGTAATGCAAGTCATTTCAATAGTTATAGTAGTCGACAAGGAGTCACTTCACCGCCATCATCTGCAGCATCCCTTTGCAACAACAAGGAGTATAGCAGCATTCGAAGAACATCAACAACAACGGGAGCAGGACAACAGCATCAGCGAAAGGAAATAGATGTGCATTTTATACCGCCAACGTTAGCGACACCAATCACTTCAATACAAAATAATGAAACTATTATTAACTTCATTGGTTCAGGTAAGTGGATAACAACTCTTGACAGTAGTAGTGGAATTTATTTGTTTCTTTTGTGTTTGTTGGATTGTCTGCAAATTGTGTTGTGAGTTTTGTAGTCCAATTGCCTTCAGTTTGGGGATTCTAAGTTGCCCAATGGGTGTGTCTCCTTAACGACACTTTAAAATTCCAATCCACAATTTTGTTAAATTGATGTTGCTCTCCGATTCTTATAGTTCACCGGTGAATCTACTTAAATGACCGTCGATTCAAGCGGAAGCAACTATGTAACAAAACTGTACACATCCAATATATCCATTTGGTAAGATGTAGTACCAAAAAGAGCGTCTGGAATAACTTTAAGGACCTCTATATTCAGAGTTATTCTTCTTTTAAATATTGATACTTATAGACGGGCTCAGTGACGCGATGGTTAGTACGACGAAAGGTCTGGGTTAGATTCCCCCCCGTAGCAACTTACTTACTTAAGTGGCACTACAGTCCTGAATGAACCTGGGCCTCAAACAACACACCTCCAATGAACCCGGCCCTTAGTTAATTGCCTACTCCAAATTGTTTGAGGATGGTTTCTACTTGTGCCCGCCACTTATCCAAGACTGTGACCTGGAGTATTGGTGTCCATTCGTTCTACATATCCTAGCCATCTTAAACTTCCAATGTGGAGCTCGTAGAGTTCTTGGTTGAATCTTCGTCTCCATAGCCCGTCATCGACCATGAATCGATGAATAGGTGGTGGGTATCGATTTGTACTTCTTGAATTTGCCGAAGTGTGAAAATTTGATCGGTCGTGGACGTTCATGGCCTAAAACCGATTAGGGCCGATCAGGTTGTTGGTAAACGGTTTCAGGCGTTCACCTATTACGGCAGATAGGATCTTGTAAGCGATGTTTAGGAGACTTATGCCTCTGTAGTTGGCGCAGTTTAGAGGGTCTTCTTTTTTGTGGATCGTGCAAACGATGCTGAGGTTCATCTCTTCGGACCAGATTTGGCTTATGAGTTGGTGAATGTTACCAAGTCATCTCCGCCGGCTTTATGAAGCTTAGCGGGAAGGCCGTCATTTTCGGCAGCTTTATTAAGCTTGAGTTTAGGATTGCAATACCCACTTCACTGAGTTCGGGTGGTTGGTAGTTTTCGCTGTCGTTGTCAATATTGAATGGTTAGTTCTGCTTGACAGCGGAATGTTGTTCGTCATCGCTGTTAAACAGTCTGCAGAAGTGGTTCTTCCATATCCTCAGCATAGACTGTGTCTCAACTACGACATTTCCTTGTTCATCTCGACAGAATTCTATTCGAGCTTTGTATTCTTGGCTTTGACGTTTTACAATTTGGTAAAACTTGCGAACATCGTTCCTGGAGTGGCATCTCCTTATATCCTCAATAGCGCGTTTTTCTGTTCTTTTTTCATCCGGTGTTCTTCCCTCCTTCTCTGCCTATTCTTCGACATTCGATGCTGGTGGTTTGGTGTTAATCGAGAGGTTTAGTGATACGCATTGCGCGAAGGTCTTGGTGGTCTCTTGCGATTGCAGTCTTTCGACATTTTCACAGTATTTCTGGATTGTTGTGGCGTGTTGGATAACCGCATTCTAACCTCTTCTGCAACAAAGTAGTCGATGTTAGCTCCTGGAAATTTTCGGACATCTAAAATAATATATCTGTGCCGCTTGTCTATCGCTATATGATCAATTTGATTGACCGTTCGTTGATCTGGAGACCGCCATAACCCCTTATGGACATCGAGGTGAGGAAACCGTGTGCTGGCTATAGTGGGATTTCGTTCCGTAGCGAGGTCAATTAGCCTAAGTCCGTTACCAGATGTGTTGTCGTGTAGGCTATGTTTTCCGACAATACTGCTAAAGATGTCTTCTCTTCCTACCTTTGCGTTAAAATCTCCCAGCATGATTTTAACATCGTACTGCGATAGTCGCTCATAGGTTTTGTCAAGGAGCTCATAGAAGCTATCCTTAGCTATATCATCTTTTTCCTCCATTGGGGCTTGAGCGCATATAAGGCTTATGTTGGCGAATTCGGCCTTGATGCGGATTGTTACAATACGTTCGCTAATGTGTTGGAAACGTAAGACTTCTCCGCCACCATCTCTGTTCAAGTCTTATTCATGTACCGTTCTTGTGCATGTTTCGTCGATGTCTGGATTCATTTCGGCTATCATATCTCCCCATGTCTATTATGTCGTATCGTCTACATATATGTATGTACATATTTGAATTGTAAAAATCAGGGCTATCACGAATAAATTTTCCCGGGAAACTGTTCCCAATCAGGCATCTACGAACTCTACCAATCTTGAATAGAAATGATTATCCACTTGACCTACTCGCCCATTTCGATTGTTACCCCTCTCCCTCTCTTTTTTTTAAATTTAAACTCGAAATTGTAATTTTTTTTCTCAAATTTTCTTTCAGCTTGGGAAGAGGTAGCTAATAGTAAAGTTACACAATTTTACGACGGACAATAAAATCAAGTCATGGGTATAATAATTCTAAGATTTCTAAATTTTCTATTTAAAAAAAATATAAAAAAAAATAACACAATTACCATTGCTATTTACTTCAATGTACTGGTCAAGCATGACCGTTTTAATATATTGAATATCAGGAAAATATAAAAAAGAAAATATACATAAAAACCCAGTAAATATTTATATACATTTATATTTTTTTTTCGTTTCTAAGTAGAATTAAAATATGAAAATGAAATGAAAGAAAGAACAAAATTCATAGAATTGTGAAAAATGTACGAGTAAAAAACGGCTTATATATATATATATTTAAAAAAAAAATTAGCTTATCTCCTTATTTGTTATCATTTTCACTGTCCATAATTATTATTTTCATATAAAGAAAACAAAATTTAATAATAATAATTAGTAATTTAATTAGCAACTGTCATTATTAAAAGAGCATACACATTAACTTCTCTACAGAACAAAAAAGCATACAATTAATATAAAACAAAACAAACGCAAAAAAATGTTATAAGTAATAAGTTCGTAATATAAAACATGAAATAGAGGAACAATAACTTAAATTAATAAAGAATTAAAAAAAAAATATTGCGCAATCGATCCTATCTCCTTTCTCTCTCTTTCTCTTTCTCTCTTATATATGTATAAATATAAAAAAAAATATTTACTGTATTTACAAGCAAAGTTAAAAAAAAACAGAAAGGTATGGGTAAACAAACACAAATTATTGTAAAATAGAAGTAAACGTTTTTTTTTTTTTCTTCAAAAGGAGGAGTATTGTGTAAAAAGTAGTTTTTTGTCGTCTCGTCTTGTGTCTCTGCAAATATAAATGTATTTCATTAATTCTATTGGTGGTATATCTGATTGGGGGATTTTTTTTTTACATTAATTGTAAATGTATGAAAGATTTTCTTTGAGGAGAAACAATACCAAGTGATACTGATATAGTGTGACTACACATACATAGAGCAATGTTGTTTTTTATTATTAAAAAAAGTCTCAGTTGACTAATTTATTTTGCATATAAAAGTCAGTTAAATATCCTTAAGCCGGGAAAGGTAGTTTTCCTTTTATTTATTTTTTTTTTGAAGTAATTATAAACATTAAGTGAAAAATTGTAAAGCTTTCTTGTTGATTTTTTTTATATATCTGTTTGATGGTCCATTTCCTATATTTCATACAACTATGTATATACAAACTATATGTGTACTTTGAAACGACTGATCACTTGAATTTTATCAATCGAATGTGGTATATTGAGGGGTAACTCATTTTTTGTGTTAATTTGTAATAAGGCTCGCATCAAGCATGTCGCAATGATTGGAAATATTTTCTGAGATTTCGAATGTGTAGCTCATTTACGTAGGCATTTAGAAATACGTGTGGGTTGGGTGGGAAAAATCTATCAAAACATGGTACCAGCCGACAGTTAACTCTAAAACGCAGTACTTCTATATCACTACTTATCCAAGCGTTCTAAAATGCAGTCGGATTACTTTGATGCAATACATGTTTCTCCAAAAAAAACAAGCCGGTGTAATATGTCACCTTCTATCAGATAGAGAATTACAGTTCAACGGCTTGATCCATTTTTATTGTCAAATCCATGTATGTCAATCTTGTTTCCAACAATGTTATTATGTTTATATTATGTTAGATAGAGTCATTAGCTTGTAGCTGAGTCCGAAGTTAAAAACAAGGCAAGCCGTAAGCGCTTACACAATGTGGATCTGTAGCTTGAAGTTGATGGAATGGCAACTTCATGCAAGCAATGTATCTTTCTTTTGATAGCGATACAAGACACCAGCTACAGATACGCATTCTGGGCGGCCCTTTAGTCGACAATTTTTTACAGCTATGCGCTGAATTTCTTCCGAAGTTGTCCGACGAAAAATTGATGCGACGGATACCTCGAAAGCAAATTGAGTTCCAATTAGAACTGTCTTTCATTTCGGAAATTGTTCCGAACGGATACCTCAATAGTTGTGATAATTTTACGGGTTCAGTGGCGCTATGGTTAGTGTGATGAACTGCTACGCTGAAGGTCTAGAATCGATTCCCAGCCGTAGCAACATCTAAATAATTTTTCAACAAAACCCTCCGAAATTATATTATTTGTAGTTAAAGGCGTTTCGGAAGGGGAGACTCATCTGGACAAGAAGAGGACCTATGTTGTCTTCAACAACTTTCTTTCAATTTCGTGTTGGTGTTCAAATGCTGTTTCCTTTGTCAAGGACTCTCGTTCTAACTTTGTTTATTGTTTTGTGGGGACACCTCTTATAAATTTCTTGCGGAGGGTGCATTTGCCTTCATTATTTCGACAAGCCGTGGTAGACGAAAAATCGTTGCGGAGTCAAACGAACTCGATTGTATGCTTTTTTATTTGGTTTCGCGAAGGATACATCGCAAATTGAGTTTCGATTGGAACTGATACCTGGGTATCTCGACCTTCTTGACCAAAACATTTGTCAATTTCAAAATTTCGTCGAAATTCAAGAATAAATGAAAACAAAGAAGCTGTCATATAACACGCATATATTCTTATATATCGTTCATGAGCAAAAGAAAAAAAAAGGAAATCACTCTCGTTTGAGTACGGTTTGGGAACGCAAAGGTCTGAAAGTCAAAATCTGAAAACTCCAATAAAAATCGCAATACAAACAACATTTTAGGGATGGCACTTGAGATATAATGTTAACACATACTCAAGATAAGAACAAAAATGGAGCCTTCGTGGGACGGCCGAAAGAAGCGAAGCTTTTACCTATTGGCCCGTGTCACGTGGTGACGGTCACGGTTTCACTTTTTCTCGGTTCACCCATCTTTTTGAATAAGTTTTATGCGTGATCCACCGTCCGTAAAAAAGCTTCCTTCGCTTCAAAACAGTGCCATTTTGAAATTGGCAGTGTTTTGCGTTCGATAAATAAAAAAAAAAAAAACATCCACGGAATTAATCCGTTCCGCAGTCATTTACCTCACAAGTGAATCACTGTCATTTAAAAAGACGATGAACTACATATCGCTCCGCAAAAGATTATGACTGATGGTTTTGTTGTCCAGCTAGTCGTTCTTCAAATAAAAATATTTCCAAACAAATATTCGATTTTGCTTTAAAAAGTACGACATGGATAACGTTGCATCCATGTATTTATCTGCTCTTCCATTGCAGAAATTGGAGTAGTAGTGACCCACTTAAAAAAGTTGGAAAGGCTTTAGCTATCATTTGTTCTCTGGTGGTACATGCAGAGGATAATGAAAGAGTTCCACATTTAAGACGATTAGAATTGCTTGCCAGAAAATTAATTGGGCGTTGATCTCTGTTATATACCACCTTGAAAGGGTGAACATTGTGACGAAGCTATAAGTCTTTAGTCTGTTTATTCAAAGGGTAGAAAATCACATAGGACAGTGGAGAGGGTCTATTTTTAAAGCTTCGCCGATGTATGCATTTTTTTTTTTTAAATACATGAGACTAGATCTGATATGGAGCACATAAATCTAGAGAGTGGTTAACGAGTCCATACCTGCTGTTTAAGTTTTGTTAGAGTTTGCGCTAAGTCTACCTCTGGTGCTTGTTTTGGAGCACATTGCGTAAACTGGTAACAAATCAAACTAAGAGCAGAGTTTTATCTTTATTCTTCATTGACTATAGATTTTTAAGTTTTTTTGATAAGGTTGAGTTAGCGCTGACTTGATTTCGACCGTTTTTGCATCAATTATTGAGCCCTATCGAAGGTTCTGATCGAAAGAACTGTTGGCCGTTACAAGTAATTCATTCACGATGTGTCTTGAAAGATGATGCAAATGATTCTATAAATATCAGCTCTTTTTATGCTTATTAGGAAGGTAAAACAAATAGGTAAGGAGAAATTTGTTAATGCAATATAAATATTTTCATTTCGTAAAGTAAGACAGGATCCAACAAAATGGGGTAAATCTGTTGTAAGTGATTGGGCGAACAGTTGGCAGTCACTTTAACCTAACTTAAGACTATCTATTGGAAGCAATCATAAGTAATTGCTCCCACACATATTATATCAATTAGCAGTTACTTACAATCTCGCACCATAACAATGAATAATTTCGCCATGAAGGAAAGCGACATCATCAAATATGTTTTGAATTTTTGTAGCTCCAAATAACGATGGAGCTTTTATGAATCATGAATGTGGGTCATTCCATTATAAAATTTAGACCACATAAATAGGGAAGCAATTAGTTTGGGATAGTTCCCCAATGAATTACCAATGAAAAATATGTTTCTGAGGCGAATTTTATCACCTTCATCATTATTTTCATTGCCACAGGAAAACGTTACGACCAACAAGAGCAAGACCAAAATTTAGCCATATTACAGTAACTTAAATGAGACTATGACTGATATAAAACCTCTAAGCCATCAAAAGTATTAGACGAACAACCTGCACGAGAAACGCGATTTCAAGAACTAGGCTAAGACCGATAATAGTTTTAAGTCATCAGCAAATTGCTAATGTGCATCTAACCAATCAAAGTTTTGCCCAAGGCCCTCACTTGTCGGTGTGGTATCGTTTCATTCGGTACGCTCGGTACACATGCCGTACCGAATGTATACCGAAAACATGTATTTCAATGCGTTCCTCCTGATTCGCTCGGTATACGCAGGAAAAGGGCGGTATACAAATGGCTCGGTATCCGCGGTACGAACAATCAGTAAACAATCGGTATGTACCGCGTGTTTTGTCAAAAATGTTGTCTGCACAAAGTAATATTTATGTGAATTTAGTTCTTAAAATTGAAAAAGACGAGTTGTTGTACAACTATAGGTATATTATTCAAGAAAATACCTCACCGAAAAGGCATAGGATGAATAGTTTGTAAATAATTTGTTTATTATTACTTTTTTAAATGCAATTATAATACTGCCTCGGAAGCTCTTGGTAGAATAAACTAGTGTGTCAAATATTTTTGATCTGTGACTATTGACGATTCTGCAAAGTTGAAGTTTAAATACCGACAAGTGAGCAGACAAAGGCGGTATCGGTATATTCTCGGTAAGGTAAGAAATACCGATTACGGAGACCGTACCGACAAGTCAGAGAGCGGCCTAAATGCGCGTGCTAATGCGGCTCCATTATTATTTCGGTTTTTTTTAAACATATGGCGCAACAAGCAGTACATTGTTTTGTGATGGCACATGTTTAAACACTTTACGTTGGGAACAAAGATTATAAAGCCATACAGATGAAGCATTGAGAACAAAAAACAGAAACTTTTGCTCACCAACTTCATGGTAAGGGTGGGCGGTATGCACGTGCACACATGAAAAACGAGATCCAAATATATGGCGGCTGTGCTAGTACGACCCGCCATAGAACAATTTTTCTTGTATGCAGTGCGTCATCTGGATGACTTTACAATCTTGGATTTGCAAACAAGCTACAGCGGTTGTTCAGTAATCCTAATCCACTTTAATGAATGAGTGTTATTCTTTGTTGGGGCAGTTTCCAGCTACAGCAAATTGGATACAGTGTTCATTCGCTCAATGTGACCGACCCAATGTAGTCGAAATGTTGAACTACATCCAAATCTTAGTATGGCTGCTAAAGATTACGGTTAAGAAGATTCCATTTGCCTTCCTCGCATAAATGAGGATGGAAATTTAGCTGTTTCAATGTCCTTAATACATATTTGCTGCGCTTTCCTTTTAATCGTCTAGCACTCGGCGACATAAAATTTAATTGGTAGAGGGTCCAATAGAGCCACATTTTGGTCTTTCGAGTTAGACATTTTGATAAAATTGGTTGGGAAAAGGTACATCGTCTTCCATGTTATCTTGTAGCAGTTTTCGCATTTAAAAAGTGTTTCGAAATGATAAGCAGTGCGAAATAGGTTTGACTTTCAGAACAGACTATAGAGTAGAACTCCAGTGTTTCAATCGATTGCGTATAAAAGCAGTGATTGTAAGAAAATGGTTATACACTTTTTGATAATTAACTGTGTTGTAGAGTACCATGTTCATACGATTATCAGAATTAATAACAACAATCTCAAATGTTCAAAAATTACTGCCTGGCGAATTTCTTTTCAGGTGACAACTTCTCGACAATACTATCAGACCAAAATCGGTAGTTGTTACGACTACAATAAACTTGAGACTCATTTTTCATTGATAGACATGACGATGTTATAAAATCAGCAATAGTCTGAACATATGACGTTTAAAATGTATCTAGATTACTCTGTAATATGATCGAATTCGGCATTTCATATAGCTGCCCGATCGATTTCTTGATGCGCCACTAAAGACCGGTATGTGATAAGAGCTCAATAGTGAAATAATTAATTTTGATAAGAATAAAGACCCATTTAGCTTTCGTTTACTGTTTTGGTCGTTCAAAACGAGTGTTGTGCATTAAAAGCAATCAATTTATGTCTAATTAAAGTTAAACAACAATCATTTTCTATAAGAATCAGTATTCTCTAAGGTATTGTTTTATTGATACAAGACATGATTTTTTTAAACAATTATGTTGCTTTACTGCCAATATATGTGTTTCCCCATATAGTGATCTACAAATTCCATAATTGACCATCAATCGGTGACATGTGCTTGATGTAAGCCTTACAGTATTTAATTAAAAGATTAACTGATGTATAATATGGCAATGTTTCGATGACTAAATAAAATTCAACTCTTCCCTTTCTTACATTATATGTTAGTAAAGAAATACATAGACCAAGTTAATTAAGTGGTCTATTCATAAAAAAAACTCGATTAAAAAAAACTAACAAAACAAATCAAATAATGGACTAATCTATTCTCTAACAGAAGTTATCATGTAAAATAAATCATATTAAAAAAAAACACTTAAAAACTATTTATATATGAGTTTAATATAATATATAACATATTAAAGTAAATAATGTGTATAAATAGAACAATAACAAAGTAATTTATAAAATAATATTTTATGACAAACAAAATTTGCTACAAACTAAAAAAATGTAAAAAAAATCAAATATTAAGCTTAAAAAAAAAACAAATTACGACTTAATCTTGAAAACCGTTTTTTCAATATAACAAAACGCAATAAGGAAGCACTTTTCGTTCATTTTGCCTGCACAAACCTAGTCACTACAGCATAGCTGGGGAATGATACAAATGTGTGCATCATACAAAGACCAACAATTTTCTTGTGCTTTTTGCAAATAATACTAAAATCAGAAATTAAAAATTCGCTTGAAATGGCAAATCAAATCAGACTCAGCGTGCGCTGCACTAATTGTGTATGGAATTCTCCCTTTTTATAGATTTTCAATGGAAAAATACATTTTGTCAACAATACTCTCACGTGGATGTAATTTATTTATTTATTTCTGTTAGGTTATTAGCAATATCTAGCTTCCTTGCTGAGTAGCTGCGCTCTTCGCTGAAGCTCTCTTCTCTATCAATATTTATTCAAGTTTGTAATACATCCGTGTACATATTTTAATATTATAAGATGTATTTGTGTATCTCATTTGCTAAACAAAATATTATTTCTATTTCAATTAAACATAAACGCAAGTGAACGTTATAGGAGGGAGTATTTAGTCGTCGGTATATTTAATATCTTTATGTATATTTATAAGTATAAACTAAATTAAAACAATTTTCCATATACACGACATGATTGTATGATTATTAAAACGGTTTTCGATCATTTGGTGTCCTTAAAAAATACTAAACAAATATATATATACATTTACTACTAGGCCAACCACCACACACACACAATACACTCACACACAAGCTACAACAAAACCATAAACACGCCTATGCAGACAAAAACTAATGTAACATATAAAAAATTAAAAATAATTAATTAAGTTATTTAAAATATATATATATATATATAAAATAAATGTAGAAAAGTGAAAAATAAGAAAAACAATTGTTAACTATAAGGAAAGCATTACAGAGATTGTAGACAAAAAAAACATCAACCATTCAGCAATACCAGTCCTTTCTTAAAAAAAAATCAAAACGAAATGATAACCCCTGACCTATCATATTTTTATTTTTAAATTTCAAACAAAAAATAATAATAACATTTTTGAATGTGCTGTGAAGATTTCATCATTAAACGATTTTTATTATATCACTTAAAGAAATCAAATCCTATCAATGATTAAACAATAGCTTACTTATTTAAAATTCAATAGAAAGAAATAACGTGAACTTATATAATTGTTTTCTTTTTTTTCAGTTAATAGTTCTCTGGATTAAAATAAATTTAATGTTTTACAAAAAAAAGGAAAATAATTAAAATACGTTTAAATATTTTTAGCTAGTTTACTTTTGTTGTTTTATATTAAGATATAAAGCAAAGTTAGAAAAAAGAAATAACAAAGTTCTAAAATGAAAAGGAAGTATAAAAAGTATAAAAAAAATAATCCAAAACACATATATATATATATATACTATACAGAATTATTAAGTAAATATATTATAACATTAATAGTGTCTAAGTTAGTACATATTAATATTGAAAGAAAGAAAAAACAATAAATTAAAATAAATTGTATTAAATTCAGTTTTGATTAATTTTTTTCTGTTCATTATGGTATACAACGGTTTGTAAACAAATATTTTGTTCCATATTTTTTTTTATAATTTTCAGTTTTTTTTTGTTTTGTTAAATTTATTGTTTTGTTTGGGGGCGCTTTGCAAAACAAAACTTTTCCTTTTATCTTATACTTATTCCTTTTTTGTTTTGCTTAAATTATTTTATTTGGATAGCTAGAACAAATAGATATATACATATATATACATAAATATTATGTTTTTTTATGTATGTGCATATATATATACGTAACAAAAAAAAATATTTTTTAAAAATCAATGGAGAAAAAAAAACTTAGTCAAGGTAGAAATATACAAAAACAAGAAACAAGTCAAAGGCACAATCTGTCTGTTGTATATCAAATAAAATTATTAAATATAAAAACCAAGTCATTTAAATAAAAAAAAATAAAAGAAAACAAATAATAATTTCAGTCGTTTTCCTATTTGATTTTTCTATAGTTTTTTTTTTGTTTGTTTTATTTTAATCATATTTTTAAACGTATTTTTATATTTCGTTTCTTTTTTTTTTTATTATTAATATTGAACCCCTCACTTTGATATCCATGAGGGGACATGGCGTTTTCCAGATCAACGAACGGTCAACCAAATTGATCACATTGCGATAGACAAGAGGCACGCATCCAGTATTTTGGATGTCTGAACATTCCGAGGAGCTAACATCGACTTGGACCTTGTTGCAGCCAAGGTAAGAATGCGGATATCTATCCACACCACAACAGGCCAGAAATACTGTGAAAATATTGTATGTCAAAAGACTTCAATCGCTAGAGACCGCCGCGCAACGCGTGTTCTTTAACCTCTCGATTAACACCATACCACCAGCATCGAATGTCGAAGAACAATAGCAACGATGCCAACAAGCCATTAGATCAGCCGCAACTGATGTGCTAGGTTTATCACGAACACCAGCAAGAAACCCCTAGTTTGATGAGATTGCCAACAGATGCCAATGCCAGGTGCAGCCAAGAACGAGGCTCAAAAGGCTAAGCTGCAGCTGAAGCTCTATATGCAGAGAAGAAGGGAAGAACACCGGCTTTTCAGAAAGAAGAAAAGAGCGCGATCGAAGATATAGAGAGGTGCCACTCCAGGAACGATGTTCGCAAGTTTTAAGGTAGTGTAAAACGGCAAAGCCAATAATACAAAACTCGAACAGAATCCTGTCGAGATGAACAAGGAAATATCATATATGAGACACAGTTGATGCTGGGATATGGAAGAACTAATTCAGCAGCTATTAAACGGCGATGACGAACAACATTCCTCTGTCAGGCAGAACGAACCATTCAATATTGGCGATGACATCGAAAACTACAAACCACCCAACTTAAGTGAAGTGAGGATAGCAATATTTAAACTCAAGGTTAACAAGGCTGTCGGAAATGACGGCGTTCCCGCCGAGCTTTATAAAGCCAGCAAAGATGACTTGGTAAGTACCGCCCTCCAACACATTAGCCAAATCTGGTCGGATGAAAGTATGCCTGAAGAATGGAACCTCAGCATCGATCCACCAAAAAGGAGACCCTCTGAACTGCGCTAACTATAAAGGCAAAAGTCTCCTCAAGATCGCCTACAAGATTCTATCTGCCGCTATATGTGAACGCTTGCAACCATTTACCAACAAGCTGGTCGGCCCTTATTACTGTTGTTTAAGGCCAGGAAAGTCCACAACCGATCAAATTTTCACACTTTGATAGATCCTGACCAAATCCCAAGAAGTCCAAATCGATACCCACCACCTATTTATCGATTTCAAACCCGCATACGACAGCATTTATAGAGACGAACTATACAGAGCCATGTCTAGCATTGGTATACCGCCCAAAGTCGTCCGTCTTTGTAGGATAACGATTATAAATTCTCGCTGCTCCATCATTGTCGGAAACGACCTCACCGACACATTCGATACCGAAAAACGATTTAGAGAAGGCGATGCACTGTCATGTGACAAATAAATAAACAAATTTTTTTCTTGAGAGGATTGTGCAAAACTTCCGAGGCGCAATCATCAAAAATCGGTGCAACTAATAGCATACGCCGACGATTTTACTTTTTTTCACTTTAAACGCAAGTATCGAGTTTTTCAACAGGGACGCTACAAAATTTAAGCGACGCCATATTTCTCGCTCTTTTGACATTTCTCTTCAGTAAGGTTTGCCATTTCATGATGGAAAGATATACGATCCAGCAACGAGTCGAAATTATTAAAATTTACAACCGAAATTCGGAGTCAGTGGCCTCAACGTTAAGAGCGCCAACGTCCAATTTATGGTCGTCATAATCGTCCTAGCAGATCAACAATTGAGCGTCTAGTGGAAAAATTTGAATCCACAGGCACAGTACAAAATGTTCCTGTGAGCCAAATAAGTGCCCGTATTGTCGAGAATATTGCTGCCGCTGAGGCTTCAGTTGAGAAAGCCCAAATATGTCTCTCACACGTCGTTCTCAAGCGTTGGGCATCTCTGTGACGTCGTTGTGGCGAATTTTGCGAAAACATCTTGGCCTACATCCTTACAAGATTAAGTTGACGCAAGAACTGAAGCCGCTTGACCACCAGAAGCGTCATATGTTCGTGAATTGGGCTGAGCAACAACTTGAATATGATTCGGATTTTCATCGCAAAATCATCTTCAGCGATGAGGCTCATTTCTGGCTGAATGGCTTCGTCAATAAACAAAATATGCGGTATTGGTCAGGCAGCAATCCACACGTACTCCATGAGTCATCATTGCATTCCGAAAAAAATTACGGTTTGGTGTGGTTTATGGGCCGGCGGCGTCATTGGGCCGTACTTCTTCCGTGATGATCACACCGGCACGTTACTGTGAATGGGAATCGCTACCGTTCAATGATAACCGATGCATTTTTTCGGAAAATGTTAATCAATAATTTTTTTTTAATTTCCTCAAAAATGATCTTAAGTAACAGAAGTTGTAGTACCTAAAGTAATCTCATACAAAAATAGTCAAATCATTTTGCGTGTTGTGGAAGTTCAGCCTACAGTCAGCGTCCACAGACTACCGGTGCAGTTGAAACTTCCCAGAATCAGGATTCACAGAACTGTACATAGTAACAGATTACACCCTTTCCATTTAACACCGGTACACCCAAAAAAGAGTGGAATTTTCCGTAGTTACTGCTACAACGGGCAGAAACTTCCTCAAGATAATTCTATGTACACTGTACAGACGAATCGCAATTCACAAGAGATGGGGGTTACATACCACCATAGTTTGCACCATTACATTGGTCATACTACAATTCCTATTTAATACACATAACATTGTTTCAAAGGTAAGTATAAAATTACTCTGAACAACTGCTTCAAAATGTGTTGCTTTTTTAAAGAGGTTTAGTATACATAATTGCTTGGACTGGATTAATAGGAAACACTTTAGTAGACTATCATGTTCTTCCACGGACAGTTAATCCCCATGCTACCTGGAATTTCTTAGAGAACGATTGTCACAACCATTTAAAATGTTCCCCTTGTTCTTTCAACAAGATGGAGCACCCTCGTAACTTCGTCCATTTGGCTCAACCCTTGACCACCCAGATCTCCTGACCTTACAACAGCCACAGATTGTTTCTTCTGAGGTTCTACGGGAATGGCTTCAAAATTTATTTTAGAGAAAGGGCGTCGAATCGCTTTTAATGGTGGATTTGTGTTTTTACACCCGTAATGTTTAGACGCTTGAGGAAGTGTAATTAAATGGAAGGAAGGCAATTTGAAAAAAAACATATGAGAAGGCTACAATCCGCAGTGCGAATCGTTGAATAACCTATCCCATTCCATCACCAAATTATACATCAAGAAGTGGGCGTGTCATTGTCGCAATTTATTGCTCAGACAGGTTATCATCATTGTTGATGTTTCGATGAAAAACAACACTTGTTTCCTGCACATGCTATGATAGGGTATACAAAAAGTGTGCGTGGGCTAAAATGTTTTTTGGACGAGAAAATCATTTTAATATTACCAACAATTTCGCATCAACATTTTTTTCGAAGATTTAAAAATTCGACTCAAATTGTTTTTTTTTTAATGAAAACGCCCTCGGATTGTCTAACTATGCTGTTCAGGAATATTTTTCAATTTTTCTACCGCCAAAGCCATTTTTTGTTTTAAGTGGGCGTGATAGTGGGCGAATTTTGAAAATGTTTGCTCTGCTTCATTCTGTTTTTATCCATAAATCTCAAAATTTAAGGCCGAAAAATTGGTGACGAACGGACTCGACTCGGCGAACGGTTCTGATATGTCAAAACTACAATAGCCTAATGCGATAGGGTATACTAATTGATAAACTGTATCTACTCTTTAAAGTCTAAATGAGTAGGTACCTTCACTTCGTTTTAACCATTTTTACCAGACAAAAAATGGCTTTTTGGCTTTTACCAATGAGTATAGAACTACATAGAGTACGCATCACAGCTTAAAATGTTGTAGCTATTTCAGACGCGGAGGGTAAGTGCAAAGGGAAACTTTCGTAGATCTTATGTGTCGTCTATGCTATTGTTTGATGCTGGGGTAGCAATGTGAATACTGGGGTATTAATATCAGTACCCCACAAAGAAAATGTTTGCTTATACTTACTCAAAAAGGTTGCTTAAAATAATTTTAAAAAATTAAAAAATTAAAAATTTCATAAAAAAAACTATGGTACACAAAGCGTTTTTTTTTTTTGGGTAACAAAGCAGTGGGTTAAAATTATCTATACACAAATTTACATAACAGTATTGTCGAAGAATTTTCTTTTGAACTTTTCTAATTTCTTCAAACGTTTACTAAAGACATTTTCTTAAGAAACCCCCATTAACAGTAGGACTGTTTGAAAACTTCATGTACTATATGAAATTTTGAGAGTATAAGAGTCAAAAGTTCTTGTAAAGACACTTGTGAAACTCCTTATCACTTGACACATAGTTTTTGGGGATTAAAATGTGTGGATTTTGAAAATGTTTGCACTTTTTTTGCTGGGTGCAACAACGAGTTGGTGTACCAAATGTTATCATCGTAACACAAAATTTCTGGTCCAAACACTGGTGACATAGACAAAGAGTTATTCTCAAAAGCCCGGCAAATCGCTTTTAATGGTGGATTTGTATTTTTGTATTCCCACAAAGGTGAGCGCACTCCAATTTTGTTGAGGTCGGTTTTTACTTGTGCGCGCCTTTAAGGAGAGGTCTTCCTCTACTGCGTCTGACGTCTGACTGGGAATCGAAAACTCTGCGAGCCGTAGTATTGGTGTCCATTCGTTCTACATGTCCTAGCCATCTTTAACATCCAATTCGGAGTTTTTTGATCAGGGGCATGTCGCTGTACAGCGCGTATAGTTCTTGGTTGAATCTTCGTTCACAAAGCCCGTCAACGCAAACGGGACCGATACTTGTCGAAGAATTTTCCTCTCGAATCGAACAAGGATTTCTTCATCCGCTTTTGAGACGGTCTATGCTCCTGCGTCGTAGAGCACGACTGGGATGATCAGGGTCTTATATAGGATCTCCTAAGTAGTCGAGTGAGGGCTTTACTACTGAATTGCCTCCGAAGAAACAGCGGTTGGCAAGAGTAATTTTTCCTTTAATTTCTGACGAAATGTTGTCATAGTAAATAGTGGGGCCAAAATAGACAAAGTCTCGTACTATTTAATAGTTATATCCCTCAATGGTGACGTTCTATCTAATTCGTCGATGTTGTGTGTCTTTTGCGTTGACACCATACACTTCGTCTTGCCCTCATTTACTGCTAAACC
This sequence comes from Rhingia rostrata, assembly GCA_949824845.1. Lineage (NCBI taxonomy): Eukaryota > Metazoa > Arthropoda > Insecta > Diptera > Syrphidae > Rhingia > Rhingia rostrata. The sequence continues at coordinate 119,082,615 of OX463755.1, forward strand.
CATTTTTGACGAAATCGATGAATAGGTGGTGGGTATCGATTTGGACTTCTTGGGTTTTTCCAGGATCTGCCGAAGTGTGAAAATTTGATCGGTTGTGGACTTTGCTGCCCTAAAACCACACTGATAAGGGCCGATCAGGTTGTTGGTAAACGGTTTCAGGTTGTTGGCATCGTTCTTTGTTCTTCGATGTTCGATGCTGGTGGGATACGCGTTGCACGAAGGTCTTGGCGGTCTCTTGCGATTGCAAGTATTTTCACTGTATTTCTGGATTGTTGTGGCGTGGTGGATATCCGCATTCTTAATTTGGCTGCAAAAAGGTAGTGGTCCGAGTCGATGTTAGCTCTTCGGAATGTTGGGACATCCAAAATAATGGATGCGTGCCTCTAGTCTTTCGCAATGTGATCAATTTGGTTGACCGTTCGTTTATCTGGAGACCGAAATGTCTCCTTATGGATATTGAGGTGAGGAAACAGCGTGCTGGCTATAGTGACACTTCGTTCCGTACCGAATTAGTCAATTAGTCTAAATCCGTTACTAAACGTGTTGTCGTGTAGGCTTTGTTTAACGTCGTACTTCGGTAGTCGCTCATAGGCTTTGTCAAGTAGCTCATGTAAACAATCCTTAGCTATATCATCTTTTTCCTTATGTTGCCGAATTTGGCCTTGATGCAGATAGTTAAGAACGCATTCGCTAATGTCTTAAAACATAAAACTTCTTGCCTAAGTTTGGTACTTTTAGCAAATCCGCATCCGAATAGTCGCTGTTTCTGCTCACTATAATACGGTCCGTAGTAGATGTCACAGTTTTTCATTCTCCTTTTGACCGGCCAATCCCATCGATGGCAGTAATGACTGCTTTGTAGCAGTTAAGGGCTTCCGCTAGTTGCTCGCTTGCACCTCTCCTGTTTAATGTTCCTACATTGCAAATGCAGATACGAACTTCGTTCTTTTTTTCGTTTTGCCGGTTCGGCAACAATAAAATCAGTACTTTCCGAGGCTATTGGTTGTTTCGTAACAATTAATTTTTCCATGGTTGTGTAGTTAACCTAAATCAACAGCGTCTAAACAATGTTATCTTATTAGATCTAAGAGATATTTTGTACCAGACCAGCGTCTTCTTCTCTATAAAGAACAAGTGCGGCAAGGTCTTGAATAAATTTCTAACGTGTGAAGTTTGGCCCTGAAATATATCTGAACTTACTAGACTTTATCCAATGACGAGCAATCCACTTTATAGACGATTCTGGATATCCTTCAAATCCACAACCTTTGGCTTAGCGAAGATTTGAAGGAAACTTGTCTCTTTATTGTAACGGCAGATGTTTTGAAGAACTTAGAGAAATCATCCCTTGACTTCTATTATATTTTATTTCAACGATCTACATGAAACGCAGTAACAGCTGATAGGCACACAGTCTATCTAAAAACAGCAAGAACGCTGCACAAAGAAAGCATTTTTTTAGATTGGAATATCGACAAAAAGAAGCTGCCACAGCATCGTTTCCTTTAAATGACTTTACATTAATTTTGTAGTAAAAACTATTTTTTTAATTATTAAACGAGACAATGCTTTACTCACCCGCCACTTTCCTTCCTTGTGATGTGTCAGCTCAAAACATAAAGCCCCACGTAAAATTTGCCATTTTTGGTTTGGCTTTGAGAGTTTTTGTTTTAAACAAGATCCGCCGCATTTTTGGAAATAAACCCCCCAGCTTTCAATTCAGATTCGATCCATATAATTTATGATATCGATGTTACATACTACATACTAACATGTCGAAACTTACAAGAAAGAACACCAAACCACTTCGTTTCTAAATTTTATTTACAGACAACTAACATTTTCTACATAACTTGTGCTCTTAGAGCTAAACTGCTGGGTATTTCAACATTGTTGACTTTTAAAAGACTGACCAAATTCTTCAAGAAATCTTGTGATATTTTTAGATCATCATCGGCTTCGAGTTGCTCGAATAGTTTCATCGATGCTGTGAAATTATTTTCCTTCGAAAACTTCATTAGCAACATGTTGTACACGTTTTGTTCGTTGATCACATGGCCCAAGCCCCGGCATGCCTTGGCCAGTTTCATAAGCGTCTGTATACTTCCCTCCTCGTTGAGATGTTCACAATTTTGTGTAAGCATTTCTTGGTTTATTCGAAACTCTGGATTGATGAGTAGCTTTCGTAGTTGATTTTCGGTGCCTGACTCAGCCACTGCCATGAGTAGAGATGAATTCGTATTCACCTGACCATGTATGCTGGAAATAATTGCTGTCACTTGCTGCAGTAATTGCTTGGCCTCGTCTTTGGTTAGATTGTAATTTTCATCATCTTCTGTGTTGCTGAGGCGCACCAATAGTGATGACAGCTCAAACTGCAGTGGAGTATGCCGAAACGTTTCAGCTAGTAGCTTAAATTCAGCAACAGCAGCGCGGATGTCTTTACGATAGATCCACTCGCGTATGATTGGACCAAGGAGAGCATTGTGCGATTTGCAGTAGCCAAGTTTCTTTAAGAAAAAAAAGTATTCTTTGGTAAGATTTTGGTCTTTTGGAAGATTGGGCTGTTGGGAAGCTAGTCGCGATATGTTAGTGAGCAGATTCCATACATTCTTGATAACGTAATCCCCACCATAGACTTTTCTAGTGTTAGCGCGATCAGCCAAGAGCTTTTTGGCTTCCTCTAATTTGTTATTTTGTACCATAAGAGAGGCAAAGTCGATAAGTTTATGCTCGTCAAGAAGAAAACCTAAACAAAAGTGTGAATAAGATTAGAATCGAAAAAGTAATATAACTACGTACCTGGAAAAGTATTTAACAGCTGTGTATGACTCGCTTCGGCAGCAGAAAAGTTTCCTAACTTGATATACATATCGAATATGCTCGCCAGCATTCCAGCACTCACCTCGACATTTTCTTCGTCACATCTCTTTTTAATTTCCTGTGCCCTTTCTAGGTGACCGCTTTTGACGCAGACCTGCAACAGTCGACGGAGGACACCACGAGTGTTCATTTCCTTCGAATCTAGCTCTACCAAATGACACTCTAACTGTTCATAGGTCATGTCTCTCGGATGGGGTAATTGTGAACCAGTCTTCTCAGAAAGCGGTAGACTAAGTGTGCGATCGACCATTATTGAAAGCATTTTGTTTATACCTTCTATGTCGGTTTTGTCATCCTGTATTTTAGCCAGATGGCCAACTAGAAGCTCCACCGCAGCGGGTGAAATTCGTGTTCCCAGTCTGCTTAGATTGGAAATAATGCGGCTTAACATGACACTGTCGTTACGGAGTTTATATATTCCAACTACTTCAAGAAGAACTTGACCAACAAAGTCTACTTTGGGATCATCCGACTTTAGTTGTAGTGCGTGAATCGCGTTGCTGTAATTCTGGTAACGCCTAGTAGCGCGTATACTAACTGCAATATTAGCTAACGGATTGATGAACTGTTTCACGTCTTGCTTCGAAGTGTATAGTTGGGCGATGTTAACTACGTCCTCCAATTTTTGCTGGAATATCAAATGAGCTATGATAGGAGTCAGCGTTTGTGATGTTTTCAATCCGCAATCTTCGAGTGTTTTAATAGCCTCTTTTGTGTTATCCAGTGTAACTGACAATCGAGGGAGCACATAGAACGACAAAGTTTCAAAGTCACAGTTTACGCCCAAGGAGGACATTTTTTTGAGTGCTTTCAAAATGCCCACTTCACCTCCATTTCGAAATTTATGCAAAATCACTGGCCAGAAATAATGCGGTCGCAGCTGTTCACTTCCAGATAAGGCTTCTAGGTAGAAAATGCCTAGATCAGGATTTCGCCGAATAGCACTGTCACAGGTAATGTGTAGGGCACGTGAGTTTTTACCACTTTCCACCAAGCCTTTTGCGATTTCTACGATTTTGTGGTTGCTTACTTTGCAGCGAAAGAGATCCTGCAGGAATGATACTCCGTATGTGTCAACATCTTGATTCTCGTTGAATTTTGGACTGGGCAGTGCATTCATTATAGTTGTTGCTTCATCGACACGCCCTGTAAAGATGAGTTCAGTACAAAGGTTTCGAATTATTGAAGGCACTTCCTTGGCGTTTAGAAAATCGGCAGGAAGCTGCCGCACAAGTAGCTCCATGACATGTTGAAAGTCACTCTGTGTTAACGCAAGTGTTTTCATGATGCGGACAATTTGAATCGGAGTAAATTGCCCGGCATTTTGTTTTAGTACGTCAGTAGCCTTCTCTAAATCGTTATGTTCAATGTACGCCACAATTAAATTAGTGTACGTTGATGAGCTATACTCTACGCCAGCGGCGTTCATGGTTTCTAAGACTGCACATGCTTCTTTCAAATCGTTGTTTCTTGAATAACCCAGAATCATGGAATTGAAGATATTTTCCGTGAGAGAAAAGCCCTTTTCCTTCATGTCAGCAAGTATTTCGCTTGTCAGCTTAACATCACCCACCTCACAAGAATATCGAACAAGTGTTTCATATATTTCGGGATCATACGCCACCCCGCTTTCTGCAATAAAGTTACGAATATCTGGCAAAACAACACCATTAGCGCCGTGAACTTTCAAGTAAGATATATAGTGCTGTTTCTTAAGTCCTCCATTTGTTTTCAGATAATCCCAGAGCTTCTGAAAAAGCTGCATCCGGGAATCGAAACTCTGAGAAGGCATTAAGTCCGCACAGGCTTCAAGAAGGAACACACTTTGTTCATCTGTAAGGGAACTGCCACCATCAAGGCATTCGATCAGCTTTTGGTAGTTACCGGGATGGACGTTACCGTGGGCAGTGAAGCCATATTGTAATTTAGAAAAGGCTTGCTCTAGAGTATTCACATTCTTCTTAGCTTCAGTCTTAATGGAATAACTTCTTTCAAGTTGAGGAAACCCCGGCAATCGAATGTGTCGGGCCGTTGGGATTGCATAATCTGTTGCAGCTATCTGTGGCAGTTTCCTAATGAAACGAAGAGTATTTAATCGCCAAATACTGCAGAGAACTCTTGAGTTCATCCTGAATATAGAACCACTTCACTTTTAATTAAAAAAATAATAAATTTTGCAATAATCACGTTGAGCAGCTCGCCGCACTCACAAATTATTGACGTTTCAGAGCACTGTCGGGACCAGATGATAAACGTATGACAGTAGGAGGAAGAAATCAGTCAAAAATAAATGAGCAAGTAGAATGTATGTAGCAGAAACATGTGAATTTGGAAGGGGGATGCCAATGTCATTTTTAGTAATCGTATGTATATAATTTGATTCCCTGCCTACACCAAAATATTTTAATATAGGCTGTGTTTCGATTGCTTTAGGGCCCAGTTAAAGCTCTCATTGAGCAACCTCATTGGAACACAGCACATGATGGAATTGAAATGTCACCCCATAGTTCGGTGAAATGGCAATCATTACTTAATAGTAATAAATGTTTGTCAGTGAAAAATAGGAAGTGATTTTCTGCGAAAACTATAATTATAAGCTTTGTTTTGACACCAACTCGCCAATGATTGAATTCATATAACAGCCAAAAGAAGTAAAAGAAAATTTTGATTGAGGGTTTTCAATGATAGCTATAACTCGGCCCTTAAATGGAGTTAATTTTTGACGTTTCTGCATGGGTATAAAAAAGTTGTTTTTTTGCTGTGTCAATTGGATTAAATTGGATTTTATTTGATTACTATTTTCATTAATTTCTCTAAAGAATTGGAACGAAATTCCTTTCTTTTTAACTTCTAGTAATAAAAAAATACCGAATAGATTTCAGAAAGACCATAAAAAAGACTCTTAATTATTAATTTTTGTCCGTAAAAGAAATATTGCTGCACATTTTTTGCTCATGACTAAAGATATCCGCCCTACTATTTGTTCATGTTGAATATATTTCCCATATAGCGAAACAAATGTAATCATTCCATCTTTTAAATCATTTTTTACATCTTATTTTAGGTTGTTTTACAACGTTCACTACATTTTCTGATATAAAATATATGTTCTTTCCTTTTTATTTAATAATATAATTGATCTACTATTTTCCCTCAAAATGTGAACACTGGTAACGTTGAATAATCCTGTTTCCACTTTCCTGTTTAATTTGTAATGTTATTTAATAAATACATGCTCAAATCTTTACTTTTGACAGATTAATTAATTGCATGTAAAAGGCAGAGCATCCATCTTAAACACGCCAAGTACACGCGGCTGTCGGTTGCTACTTATACACGCAAATATGAAATGATTTACAGCATAGCTAAAAAAAAACTCGCTCACAAATTCGTTTTTTATGAACGCCTCTAAAAATGCTCCACTAAATAATGCCATAATTATAAACACTGTTAAGTATATTTTTTTAATAGGATTGCGATTGCAAACCTAGAAGGTTCATCTTTGGAAATATTTTCTCTCCTTAAAATATCGTCTCTTCAAAACGATTTGATCTGAACTTCATTGGAAGTGATGGAATGAAATGTCGCCTTCATAACTTCTTATAGGAATTATTTAAAAATTCCGTTTCAGTTCGGTGAAATGGCAATCATTATTTAATAGTAATAAATGTTTATCAGTAAAAAATATAACAACACAACACATGATGGAACTGAAATTTTACCTCAGTAGCTGACTATAGGAATCATTGCAAAATTCCGTTTCATTCCGGTGGAATGGCAAACATTACTTCACAAAAATAAATCTTGATCAGTAAAAAATAAATAAAAAATTTTCTGCGAAAACAATATTTCAAAATTGAAATATTTTTGAATAATTTTGTTTTAAAATTTATAAGCTTCATTTTGAGACCAACTCGCCAATTATAGAATTATAGAATTAAGTAAAAGAAAATTTCACAAACTGCAGCCTTTTTAGTTTTCGCTTCTCAAATATATGTATGAGAAATAAGGCCGTGTGTAATTTGCGTAAACATTTTTGCCAGTGGATAATTTTTGACATTAGTACAATGTTGAATAGTGACCTCAAAAGCTGAGCCTGCTCATTAAAATATATCCAGTGGCTAATTTTTGAAATTTGGTATGCCTACTGAGCAGTGAGAGAGATGAAATTATTGAATGATTAAAAAATAAAAGCAAAATACATTTATGTTTTACAAGAAAATGTAATTACCGTTTTAAAATACACTTAAAAAAAATTTTGAAAATGGATGGTTACAAAAATGTTATGATTTCAATCGTTTCGCTATATTTTATATGTGAAATAAACTTTACTTGAACTAATTAGAATGGTAAACCTTAATCATGAGCACAAATCATACAACAATATTTTTGTTAGCGATAATAATAAATAATAAAGCCATTTTTGATAATTTCTCTGGAATCTATTCTCCGTATTTTTTTTTTAAACAAGAATATATAAAGAATGGCATTTTGTTTCAATTCTTTTGGGGAATCATTGAAAATAGTAGGTATTCAACTAAAATCCCATTTACTCCAATTGGCATAGCGAAAAGCCAATAAGGGTATTATCGTCGTAATTTTACTTCGTGTGAATGATTGTAATTTTACGACGACGTTTCATCTGTACCCCTAAATTATTCCTCGACCCACTGAATTGAATATCAATATAGCAATTTATTTATTGATCGATTTTCGTTCCTATTGTCATCTTTCCGTTCTACATAATTTTTTTTTTAAATTTAGCGAATACGTTTGATGTGTGAAAGTGACTGATTAAATGTCAAAAAAGCATTTTAAAAGTTTACAACGTTTACCATTTCAGTTTACGCACCCAATTCGTGTGTAAAAATTCCGATATTATTAGAAAAGATATCCCATACAACTTTTGACAGTTCATTTATCACGTCGAAATTGTTTCACGTTTACAACGCTTACAACGATTTTCCGACGTTGAATGAATACTACTAATTTGTTTTTACCCCTGAAGATATGTCAAAAATTAGCCAGTGGGTAAAATTTAGCCCGCAATGGACACACGGCCTAAATACACTTCGACAATCAGTCAAAACATCAGCAAGCCGTTTATGTCTCTTTTGACAGCGATACAAGATACAAACTAAAGATACGCATTCCATTCAGACCTATATAAATTTTTACTCGTTTTAAACCAGAGAAGAAGTTGTACAACACACATTTTTTTAATTTAGCGGAATGTGAACCCAGCTTAACGAAACCACATTTAATCTCTCTTATTCTATACATCGTAACACAGTTCAGTGGACAAGAAGTAAACAACCCACTTTCCCATCCAAAGATTTGTCTGTATTTTGGGAAATTTTGACATCATCGATATACGGCACTGCCATGCCAAAAGAACTCTCAAAAAAAAATACAATACATAAATAGAAAACACGTGGACATTGTCGGTTAGTATACCGTCTTACAATATGTTTAACCTCACCATTTCGCTAGAAAATAACTCAACACAAAAAAATCCCTCGATATATTGAAAAAAAAAACAAACCCCCAGCAACACCAGTGTAACGGAAATTCCAATAGGAAATTTCAGTTCCTTACTGGCAACATTACAACCGGCCCAGCTCGTGTTTTGTTTATTTTTGTTAATTTTTTCTTGCGTTTGTTTTGTCGTCGTTTTCGTTAGAAACATTTTTTCGATCTTAAGGCACGCGCCATGTGACCGAGCGAAACAGAAACAGTACACCAAGTGAAGTGAGATTTTTTCATATTCCGTCACCTCACCACCACGGTCATATCTAGTACACACATACCGACTTTGATTTTGATGTTACTATTTTTCGGGGCAGAGCTCTTCCTTCTGATTTGTTTTCTGCACAAGTGCAGAGCTCATATTTGTGTTAATTTCTCTAGTTGTGTGAACCTATAAACAATAATTGTGTGTGAAAAAAATTTATTCGCAAAAAAAGAAAAACTGCGAAAATTGTGTGCGATTCAAATAAAAACAGTTTTATATAACTTGCGGGTGCATTGTATGGTGAGTCTAGTGAATAAATTCCATAACTTTTTTTATTGCTTCAAAATTTGTTTATTACTAATTTGCGAAACATTAAGAGAGGGGATATATTGGCTTAGCAAATTGTCTGTTGTTGTTGTCGCATTTGTCATTGTCCCGCATTGCGTTTAGAAAGTTGAATAAAAAGTTCTGTACAAGTGAGACACGCAGGCAAGGCAGTTCACTGACTTCCACCTCCAAATGTTCAAGTAAATTCGCATTAAATCATCGACATCATCATCTGATGAAATATTGTTGTTGTTGTAATCCGATGACTTTTTTTATTCGAGATGTGTAGTAGGGCCGAGTTTATCTATAGGTATTTTTGCACGCGGGTTCTGTGCAGGGGGTCTGCGCCTCTGTGCAGGCATTTGGGCAGGAGTTTGGGTTGGTCTGCCTGCCGACAGTACTCGGCACGGCACGCCACTTGTTTTCGAACAGGATTTCTACGTTATTCCAGTAATGGAATGACCTAGATAGTGTGTGAATATTCCTGATTGATATTTAGCAATGCGGGGCCGTTGTGTGTTTACATAGTTTTTCTTTTTAATTTTCACGTCATTGATTTGATTTGTTGATGCGATCGACAGTCATTGTGGTTGCATGCATGGGTATGTGAGTTGTATATCAAAATAATGCCAATCGCAACCCATCTGTGAAATGTTTGCTTTAACATCACTTATACATGTATGTAGACAGCTAGCCTACTACAAAACACGAACCTACCTAGGTGTATTAAAATAAGTAATGGCCGGCCGTTGCCGTGTATTCCTAGATGGCCTGGCCATGGGTAAATTTCCAACTTTGATGAGTTTCTAATGGCTTTTTAAGAGAACGATAGTAAGAGCGGAGTAACGAGAAGTTTTCTGTAAAGAGAACAAAATGAGAGTCTAAAAAGACTATTCTCGATTTTGTAAATTTTTTGTGTTCCTTTCCTTTCTGTGGCGTGGTGACTGGTGATGGAGATTCGTGATTACGATTTAATTAATGAAGTCGCACATTTTTATCGTGCAAAATTGTGCTTGTTTGATGAAATGTGATACATGGTTAAGGAAGTTTAACAAGCTCAGTTCATTTAATAGATATGTGTTAAAATAATTAACTTGTACTCCTAAAATCAGTTCACGAACATAGTGAAGTAAAATTAAATACTTGATACATATAAAGAGTGATCCATTTCGAGGTTCCCTACTTTTAAAGAAAAAAACACAGAAAATTAAAATTTAATGGAGAATGTTTATTATCATTTGAAAGAACATTCTTTGGCATTTATTTTATGAAGATTATGTCTATCAAGTGTTGGCCGTTGCTACGTCGCAGATGGTCCACCCGTTGAGTTCAATTTTCGATCACTCGTTCAAGAATTTCGACTGGTAACTTGCAAATGACACGCGTGATGTTTTCCTCCAAGGCCTGAATTGAAGCGGGTTTGTCGGCATAAACTTTTGACTTTACATATCCCCACAGGAAAAAGTCTAACGGTGTGATATCACACGATCTTGGTGGCCAATCGACCGGCCCAAAACGTGAAATTATGTGCTCACCGAAATGTTCTCTCAATAAGTCCATTGATTGATGCGATGTGTGGGAAGTGCACGAAACACACAGAACACACAGAACGTGAATTTTCATAATAAAGTTGAACAATTTGTAAACGTTGTTTACGCGTAAGTCTTTCCATTATGAAATGCCAAACAATACTAAACAAAAATAACATGACAGCATGACACGACTCACACGTGAGCTGTCAAAAAAGGCTATTGAAAAAAGTATTTCTACTGGGATCACCCGTTATTATGCTTATGCATCTTGTAATTTTGAAATTTGCTGCTATATATATATATATATATATATATATATATTTATATATATAAAATAAATTATGGTTGGCCGCGGTGTAGTGGTAATGTGTTCGTCTGTTGAGTGGAAGGTTGCGCGTTCAATCCCAGCCAAAATCCATTTCACTTTTATTTAAAAGAAATTAAAAGGTCGGTGTAATACCTTAAAGTATGCACACCATCTTGAATTTCTTCAAATTTAACGAACACAAGAAAAAGTGACTCCCCAAAGCTAGTGCGGACACCACCCATGGGGTTTAAGTCTCCACTACATCCAAAATCTTTCCTATCCTCTCTTTCTTCCCCTTCTCAAACGCTCGTACTATGGTAAACATATAAAGGGTATTCATAACCCCTTGAGTACGTGTAAATTATAAAAAAAAAAAACTTAAAAGTTTACACGAATTGACATTAGTGCTACCACTTAAAATTATATGCTTGGAATTATATTTTTGTTCAATGTGTGCGTTATTTGGTAATATGTACTTACAAGTTTTGAAATTAATTCACATGCTTAATAACGTGTGATTTTTTAAGAACTAAGTTTTTCAGATTAGCAGCACTGGTTAGTGATGGCGTCCAAACGTCATCTGTCAAAGTAAAAAGTTTTCAGTATACTCTGCCATTTAATAATGGAAAGACTTCAAACAAGCAACGATTGCAAATTATTGAAATTTGATATCAAAATTCGTGCTCTGTTAAAAATGTGCACCGTTTGTTACGATCATATTATGGTCGTCATAATCGACCTGGTGAATCAACATTTTTTTGCCACTATTGGCTGAGTTGAACTTGGTTGACATGTAATTACATCACGACGGTACACCATGCCACACAGCTCGTGAAGCAAAAATGTTGAAGGATGAATTTGGTGAGCAGCTTATCTCTCGAAATGGCCCTGTGAGTTGGCTGCCAATATCCGATTTAACGCTTCTTGATTATTTATTGTGTGGTTATGTAAAGTCGTTAGTCTATGTGGAAAAGCTTAATACGATTGAAGCCTGAACATACTACGCGTAATTCGTGGAATACATGCCAAAATGCTCGAAAAAGCGATGCAAAATTGAACCTTCCGAATGGACCATTTGAAACGGAGCCGTGGACAACATTTACATGAAGTTGTCTTTAAAACGTAAATGGCAAAGGCCTATTTATCGATTACAATAAAAAAAATTGAATATTTGATGCAAATTTTAGTGTTTTATTCGATTGCTACATAGTTTTGAATAAGACTGGTTCAGGCCTCTTACTCTCAGCAAAGATACGGAATGTCTTACCAAACCAATATTAGACTTAAAAAGCCTAATTTGAAAAAATGAGACAACCATTTCCTATAGCTATTAAGAAAAAAAGGTTCGTAGCACATTTTCTATCCGGGCTAAGGGTATAAGACTGGATATTTATCCAGGCTTCACGAAATAAATATAGGGGGAGATGGGGCACCTTGATACGATTTGCATTGGAACTCAAAAAAAAAGTATGCGTATTGACAATAATAACAAAATAAAATATTGATTGTGTTCACTGTGGTTCTAGCTATCTTAAGTCATCTAAAAAAATTGAGAGCTTTTTACTAAACAAAAATTTTACATCACATATCAGGGGCACTTTGATTCATAGCCAAATAAAAGTATGTATTGATTGAAAACTTTTATTTAGTAAAACAAGTTTCAAATAGTATTATAACATATATTAATACAACCAGTATTTAAATGTTCTGTAATCCATGTCAACATAGGTTAAAATAAGTTTTAATGAATAATAAATATAAATAAATCAATAATAAAATAAATACTTTCATAGGTATTAAATAAATATACATAAGGGCGCAAATTTATAGTCGCTTAAAGTTGCCCTTAAAATTATTTTATCACGTACTAACACATTTTGATAATTATAGTCGTTAAAAAGTGTACTTTAGCGTTATCACTCTGCAATAAAGTTAAAGCAACAGAAACCTCACTTTAAATATTTAATGCAGAGTTAGCGTAATGTCACCTGGCATTTTTAAATCGGGCAACGGCAAGGCACAAACAGCTGAAATATTTTTCAATATCACTTTTAGGTGTGTTTGAGAGTGTTCACTGAAATTGGGTTTGTTTGATTGTCAGAACTGTCACTTTTTAGGTGAGTTTGACTCTAGAGTTATTAAAGGTACGTTCGTTAGTATACATCAACTAGCGCTACGTTAAAAAGTGTCTCTATTGATGAAAATAAGTTAAAGCTAGCTTAGCATTTAAAGTAGATGTTAAACCCTATTAAGCCTCGATTGACTATAAATTTGCGCCAAGGTGTTTTAGGTACAAAATAAACAGTATTCAGATTGTTACGATAAGTCTTCAAATAACTTTGATTAACATTTTTAATGCCATAAGTCTATTTTAAAATTAAATAGAGAAGCTGTTCTACTAGAGCCTTTCTTGACTATCGGATTTGGTGACTTCAGGATAATGTCAGAAATATTAACAGAAGCCTCATCGTTAATATCCGGAAATACAAAAATTCTAGTTGGCTTGCGTTTCAGTTTGCTTCTGTTGTTTCAGTTTATTACCTTTGTTATAACGTAATCCCCTTCCTGAAGATCACTGGCCACAGGCGGTATTAACAGTGTCATCATCAGACAACTTCATATTGATTTCTGCGGACCCGAATGATTCTTTTCTTATCGAATGATTCTTGTAACTAAACTTCACCAGAACAGGTTGAAGAGTCCGATTCCATAGTTATAGTCTTATGAGAAGTTCTTTTTAGTTCTTAGATGGGTTTTGGATCTAGCTCCAGCAATTTCTGATAATTTCTTAGATCTGTTGCACGTTTTCGTTGTTGTTTTTTATACCCTATCCTATAGGGATATATTAGTTTTGATACATAGTTTGTAACATAGTGAAATAATTTAGCAGAGTCGATTAAGCCATGCCTGGCTGTCCGTCCGTCTGTAGGTAACTGGTTTTTGGACCTTAATTTTAGAACTAGGATAATGAAATTTGGTACGTGCTGTTCAAACAAGTGTAAACATTTTTTAAATCCGCCCACTGCCAAGCCCTGTTTTTATTCAAACCTTATTTTAGGCCGAACCACTCAAATTTTTGGCAAAGTTTCTGAACGAGATATATAGACAATCCTAATGTTTATATTTCGTCTATACAAAGTTTTTGACTACGCCCACTTTGTTTGGGGCGTTTTAAGTAAAAAAATGTTTTTCGGTCAAATTTTAAATATTTCGAAAAAAAATTTATGCGAAATAATTGGTTTTGGTAATGTAAACACAATTGGCAGGTTTTAAATTTTCCTCAGAGGCATCTTGTGGTTGTTGGTTGCTATAAATTTCACAAGGAGTAAAATCTTCACTTGAGAATGCCAGTTTGTTAAATGGTAGGCTAAGCTCTTGTTGTATTTTACAAGATTTTTTTTCTAAGTCTATACAAAAAAAATTAAAAAAAAAACACGCATATAAATTAGCAAAAAAAACATGTTTTGCACTTCGTATGTGTATTCTGCGAACCTGCACATATCCCCAAAGAAAATTATACAATGGTGTCGAATCACACGATCTTGGTGCTAAACTGAACCTTAATTACATTAGAGTTGCCCGATTTGACCACAAATTGCCGGTTCTATTCGAAAAAAAACACCCTTTATTAAGAGGTTCATGGCGATTAAGGTATCATAATAGTGAGTTATTAATTTTTCCAAAATGTTAAATGATTTTATATTCCCTGTATTTGTAAATAGATTTTCGTGTCGATATAATTCAATCACTGTTCGGTACCTACCGTACCGTACCTTTGTAAAATGCGCTTATCTTGGGAAAATTAAGAAATTTTTATTCATAATTAGAAAACCTCCATTCTCCTATAAGTATTTTTAGTTTTTTTTTAAGTTTATCTTAGGTGCGTTTAAGTGTTTAGTCTTCTGAAATAAATATTTATATTCATATTAGGTATGTTCAATTTTTATCAGTGTGGTTTTGGTATTCCTTTCTCCACTTAACCACTCATATCTATGCCATTCAAAAATTATAATTAAAAATCAAAAACGCTTTTAAAAAAAAATCCCTCCAAATTATTGTTTCCTTTCTGTTGCTCACGAATTAGTTTTACGCACCTGACTTTCAGAAACCGCATAACTGTTCATTCTTGTTTTCTTGGCATATCTACGAAAAAGAAACGAAACAAGACAAACGAGAATAGACAACATAAACAAAAACAAAAAAAATCAAACAAAACCATCGGTCTTTGCTGGCTTGGTTGGCTAATCACGGCTATTGCCTTGCTGGCAACGTACAATGTATTCTGATACCATATTTCATCAATCGGTGGCGTTGCTACGGCTAGAGATCGCCTTTTAGTACAACAAACAACGACAGCAGATTATTGCCTTTTACAAGGGGATTTTTACAACCTACAAGTATCTAGTGTATCATTCGGTATGAGATAAATACAATTAATCGTGGGCGCGCGTTTTAAGACGAGAAACTAATAAGAGACCAACTTCATTCTGGCGAAATAGAGAAACAGATTCTGAGAAACCTGCGAAAACAAAAAATCACCTGCAAACAAGTTGTTTTTGTTGCGGTGGTGGTATCTATCATTTACCTCGTGACTATCTCGTGAGAGCACACTTTTAACTCAACCAATGACGCGCACAAATTTAACGCTTTTGGATTTGGTTCGTTACATGATTCAATGGTCCCGCAAAGTTGCAAACCTTGGAAAAGTTTTAGAATTTCAATGTCTCCATCACATTTATGTTATAGAAGTAAAAAAAGGGATTTACATAATATAACAGCGACACCTATTGGTGGGCTGTTTATATAATTTTTTTTTTTTAGTTTTCGTATATATGTCAAATGTGATGGAAGAGTTTAATTAAATGGGGTATTTAGTTAAGTTTGTTCTTACATACAAAAATGGGGGGTCACACAAGTCATAATGTGAATAGGACGCCATTTTGTTATATATAAACGAAATTGGCATCTGTTTTTATTTGAATGTATGAAATAGATGATAAATGATAACACACTGGGTCCAAAACTTCCAAGCTTTTTAGTTTGCTGTGGTAAAATAGAGATTTCAAAAAAGCTCTAAAGAAGTTTTTCAAAGTTCACGCTGCATTAAAACAACAGACAGGACATTTTTCAAATAAGCTGCAACAATAATTTTAAGTTCTTCTTAATTCTCTAATTGTCGAAAACATAAATACTAATGCACAATTTGCAATAATTATAGTACATTCGCGTTATTGCATAACTTTTGACCCACCTTGTACAAACTTCAAATAACAGAAAGCCTACAAGTAAGTTCTCAATATTGTACCATATTGCATAACCTTACTTCAAAATATAAAGTCTTGAAAATTTTTAAGTGTTGTTTACTCGGTAGCGACTTACTAACACATAATAATTGTACATTATTGTATAACCTTTGCGTCTTCATTGTTCAAGGTGCACACGTAAATTAAATGCAGCAGGAAACAATAAAAACAAATTAAATGTAAAAAAAGCTTAAAGTTGTACTTGTTTTCAAAATACACGTGGATGTACATCAGTAAAAACAAATTCATAAATGTTTTTCCCAACAACTCTTATAAAAAATGCAGTAATCAACATAACAAAATTAATGCAAACTGTTTACCGATACACAATAAGGCATGTATACATTGAAACAATTTAAAAGTCTGTTTTTTAGGTATACACACGCCAGTTTTTTTATCGCATGTATCTTATTCTAATTAAAATTTAAACAAAACAAAATACCTGCACATGGCGCATAGCAACTAAACAAAGAATATCGTCGACAGCGATGCTCTGCTTGTAAATTGTTTTGTATAATAATTGTTTACTATAAATAAATAACAATCTGTCAATGTGCAACGAGAGTGATCTTTACTGTATGCCACAAGCCCATTTGATTTAGAATATAATCATCTTGGTTTTATGCATGCGATTGATTTTTTTCTCGACAATTGTAAATAATGGCGGCCTGTTGTGGCAAGTAGAGTATAATGAAGGTGGCATCGCAACGCTGTCAAAGTGTTATTATTTGTCATATCAAAGATTATAAAGTCATACAGATGACGCATTGAGGACATATACAGATGACGTATTGAGAACATATAAACATATGGCGGGTTGTGCCAATACGACCCGCCATAGAACAATTTTTCTTGTATGTAATGCGTCATCTGTATGACTTTATAATCTTTGGTCATATGCAGAAGAGGTTACTGGTCGGTAAAGTAGAGTTTTTGTGATCCCAATTTTATACCCTTCAGTAGAAATTTGAATGTAAGTTTAGGATAGCGTCTTTCCTTTTTTCTTATTAAGCTATTCTAACTGAGGCTTCCAGAAGGCACAGTTAGAGCTTTAAAAATCTAAACAACGACAGATCAAAAGGTCGTGGAAAGGATTTAAAACAATTAGGGTTAATATAGAAGTTCTGGTATTTTCACTCCATAAATATTTGCTCCTGTTCTGCAAGTACAACTACAATTTCGGCTTAGTCATAACGTAGCTCAAGAAGACGGAGAGTAAGGTAGACACTGGTCGCCATGAATATGTTATAATACAATCCAATCTTTTTCAAAGTATGGTAGCCAGGCCCATCTTTTTGTGCATATGATCTGACAAATCATGAGAGCAGTATCAACGGTCAAGAAACGCTTAAATAAACTCAGCCCTTCGGATTCGACCACGTCGCTAGATTGTTTAGACAAGAAGGTATGCCAATAGTATTTAGAAGTAGTGGCTTCAAAGAGACTGGTTCCGCAAATGGCATTTCCTAAGCTTGGAACAAACCGCTGTGATAAGAAAGGGTGTTTTATCTGAGTCTAAGCAATTCCTCTGAGAATATGCTAGCACTGATTCAGTATTCAATGTTTAATCCATCTGCAGGAGATGGTAGAGAGTTAGGTTATCCAAGTTTACGGTGTTCCATAAGTACGTTCCTAAGATATGTACTCAGAATTCAAC
Organism: Rhingia rostrata; assembly: GCA_949824845.1. NCBI lineage: Eukaryota > Metazoa > Arthropoda > Insecta > Diptera > Syrphidae > Rhingia > Rhingia rostrata. The sequence goes on from OX463755.1 coordinate 119,100,358, forward strand.
TCTAAGCCTAAAATGACATTTGACAGTAAATTTACAACAATAGAGCTGTTCATGAAACCATCTCCCTCACAAGTGCGTTGTCTCTTTTTGGAGGAAAACAATGGGATATTTTATGTGTTTCATGAGACTTCTCTCTCACACGTGTATTGTCTCTTGCATTAAAACATCAAAATCACTTGGAGGAAAACAATGTGAAAACAATTATATGCGGGGAGTGCTGTTTTATGGGGTTATAGAATTAAACATATAAAAATATAAGTTGTTTACTGTGAAATACACATTATTAACTTATAAAAACACAAAGTGAGTGTGTTAAATCATAAAATTGATATAAAAAGAGTGGAATTCATGATCATTATCATTGCAAAATGTGAATATAAAGTATTCTGTGCAAAAGTTTGTGTCAAAGTCAGGTTTGCCATTTGACAGTTTGACACTGACGTTGTTCTGAATAACTCTATTCCATTTAAATATACAAGTAAATAAATTTCTAACGTTAATGTTGTTGTGTCAATGCATTTCAGGCATAAAGTTGGATCGTTTGTAGTCATAAAGTACAAGGTGGGCCAAAAGACGCATAATAATCGAAGTGGACGATTTTTCGACCAAAATCATAATGAGCGATGAGGTTAATTTCCACCTCAGCGGGTACGTGCACAAGCAAAACTACCGCTTCTGGGGCATCGATAATCCACGAGTAATGCACGAGAAGCCATTACACCCGCTCAATGTTGTTCAGGCTGGAGTAGTCATCGGCCATTTTTTTCGAGAACGCCGCTGATCAAACGACAACAGTGGACGGTCCGCGCTATAGGGCCATGTTAATCGAGTTTTTTTTTGCCGCATGTGGTTCCAACAGGACGGAGCAACGGCACACACTGCGCGATCCACAACCGACATTCTGAAGGCCAAACAATATCGGATGACTTCTTTTGGCCCACCTTATATAACAAGCTGACAGCAGCTGTATTTCGCTTTTACTCAATACTCAATAAATTGTTGACATTGACATGACATCACAGTACTTCGCACATGAATGCAACGAACTACAGACACATAACAGCACTGGCGACTGAGGCCATCGGCTGGGACATAGCAAGACATAAATACAACAGAGAGAGACAGATAGATACATAGAAGGAAAGCCATATAGACATAGATTTATATTGTCTCATGTTATCGCACAGGTGGCCTCAGATAAGCTGGCGATTTCTGTAGAAAAATAATGCTGCCAAAGCTGGGGCTCAATAAATTGTTAAAATCCAACTTTGAACATTATAAATATATTTTTAGTAAAAATTAAATTTATTCTTAATTATTTTTTAAATTTAAAAATAACTTTATATTTATTTTTAATTGAGAACTTTAGTCACAACATTTTATTTAATTCTGTAACCTACATCTATTATACATATTCAAGTTATTTTTTATTAAATACTTAACTCCGACTAATGTCATTGAAATTTTATGAGTTTACTAGCTGACTCCCAAAGTTACATAAAGTCGTTAAATTTCTTTTTATATGGTCAGTTTTAAAATAATAATTTTATCGAATTTCTTTACAACTGAATGACCAACCATATATTTAACACATTCCTATATTGAGTGTTTCCCGATAGCCTCGTTTTGTTTTTAATTGATAATATAGTTTCGGGAGATTGTAAAATGGTGCGTTTATTAGCCACTTCTACGGGTAGCCAAGTTAACTGGGGATAGAATAGACATGCTATCTTTTAATCTATTTTTTGGGTTAATCTTTCAAGGGCACTCTTTAATGTTTAGCAACACGACGTACAATCTTAAGTGTTAAATTCGTTGAATAACTTCGAATTTGGTATTTGCTTTCTGTTCCGGTAATGTGTTTAAATATGTTGTTTATCATAATTTTTTTAAACACAAACGTTGATTTATATTTTTCATTACTTTACGCTGAAAATAAAGATAATTCGTTCGTTCGTTCTATAACATGAAATGCATCGATCATGTTTATTGTTGGCAAATCAATTGGTTTTAAACTTATCTCAGATGAGGAAAGCTGAAAGATTGTCCAAAAAGATATTTGCAAATGTTTATTGACTCTGCGGAGTCACTTGTCCCGAAACTAACAATAAAAAAAATAAAATTTTTAGCTCAACAGGCTCGTTAGTAACCAGGGCCGAGCTTTCTCAAAACAATTCATGTGTGCGTGTGTACTTCTTGCGCAATGGCGGGACCTCCTGTTTCAGCCGACTCCGAACGGCGAATTTGAGATAAGCTTTTCTTGACAGTTGATACTACTCGGATGATTTGTCATATCATCACGAGAGGAGGGCCAGTGAAAAATCATTTAGGTGTTGCTACGCCTGGGAATCGAACCCACCCTTTTGCGCTGCACCATCGTACCTTTTGCGCTGTACCATCGCGCTACTGAGCCGAAAGAAACAATACTTAAGTATTTATCTCTCCCAAAATTGCGAAAATGTGACAAACATCCAAGAACATTATCACTGTTATGAAATTATGAAAAGCTTCCCAAATTTGCCTTTGAATGGTAGGCTCCATTCTTTGTTGCAAAAATATAACTTCGCACTCAGAAATTATTGTATTATCGCTTACCGATATTTGAGGCAGTGTTTGGGCAGTTAATTTTTATCTAGGTATGTGAATATTTAACATCAGTTACTTTCAAGACTAAAAATAACGAGTGGTGGGTGCACGACTGTGTCGTACGCAGCTTTCTATTTGACGATTATCATAATTTGGCCTTAATACACAAAATCATTCATTTTGATTATTGATGCTAAAAATGATGTAAATAATGTCGAAATGTGATTATACATAGGAACATTTATCCCGGAATGTCAAGAATTGGTGTCTATGTGAATAATAATGATTTTTTGATATTGACCAAAACTAATTATTTGGAGTTGCAAACAGTAATAGTAGCATATAAATTAAATTTCATTCAATTTGTCAAAACAGTTTGCGAGAAATTGACAATTTCCTATGTTATCTAAATCCACAAATCAGTTATATGGATTCGAAAAAAACTGGGTATGAAGTTTTGTTAGAACTAATATACTTTTAGTAAATATATATCAAGTTTTACCAATATCATACGAGCCATTATTGATAAAATTGAGGTTATGTATCATTTTTATATGGCAGGTACCGTTAAAAACATGGCTTAAAGCAAAAAAAAAATGGCCTGAAATTAAAGTCGCTTAGGCTGGAAAGAACATTACGGACAGACGGACCGATGAACCGATGATCGGAATTAAAAAAAAAACATTTTTTGGGTTTCGCTGTCATCGTTATGTTATGTTGAAATTGACTGTGCTATATCCCAGGCCACGAATCTTGCAGAATTCAGTCACTAATTAGTGTTGGTGTTAGCCTAAGTAGTATTTTTTTCGATTAGTGGAAAGTAATAACAGATATTTACTTCACAGAGTCCATAGGATGGTGTGGAGAGGTTTGGGGACTTTTCAATCACTTTAATAATAAATAATAGTTTATTACAGAAACGTTAAACGTAAAACCGATATAGAACATAGAAAGAAAAATTTTGGTATATTTTTTTTATTATAAAACAAAAAAAAAGGTTCATGCATGTGCATTAACAAGCAAGTACAATCAAGATGTCTCCTCACACTTAGCATGAAAACTCACCTCCCGTTTTTTCGCACACACTCCATACACCATTTGTTTAAATATAAATAGGTATCCACGAACGGTTTACGTATTAAATAATCGTATCTAGTCCGTAATGTAACAAAGTTCTAACAACATAAAATATCTTCGAATTTAACTACTAAGTTATTTCGGACAACACCCATGGAGTAAGTCTCCACTACATCCAAAATCTTTCCTATCACTCTCTTTTTTCACCTTTTCAAACGCTCGTACTGTGGTATAACATTTAAAGGGTATTCATAACTCCTTGAGTGCGCGCAAATTATAGACAGCAAATATTGGATAACAAACCAAAAGAAGAGTGACCAATGCTTACATATTAAGAATTAGATCAGCACCATATACGATTGAGTTTCTGAAACATCAGTTTATTCTGTAAATATAATGTGCAAACTTTATGCCAAGAATTAACTGTTTTTTAAGGACATAGATAACTGCGCTTGTCATCAAAAAAGCCCTTCAATAAAAATGATCTTATATAGCAGATGCGTTGATAAGCCATTGAATGATACCCTTTAAAAAACTGCGGTACGCACCCTGAAAAAATAATGACACAAATCAATATTGTACTACTGTTAACTTGCGTAATCAAAATTAAGAGCTGTTTTCACATTAAAACCACAAATCAAACAAAACAACAAAAAGTACACAGAAATGAAACAAAAAATAAAATCAAATCAAGCAGATCGATGTTAATTGCTGTTTGCATAAGAGACGCATTTCAATTAAAATGTGATTAACATCTGTGCTTTGATTGAATGTATCTTCGAATCTATTTTAGCTGCTGCGCGCTCAATCTATTTTATCCAAACATCTCGAAATGCCTAGTATGCTGTTCAGTGAGATACATTTTTTCCCTCTATGCTTTCTTGGGCTTTAGTGTTTCGGTTCAGTCGACTTGTTGTTGTAATTTCATTTTTTCCTTTATATTAAAAATAGACACGCTCGAAAGACAAATAAAAAAAAAATAAAATCCGTGTGTATGTACACATACTTTTAAATGTCATTTGACCAAACACAAATTAAATAAAATTCTTGCTAACGTTACAGAAATAAAATAGGTTTCCTCTACTAATAGATGGGCTTATTTGTTCCCACCTTCTCACTAGCCATTAGATGGCGTTGTTTATTTTTAAAAATAAAATTCAAATAAAACTAATGTTTTCAAGCGCGTGCATTCACTTTACTGTTGGAGTGTAAATAAAATACGTTTGCGCATGTGTAAACGAAAAAAAAAAACTTAAACAAAACGCTTCTTCATTTAGTTACTAAAACAATACAAGCAGATACCAGATGAGATGATTAAAGTGGAATTCTGTTTCTTTCTGTTTACAAAAATAAACTGCAATGGTTATTGTAGCGAAAAATAAAAATAATGAGAAAACAAAACACTTGGCATATCTTGTCGGCATGATCTTCCCATTTGATTGGAAACTAATGAGGCTTATAAGACTGAAAAACAAAAGTCTGATTTCAACAAAGTAATTTAATTTAATGACAAAGTAATGCGCTCTGTGCATCCAAAAACATGCGTTTAACAAAACAATAAAATAGACGAAAGGGGATTAAACTAGACCTGCCCGCCCGCATCTTGTAAATCATCATGTTGAAGTTTTTTTTTTTAAACAAGAAAATAAACACACGAGGAGCAGAACATATTGCATACATGCGTTAAGTCTTGTTAGTATCACGAACAAACGAAAAACGCGATCTATATTGCGAAACAATGGAATGTTTCAAACGTTTTTTTTTAAATTGTAGATGCTGTTGGCATTATGCTGTGACATTTAAGAATACGTTATTTGCATGCGTGTGTGAGATGGCTTTGGGTGGTTTTTGAACGGATGTATAGTTTTTTGAATTTCCATGAGGGATGTGATATAATTGAGTTGAATTATTCTTGTCTCAAGCTATTTATTTTTGTTCGTAATTCTGATGCGTCCTTAAGACCCAGTTTCAGTGAAACGAAAACGTATTTTTGTTGAGTGCAATTTGAACAAAATAGCCCAATGTTGGTCCTCAAAGCAAATGAAAATGAAACATAAAATTAACTAGCAAATAAATTTGTTAATATTCATGCTGTTCCACTCCCCATAATTTGTGTGATGTGGCTTTGGGTAGGTACAGACGGATATATAGGTTTATTATAGCTGTTGCCATTTTACGAACCATGCAATTTATTTTCATTCATAATTTTGGGTTTTAAATTTCGCTATAACTAACTTTTATAAAAGGCGTCATAAAGGGATGTTTATAATTAGCGGATCGATTAAACAAAAAAGGAAACCATCTATTGAAAAATTGTTTATCAATTTTTAACGCACACCATTATTTCTTATTTCTTAAAAATAACTAATCCAAATGTAAACCCCTTGCGTTTGTGGCACTTATTAAGTCGAACAGTGTAATGGATTGGCTTGTGGAACCCTCGATGGCTGTCATTTCGTGATGAAAATTTGCAAAGAAATGCGCACAGTCGGTTTATTGGCGTAAACTCAAAGATTTGAAAACTTTGGGACTGCGGCCCATAAATGGCATCAAACTTGACTTAGCCCTTCATTTGTGTGTGCGAAGTTATTAAGATGAACTCCTGTTTAACGCCCAATTCCAATGGAACATTTGTGAAGCTTCTCATGACAGTGATACTCTTGGGTGTTTGTCAGACTTTTGCAAGAGGTAGATCAGTGCAAAATGCAAAAAAAAAAACGCATAATGAGTTTCCCTCTCGGGATTTGAACATGGACATCCTACTAGTTAGTTCAACTTACTAAACAAAGCCACCTCTCCTAGAGAAACAATTTTAAGGGAAAACTGGACGGCTAGTGTCAGAGATGGATAACCTTCCCAAACGCTCTGAATTCACTGTAACTGCACATCCCCTACCATTTTCTAAATAATAAGAGCCGATTTAGGACAATGAAGCGGTTTCTGATGCTTGCATCCCGGATTCGTTGCACTCCAGTAGAGGAAGTTCGTATTATTCACCTGTCTATTAAGATGAAAATTAGCTTCCTTTGATAATAGTATATTGGTAAATGATGAAAATCGTTCAATTACTTTTTTTACGAAGTCAAGCCTCTGACTGGCATCCTGAGGCTTTAGTTTATCCACATATCTATTGATTGTTATAGGGGTACTGCCTTAGGTCTTTCTGCAAAATACAGTGTAATGATGATCTATGCACATTGAAAGCACTACCTTGCTTACAAATTAAAAGCTTTGGATCGTCAAGAACATGCTGATTAACACTACATTTTCTAGCGTTCTTGCTGAACTAGGTCACTCGGATTTCGGTTTTTCCATTTTAATACCAGTTTCGTCTAACTTTTTGTCCCATATTCGAATGAAAGGTAGGTTTGGCATATCATTTTAAAGTCTTCTACGCTCTACATTCGCCAGATCACCGTTTTTGTAAAACTCTTACGCACAATGCGCGATGCGCTCCCGATAAACGTTACATAGCAATTGAATTCCATAAAGGTAGGCTACTAATTGACATAACCTCTGGCCGATCGTCCTGAAAGAGGTGTTTATCAAAATATTTATACTGGAAAAAAGTGGAAAGCTGTGCGGCAGAGTGTTGCAAATGATCGATATCCAAACATGTGGCGGGCTGTGCCAGTACAACCGCCCATAGTAAATTGTTTCTTGTATGCAGTGGGTCATCTGTATGACTTTATAATCTTTGGTTATAGCAAACAAGCTACCATAGTAAAAGTAATTTATATTTACTTACTCTGATAGGTCAAGTATTGGTTTTATGAGCGAAATCGAACTCGAGGTTTTAATCAAACCTGTGATGGAGAAATCTGAAAAAGTCGGTCTGTCAATTCTGTCCGCCTGTGCATGCAACTGGAGACTTGTTTGATATACGAGATTCAGAGGGATTTTGGTATTGGCATTATAGGTACCTTCCTTCCATATAACGGTTTTGGTAAAATAGGAAATTTCCCAAACACGATTTTGATTTAACTTGTTTTTGAAATTAAACTACACTGCTTATCAAGTTTTTCTCAACAAAAAACGAAATAATTGATTTTAATATACATATCGGGCAAATTTAGAAATCTTCAGCATTTATTGTCCAGCTGAATAAAATTTAATTAAATTTTGGCAAAATAGGAAATTTCTCAAACACGATTTTGATTTAACTTGTTTTTGAAATTAAACTACACTGCTTATCAAGTTTTTCTCAACAAAAACCGAAATAATTGATTTTAATATACATATAGGGCAAATTTAGAAATCTTCAGCATTATTGTCCAGCTGAATAAAATTAAAAAAAAAAACTGAGTTAGTATTAATGTTTGCAACAATGACCCAAAATTTATTCCCGCCCTAATGTCACTCAATGGAATTTTTAGTTTTTGTCAACAACGGGCCTTTACTTATTTTCTTTGAATTTGGTTTTAAGAAGTCTTATACTAGTTTTATTTAAATTCAAAACCAGAAATTATTTTTTATCAGAGTCGCTTAAAAGCAGCCTATTTATAGTTGTGTCCCTAATTGGAATTTGAAAGTATGTACCTACCATATACAAACAAAAAATAAAAATGTTTGCCTAGTTGTACCTAATGATGGAACTACCCAGGGCCTAGGTTTTTCTCACAACCATTCTTGCGCGATTGCGGGACCTCTTGCTTTATGCCGAATCCGAACTGCTAAGTTGAGGTACATTTTTTTTTTGGCAATTATTACTACTCGGATGATTTGTCAGATTATCGCGACAGGAGGGCCAGTGCAAAATTATTTAGGTGTTGCTACGGATGGGAAACAAACCCATACCTTCTGCAAGGCAGTTCGTTGCACTAATCATCGCGCCACTGACTCCGCACCACATAAACGATATAAAAACCCTCTAAGCAATTTTTATGAATATTAATGCATGCATTAATACATTAAATTATACATTTAATAAATTAATGGAAAAATGTTTTAATTCAAACGTACTAACATACAATATGTTCATACAAATACCAAAACTATCAACAAATAAAATATCAGATTTTACGTTGTTTATTTCTTTGTTAAAACCAATAGACTGTTCTAAAGAGTTATTTGTATTCTTTTGGCAATATTTGCCACATCTTACGTATCATTGAAAATGTAAATAAACGAAAAATTTATGATTTTTTTTGGAATTACTAACTTGCCAATCGTTTGTATATGTTTTCTTTTTGAGATTATCTGTTGAAATGTATTTATATTTTATATTTTTCCGGTATAGTCTTGCACAAAAACAAAGTACCTACGTTTAAAACAAAATGTATCCATTACAAATATACATAAATATAAACATTAAAAAAAACACTATTTTGAAAAATACAAACAATTTGTCAATTTATTTTTGTGTGTGTATTATTTCCGGTATTTTCTTTTGCGATTCATAAATTGAAATATTTGTGATTTCCATTTTGGTGGGTTTTTTCTTTAAATTTGATGTAAAATATTGTATTGTTTGTAACTCGTTAATTAATCCTGAGTTACGTATAGTACGTACAAATACGCTGAATAAAATTTGCGTATGTTTCACATGGAAAAACTATTTTTCTCAAATTAGCGGATAGTTACTCTGTGTTTATTAATAACACTGCGTTAATAAACAAACATTGCAAAGTTTGTTACGTCAAGGTGACGTTTGGTTTTTAAATTGTTACGTTAGGTTCTATTGGGTACCCAGTGGTTTGCCATAATATCTAGATTAAATAACTTCTAGTCATTTGAAACCATCGTGAGGTTTGTATCAAACAGATGAGAGCTCTCACTTCCACGTGGGGCAAATCCAACAAAAGTTCCAAGCAACAGACTTATCAGTACAGGTTCCATTTTTTTGGGTGATAAGTATACAGATACAGTTTCCTTTATAGAAACTGGACAGTATCCAGAGGTATGATATCTATGTCAATTTTAATGTGCGGTTATTGAACGAGATTAATTTCTTCAATTAGTTAAAATTCAACATTGCAAAAAAAATGTTGGGAACAACTAGTCTACTCTTAGGTAAGTTTGATCTGCTGGCCAAATCTTACGCTCAATCTTAAAAAAAAGTTGTTTTTTCCGAAACCAATATTTCACTCTTATTACTAGAATCTATTAACACACCAATTTCCTCAATATAGCATATCTGTCGACATGATATCCCACGTCAGACATTTACTGATAAAGGGGTATATAAATAAATAAAATGGAAACTCGTGCACAGTATAAATTGAAATATTTCCTCAGCCGATAAAATCAAGCACATGATAGACGCTATAATATTTTGCGAAAAAGAGCGCGCAGACAAGTACAGTCAGTTTGCGAAAATTGTATATCATAGGGTAACACAATTTGGGTTTGTGAAGAAGATAACACCTTTTGTTGACATAACAATGAGCGATCTCAAATTTTTTAAAACCGCGTTTATTACAACACTTATTCATACCGTGTGATTGTATTAGCTTTAAATGGCATTTCGATTAAGGATCTATGACAAAACTTTTTTCTAGTTTTGACAGTGATATAAATAAAATGAGGCGTCTGTTATTATTGGAAAACGCGTTTGTATTTTTTATTGGTTATGTTTGCTTCCCCTTATCAAAAATGTTCTTGAAAAATATGTGAATATTATTTATAGTATTTTAATAGTTTCTTTGCCCGTGTGATGCCCAAGCCGTATTCTCTCCTTTTCCACTTCCTCAAAAGAAAATATTGTGTTTATATCGGGTTTTTTTTGTAGAACTTGGTTTTTCAAATAGAGATTAAACTGACATTTTGTGGTCAAATCGGGAAACTCTAATGTCATTTATGTTCAGTTTGGTTTGCCATTTCATTATGACAAAAAAACAACGCTTGCAAATCGTGCAAATTCATTTCGAAAATAATTTTTCAGTTCGCGAAGTTTACCGCAAGCTCCGCCCATTTTATGGTCGACATAATCGTCCATCAGAGCCATTAATTCGGTTAACCATGGATCGTTTTCGCACTACGTTTACTCTATGTGATAACACGCATCCTCAGAGACGTCGAACAGTGCGCACCGAAGAAACAATTTAAAATGTAGAGCAAAATGTTGAAGAGGACCCGAATGAATCGATTCCCCACCTTGCACAGCAATTAGAGCTTTGTCTAGCAACGCGAAACCGAAAATGAGATTGATCTCGATGCTGATTTTCATCGCAAAATTTTGTTCAGTAATGAGGCACAGTTTTGGTTGAATGGCTAAGTCAACAAAAAAAATTGCCGCATTTGGAGTGAAGAGAATCCACATGAGGCGCCATTACATCCACAAAAACTGACTGTTTGGTGTGCTCTATGGGCTGGTGGAGTCATTGGGCCATACTTCTTCCGAAATGATGCTGGAGAGTCAGTTACCGTTAATGGAGCCATGATAACCGACTATTTTGTTCCCGAACTGGATGGCATGAATGTGGATGAGATGTGGTTCCAACAAGACGGCGCTACATGCCACACAGCGCGCGTCATAAACGATTTATTGAAGGAAATATACGATTTGGGGATATGTGAACAGAAACGTTAGGGAATTTGGAAGCCAGCATTCATGGTGGGTTTGCCGACATACGGCCCCAAATGCTCGAAAATGTGGTTGAATATTGGACCTCTAGACTTGGCTTTATTCGTCAAACATGCATTTTCCTTGCCGAAATCCTCTACATGTTCGACATGTTTAGAAAAGTTGATCCAACGTTTTGCGTTCGCTGCATTCCGTGTAATCCGGTGTTAAGCGACGTAGTTGAATCACCCCTGACGTGAATTCGATTTCGGTTAACGCTCCAGACGAAAGTGGAAGGTTACTAAATACGTTTGTACAGATTTCTATTTTTTCATGAACCTTGGACTTTTTTTGATGATTGTAAATGTCACTCTGCTAAAATGGGATCATTTGTTTATGAATCTTAGAAAAACACAAAATTTTAAAATTTTCTTGAATTACACATTCAAAATGTTTATTCTTAAATCATCTTTTTAGATTCATGGTTAACAAAACGAATCGCAATCTGTTAACAAAAAAGTTTAGACTGACTTTGACCTCTACCATAGAAATGTAAAAAAAAACAACACATAAGAAGGCTAAAATCCGCGGTGCGGATCGTTTAATACCCTATCCCATCCCATCCTTAAAATAAATATCCCTAAAATTTCGGCTTTATGGCGATGAATTATAGCAAATGTTATTGTCAGAACATATTGTTCAGCCAGTTTATAAAAATAATTTATGGTTCGACAAAAAAACAACATTTTTCGCCTGGTTATATTATGGTGTAGTGTATATAAATTGTTTTTGTATAAAAACGCCTCCAAAAAGTGGGCCTGGCTTAAAATGATGTATTGAAGAAAGGGTTATATTAGCATAACCAATGGTTTTGCATCAAAAATTTCGAAATGTTAAAAATTTTACTGAAAAACGTGTTTTTTTTACTGTAAACGTCCCCAAAAAGTGGGCGTGGCAAAAACTTCGTATTGTCAAACTATGGGCATTAGGATTGTCTAGATATGTTGATCAGACACTTTTTCAAAATCTCTAACAACTTAAACTACGTTTTTCGCAAAAGGGAGCGTGGCAGTGGGAGGATTTTAGAAATGTTTACACTTGTTGTGCTGGGAGCAACAAACAAACACATGTACCAAATTTCATCATTCCAGATCAAAATTTATGGCCTGAAAACTGGTGACGTACAGACGGACAGACATGGCTAAATCGACTCAGCTATCGATACTGAGTCGACCCATATACTTTAAGCTATATCTAGCTAAATTATTTCTCATGTAACAAACTATGTATCAAAAGTAATATACCCCTATGGGATAGGGTATCAACAGTCCGTGTGTATAATGTGAACACTGCAGCTGATTATCGAAACCATTTAAAGCAATAGACATCAACAGTCATATAAATTAATCAGCTGTCACTTTAACACCAAAGAGTCGAACAAGTGTCATATTTTGTTCGAAAACAAACTACGGTATGTCTACAACGAACGTATTGTAACAATGAATCGGCTAGTATAATTCATCCTATTTACTACAAGAGTTAAGCTCGTAGAATACGTAATGTGTAACCAAATCTGCCTTCAGGTAAAATTTCACATAAATTGCGTAACTGTACTGATACAACAACGGAACTTTTGAACGAAAATGTCATTTTCAATTTGGTCTTAGTTCAAAGTGTCACTTTACTAAAGTTATAAAATTGTTTACGGTTATATTGATCATCTTATATATAGAGAATCCACATTTATTTTTCTTCTGTCTAAAATTATGCGCGCAGGTAGCTCAGTTGATAACATTAAGGTCAAGTCTAGAAATAAAAGTAATATTTGTTTATTTATTTGTTAAGAAGCGTGATGTTTTATGACAAGGTTATAACAAATACTTGTGCGTAGCTACTGAAAATTAAGTAAACTGCTATAGTAGAAATTATCACTAAACCAATAACGAATTTGTTTAGAATATGTTAGTTTCGCAGATAGTATGCTTATGTAAAGTCAGGGAAAATAAAATTGAAAAGTCGATGGACTGTCTTATCAGCTGCATATACAATATACATACACTCTTAAAAATATCAGATTAGTTTGTACTATACACCATGTAATTGATAAACAAAATTAAAACGAAACTACTAATATGAGCACAAAGAAATTAGCTGGTATCTAGATCTTAAATCTATCTGATAGTTAAGAATAATATTAATAGATATAAACAGTAAGTATATTTAATATGTAATATAAAGCCTTGAGCATTTGTTTATTATGGATAATAATATGATTCAATGATTATCACACAAAGATTTGAGGTTTTGCTTTTGTTAGTGTTTATTTTTTCAAATATTGCTTATCCGACTTAATTGTTTGTAGCCAGTTTAATGATTAAACTTTTTCTGAAGGCATTTTTAATTAAACCAAATTTTATTTGATCTAAGTACTTCTGCCTTATCAAAACTGATTTTTGCGTACAAAATGTAGCCATGTTATAAACAAACAACAAAGCTAAGCCAATATTTCGAGTTATTTTTGATTAATAATAGTTCAGATTTACAAAATGACGCGTATTTGTGATTGAATGTAGTTTTAATGTAATTTTGTATTTTTTTCGTTAACTAGACCTCTTCAGCTTTATAATAAGTGGTCGACCATCAAAATCGGTCGAAGCATTAGCTGGGAATTCGATTCGCAAGTCACGCTAGACGTCCGAAACATTAAAAAAACTCTAAAATTTAACCCGAAACAACATGTTTATTTTAAAAACGCCTTTATGAACATAATTTCGAATGCAGTATTAATTGGTGTAAAATAAATATGGAGAAAACTTTTGTTTTGGAGTTGTAAACCCATTTCAATCAGTTTTATGGAACAAAAACGGAAAGATGTATGATTTTGATGATTTTGGATAGTTCAGATTTACAAAATGACGCGTATTTCTGATTGAATGTAGTTTAAATGTAATGTTGTATTTTTTTTCGCTAAGCGACCTTTATCTATCAAACAATAACTTCCCAACGAACAATATTAACGGATTCCTTTCATGAGGCCTAAGAAATAACCAACTGGGAAACCTTTTAGCAGAAGGGGAAAATTTTAATCTCAGCTAATTAAAACAAGCCTCTAATTTCTCAGGTGCGATACCCTGTTAACTTTTTCGGAGACCTAGGATGAACTTAGCTGTAGGAAATCATAAATGCAAAGCCATAGAAATAATATGTAAATTATATTGTTCTATAGCCATTTTGGTAAGTATATCAAAATAGTCATTACTCATTGAACATAGATCTGGAAAATGTATTATATCGTAACTTTTAACTATTGAATCTAGTTGAATCTGAATGAACTTTTTTTTTTTAATTTATATTAACGATTAAAAATAAAATACAAATTTTTGGCGCAATAGCCTCGTTAGTACCGAGGGCCGAGCTTTCTCCCTACTATTTATATGTGCGTGTGTACTTTTTGAACGATGGCGAGACTTTCTGCCGACCCCGAAAAGAGAACCCGAGATAAGCTTTTCTTGAAAATAGAGTTGTTCAGGACAATGTCAGTGTCAAACTGTCAAATGACTAACTGACATCATCTGTATGAAAACAAACTTTGACAAAAACTTTTGCACTTTTTGTTTTTCTCATTGATATTGCATTTATATTCACACTTTGCAATTATACTGGTCATAAATTCCACTCCTTTATGTCAATTTTATGATTTAACACACTCACTTTCCATTTGTATAAGTTAATAATTTGTGTTTTACAGTAAACAGCTTATATTTTATGTTTTTAATGCAATAACCCCGAAAAACAGCACTCCCGCCATATAATTGCTTTCACATTGTTTTCCTCCAAGTGAATTTGACGTTTTAATAAAAGAATGTGTGAGGGAGAAGTCTCATGAACCATATAAAATTATCACTCATTGACTTATTATATGGACTGCTAGTGAAATGTCATTTTAATACGCTTCTGCTACTGTTTCACTGCGGATAAGTAAAGAGACAAATGCCGCCGTGAAGCTTAAATTTCCGAAGTAACATGTTAACAAAAGAGCGACATCTTATGCGAAGAGATTCATTTCCATAGCGACATGTAGCGTCATCTATTCAAAAGATGGAAAACTACAAAGAATGATTTCATATAAATTGTACAATAAAAATGCATTTCTTTACATATTGACCCATAAACTGAACAAGTTTTGTAAATTTATTTCTTACTTATGTTTTTTTATCATTTTCATCATTTTGCTTTCTTAGATATCCGCAGTGAAACTGTGGCGTGTATGTAGTTTTGAAACACACGTGAAGTTGGCTAATGGCAGTCCATATATAATAAGTCATCTATAATTAGTTCTCATTGTTTTCCCCCAAATAGAGACAACGCCACTTGTGAGGGAAATAGTGTCGTGAACAAATACTACTCGGGTGATTTGTCAGATCATCGCTAGAGGAGGACCAGTGAAAAAATGTTTAGGTGTTGTTACGGCTGGGAATCAAACCCATACCTTCTGCGCGGCAGTTCATCGCACTATCCATTTTTTTGTGCAGCTTGACTACCTTTACTAATTTTCTTCTTTATTTCTTTCAATTTTAATTTTAAGGCGATCTTGCAAGGAGTTTATACGTACTCCTTTATGCACCCACCACATTTATTTTTCAATCTCTTTGTTTTGTATGCTTACTAGATTCAACTGAATCTAGCATACATACTGGTTGTGTAAAAATGATTATGTGCAAATTTTCACGAGCAACGTTTTACATATTTAGATCTGAAAGAAAAGTTCAGAGGGTTATATGTTTGGTCAGGGAGTACAGTTGGAAGATTAGTGTGATTGACTAGTAATTAAAGGTTATTTTATGGGCAGTCAGTTCAGTTCAGGCACAAATAAATAAATATCTGTTGGGAAGATCATGTTTGGAAAGTTTAAAGTATCCCGGAAGTTTTTCTCAGTTATACGAGGTGTACCATCTTTTATGTTGGTATGTAAACAACGAGTATCTTTAACATTGACTTGACATTGACTTGTATTGAAAAAAAAAAGTTGTTTAGTTGCGGTCAATTAACCTGCAAATCGTCAAAAATATCGTGGCAAACAAGCGCCGTTACAATATTATTCGTTTGGTGTAGAATTTTGTTCGGTTTCCAATTTTTACGCTAATCCTTTTTTTGTCTGTATTTCAGTGATTATACCCGATCTGATAGGGGTATATTAGTTTTGACAATAAGTTTGCAACATAGAGCAATAATTCCTATAGATATACCTCAAAGTAGATTGATTTACTCTTAATAGCTAGCTGAGTCCATCTAGTCCGTCCGTACGTCTGTGTGTCACCGATTTTGGGGACTAAAATGTTTAGCTAGAGTTTTGAAATTTGGTATATACTCTCTACCCGACGAAGCAGAACAAGTGTTCTTATAAGTGTACTTTTAAAAGAACGTTATTTTTTGCAAAACGGTAAGGGATTTAGAAAAAGTTTGTGAACAAGATCTTTAGACAATCCTAATGTCTATATTTCGTCTAAAAACAGTTTTTTGCCACGCCCACTTTTTGTTGGTGTTTTCCTACAAAAATAAAACAATTTGTCACCCTACGCCATACCATATGCATGAGGAAAACGTTGTTTTCTTGTCGAACCTTAAAAGATTTTGATACACTGTCTGAACTATCTTTTGTGACATGTCATTTTCAATATTAAGTTGTCATAAAGCCCATATTTTGGGAACATTAATTTTATGGATGGAATGGGATAGGGTAATAAACGATACGCACAGCGGATTATAGCCTTCTCATATGTTTTTTTTTATTGATTTGCGATCTTTACTTCAAATAATGATAAAACTATTAACAAAACATTTAATATTGTAGTTGCAGCCATTTTTTATATTTAATAAAATTGTTCACCGAAGCCTAATCGAAATGAAAATTTCAAACTGGCATAAGGATGTTTTTAAATCTGTTGATTTGCAAGTAGGTGTAAATATCGCTTGAAATCGAGATTTTTCAAAATTCTACAGCAATCATCATCTCAGGGTGCTTTTTGAGCGTTAGACTTTAACCTTTGAAATGGTTAATAAAAAAAGACCATTGTTTATTCTTATTCATCGAAAGAAAAAAGTGATCCTAATATGAAAGGAACACATTTTTGGGTGTGCGTCATAAGTCCAAATTTATAAATTTGGCTTTATATCGCTTTATAAAAGTGACTTAAGACCAAATTCTAGCATTTGGCATTATGACGCCTCGATAAATCGACATTAGACCAAATGATTAAAGTGACATAAAGCCAAATGGAGCTCAAATCAAATTGTATATGCACGTATTAGGAAAGCAAACATAATATGCAATCGAAAGGTTAATAAAGCCAAATTGGCACCACATTTTTGTCCCAATCAAAAAGGCTATATGTGTTGCACCTAAATTCAGGTGGAAAGAAACATAAAAAAAGACAAGGGGATTTCAGTTTCAGATGAACCACTATTGATCCAAGAGTGTATGCGAATTAGAGAGAACTTATCTTTCGGCAAGGAAATATAATACAATTAAACACTTTGAAAATGTTGACCCGACTTTTTTAAACAGACTTTTTAAAAATGACTTATGAAAGCCTGATCCTCAACAAATTCACCTTGATAGCAAATTGGATCCATATCTATGATACACAAACGATGCCGGGCATGTCAGCTAGTACGAAAATAAATAAATAAACCTTCCCGGCGAACAGAGTATTAGGTGGATTCTTTCCACCCCAAAAATGTCCACCAAAACTTAAATTTCGTTCAGTTCAGTGAATTGTCAAAGTCCATGTGACATGACATATTTGAATATTGATTTCGTGTCTCATTACCAACACACCCGCCCGGGAATGTGTCATAACAAATAAGTGACTACAAATAACCAAGTAATTGAAGTATCCATTCACACATTCGTAAAATTAAATGAATCTTAATAAAAATTCCACCACAAAACAAACTTAAAATAAGCGTCTCTCACACATTTACATATCGGGTAGTTATATACATATATATAATGTTTGTATGTATGAACATAAAAGAAATATAGGGCAACAAATTAAAAGCCTGAATGGAACGTAGTTCAAGTTTCCCTCGTGCACTGCGCCATGCTAGTGTAGTCACAATATTTTCGGTTTGCGCAGCCACCGGCAGCGGCCTCTTATCACCTTCACACATATGTATAACCAAACAAGTAACAGCGTACAAAATGTTCTACATAAACAAATGGCGCAATGCGCAAAGCTTCGTTTTCGTTTTTTTCGTATTCTCATGTGCTGTTGGCCTTTTACAAAAAAAAGTAATCACTTATCACTTTGTTGACTAAAAACCAAGTAATATGAAGTAAGTATGTAAATTAAACATACACGATCAGAAATGAAAAAAATAAATGAAACGAAGATCACGACGATGAGAAGTTGCGCCGAAGCAGACCTGATTTAAAATTAAACAAAATATTCTTTCCAGAGAAAAAAAAGTAAATATCTGAACTTGAAATGCAAATGGAAACTCTGTAAACATTAGAAACATGTCAACGAAATCTATCCACACAATTACCTCCTATATTGCATTTCCTTTTGGTAGACCATTTTCAATTTGGTTTTCTAACCTTTGACCTAGTGACTGCTGACGGTATCAGATTTTATATTTAAATAATCAAAGCAGCTGAGTGCCTGGCTTCAGGGCTAAATGTGGAGAGGTCAAATGCGATAAATTACCTGAGTGTGCAGGCAGATTTTAAGTGCGTTGTTATTGTCTCACGGTGTTCTATACAGACAGCTTGAAAGGAAAATAGCCTGACAGAACAAAATAAAATATTAGCATTGACAAAGAGAGAATTTAATTAGATTCTGTTACGATCAGTTGTAACGATTGATATGCTTGTTATGCATGTATATTGTATACAGATATAATGCAGGTATACCTTTAGTATGACCGGATATTCATTTAAATATAATGTTACGTAATAGTTTGTATATGGGGGACAGGAGATATTGAAACGTTTGTTCGATTCTGACGACCATTCCAACTTCTAGAAACAACCGGTCGGATCAAAACGACCGTTTGAAGAAATGTCTTAATAAAACGTATAATGTAATTTTAAAGTATATATTTTCTTTTGGAAGGCTTAAACAGTTTTTTTTAATTCAGTATACATATACCGGATACAGCCAAGGATACAAGGCTCGAACAGTATACTGTCGAGATGAACAAGGAAATATCGTAGTTGAGACACAGTCGATGCTGAGGATATGGAAGAACCACTTTTGCAGACTGTTAAACGGTGATGACGAACAACATTCAGCTGTCAGGCAGAACCAACCATTCAATATTGGCAACAGCAGCGAAAACTGCCAACCACCCGACCTGAGTGAAGTGAGGATAGCAATATCTAAACTCTTAATAAGGTTGCCGCAAATGACGGCCTTCCCTCCGAGTAACATCCACCAACTTATAAGCCAAATCTGGACGGAAGAAAGTATGCCTGAAGAATGGAACCTCGGCATCGTTTGCCCGATCCACAAAAAAGGAGACCCCTCTAAACTGCGCCAACTACAGAGGCATGAATCTCCTCAACATCGCCTACAAGATCCTATCTGCCGTAATATGTGAACGCCTGAAACCGTTTACTAATAACCTGATCGGCTCTTCTCAGTGTGGTTTTAGGCCAGGAAAGTCCACAACCGATCAAATTTTCACAATTCGGCTGATCCTGGAAAAAAACCTAAACTCCAAAATGATACCACCCACCACCTATTCATCGATTTCAAATCCGCATACGACAGCATTTATAAAGACGAACTATATAGAGCCATGTCCAGTTTTGTATACCGCTTAAACTCGTCCGTTTGTGTAAGATGACGATGGAGAATTCTCGCTGCTCCATCAGGGTCCCCATCAGGACCCTGATCATCCCAGTCCTGCTCTACAGCGCTGAAGCATGGATCGAGGAAAATTCTTCGAAAAATCTTCGGTCCCGTTTGCGTTGACGGGCTATGGAGACAAAGATTCAACCAATAATTATACGAGCTGTACTGCGACATAACCCTGGTCGAAAAACTCCGCATTGGACAACAATACTCCGGTTCGCAGAGTCTTCGATTCCCAGCCAGACGTCGGACGCGCTAGGGAAAAACCTCGCCTTAAGTGGCGCGCACAAGTAGAAACCGACCTCAACCAACTCGGAGTGCGCAACTGGAGGCAGTTAGCTAAGGACCGATCTAATTGGAGAGGCATGTTGGTTGAGGCCCAGGTTCATTCCATACTGTAGCGCCACTTAAGTAAGTAAGTAAGTGAAGTGTTTTTCGTTCCGATGACACATACATACATCGAATGGAATTTTATCCTCCGACGAAGTATACATTTCGAAAAATTGTCCGTTCCGACGGATACCTCGCTAGGGAAGATTATTTGTGCCAACTGCTGAAATAAAAAGTAAGTCGGGTGGTTTGTTTGGTGGCAGACACAATCATAATGCGAACTTTAAAAATTATATCATATACACTACATCCGGATCTCATAATACATTATTACCAGGCCTAATTTCAGAACGCAGGCAACACCAATTTTTAAAAGTGTAACAAACCACTGATCGAAGTTGTTTTGGAAAAATCTCAACATTTTCGGATGTGATGAGAAATGAAATGAAATGAAATTGCAGTTCATCATTCTGCACATTCTCCGACAGAAGCATTGCATAGTCGTCATGTACAGTGTGAATCAATCGAAGATATATAAGGGACCTACATGTGTCCCCTTCGTTAATCGGATGGGTTCAGTCAAATCAATGAGAAATTGTCATTGTACATCTACCACTTAAATCTGAATTGTTTTGTGTTAGCCCTTGCAAAACTGTTTCACATTACCTTTACATTACCCAATGCGATGGTCATCGTTGGAACAGTCAGTGACGAGAAGAACACACGTTTGTGGTGCAGTTTCTTTCATTACGCTATTCAATTAAATTGCGGCTTTCTTTGTTTGAATCCCTTAGTGTCATTTATACCCAACCGCGAATATAAAATTTTGATTCTCTTCTACGATACTTTAAATTTGTTTAGCCCAAGTATTTGTTGTACCTCGTATTTGGAATCGTGGAAATGCCGTCCATACAGTCTGGGAAGTGGCACCTTCATGCTTTTTCAAATGAACTCGCATTTCTTTCAGAGCTTTCTCATCGGCAATTATTTGCAAATGTTTTTCGATGGCCTTTTGTGATCCAAAACGATTTTGATCCTCCAACACAACATAGGTTCAATGATTTTAAAACCAACTTTTGATAACCAATTACTGCTTGATCCGTGCTGTTGTTGTCAAAACAAACATAGTTTGATACGATTTGCATATAGTCTCCCACAACGGTTCTTCCGTAAGTGCCAAATATCGGGCAGTATAATCATTGATCACATATCCAGCAATGGGAATGGCAATGTTTTACTAAAAATTTTGCACGTGTGTCTTGCTTACTGCACTGCATGCAGAGCCACTGCACCTGTGTTTTGACAAATCATTGGAGTAGTACCAATTGTCAAGAATAGCTTATCTAAACTAAGCCGTTCGGATTCGGCATAAAACAGGAGGTCCCACTATCGTGCAAGAAGTACACACCCACACATGAATGGTTGTGAGAAAGCTAGGCCCTGGGTACTAACGAGCCTGTTGCCCCAAAAATTTGTATTTTTTTTTAATATTAGATATTACTTTCTTAGTAAACAACTACATAGTTTATTGGCTGAATATAGAAGGTTATTGCTTCTATACAACCTTCAAGCAGAAGCTGTCGCTTTGGGACATTAGCTCAACCGATACCCTTTAAAGTTGGTTTGAACTCGAAGTGTTATTAAAGCTTTGGGTTCTGCTACAGTAATACACACATTTTCGAAATCTTAAGAGTGGATTCAGCTACATGACAGATTTATACCGACATTATGATCTTCGAACTTCCTCACACTTGTACTACTTGTGTGAGGAAGTTTGAAGAACATTTTGATTATTCCAACTTTATTAACCGGTAATAAATTAAACATTTAAACTTATGTTTACCGCACTAGTTATAAGGGCTTTGAAAAGGATAAAATCCTTATAAAAGCAATTGCTTCTCGAAATTGGAAATTTTAACCTTTTTTGAAGGAAAATTGTCTGTTGCTGATGATGGTAATGCTTACGACCTAGCCAGCATTTGGTGATTCGATTGTCTTTGGTTTCGCTATTTTATTACGCCATGACATCAAACGAACGTTCGTTAACATTTATCGATTACATCGTATAAGTTATTTCTGTAAGAACATTTTGCTTCCGCTCCTTGATACATCTCGTATTTTTTGTATTTTTTTTGCTAGAATACATTAACCCAGCGGTGTTTATATAAAAATCGAAATTAACATTTATTTTAGGAATTTCTCTAGCATTAATATTGATGTCGTTAAAGGGTCATGATTCGCCATGGAAAACACACTTAAAATTTGTGCTAATTTTTTATGCGCTAGTAGGTTTTAGGATGATTCATCGATTGTATGTCAGTTATAGAAATGCAAGTTGTTTACACAAGTGAGATAGCTTTCGAAAATGATCACCCACACGCAATCCGTGATCAATTCGTATCATAAAATCAGACTAAAGATCTCTGTAACGTTTTCAGCTATATCTGACAAACATTGACGCAATCGGAGTAGTGCTCACGTGATGAAAGTTTATAGATTATCTAAAAATAATTCATTTTAGTCAGAGTCAGAAGTTATTGTTAACGTAGAAATTTATTATTTTCACATTTTCTATTCAATACCCGGTAGATAGTCAACTTGAGTTCGCATACATAATGATACAATCCAAAAATGTAAGCTTTTTGTTTGTGTGTCGTGATCTGTATGAGGGAGCATTTCATCAATTAGTAAGGTAGTTTCGCAGAGTCTATTTTTCAGCAATTTCTAAAATTTAAGGAAACCAAAAAAAAAAACAATCCAGTCTAGAGCGCATTCAATATAAAAATAAACAAAATCGTAAGCAATTTATTAGCCAACTGTCTGTATATGCTGTACACATATACAGACAGTTGGCAGTTTGGGAAAGTACTTGTTCATATCTAGTAATGCAGCAGCTAATTAAAGCAAAACACCACCTCCAGTCAGCCAATGACGACGCGTCGACGTCCATAAATGAAGTGAACGCGCTTTAATTTTTTTTTTGTTAACGCGTGAGAGATAATGTCGTATAAATGTATCGGTATGCTTTGGCTATCTGTATCGCGGTGCTATCAACGGCAACAATAACAAAAACGTATCACCGCGGTGTGCTGTCTTCGTCATTGTTGTTGTCGTCGACGCTTTAATGTGTGTCTGCTCTGTGCTACCGCTGTTGGTGTTATTTTAAATTTTGTTGTCCAACTTAAACGATTTACACAGCACGTCTCTAGTTCCCCAAAGTGTTTAGCACACCAAGTGCATTAGAAACGAGTGAATTTCCGCTTATTTGTTTGTCTCCTCTGTTCATTTATATTTAAAAAAAAATTTATTTTTAAAGCGTCCCCAATACGTAGCGGTCTCTCTTTCTCCCGCTTTGGAATTCAACGACCCTATGTGTAAGGTGAGTCGAAAAAAAACCCTCGTGGGCATTACGTTGCACAAAACCGAATAAACGATCGTAACACCAAAACAAAATTTAAATCAAATTTGGTTTTGGGGAGTTTGATAAACGTTGTTTGACGTAAAATTTCTATCGATCAGTTATGTACTTTTTTTATGTACTACCTTTTGGTGCTCTTGTAGCATATAAAGTTAGATAACCTTTAGAAAAGTATATTCAAAGTCCTTCTTCTTTTTGTTTGTTAATCAAATGCCTAATTCATTTTGAAAAAATAAAATTTTCATATTTTCACGGGCGGGACGGAAAAGTTCACGTGGTCAGAGTTATACAACCGTCAATGTCAGATAGTCCTTCTGTCATTACACAAAAAAAAAAACCATAATCCATGTAAATGCGTTAAATTAAATGTTTGTCATTTTGTGTTTATTAACTTTTATCCAATTTATTGTCGCAATTAAACCTAATTTGCGTGATTTTTCCTTATTTGGGAGAGATCCAATGAGAAAGCTAATTTTAGAGAGCAAATGTTTATGTATGCGTTTAAATTGTTGTATAATATGTGTGAGTGATACTTTTTGTTTCTTGTTTATTCGTATACCTACTGCTCTCTTTGATAAAAAAAATTATACTGTTCTCTTTTTGTTTCTTTATTGTTTATTTGAGAGAGCGGATTGTTTGTTGTTGTGTTTGACGGAATTTTGTTGTTTATTTTGGTTAGAAATACCTACGTAGTGTGTGTTATGCAAAATGTTCGTAATGTTTTTTTTTAATTTGTTTCTCTTCCTGGTATTTGACCTTTGCTTTAGTGTTTTGAAGTTTTATTTTTTAATTTTATATGTTATATTTTTTTAAGTCTTAAGCTATTTATATTCATTAAGTGTGGGTATGGTCTGTTAGCTGAGTTTGAAAATTGTCTTTAAAGTTAATTGTTGCTTTTAATGGGACCTTTCTTATTGTTTTCTTTATTCTATCTTTTGGGAATTAAACATTTCTCCAGCTTATCTTATTAACCTCATATACGTTTTTAGAGGTTGGAATACTCGATTTAAATGACTTTGTTTTCATGTAGCAAATAACAAATTATAAAAGTAATTTCAAGCTGTAAACATATAAATTCTGATCCAAAACTTTTAATTATTTCAAATCTTTATATTTAATTATGGTTGACGTGTAGCTACTAAAGTCGTTTTCAGTAACTTTCCACACTCAGAAGGGATAATGATATTTTTAAAAGTTCCATTTCAGAGCCCTCAGAGACTTTCAGCTAATGTAGTTACTCAGCTGAAATTCTTATACCCTATCCCATAGGGGTATAATAGTTTTGACATTGATTTTGTGACATAAAGAACCTTTTTTCGCTAGTAAACCTCAAAGTATATGGATCGACTCAGAATCCTAGCCATTTCTGCCTTTCCGTCTGTATGTCACCGATTTTTGGGCCTTTAATTTTGAGCTAGAGTTTTGAAATTTGGTATATAGACTCTCTCTAGCCGACGAAGCAGAACAAGTGTAAACATTTTGAAATTCACCTACTGCCACGCCAACTTTAAAGAAAAACGTTAGTTTTGGCAAAATGGTAAGGAATTTTGAAAAAGTTTGAGACAAGATATTTAGACTATCCTAATATATTTATTTCGTCTATACACAGTTTTTGCTACGCCCACTTTTTGGGGACGTTTTCAGTAAAAAAACGTTTTTTCGGTCAAATGTTATTATGTTCGAAAAATCATTGGTTATGATAATACCAATATTTCGTTCATATATCATTTTAACCCACGCCTATTTTTTTATACAAAAAACCATTTGTATACCCTACCCCATAGCATAACCAAGCAAAAAACGTTGTTTTTTGTCGAACCATAAGACGTTTTGATAAACTGTCCGAACCATATGTTGCGAAAATGACATTTTGTATATTTTAGCGACATAAATACCACAAATTTGGTACATTAATTTCATGGATGGGATGGATTAGGGATATTAAACGATCCGCACAGCGGATTGTAGCTTTCTCAATTTTTTAATAAAATAAACATTTTCTGTCATATCACAATGTCCATCCTCAGCAGCATTTGATGTATGTATTAATTTTATAATACGTCGGAAAAAACAGACGTAGGTACTGCCGTCCCTCGAAGTCTAAAGTCTACACGAATGAGCCGGCAAAAAATGAGGACTTAAAAATGACAATACTCGCGTCATTGGCCAAATACTACTTGAGATATTAAAACTCATAATCGAATATGCTATTTTCAGAATCAACCATGTTCGAAGCCGCAGTTACCGTCAAAAACAACTGAAATAAATTTCATGAAAAAAAATTAAAGAATGGTTCATTTGTGCGGTATTAAAATTACACATTAAAATTGATTACGTTTCATTTTTAGTAATAACGGGTGTTATTTTTAGAGGTTGATTTTTTGAATAGAGATAAAACTGACATTTTGTGGTCAAATCGTGCAGCTCAAATGTCATTTATGTTCAGTTCGGTTTGCTATTTCATCATGAACAGGTTGACAAATGAACAACGCTTGCAAATCGTGCAAATTTATTTTGAAAATAATGGTTCAGTTCGCGAAGTTTACCGCAAGTCTCGTCCATTGTATGGTCGACATATTCGTCCATCAGAGAAATTAATTCGGTTAACCATGGATCGTCTTCGCACCACGTTTACTCTACGGGATAATACGCATCCGCACAGACTCGAACAGTGCGCACCGAAGAAACAATTTCCGCTGTAGAGCAAAGTGTTGAAGAGGACCCGAATGAATCGATTCGCCACCGTGCACAGCAATCGGAGCTTTGTCCACCAACTTTATGGAAGATTTTGCGCAAAGATCTTGGCTTTGGTGTATGGGCCGAAAATAAGACTGATCTCGATACTGATTTTCATCGCAAAATTTTGTTCGGTTTTGGTTGAATGGCTACGTCAACAAGCAAATTTGTCGCATTTGGAGTGAAGAGAATCCACATGAGACCCTTGAGACGAAATGACATCCACAAAAACTGACTGTTTGGTGTGCTCCATGGGCTGGTGGAGTCATTGGGCCATACTTCTTCCGAAATGATGCTGGAGAGTCAGTTACTGTCAATGGAAACCGGTGTAGAGCCATGATAACCGACTATTTGTTCCCGAATTGGATGGCATGAATGTGGATGAGAACAGGTTCCAACACACAGCGCATTCCAACACACAGCGAATTATATGGCATGAATGTGATGTAATTAGGTTCCATCACACAGCGCACGTCACAATCGATTTATTGAAGGAAACAATGGACCTGTCAATTGGCCACCAAGATCGTGTGATTTGACAACATTCGATTAATTTGTTCGGGGATATGTGAAGTCGCTACTCTACGCCAACAAACCAGAAACGTTAGGGGACTTGGAAGCCTATATTGTTGGCGTTATTGCCGACATACGGCGCCAAATGCTCGAAAGGTGGTTGAAAAGTGGACCTCTAAAGGCAATCCAATGATACCAATGAAACCCAAAAAAGTGCTTTTTTTGGTGCGGTTTATGGGCAGGCGGCATAATCGGGATGTATTTCTTTAAAATGTGTAAAGAATGCGTCTTACTGATACTAACAGTGGAGATGGCTACAGAGCAATTATCAATAAATTTTTGTTGTCGAAAATGTAAGCAAATGGTGTAGATGGCTTTTGGTTTTACAGGATGGCGCTATATGTCATTTTAAGTCAAATACCTATTTACATATTTTTTATTTTTGATTTAATCAAATTCCTTATTAAGTATTTGTGTGTATATTCTTATATTTTTATTATACTACCAACGTAGGGAATATTAAACATCGAGTATAAAAAATAAACACTAGCATAGGTAGGTATTTAATAAAAGTACGACGTAAACATACGACTCATTCATGTTCTCACCACTTGTTTTCTTTGCCAAGCCAATTTCTAGACAACATCTTTCAATGATTGCTTTATTTTTAGATAAAAGTTCAATAAGATTTTGTGTTCCAATGATAGCTACAACAGTACCATTTTTGTATAACTTTTTAAAAAAGCTAACCCTGGATACTACATCTCTTCACATTTTTCACGACCACGGTTCTCCGGAAGTTTTTAATATTTTGTCAGTTTTTCAGTAAATTAAATACCTACACAAAAAGGCCTCTCTTATTAATTAAAAAGCAATAAACACTAACACAAAATAAAAATAAATTAAAATATAAATGAACCTACTTTACTGCGGTGTGAATAATTCCTCTCTGTCGTTCACAGATACATTTAAACAACAAAACATCTTTTAACGTAAGCAAACGCCGGCGATATTTGGAAAGCATACATCGTTTTGATATCTACATTTCTTTTTGTTTGCTTCTTCTTCTTCTTCTCATTTGTCTGTTTTTTTTTTATTCACACAGATACTAATTTGGCTACTGCTATATACCGACATAAAATCTGCACAAAACAGACATTTCCTACACAACAATCGAATTTGTTTATGCAAATCTTTAGATATTTTAAAATGTATCTCTTGTCGTCATGCAATTCTTTGATTTTTAAAATATAGGGCACACATGGCGCATAGGTATGTGCGTTGAGTTGTTTGACGTAGCAGCAAATATCAGCAAAAGACAGGTGCAATACACAGCTAACTAGTTTAAACAACTTGTGTGCTTCTCACCAATACGCAGATACCCACCCAGACAAGATTATAATTATAATTTTTTTTTAATTTTTAAAAACAAAAAAAAAAGTTTAATGTACTTAAAGCGCTTATGTTAGCGAGTAGAGTGGATGTTTGTTTTAATGAAACTTCAATGTGTCACTTGGGTTTTCTAAAGACATGTCTGTAATCCGTGTATGTAAACAATAGAGGTTTACAAAAAAAAGATTAACTGGTTTTTATGTTCTTAGTAAATCAATCGCTACAACTTAGTTACCACTTGTAATGGCGTTGCTGATCACCGAGTGATAGTTTTTTTATTCGCAATTGAAAATAATAAAACGCCCAAAACTAAAGAGGTAGAGGGATTTTCATTGCGATCATGTGATCGATCGTCAATACCCGATTGTCGAACATTCCAAGGAGAACGGATTAAATGTGTATATAGACGTGATAAATAAATTCACGACTAGTAATAGTTGAACGGCAACATGTGAATTTATTCAATTAACCGCTGATTTAGGTACAATCAATCTTCTGAAATATATCTACTATCTAATGATGTCAAAACTATAGCTTAGCAAAAAGAACATACATTACTAATGTTTGTTAAAAATAAACATACAAAATTATATCGATTGATGCATGAATTAACTAATCAATTTGTTCAATGTTTTATAATGACTTATTATTTCTTGATAATTTAAAAATACACGTTTTTGGTATGGTACCTCGAGTCTCTTTGTTTCGATTTTGCCATGACATGTTTATGTGATAAGAATATTATTTCTTTATTTTTCATATCATTTATGGTATTAAAAGATTAGAAATGTGACCTGTTGAGAGGGTGTCGTAGATTCATGTCGTAAGATAACTATACAAACTGATACCCAGGCTATAGTCATGGATATTACATGTATATGTGGACTGAACATATTTTAGAAAACTATAATTATATATATATATATTTCCGATGTCTATATAATGGGAAAGAGTCAATTATAACATTGCCATACATAATGGTTTTCTATTTTGCAAACTTTATTTGTATGTTGGCAGTGCTGAAGGCTTATAACTGTGCCAATAGTGGTACATTAGTTTTAAATCATTGTTTGCAATATAAACATTTTTTCTTGAAGGATATACGTTCGGAATCGCATTTTACACGTTTCGAGCACATCTAGGTCACAATATTTATAATCAACAACAATAGAAAGAAATAATAAAGATTAACATATCTTAAAGGGTATCAATAGATTCAGAAATCAAAACTGATTTGATCACGTCCTCTGATCTATATCTGTTGTTGATATCGATTTATCCGATCATGGGCCTGTAAGTTACCAATCTCTTTGGCTTAAATATTTTGTTAAGATGGATCGTATTTGCTAAACAAACTCATTGTTCATTCAACAAGTACATATGTTAGAAAAAATAAAATGTCTTCTACTGCACACTTTCAAAAACGGCTCGTGACAACTCTGTAAAGAAATTTTAAAGAAATACGATATCATTGTCTTAGAAGCATGATTTTTGTAAAAAGAGCACACAAATTTGAAAATTAGAATGTGTTTTCTTTTGACAGTTTTGAATTGGCCCACTTTTTGACAGTTTTCATTATATTTTTAAATCTTTTTTTTAAGTGAAGGAATTTGTTAATGTTTTTACATTTTTCTGCTCTAACTATCGCAAAATTGGGAATCTTAGGAAACATTTTCTTGTTTATTATCATTTTTATAAAAGACTATATAGAATAAAAAAAAAAAAACATGTCTAATACATATAAGCATGCGAAAATATTAAAAACATCCAATCCGTGGAGCAAAGCGTTTGAATCGTATCGGCAAAACGGAAGACAGATTTGACATTTGTAAGCTAATGTCACGAGTCATGACAAATCGATTGCTTACATAATTCCGGTAAGCATTGCTTGATATTCGTATATTTTTCCATGGCTAGTTATTTAAATATTTATGTATATTTAAATATCCATGACTAAATGATAACTTTAAATTGTGTTTTCCTCTGAATGTTATTACCTATAGAAATTTATTTTTAAATTACATATCAATGTTATTGACAGTAAAAATGAATCTGCAACAATTTCGGCTTTTTTTCTAGAAAGCACCACCCGAGCCTTAACCAAACCAAACAATTAATGCAGTCAATCCAGTTCCTGTGAGATATATCTACCAAATTGGATTAAGCTTTAATGTGTGAACAATTTTAAACTCTTGGAAAAAAAATGAGCCGCATATACATACTTGTCGTATCTGGTAAACAAGTAGGTACTCTTTAACCTAGAAACTTATTTTACAAATACTACACAGTACACAACCTTGTGTGCGTGCGTGAAAAAAAAAACAATTTCTTGGATTTTCCTAAGAGAATCAAATTTGTATAAGAGTTTAAAGCGTAAACCCGCATACTAAGGTACGTTCTAAATTAGTGTTGGCAATTCACTGTAGCACTGACACTCACCAACACACTCGCATAGCAAGAGAATCACTATTTTCAAACAAATCTACCCCATGTGGACTGTAAACATTTTTGTTGTTGTGTCGTCATTTTCTTTTGTTGTCATATTCGTATTTTTTTGTCAACTATTCGGTTAGAAAATAATCATACAATAACAAAAAAAAAACGAGCGATTTCAATGCGCTCATTCCGCGCGGCTTTCAAACGTTGAGCCAATAGCGCACAGATATCATCATAAAGACGACGAGCTGCCCGACAACGCGCGCCCATCTAAACGGATTTAATTATATTTACGTGTACACATATTGTCTATTTAAATAACACATTACACAGCAGTACTTATGATGGTTGCTACTAATATCGCTTAAGTGTGCAAGTGTAAGCGCGAGTACCACAGTACACTCCATTAACTGTCACAACGCTGACAGAGTGTGCCATACATTGATTCGTTGTAATTACACTTTTCCGCTTTGTGTTTAGCAACCGACACCAGTGATCGACAAAATAAAGAAACTGTCTTTTGTTGTTGTTGATGATTTTATTTTTATTTATTTATCTGGGTTCCCTCGTCAAGAGTGTGAGACTGCGAATAATAAACAATAAAAAACAATTCAGTTTGACATCTTTGTTCTTCGAAACAAAACGATTTTTTTGAACAAACAAAATTCATAAGTCAAAAGATTTTAGTGCGAACAGTGCGTGAAAATTATGACAGTTGATGGTTACTGAAATATTTAAAAGGTAATTGTTTTTTTGTTTTAATGATTAACAAATATAGTCGCATGTGATTTATTTGTGAGTGAGTGAATATGTGGCACGTGAATTAGTTAACAAAAAAAGTGAAAATGAAATGGTGTGAGATCGATTTCACTATCAGGGAGATGCAGATAAGAACACCACGCTTCACGATAAGGCCTTCATTATATATTGAGTGTGTTATACAAGAGTGTGTAAATTTGTTTTCTTTCAATTGAAAACGTAATAATTTTTTTTTCAACAGAAAAGTACCTACTCCCTTTATTTGTTTAAATTATATCCCCATACGTATATCCCCCACATCTGTGTGTATATATGGGGTAGAAATCTAACTTGGTGGTACATTCATTAGATACCACTTTGATTTTTGTATGTGTGTAGTGAGTGGAAATATGTACGATGAGCTTAATTAACAAATCTTGAAGAAATTTTAATCAAACGTTGTTCTCGCAACTCAACATGCAAACAATCAAAATTTCTAATTAACACACCATATATAAAAAATTGATTGACATTGAGTAGCATTTTTACTAAAATTGCTTTTCATCGATCTTTTCACGTGTTTTGATCAACTAGTAACGTCATGTACGAAAGTGACAGTTGAGTTTATTTTCTTTTTTCTTTGCCATCATCTCACATGAATCAGCTGATATCCTTTTTTATGTTGAACCCGAAATCGTCACTACGCATTTGAACGTTTTTAGTAGCAATGATGTTGCTGTGTATGTGTGCTATCAAATAGAATGTAAACAGAAAAGGAAGCGCACATTCCATATAATATTCTCTTAGTTTCCTTTTCGTTTATTCATCCCACCATTACACATTAAAGATTCTCATTTGCGTTTTCAGCAAGGGAGAGTCATATAAACTGCTATATACCCACACATCTACAAACACTCATGTTCATATGAAGATTGCAGATACCTAACATACCTTAAGTCATTACATTATTCTACTGTTTACATGCATTAATTATTAAAATCATATATACATATGAATATGATGCGGGCTATGGTTAAAAGAAACTCTTAAAATTATTTTTGCGAAGTTTTTGTGTAAACATAGGGACAAGTAAATCCGTTCTCTTTATCAAAACAAACAACACAATGGTTTGGGAAATGCAGTGCGTCGTTCATTCATGTTAAAAACCTTAATTTGCCTTTGTGTAAATTCGTTGACAATTCGTGGCAACATTGTATGAACAAGAAATTTTTTTGACATTTCTGTAATAATGATGTTTTAAGTGCCAGGGATCCATTTTAAGCCCGCATATGTAACCCAATTGTCAGGCAGTTTTGATTTGTGCGACACGAGTGTCAACTGGTTTCTGATTGCAATTTGATTTTCTTAGTTGGATGGGGTGTTACATAACTGCTGCCCACATAGGTAATGGTAATTTATATCCTTGATGCGAGGGATGATCATGGGAACTAGATTGGATCATCTGAACTAGTTTGTCCACATTAGTCGTAGGTAAGAACTGGGGATGTATATGAATCTTCACCGGATTAAAATTATTACAAAAAAAAATAGCTAGGTACACATAGATAACAGTTGGATACAAAAAGAGCTAAAGGTCCTAGGTACACGAGAAATAATTCTTTGAACCGAGATAACGAGTAGAGATTATGCAGATTTTGCGACTGTTGGTTTCTCACATAAACATAAGTTGATCTCCTTAATCCCTGTGGCCTCTTCAATCTACCGAAAATATTGTTAGGGGACTTGCACCAATTAATTTATTTAACTGTCAAGACATTTTCTGGTAGCCTTCGGGCAGTCGCGCAAGTTATAGCCTATTGTGATACATATTCAGAGCTTATTACTTAAGAGTCCTGTTACTGCTAGAAGTATAAAAGCATAAAAACTCAATCATTCTGCAATACAATAGAGAATGTGACATGAAAATTTATTTAGCAATATTATTGCTCAAATGACATAAAATGATCACAATCATAATTTAAACTTTATTGATCCATTACTCCTTTAGGGCCCAGTTATAGCTATCATTGAAAACCCTCATTGGAAATTTTATTTTTCTTATTGCGGCAGTTTTTTTTTAAATTCAATCATTGGCGAGTTGGTGTCAAAGGCTTGTGAGCTTATGAATTTTAGAACATGATTATCCAAAAATATTTAAATTTTTTATTATAGTTAAAAAATTTGCATCAAATATTTAATTTTTTTTATTGTAATCGATAAATAGGCCTTTGCCATTTACGTTTTAAAGACACCTTCATGTAAATGTTGTCCGCGGCTCCGATTCAAATGGTCCATTCAGAAGGTTGAATTTTGCTTCACTTTTTCGAGCATTTAGGATCGTTATTTCACGAATAACGCGTGTTATGTTATCATGTAAGGCTTCAATGGTGTTCGACTTGACTACATACGGCCACCGATTGCTTTACTAAGGAGATAAGAAGCTCCTTCATTCTGTTTTTGCTCCATAACTTAAAAAAAATAATGTATGCAATAAATAAATTAATTATAAATGTTACTTACCGGAAATCCGCAACTAACGTCAATCAATAAACAAAATTCAAATGACATATGTCTTTAAATAGCCCCTTCTTTTTTCTCACTACTTAATGACTTAGATACGACTTTCAGTATATTAATTAATAACCTATAACTAGCGCTAGTCTGTGATGTAAATTTATTTATTGGTAAAGGATTTTTGAATAGTGTGGAGATTAGAATTTAAGTTGTTGCTAAAAATTATTATAAGTAACGCCGATAGAATAACGACTTTCCATAACCCCATAAGAAATAATCAAAAGGCGTTAAATCGCATGATCTTGGCGGCCAACTCACAGGGCCATTTCGAGAGATAAGCTGCTCAACAAATTCATCCTTCAACATTTCAATTGTTTCACGAGCTGTATGGCATGTGGCACCGTCTTGATGAAACCACATGATAATAAACCAATTTTGATAATAAATTTCAATAATTTGCAATCGTTGCTCGTTTGTAAGTCTTGCCATGATTAAATGGCAGAGTATACTGAAAACTTTTCACTTTGACAGATGACGTTTGGACGCCATCTCTAACCAGTACTGCCAACCTGAGAAACTTAACTCGTAAAAAATCACCATCTAAAATGGTGGTTGCTTACTATGTACGCTGCTAACTATCATTACATTTGACACATTCACTACCCCTCTAAACGAAAAGACCTATTACAATCGCTAAAACTTTTCAATTACATTTTACATCATTTATCTCCAAGGAACAAAACCAATGAGAAGCAACAACAAAAAAGAAAAACGTTTATCCTCCATTATTCTATTGTATGCAATTCCAAATTTGGCATGCCAAAAAACTATTTTATTTCTTTGTTTTATTTATTCGTAGATATCTTCCTCTTTGTTTTTAATATAAAAATAGATCATAGTAAAAAAAGAAACGAATCGAACTAAAGAAAAAAACCCGCATATATAGATACATAAACCTCTGTGTTGGATATGTTTGGCTATCATACTTCAAGTACCTAGAGTGTCATGACAAAAGCCATGAATTGGGGAATATTCTAATAATTTATTTTAAGAATGCTGTACCCCACTCTGCACAATTGTTAGTCAATTAAGAATCTCTTTTAAAATTAATTAATTAGTGACATTACAAAGAGGTGACTGTACTCACTCCCTTTCCCAAATCGGAACACATGAAATTGAATTGATTGGTATCTAAGTTCAATCTAGGAAACAATACGAATACACGTTTGCTATTTCTGATTCTGTACTTGTGTGAAACGACGACTTACGCGTATGTATAGTTTTGAAATATGTACCCAGCGAACTTAAAATACAGTGCCAGAGAAACAGGATAATGAATAATTTATTAAAAAAGAAAAGAAATGCAAATTTTTTCTTCTGTCGGATTTGTCTATGGTTGAACTACTTTTATGCGACAATCCGATGTACAGTACATGAACGGAGCAACTATTTAAAATTGAATTTGAAGACATATTTTTGGTTTGAAGAAAAAGTGGAACGCAAATAGATTGCATGGGCGAGGATTTGTCAATGGGATGTATCATAATTATTATTTTTTTTTTTGGAGTCACATGCTTTTTGACGCGGAATGCAGCCCGCAAATAGATTTAGACTCACGTAAGGCACATCTTCCGCACCAGTCTGTGACGTATTTGTTTTTTTCCTTTCATTCGAAATGCCCACCAACCCGTGATTATGCAAATTGCTGTGGTGTTCCACAAGGCTGTTTATTTGGACATAAAGTCTTTGGGATAGTAAAAATTATTTCATATTTTTTTAAGTTTCATGACCACAATGAAAGAAACAATGTATTATCTCTCTCCTTCAGATTTTTGTCTAACAAGACTCACTGACAGATTTTCTATCTGACGAGGGAGATAAATTTCAGTTTTCCACAAATACGCATGATAACGTAATTCATGTTATCGCTCCCGTCAGGATTTTTAAGCTGATAGTTTGTGACGCAGAGGAAAGTCTATTTATATTAAACTAATATTTGGACAAATTTGAATGTTGGTCTGTCTTGAGGTTTCTTCATGCGTCACGTCAGCGAAACTATGAAACACATGTTTGAAGTTCACCATATGATTCAGATGATATTGTCGCTGCCATGGTATAATCTTAGAAATTGTTCTTTTCTTTCGTGTTGGTTAAGTTGTTTGTATTTATAGATACGAGACCACAGGTACATACACACGAATAGATGGAGCTGAGAATCATCTGATAGAGTTGTACCATTAATGTGAATTCCTTTATACAGATGTCAAGTCGTTTGTCTTATTTTTTAGAAAATATTTTTAACTGACATTTTGAGGATATTTCTATTTTAATAACTTAAAGGGATTTTAATTATGTTTGTGAAAGTCGAGGGAAATGTGGAGAAGTTTTGCAGTTTTTTTTTTGTACAAGTTGCTAGCGAGTGTACTCATTCGTCGAGTGCATATTTGAAAATTTTTAAATCTATGTGAGAAGTGCGCGGTTATAATATCAACTGTTACCCCCTTTTTGTTAATAATAGTTTGCATAAGCTGTAGGTGTTGTATTTGGGTGATTGTGGCGTTTTTAAAACCATCTTTTAACTTGGTTCGTGTGATCTCTTCTTTGAATTCTTTGAAGATATATAGTAATACCAATAGATAATCGTACGATGTGAATTTTCTAGACATTATTGGATTGTTGTTCATTAAACTCATGCTTCTTATGACAGAAGCACATTTACCTACATTGTAAGAAAAGATTACTGAATCACCTTGGACCTTAGCCCTTACGTGAATAATGAAGGACTGAAATAAAAAGTACCCCTGGTGTATATACACAAATCTATAAATTGAAATTAATATTTTTTTAGTGCATCATGCAAATCCAAAACGGTCCGTACGTAGGCAAATACTTTGAGATGCTTCCTGGTTGTACACCAATCTATAAATTTAACTTTTGTTTTGGTGGGGAATCTTAATAACAACTGTTATAGTCCGTACCAAAACAGTTGGCCAACGGTCGATTGCGCAGAGAGAGGATTTAAGAGAACAAAAATGACGCGAAAGAAATTTAATCACTAAGCGTTTTTGCCTGTAATTTACAATGCATAACCCAACTTTACAGTGCTTAGAACTAAAATGCTGTTGAATATCTAAATAAACTTAATTTTTTATTATGAGGTCGACTTTTATACATTTCTACCTAGAAGTCCGATTGTATTTGAAAGGGTTCCCAACCCTTTTTATGGTTGAACATTTCGTGGTTTAGCGCTAGGTACCTGTATGGGTGGTGTGCTCAATTTTATCTCGCTATAATTTACACTTTTAATCAAGGTTACAAATTTAAAAGTGGTGGGTAGTTCAATAAGTTTTAAAAACTGCATTTCTTAAAAAAAATTATTGAAGAATCAAGAACGTTCACCATTTTGTCTTTAACGAACCGTTTAATACCCCATCCTCTTTTTTGTGACAGAAAATCGTGCCTGTTGTTATTGGGTATAAAATCGTTTACGTTTCCAAAAAATTCCCAAAATGTAATTTTTTTATTAAATTTACCTACCTCGCCCAAATTCAATGATATAAACAAAAAAAAATTTGGTGTGACACTGCAATATACCTTACTTTGCGTGCCAATATCAGTACCTACATGATCAATATGCACGACACAATTAATAATGATCAACGAAAGCATAATGAGCAAATAGGGTTTAAATCTAAAACCGTACACCTTCATACAGACACAGTCACACAATCAATTCATGTGCAATGTTTTGCTTAATCTATCCGACCGTGATCACATCATACTCCTACAAAGAACCGACAAGACAAAAAGCGAAACAATATATTTTCCTCCAAGTAAAGTTGACATATAATGGTCTATATTTTTCCTCCGCTCCTAATTTCAGTATAAAAGATGGCAAATCAAGAAACCACCCTCAGTGAGATCGCGACAGCGATCTTGAACACAAGGCAGGGTATACGTCGTTTTTTATTATGGCTCCTCCCATTTTAGTCTCTTTATGCTTGTTTTTGCAATTTTAAGAGATTGTAAAACACATTTTAAGAGACCTGCGCAGTAGAATGGCCAACTGTTTTGGTACGCACTATAGTACATCATGCATGCCTTTTGACCTGTAACTCAAGCAGATCTGGTATCTGACGTGACAAGATATACTATGAACCTAAACCGCTTAATGTTGAACTCCAAAATTTGCAACGTAGGGGTTAAAGTAAAAACTGTGAATCTCAGCAGATTCTTTATGGTAGCTTGGTAGGTAGCAGGTAGGGATCCAACTTGTTTTTCGTTCCGATGGACATTCCGACTTCAGAAAACTAGCAAATCAAACAATTCCAGTAGTTTGACATAAAATTTTCTCCCAGTATTTCGCGTTGCTGTGGAATATTGGATATCCGGATTGTCACATTGTATGTAGTGACTTCCAAGTCGATGTTAGCTGTTTGAAATGTTCCTAACAAGACCTAAATGGCTATTCACTGGTCCTCCTGTCGCGATGATTTCACAACTCATCCGAGTAGTATTAATTGTCAAGAAAAGCTTAGCTCAACTAAGTCATTCGAATTCGGTATGAAACAGATGATTCCAGCATAATGCAAAAAGTACGCAAGCACACATAAATGGTTGTGAGAAAAAGCTTAATCCTGGGTTAAAACGAACCTGGTGTACCAACTATTTGTATATGTATTTATCGAGTAATGTCAGTTGATGGCATCCTTCATCCTCCTTGTGCCCCTTAGATCACGATTTAATTCTTGGATCGCAGTAATGTCTATTTTGTAACAGCTTATGTTCGCTGTTTTTCTTTTCAGTATTGTAACGGGTGTTTTTTTTAGAACTTGATTTTTCGAATAGAGATAAAACTGACATTTTGTGGTCAAATCGGGCAACTCTTATGTCATTTATTTTCAGCTTGGTTTGCCATTTCATTATTGACAATTTGACCATTTCAGGTTGACACTAGAGCAAAAGACCCAAATAAATCGATTCGCCACCATGCACAGCAATTGGAGCTTTATCCATCAACTTTATGGAAGATTTTGCGCAAAGATCTTGGCTTACGATCTTACAAGAACCAGCTTGTGGAAGAATTAAAGCCGCGAGACCATGCAATGCGTGGTTTTGTTTTTAGTGTATGGGCCGATAATGAGATTGATCTCGATGCTGATTTTCATCGCAAAATTTTGTTCAGTGATGAGGCTCATTTTTAGTTGAATGGCTACGTCAACAAGCAAAATTGGCGCATTTGGAGTAAAAACTGACAAAAAACTGACTGCTTGGTGTGCTCTATGGGCTAGTGGAGTCATTGGGCCATACATCTTCTGAAATAATGCTGGAGAGTCAGTTACCGTTAATGGAGACCGGTATAGAGCCATGATAACCAACTATTTTGTACCCGCATTGGGTGGCATGAATGTGGATGAGATGTGGTTCCCACAAGACGGCACTACATTCCACACAGCGCACGTCACAATCGATTTATTGAAGTAAACATTCGATGAGGGCATAATTTCGCGGAATGGACCTGTCAATTTAACATCATTGGATTATTTTTTTTTTGGGATATGTGAAGTCGCTCGTCTACGCCAACAAACCAAAAACATTAGGAGACTTGGAAGCCAACATTCGTGGCATTATCGCGACATACGGCCCCAAATGCTCGAAAATGTGGTTGAAAATTGGACCTCTAGACTTGACTTTTTTCGAACCAACCATATGCCCGAATTCATATTGAAATATTAATGGTATAAAATTATTCCTCCAAAAAAACCAAATTGATGGACATTAAAACGATTTTCTTGTGTGTTATTTCAATTTGAAGTTCAATACCTCTAAAATATACGAATGTAATTTTTTTCATTTCACATGATTTTTCATCAGCCAGCTTTTTTCGAGGTCCTTGTGTCTTTCGATACAATATAGTTTTGTTTCCGTGAGTGAGTAGATCTACCAATGGTAATACTTATTTGATTAATTTGAGTTAACCGAGAGTTAACCCTGCATCCTTAATCCCGACTAACCACATGCCCAAAGCATTGTGTTTGTAATTGAATTCGCCCACGCTACAAACAATCATATCTATAGTTTTGAAATATGACAAAAATTCCCCTTACTAATAATGTTTGGTTTCCCCGTCCAATTAATCATAGTCCTATGTGTTTGCACTTAAATCTAATCAGTATATAACTGCCACCTTAAGTCTTTAGGACGCTTTAGAATAATATATATGCGTATACAAATTCAAATCAGATCGCAAATTTCTAAATGAAAGGTCGGAATCTGTGACCCATTTGTGTAACAAAAAAAAACAATAAACTATAAAAAGTTCAACTGTGATTTAAATATCACAATCACGCCCACTTTTCACTACTGTCTACATGTTCTAATCAGTCATAAAGTATTAGTATTTATATAAAACATTCGTTGATAAACACATACACCAAATTGTTAGTATTAAATCGAATAGAAACAACGCCACGCTACAATCTCGAATGGCGTCCTTTTCTTATCGAATGCAGATATAGTTTGAGTTGGAATTGCCATCCGTCTTGCTCAGAGTTCCATAGTCCGCTGAGTGTAGAGACGATTAAGCGCGTATTTTCGCCATGAATTGGGCCAACCAGAAATGTACATACAAACAGATATCAAATAGAAACTGTAGCACATGCACCCAGTGCCAATTAGCACTGTTAAACATTGATCCATACCTAGGTTCACGTAACCGCCGCCTCGCGGCCATCTTCGTCATCATATTAAGGTGAAGACGCGTATTAAATAAACCTAATCAATAATAAGTCGCCACACGTTGTTTCAAGGCTTTATTTATTAGTATAGAAATCGTTTCCTCTTCTTTTTTGAGTTTGTTTAACATAGAGACTGTCTAGAGACCCTTAAAAGCTCAAAAGCCGTGACCGCATGCAGTGTGTGTGCCACTACCTACCACCACCCCCTGATGAAATGGAAGCATTTCAGTTATAATTTTTTTTTCATGGTATTTACAATTACTTAATGATTTCCGCATTTCTGAGATAAATGCTGATGTACATCACCAGCAGTTGAATAGATGATTTATCTAACACCTTAAAAAACGCCGAATCTCATTTGGAAGATACATATATTGAACATGGTGCTTGATTGCTGCCAAGATACATTTATTTTTAGTTCCATCTCGCATTTAAAACAAATGGCAAGGATGCACATGGGGTCAGCGAAAGAAGACAGCATAAAAAAACTACAAAAATGTTTAAGACTTAAATTTTATTTTAAGCTTTTATCAGTTGTCGGAGGACTTAGCTGTCGCCGGCACCAATTATAGAGGCAAGCGGCCTTTACTAGCGTTACGTCTCGTGGTCTATCAAAAAAAAAAAATACACACACACACTCAAATGTACCCGAAAAGTCACGAGTAGTTCGCGCCTAGTGTAAGAGTGGTTGTTCCTTGACGTGTATGTGTAAACGTGCCGTTTTTTCCTTAACATAAGTGTATACGAGGCTAGGGTTTTGTGTTTACCTATGGCGCGCTGCTGTATCTTATCAAACTACATATAGAAGAAGAATAAGAAATCATCCGTGCATACTCTTGCTCCACTTATAATGACGCTTGAAGATAGTAATCGTCGCGTTGCTTTGCGACAGCGAACAGCAGCTCCTAGAGGTTTGTTTATAGCATGTGACAATTTTTTTTGCTTAAATATTTGTTAAACATGTCATTAGCTATCATGTGACGTATAGCGGTAGCATTTAGTAAGCCCCAATCAGATTTAGATGTGGAATCTCTAAGTAATTTACATATACATATACCTAGGTGGCCGGTGGGTTTGTGTTGCCAAAAAAAATCTGTTTGTTTGGTTTCTTTTACAAAATCACACTTTTGTTCTAATTTTAAGTTTTTGAGTGATTATTTATTGGGGATTATGAGACGAAATATTCCATGTCACGTGATGTGTTAATTAGAGGATTTAAGCGAGGTTTGTTGTTTTTGCTATCGCAATGGGTTTGAGATGTTTGGTAATATGGGCGGGCAATTATAACGTTAGAGAAGTTTTTGTTTCCTTTTGTTAGTGAGTGGCTTGAGTTTTAATGTTGTCATTACAAACTTGAATGGAATTAGTGGTAATTAGTGCAGGTTGTGTTGATTTTTAATAATTTGTATAGGGTTGCTGCAGGTGGCCTGCAAATACACCTTTGACGACTTTAAATGTGAGAAGAGAAAAATGCAAGTTGTGAATCGGTAAAGGGCTTAGTTGTGAATGGTAGGTATTACTTAGGTTCTTGGAGATGTTTGGCAATGGATTATCTATTAACTCTCCTAGCAATTATTTGTAATTTTTAGTTATTTGATTTCGAAGAATAGAAAATGGTTTTATTTAGAATTGCTTGTTTAGTTTAGTTGAAATGTATTGGTATGTGTGGCATCTGCTAGTCTTGTGGGTCGTTCAAGTTAAAGAAGTTTAGAAAATATTTTCTTAGCAGACACAATATATAACAGTCTTCTAATCAATAGCGCTAAAACTGAGAATGAAATACACAACCTCTAAGAGAAACTGGTCGGGTTAGCTATTATCTTTAAGATCTGTAACACATCATCAAAAAATTATTGTGTTTGTACTTTTTGGGAACTTCTGTTGTAATGCGATTCCGGACGGCTGAGTTGGGATAAGCTTTTATCGTCCATTGATTGTACTTGGATTACTTGTCAGGTCGTCGCGAGTGGAGGGCTGGTTCGAATAAAGCCAAGTCTAGAGGTCCAATTTTCAACCACTTTTTCGAGCATTTTGTGCCGTATGTCGTCAATAACGCCACGAATGCTGGCTTTCAAGTCCCCTAACGTTTCTGGGTTGTTGGCGTAGACGAGCGACTTCATATATCCCCAAAGAAATTAATCCAATGGTGTCAAATCACACTATCTTGGTGGCGAATTGACAGTTCAATTCCGCGATATTACGCGATCATCGAATGTTTCCTTTAATAAATCGATTGTGACGTGCGCTGTGTGGCATGTAGCGCCGTCTTGTTGGAACCACATCTCACTCACATTTATGCCACCCAATTTGGGAACAAAATAGTCGGTTTTCATGGCTCTATACAGGTCTCCATTAACGGTAGCTGACTCTCCAGCATCATTTCGGAAGAAGTATAGCCCAATACCAGCCCATAGAGCACAACAAGCACACCATATTTTTGCGTCTCAAGAATCTCATATGGATACTCTTCACTCCAAAGGCGGCAATTTTGCTTGTTGACGTAGGCATTCAACCAAAAATGAACCTCATCACTGAACAAAATTTTGCGATGAAAATCAATATCGAGATCAATTTCATTTTCTGTCCATACATCTAGAGCCAAGATCTTTGCGCAAAATCTTCCATAAAGTTGATGGACAAAGCTCCAATGGCTGTGCACGGTGGCGAATCAATTCATTCGGGTCCTCTTCAACACTTTGCTCTACAGCTGAAATTGTTTCTTCGGTGCGCACTGTTCGATAGTTACATAGAGTAAACGGAGTGCGAAAACGATCCATGGTTAACTGAATTAGTTGCTCTGATGGACGATTATGTCGACCATAAAATGGACGGAGCTTGATGTAAACTTCGCGAACCGAGCTATTATTTTCGAAATAAATTTGCACGATTTGCAAGCGTTGTTCATTTGTCAGCCCGTTCATGATGAAATGGCAAACCAAACTGAACATAAATGAGATTAGAGTTGACCGATTTGACCACAAAATGTCAGTTTTATCTCTATTCGAAAAACCAACGTCTCAAAAAACACCCGTTATCAATATCAAGAATAGCTTATCTCAAGTTAGCCGTTCGGAATCGGCATAAAACAGGAGGTCGCGCCATCGTGCAAGAAGAAGCCACGCACATATGAATGGTTGTGAGACAG
The DNA here is from genome assembly GCA_949824845.1 of Rhingia rostrata. Taxonomy (NCBI): domain Eukaryota; kingdom Metazoa; phylum Arthropoda; class Insecta; order Diptera; family Syrphidae; genus Rhingia; species Rhingia rostrata. The sequence continues at coordinate 119,144,348 of OX463755.1, forward strand.
CTAGGCATTGGGTGCTAACGAGCCTGTTGCGCCAAAAATTTATATCTGTAAGTTAAATGCATGTCTTGGGCCGGAATGAAAACTGTATTCAAGATATTGTCTTACCTTATGGAGCACATGGATCTTTCTTGTCACTCTACTTAAAGGTAACTTGAGTTTATTTAGCAGATGAGGTTACAGAAAGCATCATGGTTGGTGTGATATTGTCCGTTTTAAATCACTATGTGAAAAATCACGCCGGTTTTGTATATTTCAATGAGATACGCACATGGTCATCTTTTTTCTTCGAGCTTGTCGCATGTGATAGCTGAATATGCTGACATCAATGTATTTTTCAATGTGAATCTTATAGAGAGCAGATCGTGTATGGTTTTTATTCAGTGAGATGGACTGTTATCATCGGCTTCTGTTTTGAAAACAAGAATATATAAGCCGTGATTTTATCCATTTTATCCATGAAAATAAATGCAGAATGTTTAGCTGTTTCGTAAATTTGAGTTGCAGTCATTAAATATTTTAAAACTATTACCAACTGTCTTACTGTTGGTGTGATGTGAACCATGGACGTTTTAATACTTACTCATGTTCAATTGTCCCTTACGGTGCTTGGAGAATAGAGTATTCTACTGAGGTAGATACTACTCTACTTGACCAACAACCAATATCCTACGATAATTAATAATTTACTTTAGATTTCCGCAGTTTCAGTGATTCCTCTTTCAATATTATCACTACCAATTCTTAGGTACCTTGGAACTTCCACCTTTTCGGAGTGTATGACATCTACTTCCATTTAGCACCTTCAAACTGAAAATCAAACAAATCCATGGGCTGCCACGACTGGAGATCACCTGCATCTTAAAGTAAAAAAAAAAAATAAACATCACGAGGATCATGCACGTGTGGAATAGAAAACGAAAATTTCATAAGTAAATAACATCTCACTTGCGGAATATCAAGTATACAGTTAAGTGGGAGGCTGTGGTTATCCATCAATCAAGATCATAAGATTGAAAGTTAAAGAAAATGTTTTATTTCCAATCTCATGTGCAAACTGTTTCAGATAATACCCCTACAATTAGTAAGTTAAATATTGATTTGCTAGCATCTATACATTTCATAAGCATTCCACTAGCACTTCCATTTGCTTTAGTTATTAGCTGCAGTTATAACCTCAAGTAAATTTGAACTCATTCATGCTTCCCAAATGCAATCATTGTCGTTATCGTTAGATATTGATTGCAATCTAAAAATGGAAATTTACATAATTGGCAATCAAATAAAACATTTCGTCTCTTCGTTGTCGCCATTTGTTGTAGTAGTTGTTGTTGCTGCTATTAGTTATTGTCATCGCCGTCGTCGTAGTCGTCGTCATCTACTTTGGTTGTCCATTTGAAGTTAAAAGAAAATTGTCTTGATTTACTACCAGACTATATGAATCGATAGATACATACTTATATATATTTATATGGGGAAAAAAGTACCAACGATTGTCGAAGAAACTTTTCTCACAAATTGGAGATCATTGGGGCGTATACATGACTTGTGCTGGACTATTTATTTTATTATTATGTTCACATAACCTTATAGGTAACGAAATACTTTGACGAGCCATTAATTTCGTTTTAAAGAAAAGCAGCCCTAGACCACTTTTATTTGCTTCTGAAATCAGATTCAAAAACAAACAAACAGATCTTGGTTGGTTCTTGCAATTTAACCTAAATTGTTTCATATGTTGAGTTTTTTTTTGTCAGTTCAGTTCATAAGTTGCATGTCAAAGTGTAAGCAAGCCACTTTCATTTATTTCTTTTTGTTATATTTTTTTAGTCTACTTATTGACGTGTTAAATATGAAAATTTCTCACTTGAAATGAAAAACGGAAGAAACACCAATCTGACACAGTATATGTTTGAGGTGGATGACAAGAAAAAAAATCTATTTTTGTTGAAAATTATTTGAAAAACACACCCAAGCCATGGCTATGGAAATGTTGAACATTATTTTATATTTTTGTCTATGACACTTACACAAACCGGGAAAATGTTCATCGGCTTTTTGTTGTTGTTGTTGTTGCTGTTGCTGTTGCTTTTCTTGACGCCTGCGTTCACACCTTTTTTTTTGTTATATCCTAAGCCCGGTGGTGGCATTCACATGATCGCGCGTATTTATAGAAATCCTTAAATTAAGTTCTTTGAATTTGTGTAAGTGCTTCGACTAAGAAAACTTGCAGATCTAGCGGAGTTCAAAGTGATTTAAGTATGTTGCATGTAATTAAGTTACTTAGGTTGTCATAAAACTTATTATATCACCAAACTTTTCGATCTTTATACTGCCATATATCTTTGAAGCCTGAATGCGTTAGCTCGCGAAGGTAATCATTTAGTTGCAATTGGCTATCGGTTCCGGTTGTGTTCAGCTTAGTTGAAACCATTACTTTCGGAAAATGGTTCCGGTAAATTGTATCTGTTGTTCTGTTATTCTTTTGAAATCGAATATGCTTTTAATAAAATCACCTTTACTAACAATACTTTCTACCTAAATTAATAAAGGGTGATTTTTTAAGCGTAGTTTTTTTTATTTTTAAATCGAATAAAACACTCAAATTTGCATCAAATATCAAATTTTTTATTGTGATCTATAAATAGGCGTTTGCCATTTAAGTTTTAAAGACAACTGTATGTAAATGTTGTCCGCGGCTTCGTTTCAAATGGTACATTCGGAAGGTTCAATTTTGCTTCACTTTTTCGAGCATTTCGGCCTGTATTCCACGAATTACGCGTGTTATGTTATCCTATAAGGCTTCAATCGTGTTGGACTTGTCCACAAAGACTAACGACTTTACATAACCATACAAGAAATAATCAAGAGGAGTTAAATCGCATGATCTTGGCGGCCAACTCACAGGGCCATTTCAAGAGATAAGCTGCTCATCAAATTCATCCTTCAACATTTCCATTGTTTCACGAGCTGAGTGGCATGTATCACTGGGTCAAAAAAAAAGTCGCGTATCATGGCTCGATATCGTTCGCCGTTGACGGAAACATTTCTTCCACGGTCTTCTTTGAAGAACAATGGACCGATGATGCCACCAGATTCTCACTCCAGATAACACAGTTTTGCTTATTTACTCATCCGTTGAGCCAGAAATGAGCATTATCGCTGAACACAATTTTCGATAAAACGGTCGATTTTCATGGAGCTTTTTTCACAGAGTACAAATTTTGATAATAAATTTCAATAATTTGCAATCGTTGCTTGTTTGCAAGTCTTTCCATGATACTGACAACTTTTTACTTTGACAGATGACGTTTGGAGTGCTGCCAATCTGAAAAAAAAACTTAACTCTTAAAAAATCACGCGTTAGTAACTAAAATCATTCTTTTGGGAAGTATTTGAATGAATATCGCCACTTGTTCATGTCAAACGGCGTGATCTTTATGCTAAAACCGAACGGATTAGCTGAGATAAGGTTTTCGTTACAATTGATTGTACTAAAATAATTTAACAGATCATTGGGCCAGTGAAAATCATTTTTCAAAATCAATGGTCGGAGTAGAGCAAAGACCTTCTTTTATCTCACTTTAAACACCATTATCATCATTATTGAGCCTACAAAATTTGGTTTGCCGCCGTGCACTAAGGCGGCGATATAATACCAAAATAGCGTTCATTTTACGCCCTTAATCTAAGGAAAGGATTTAAATGAATGATTCAGGTCGGGATAAAGCCTGATAACAGCTATTGTTGTCAAGACTGTTTTACGATGAAGATCAAACTGTTGTCGCTAGCTGTCACCCATGCAACGTGCTTTTAAACAAGCTTAATTAGGAAATTACCAATTCTTTTCAGCTAAGCCCAATCATAAGAGACCTTGTTGTAACCGTTTATTCACAAAAGAAATTCAAGACAAATCTATCTTGAAGTGTCAAAAATATGTTTGACTAGCAAAGAAGGTGATCAGTGTTGTTACATTGATACTGAACAAAGGAGACAGTCGCAGAAGACCCTTTTACAAAGGCAGATATTTAAATAAACTACGTGATGTCCAATCCACGTTTGCTAGTAGAGAGAAGGAAGCGGCAAAAATGGGTTTAGCAGTAAATGAGGGCAAGACGAAGTTTATGCTGTCAACACGAAAGGACACACAACATCGATGAATTGTACAGAACGTCACCATTGACAGATATAACTTTGAGTAGTAAGGGACTTTGTCTATCTCAGCTCCGCTGTTAACTCTGACAACAACATCTCGTCAGAAATTAAACGAAGAATTACTCTTGCCAACCGCTGGTTCTTCGGGCTCAGAAGGTAAGGAGATCCTATATAAGACCCTGATCATCCCAGTCGTGCTCTATGGCGCTGAAGCATTGACCGTCTCAAAAGCGGATGAATAAATCCTTAGTCGATTTGGGAGAAAAATTCTTCGAAAAATCTTCGGTCCGTTTGCGTTGACGGGCTATGGAGACGAAGATTCAACCAAGAACTATACGAGCTGTACCCTGCCCCTGGTAAAAAAAAACTCCGCATTGGACGTTTAAGATGGCTAGGACATGTAGAACGAATGGATACCAATACTCCTGCTCGCAAAGTCTTGGATTCCCAGCCAGACGTCGAACGCAGTAGAGGAAGACATCGCCTTAAGTGGCACGCACAAGTAGAAACTGACCTCAACCAACTGGAGGCAGTTAGGTAAGGACCGGGCTAATTGAAGGGGCATGTTGGTTGAGGCCCAGGCTCATTCAGACTGTAGCGCCACTTAAGTAAGTAACGTAGAAGAGTATCTAAACTTATTGGGCATACTCCTACTAAGGGCGAACGCGATATTTATATAGCAAAAGAGTTTTAGGGTCAGTTAAGTCGTTTGACCACCTTTATAAATTATAGAATTTAACTGCAGGCAAATATTAAAAAAAGGATTAAGCAACCCAAAAATAAATTCACCAGTGTTGCTACTTTTCTTGCGTAAAAGGATTAAATATGCACGTACGTATGTATACACATACATTTATACTAAAACGATTTTTTATATGGTCAATTCGGCGACACTCTTAGAATTGGCAACCGATATAAGCACGATTTTTGTTATCATAACCCTAACTGAAACCTATTTAAGGCATTCATTAAATGTTTGGCAAAAAAATCATGGCTACAACTCTAGTAATGTCTAACTATTTATTATTAGTTAGGCATGTGTAGTTGTGAGTGATATCTCCCTCATTATGAACTCAAACCGAATAATATTTAGCCTTGAAATAAATTGTCTGTCCTTGCCACTGTTTGCACTCTCATTTAACACGAAATAAGACTAATATGACGTATTATTAACATGTTTATTTTTATTTCATTTAATGTTGATTAGCGATGTACAACTACTAGCAATTAACATCAGTAATCTGTGCGTTTCATTTTAGTGTTTTGGTTAGTGATTTCAATACCTACAAAAAAGCTATTGAAACTGATTATTCGTAAGATCCGATTAATATTATATAAGTATGTATGAATTTATAAGAATCCACAAAAGTGTGACTTCCTGAAAGGTCATGTTGTTATTGCGCATATAAATCAATTTATTCATCAAAACTAATTTTAATGCAATCGGAGAAGCACCAACGTTACACAATATATGCAATTTTAGCAATATCATTAAAAATATATTTGTTCATCTTTAAATGTACAAAAAAAAACTCGGCAGTAAGAAAATTGTAAACAAAAGTCCAAGCAACACTTTATCTACTTCTACATGATGGTTGTTTGGTAGTGAGCTTTTTGCTCAGTACAAACACATAGATGCGGTGGTGTGCTATCTAGACAGTACTGTAAGTGTAACGTGCAGTTAGTTTAGTATGTGTTTGCTCAAGGTAGTACAATATTTGTTTGAAAATCACAAGGAAAATCACAAGCCGCAGAATATATTCTATTACACAGACAGACAATGCACCGAAATGGGAAATAGCCAGAGAGAGTGCGCGTTTTTTTGAATGCATAAAGCCGCGCAAAAAGAGAAGTGTCCTCTGGAGTAACGAAGGAAATGCTTGATTTCTGTGAGTGGTTTCCTTGGGGCATACACAAACACAACCCCCTGTTGACCTTTTTTGTGCGTTTTTTTGTGCCTCTCTTTTGTTATTTGTGCGTAATCATCCCCCACAACATGTTTGCTATTGTGCGGGGTGCTGCACTGGAATGTTTAAAATGTTTTCGTGTGTGGTGTTCCCACAGTGGGGTTAATGTTCGAATTGGATGTTTTTCTCGCATGTATGTACACACGTTTGTTTTGTACTTCGTTCTTATAATTGGGTCAGATAACACTTGAACCATTGACAGCTCTTACGTTACGAGTAATGATGTGTATTTTCATTTAAACATTAAGTGCATTTAAAATGAATTATTATAAATTTTGTTAAAAATAAGAATTTGGTAAATTGGTTTAAAAAAATGTTCATTGATAAGGATTGTAAATTCGTTCATTATAATCCCGAATACGACGCGGTACAAACAAAAAACAACATTTTAGTGTTGAAAAGAAAATCTCAAGTAGAGTTCCCACTTGGTGAGTTTTGGCATTCAAATTAAAAATGTTTTCTCATAGTGAGTGGTATAAAATTTACTAAAATATGCAAACAAAATTGTAAGACATTTGCCAAAACATGTTTTTAGAATTGGTATCTAGGTTTATCAAGGCAAATATTGTACTAATTTTCCATACAACAGTAACAAAACGAGTTACAACATGCTAAAACACTATCAGCCGTATTTGTTAGATATTTTTAAAATGTTCTTAGCGGTTGTTTAGTTAAGCATGCTTCAATATTTAAATTGGCTCTAAGCAACGTTGCTTAAACTCTTATCTTTAATCGATTTTTCATTGCTGCTTAATTAAACGATGATTGTTTCAAAAAAAACCTAATAAAATTTGCAAAAAAGGAAATTTTATACAAGTTTATGTGCCATTTATATCTTTTATTTGCTCAGACACAGTTCTTTGGCGTTTTCACAAATTGGGATCTCTTTGATGCCCTTTCAAACCTCTGATAAATAACACATAGCGTAGATTTACTAAATCCGTTAATATGCGCATCTTAAATCTAAAACGTGTATAATGGAATGTTTTAAGAATTATATAGATTAGTTCAGTTGGATCTTAATATCTTATAGCAGCCATCACTTGGAGGTCAGCAGAAATTTAAATCACTTACAAGAGAAATGTAGCTTCAGTCCCTTTTTTTTTTAGTTTGCTTTCACTTTTCAACACAGAAACTTAAAATAAATATAAAAAATTTAAATGGAAATTCTCTGAAATGTCAAATATCGTTTTTAAATTGCTCCAAACTACCTCAAAACGCAGTCGATTATGTACCATATAATGAGAACAGTACATCGGCAAAGTTAACTTGGTAAATCTAAAACCCGCAACACGTCCGTTGTCAAGGGGTGTTTTCATAAACGTCAAAAACCTGCGCTAGTCTTTCTTCTTTGTTGCATTATTGAACACACTCATTCTGCAGAACGTGTGCAGGCCTGCTTAAGTACGATTTTAAGTAGTCAGTGAATGTTCATAAACGTTAGACAAAAAATTGAAATGACGGCGAAAGAAGTTGAGCTCAATCTTAATTGTGAATTAATAACAAAGGAGAAGAATGGGTCAACGTTTTTAATGTCCTCAACAATAGGACATTAAAAAGATGCTGATAAGACTTATGAAGTTTGTGAACATATCTTCTGCACTTCATCTGAGTCTGTTCGAGCAAAAATCTGACTTTATGAACGCGTCTAATGCAGGTCTTATTTAGGCAGACGTTTATGAAAACACCCAATTTCCGATAGGGTCAAGTCGTATGGATAAAACCAACACCAAAATTCATCCTTTAGGGTCATTCCGTAATTTTTTATTGATAAATGGTGTAGCCTTTATTGTCAAACACGTATTTCTTCTTTCATTAAAATATTGGTACATTCTGAAGCACTTTTTAATCGACCTTTGTACAATACGGTTTGAAGTGAAAACGATGATCTCCAAGCTTCACACAAAAAAAAATTATCTTGACGTGTGAGCTGCAAACACAAGCGAACAACAAAAAAATTGTTTTCCGTGCATGTATTGATTTTGATTAAAGTAGATACAAAATCGCTCTTTTTTTTGTAATCTCTCTTCGTACAAAGAATACTTTTGGTTCTCTTCTTGTAGTCGTGCGTGAACTCGTGAGTCCGCGAGTAGAAACGTTTTTCTCTCCTATCTCAAACCGTCTATCGTTGGTCGGTTCGGTTCGGTACCACCTCACTAAAAAATCGAATAGATATAGTTTTGTCTAAAACGTCGTCGTATATGTTCGCCGCCATCGCCACAACAACCAATTAGTGCTCGAACGTAATCAATCAAATATATATAACATATTAAACTTTAATAAAAAAAAAGGAGAAAAAATAATCCTCGATGTAAACTGAACGAAAAAAATATTTAATTTAAATTAAAGAATTTAAATCCCACCAGTAAACGTGCCAGTGTTAAGACTTCATCAGTTCGGTGAGGAATCTATAAAGTTAAAGTGAAGACGCTGCGTATTTTTGTTTTACGTAAAACGATAAAATTAATTAAAAAAAATATGAGAATAACTTTCGGTGCTTTTTGTTGTATCTAATTATTTTCATTGAATATTATATACCTATCTACCTACCTTGCCTTTTTGCCTTTTGTAGTGGAAACTTGCTTCTTTTTTTGTTGCTAAAAATTTTGTTTGCATAAACGTGGTGAAAAATGGTGGACTTTTAAATAATCTGATAAATTAAAAAAAAATTGTTGAAAGTATTAAAACATTTAAGTACATATACACATGATAGACGTGTGGGGATTTTTGTCGTGCGCATTAACTTCTTAGAATTTGTTCGTTTTCTTTTCAACTCGTTTGCATATTTATAAATAAATTTCTTTAATTTTTTTGCCGTCGGCTGTTAAATTGAACTTTCAAGATATGATTAGGGAAACGAGATATATTTCATATGTACTATATTTTTACACGTCAATATGAGAATTTTTGTTGAACCGAAAATATGTTAATTCTGTTATCGGTGTGAGGTTCCAAAGTTTAATATCATTCGTTCGTTGTGTCTAGCGGTAAGTTTAGATGAAAGTAAGACACTCTTTTAAGTTTTTTTTTTGTTTCGTTCTGTTTCAAAGATAATAAGAGGTGATAATTTGTCGAATTTTTAATAGTAGCTCACGTTTGTTTACATATTCTAGGAATATACTTTTGCAGCTTCAAGTCGAAAGCTTTTTTTTTGTCCACCTCGCTCTCTTCTTCCCAACACACTATATTTCTCTCTGTGACGAACTCTCTTAGACCCTTTATTTATTTTGTATATTTTTGTGTTGTTTCTCCTTTCTTCTTCTGAAAAACAATATTCATTGGATTAGGAAAATATTCTAACAGTAGTTTCGTTCCCTTTTGGTAGCATTGCCACGGTATATGGCAAATAATCGTTGCGGGTAAGCTTTCATAATAACAAACAAACACGTTTTTTGTTTATAGTCTAACGGATGCTTTTGATGGATCGTATTCTATACTTTTGTATTCTGTATGGTATTTCTTCCATATAGCCACGTGTTTCGTCATTTTCCTAGTCATTCAAAGTGTGTATTCATGGTGGACATGTGATAATTGAGATAATTTGTTGCACTGCGCTGTGTAAAGATTTCATTGAATTCGTAGATACTTCATCTGTAAGTTACTCTTGATGTCACCACCGATTTGTGAAAGTTTATTTTATTGTTTTCGTTTTGTTGTGTATTATTTCTTGTGGAATTTTCTATATATTTCTTTTTTTTTGCTGTTTTCGCGCATTCGTCTTTACTTTCAATTATGCGCGAATAAATTGACAATTTAGCAAGTCATTTTGCGTGTTAATTCTGTGCTGTTATTGTTGTCAAAAGTGAATTATTTTGGTCAGTTTGTTGATGTAAACATCTCTGATTTTTCGTAACTGCGCATACTTACATTTTTTATAGCATTTGAGTATTTTAGTGTTTGTAAAAGAATTGGGCGTTTTGTTGTGTTTTTTATTTTTTTTTAGTTCTTAAAATATTACCAGCCGTGAAAGTGTAGATGTGTGTGGAATATGAAATGTCAGTCGTTTATATACCAAAATTGGTTGAGTTGGTTGTCCGTTTTTTTCCTTATAAAAAAAAAAAATTACCTAATTTTACGTTTTCAGTGAATTTAACTTACCTCTTAACAATACTGTTTATTAAACATTACAAAGGTAGGCTTAAAATCGCTTAAACATCAGAATTTTAAATCTTTGCATTTTCCGATATGGTCCTACATTATGGCCACCCGTTGTTGTCAATCAACTTTTGGAGTTGGTAGTTAGTTATGAATAATTAATTAAAAAAAACAAAAACAAAAATAAAGTTCCCAAAATCCTTAATTAATGTTTTTTTTTTTACATTAGCTATATATGTTAATGTCTTTATAATTGTGAGCCATTTCAATTCATTGAGACGTGGGCGTCGGCTTTTTTAATTTTATCATCATCACCGAGTGACCGGTACAATTGGATCAATTTTTAATCAAATATTGCTTTCAAGAATTTGAGTTTTTGATTATATGCATCCTAATCTAAGGTTCCCAATCAGTCAAACACCGCAGCTTTCCCAAGTAACAATTTTATTAGGATTACATTGTTCGAAAATGGTTTAAGCTTTATAGAGCGGTCTGAGCACCATATTTCTTAAACTAATGAGTAAGCCAACCAATATATATTTTGAAATTGTTGATAAAAGTTTTAAAAGTTTATGTAACACAACAGCATTTGTTTGAGGCTCTGGCCACAGGTTACCCTTTGAAGGTCCTAATTCGCGGATTCATTCTCGGTTCGAAAGTTAAGTACAAATGTCGTTTTTGGTAATTATTGTCATAGCTTATAATTGACATCTGTCATAATGATCCGACATCGTAACTTCAGTAAAGGCTATTTGAAGATAACCAACATTTTTCTTAATGCTGTCCCCGTACGCAAAAATTTGTTATATAAGAAAAAGTTAAAGAAGATAAAAATGCTTTAACAAAAAATTCATCAATAATGTTTAGTACATATATTAGTGTTTCTAAAATGCAGTAATTTCTGGATTTTGGAGATTCAAGCTTAAGATTTCACTTAATTGTTGAGAACTTATGTTAGAAAAGCTGTTGGCGTGTTGTATTATTTAAATAGTGTGGCCACTTTTAATTCTTCATATAGTAAGCACAGATTCACTCTGAACATATTCGGTCCTACCGAGTATACGTCGGAGCGGAAAATTCTCCTATTTTGTACGATTCGGAGGATTTTAGTTCCGAGGTATTCTTCCGAAATGCTGTTCGGAATATTTCTCCGACATTTTGTAACGCACCCCGGCGAATTGCGTTCAGGTGCATTTTTCGTGAACTTTTTGACAGCTAAGTTCAATTCTTTTTTCGATTTCCTCTAACACAAATTCTTCGCGGAATTTATTTACGAATTGTAGTGAAGTATTCGTCTGCGATTAAACATACGTCTAATGCAATTTAAACCTCCGACGAAGTATGCGTTGCGGAAATTGTCCGCTCCGACGGATACCTCGCTAGGACAGATTACTCCGCAATACGAGTATGTGTGACGTTAAGGTCCAAAACCCAGATATGATATAACCTTCAAAAATCTTTGTTTCAATCTTTACTAATGGAACTTTCGAAATGGCTATGATTGTCTAAAAACCAATACTGCTGCAGAATGTTGGTAGGTATTTTGATTGAAAATTCGAGATGTACAATTGCACCGATTTGCTTACTCACAAGATGAGTAAGAAATTCACGTCTAGATGCTCACCTGTGTCTGTATCTGTATTTAATAATAAATTAATTTAATTGAAATAAAAGCTTTTTTTTTTTAATGATTTAATGGATGGGAAATGACATAATTGCCTACATAGTTCGCACAAATAACACTGCAAACTTCATCAATATTCTGGAATGTCCTAACCAATATTTGTAGTTTGTTGTTGCTCCGAGAAAACAACTGAAAAAGCTTTATAATCCCTGTTCACGCTCTTTAATTTGAAATTTGAAATACAATCTAAAGCTTACTTATGCAACTTTCTCTCACACATTACAACAACCCACATGCACTTAAACACAAATGTACTATTAATCAGAGTCCTGCTGAGTCGCTGCTCTTACTTGCGGCTAAGCAACTTCTCTAGCCATGGGTTGTAGATGTAGTGAATCTATTCAGTTCTAATTATGGATACAAAACAAAAACAGAACAGGAAAAAAAATCAAGAGAAATACACAAGAGCAGCACAGATAAGAGGACGCCAAACCAGCAAGTCACTTGACGGTATTGGGTATTGACGTATACGACGTATACTGTGGAAATGTTAAAATGGCGTGGCGTTATTTGCATGGTGCTCTTGTCTTGTTGGTCTATTTTCCCTCTCCTTCGCACCTTAAAAGTTCTCTTTCCAAACTAAAAGTTAAGTGGCGTATTATTTTTGTTGTTGTTGTTGTTGTCTTTAAAAATGTTATTCTTTTTTTTTTGTGTTCGTTTACGGATGACATTTGTGGGGTTAAATTGGTGTAAACATCATTCTTGACAACGTATCTATACGTAGGCCGTATTTGAATTTGTGGAGGATATGAGAAACGGGCAGATTACATAGCGTACGCTTATTGTAGCGCTTGTTTTCTCTTTCTTCATCATCTTGTGTGATGTGCGGAACTTTCTTTTTCTACACACCCGTTATTGTTGAGTGGCTAGCAGTTGCGGTAGTATCAGAAGTCTATGCCAATTCTTAGAGAATTATATTTATATACAGTGAAATGAGGTCTCTGCTAAAACTTCCTGTGAATTGTTTACCGTCGCCATTTTGCGGTAGCCATAGCAACATGAAAAAAAATGCGTCTCTGTGTTATTACACACCTTCGTTCTGTTTTGTTGTTTTTTTTTGCTGCAGAATTTTGATGTCGTAATACGGGGACGTATACGTACCATTTTGCCATATGGAGGAAAATTGTGAAATCAAAAGTAATAGACAGAAGTTTGTAAGATTTACAGATTGCGAATAAATATATGAAGAGGCTACAATATTTGTGTTGTAAGAAAACATATTTTTATTAGTTTTACAAATACGACTTATTTATTGTAGTCGGCTTTTGCACATTTGTGTGGACATAAGGAATACGACTCAGATAATGTTTCATAAAAATGCACCAACAAAACGAAGCTCATCTACCTATTTTTAGGTAGGAAATTCTTTATTTGTATATCAGCCACAGAGTATGTGGGTATACCTTTTATATATGTATGAACATATTTACATCTTATCTCAATCTGTTGCAAGAGTAGTAAATTGTCTATACACATCGTTGGCGGTATTTTTGGTATCAATTGAATAAGAAGTACATTTAATGCACATCGTGTCAATTCTGGTAAATATATTTTTGTCAATAATAAACCTATATTGTGTGTATATACCAGTATTGTGTGCTTCAGTTTAAAGTTGTACAGATTGAATGCCGGGATAATATTTTCTCTAGCTCATCGCATGTGTAACGTTTACGTTAGTGTTGTTTTCAAGTGACAGGTGTCATTTAAATTTTAGACTTTTACGAACTAAAAAATGTTTTGCAGATATATAAGTGCTCTTATTTATGCTGATAGGTGAAAAATAAATTTCCCAATAGTGGGTACCTAAAAATATACTTTATTTAAGCACGAATGAATGACCAAACCCGTGAATCGTTTTAAAATGTGCTGGTATTTTTGTTCATTACTATATGAAATTTGAAACGACTTCGCACTATAGAGCTTCCGCAACTTATAAAGCTAAATTACAAAAATCAGCGTTTTCTGATGAATGCGTTTTTCCAAATATTCGGCCTACCGAACGCGAATCCTATAGAAAAACATTAATTTTGATTATACTCGTGCAAGTATTGAAGCAGACTGAACTTAAACTTTGGGCTTTGAAAAAGCTTAAAGAAGATTCACTCCTTCTAAAATATTAGTCATTGATGAGGCCCATTTCTGGTTTAATGGCAAATGTGCTGTATTTTTGCAGGAGAGCAATCCGAAGACGTTCAAGAGTGGCACAGGAACGTGATTAAATTTCTTTTACGATTTTGGGCTTTGTATGCCACCTTACTTAAAAAAATACAATTTCTTTATTGTGACAAAAAAAAATTGTACCTACCTCTAAGTGAAGTAGAATAGCAGTTTGCACTTCACAAAAATATTCATGAAACTCATAAAAATAAAAAAAATCACAAAAAATAGAAAGTTATCAAATATTGACATACGTTTTTGTGTGACTAGGGCGGCGAGTTAAATTACGCTTTGGACCAAATATTACATCTTTGTTCACATCTATTACATCTTTGTTCACATCTATTACATCACAATCCCTTTACTTATTTTATTTAAGGCTACTTAGCCCAAAGTCTTCATGAATAAACTACAATTCGCTATCTTAACTAGCATCATTGCGCAAATACCAATCATAATGATCGAGCGCGTGATCAAAAATCAAAACGTAAAAAAACCTTAGTTACGGACTACATTTGAAAAATTTTCCTTTAAACAACAAAATGTAAAGTTTACCCGATGAAATTGATTTTTTTTTAACAAAAAAGGATCCCTAAAATAATCAACCTACATAAGCAATAACCATTTCAAACCCAATTAAATATACTGAAATTCATTGCGAATAACGGTGACTTATCAACAATCAACTTGAAGTTGGTTGTGATTAATTATTATATGTGGTTGACACTTTGGCAGTGGCACTATATATATTATATATATATATAATATACCAGATTTGACACATTATTTATTTTCATAAGCCTGAAACTTTACAAATAAAAGAAAGCAGCTCTCCGAAATACAATTGAGTTAATGAAACAAACAGAAAAATATTAATAAATATAATATCAGTATTGTGATTTTCGATAAATTCTGAGTTTATTAAAAGTCTGATTTCCTCAATGTTTATTCCTGTGAATCTAAAATAAACGATATTGTTCCAAACTTTACAGTTGGTGATACAACCTCTAATGCTTTTGCATCTCAATCTAAAGTCATACAAACATTTGATACAAATGAACAGATGAAGCTTTTTTTATGACAAAGCCCAAAGTCTACATTCATAAAAAAGTACATACTCGCTTCTGTCATATCATTGATGATGAAAATACAAAAAAAAATGCCAACATGATTTACTGTTTGGAACTCAGAAAAACTCTTGGGGGAATAGAAATATTTCGTCATCCATTTAGATAGATTATTCGAACAAATAAACTTGATTTCTAAACAAAATCGGGAATAAGTGAAATGTCGATGGTAACATGCTAACTTGTGATACAAAAAAAAAAAGTTTCACAAATAAAGTGCAAAGCTGTGTGGATTTAAGTGTCGTTATTTTTGTGTTTTTTTTTTTTTGACCTACATTCATCGTTTTTTGGTCTCTTTTTCCAATTACGAGTTTCGCAACCCTTACACACCTTACTTTACATATTGCCATAGAAGTTTAGCTTTTTTTTCTATGTTTCGGTACCTATTTCAAATGTGCAGGGTTTCCATGACCACAGTCAGTAGCAATACCACACATTTAATACTGACAACCCTTTCCACTGTTCAGTACTGACATCCATCATCATAACAACCCACTTGGTAGGTATACAAAAAAACAGCAAAGAAAAAAGTAAAATTGCAATCTACTTCCCTCCCCTATAATAATTGTGGGGCTCTTAACATTTTCCCTTTAGGAAGGTCTTCTTTCATTATTATCCCGTGTTCTTGTTGTTCGCCTATATGTGCTTCTCTTTCGACAGCATTTACTTTCTTATACTGTGCTCGCTCGAGCTTTTATGCAAGTCTATAATAAGGGTTGTGTATGACGGAATGAGGAGTTGATGGGGCTGAAAACCTTGCTAAAATGTCAAAAGGTAAACAACAACGGTATCTTCAGTGCCTATCGCATGACTACCTAGTTCCTATTATTTTCTAATGAATGTATGTACTCGCAATTTAACGTGTTTTCACTCGCTCTCTCTCTTGCTCTTCCTAGCCTCAACTCCATGAGGCGCTATGTGTCTAAGACTAGGTCTGTGCTATGCTGTGACTATACTCTCTTGGCGTCGTTGTGGTTACCCATTCGACCTTGAAGAGTATATTGTATTGTGTGAATAGTGTGATATTTCTTTTTTTTTTTGTTCCTTCTTCTCATTATATTTTTTGTCTCTATATGCATGTACTTTTGTGGCATTATTATTTGGTAGTGGTGTGGTCACGCATACAGAAATATTTATCGTTGATTTGCTCTCTTAATACTTTCAATTTACTCTTTTCATTCGATTTTAGGCGTGATGATGATTGAGAATACACACTAGACACAAGCATAAATTGTGATTGTGAAGTTAGTTAAATTGTTTTGGAATAAGATACTGTTTCTCTCTTTTTTATGATTGCGATTTTTAGTTTTTTTTTTAATTAAGATCCGTTATTAGATCGAGATATTCAAAAATTATGTAGCTTTTTTGGCAATGCGGAAATGAGGGACGTGTTGATGTGTAGGTAGGTGTACATTTAATAATAAATAATGCAATGTTGATTTATTTTAGTTGATCAATTTTAGTTGATCAATTTTAAGGATCATATTTAAAAGCAATTTAAAATACTGTGTAGTCTCTAATGTCCGTAGAAAATATACAAAATTGTTCATCAGATTCGTTGATATCTGTATTGTCGATATCGTTTTATGCGTTAGACGATAATCGTTTTTAAAATAACGGCATTCAATTCTTTAAGCACAATTTTAAATTGTATTAGACACATGAACAAAATTCAGAGAAGAATATTGGTCACAACGAATAATTTTTGTTTTCAAAACCCATCTAGCTAGTTCAGATTAATCTCTTATAGCTTTGAAACATCGGTGGTATAAATACCATGGGGTTGGTACCATTGTATTGGCAATACCTTGGATGATGACACACACTTCATGTAGTATGAGTTCAGAATTGGCAATACAAAAATTTGTTCTTCATGGCATCACAACAAAAATGTCGCTGATATCAGGATATTATGCTGCTCGCGTGGCATTAGCGTGGCATTTCATGACACATAGATGGTACATCCGTATACTATAGTGTTGATACCATCAGTGTGTCAATAATATAAGTTGTACCTACACCCCCATACCATAGTATTAATACCACCAGTGTGTTTAAGGTATTATTTACCATTTGGGTTTTCTTCAGCACAATCGACCGTTGACCCTGTATTTGGTCCGAACTATACCCCTCAATAACCATGCTAGTTTGACAAAATTAATTTATTATTTCTAATTAATGCACCGCAACTACGTTTCTTATAATTGTCATACATACATATACAAGGTGGACCAAAAGAAGTCATCCGATGGTGTTTCTCCTTCAGAATATCGGTTGTGGCTCGCGCAGTGTGTGCCGTTGCTCCGTCCTGTTGGAGCCACATGTCCTTCAGTCCTAATTCGTCCAATTGCGGCAAAAAAAAACTCGCTTAACTTGGCCGTATAGCGCGCACCGTCCACTGTTGTCCTTTGCCCAGCGGCGTTCTCAAAAAAAATGGCCCGATGACTCCTCCATCGTCAACAGCCACCATGCAGTAACTTTGAGCGGGTGTAATGGCTCCTCGTGCATTACTCGTGGATTTTTGGTGCCCCAAAAGCGATAGTACCCGCTGAGGTGGAAATGAGCCTCATCGCTCATTATAATTTTGGTCCACTTCGATTATTCCGCGTTCTTGTGGAGTGTTTCGCTCCATGGCTTGTTCACTTGTATTCTACATCTGTCTAGTCGACAAATGTCAAAACAGATTTGACATTGGCGGCCATTTGCAAAAATAAGATCATCTTTCAATAGGTTGATCTCTTTTGGCCCACAATTTTTCGATAAAACAGCGGATTTTCATGGAGCTGTACATTTGAGCACGAATTTTGATAATAAATTTCAATAATTTGCAATCTTTGCTCGTTTGTGAGTTTTTCCATGATTAAATGGCAGAGTACACCGAAAACTTTTCACTTTGACAGATGACGCTTGGAGTTTTGGACGCCATAACTTGTCAATGCTGACCAACTGAAAAACGTAACTCTTCAAAAATCACCCGTTACTATCTCTTGTGATGTACTATAAATAAGGAAAAGTTATTAATTTACAAATTCGCTTTTGCTTTTAAATCAATTACATAGCAATTAGTATGCCATCCTCCTGCACGACACCCTTCATTCTCTCTACTTTTCCAGTCCCTTTGTACAAAGTACGTGATGCTCTTTATTTATTTATTTTCTCATTACATACATTTAAAAATTCTATAAGCTCTTCCTTTAAAATGCATTCCATCGCATAGGGGACTTTGTCAGAAAAAGGATGGCGATTAGTTAACGGTAATGTACTAGAATGTTACTCAGAGGCTATCAGTGGGGTGGGTGACTTTCTGCTGCAAAGTAAGAACTATTACATTCTAATAGTTAACCAGCTCAGGATATCTCTATCCTGAATTTCTTATCATCGTTCTCGTGTTTTATTACTCCCGAATAGTTGTTTAGATTGTTGGCCTGATTAATATTTCCTATATGAACATGAGCTTAAATAAAAAACCGCACAAACAACTCAAAACGTGTGCCAAGGACCACACTACATCTAACATAAGAAAAACGATCTCATCAGCAGATCTTAAAGGAGTTTGTTAAGAGTAAAAGCGATCAACACATAAAAGTGGAATTTTGGTGATAGTATAAAATGTATTGGGAGCCTTATCAAATGCCAGATATTATAGTTTCAAAGTAGACCCTTCTCGACAACCTACGCGAATTCTCGATTTAGTGAATTTTTGCCATATGCCATAAATACCTACATTGTGCAATGCTATTTGGTGTGAACTTTATCGCTTCCAATATCAACATACTCTATAATTACATAAACGGTAGATAAAAATGCGTCGCAATAAATACACTTCTTGTGATGATATAAACAAAAGTCACACTTAGCATAAGGAATTGTAAAAAACACACAGAGATACACAAATACATATATTATGCCACTATCTCGATAATTCGAAAATTTTGCACAGCATGCCTAATCTTATCTTTAAGGTAAGGCGTTTCCGCATTTCGGCTTCTTTTGCTTTTTCGTGAATAGTCTATTCCACTTGGAGTTGTGCATGGTTTTGTAGAAACAGAAAATGAAAGTTGTTTAGTTTCGTTTCTAACCGCAGTCAGAAAACGATTCGCTTGTGTTATTGATTGATCATGACTCTGCCAAATAATTAGCACCATTTTGATTACACATGCATCAAATTAGCGGTCACACTTTAATGGTGCTGATTAAACAAATTATGGAATTTTTTTAACAAACGCATATCTAACAGATTATTTAATTTTTCATTGCAGAATGTCCACAGAGAAGCCACCGTCACGTGATAATATAACAAGTGGCATTGAAACAATAAAAACTCCAATTACAACAACAAAAATGGTGCTATCCACAATCCCCATAGACGGGGGTCACGTTGTCATTCGTCAATCGCAATTAACAGCGGCTAGTCTGCAATCTCCACAACACCATCAGCAACATGTGGTGAACACGAGTGTATCAAACGGTTATACCACAACCACATCGGCCCAGCTCAATCGAAACAGTCCCCCCTCGGCAATAATAACCACCAGTGGTGGCACTAAAAATACGTACATCACTGCGGCTAGCAACAATGGAGCTTCCAATGGTAGTGCAATATCAAGCAATATTTCAACTCAATCAAAGTATGTTTTCCTGCAACAAAACGGAAACGGTCAGTATACTACAAATGAAGTTGTGCTCGTCGCAACTGAACCCATGGACATGGGCACTGCTGAGCAGGTGATTTCGGTAAATGAAGCTGGCACCGCGACTGTATGCGATGAAGAGCTTACCTCGTTGTCATGGCTGCATGACAAAAATTTGCTTAAAGGCATTGTTACATGTGCGGCAAAAAACAGTCGAAAAGCTGTGGAACAACGCGTGCAGGCAGTGCAAAGCAATGGCGGCGGTACAACGATGAGTATCATCGGTGCTGGGGGGCAGGTCTCTCCAACAAGTGATTATGTCGAAGACTCCTCAGGAATCTCGGAGGAAACCGCTTCAAATTCGGAACATGGAATCAATGAGTATTCCACCTCGCAATCGCACCATGTATACTACAGCAGCAACAACAACAACAACAACAATAATCACACGATAATCAAAAATCGTAACAACCATCAGATGCTGTCACCCACGCATGGCGGAGGAAATTACATCGGTACAGCTCAGTCCTCAATAAATGATCATGTAAATGGTAGTTTGGCAGCGCTTGGTGCAACGACTACGGTCCATGTTGGACCGAGTGGAACAACTACTGTCGTGGAGTACAAAACGAATTCAAATTTTGTCCCACCGCGGTTAGGCGGCGGAGGAAACGGGGTTAATAGTACTGGTGCAGGTGGAACCACGATAACCCCAGCCGCCAACACTTATGTGCCTTCTTCACCCCAAAGAAATGTTGTTCTCACCAGTGTGGCAAGTCCACAACAGCAACAATTTAACAGTTCCAGCAACAGCAACAGTACTCTGTCCACTACACACCATCCACACAAAAAGTACCTGCGTGAGAAGATGAACGGTTTTGATCAGAGCGGTGGTGGTGGAACAAACAATAGTGGCGGAGGAAATGTGACCAAGAATGTCTGCATTGCATCGCCCTTCAGCTCTGGATCAAGTACTAGTTCGACGGCATCGTCACCAGCATCTTCGACAGCGAACTATTCTATAACAACTGTCAATCATATGCCGCAGGGAATGTAAGAAGTTTTGCGATAACTCGAATATGGTGCTTAAATTAATTTGCTTTCTTTTATCTATAGATCCACAATGTCGCCAGAATCGACAAGGGAATACAATCCACAAAATCTACACCTGCACAGTGTGATGAAGAGTCCAGCCTCATACTCTACAAACAGCTATGAGAACGATTCGCTTAAAGATTTCGACCTCACAACAGTACCTACTGCAAATGGTCGGATACCCTCGTCAGTAAATGCACAACAGCAACATTCGCAGCTACAGCATCCGCCGCTACCGCTGCAGAAGTCCTCACCTACTCCACAAAAGCAGAAGCATCCAACCAATGTGCCATACGATCCACTAGTGCATACACACAACAAACCGCCATATAGCTTTAGGTAGTCTATACAACAGACTATGTGTCCAATGTGTATACTGAGTGTGTGCTTTTCTTTTTTCTTTGCAGTTCCTTGATCTTCATGGCAATCGAAGGCTCGACAGAGAAAGCATTGCCAGTGAAAGAAATCTACGCATGGATTGTCCAGCATTTCCCGTACTTCAAAACAGCTCCAACTGGTTGGAAAAACAGTGTGCGACATAACCTCTCGCTGAACAAGAGTTTTGTCAAAGTCGAAAAAGCACCGGTAAGATGAAAATATAACTGACGGGAATAGAAAAAAGAGTCTAGAAATTGTTATTTTTCTTGCAGAACATGGGTAAAGGCTCTCTTTGGCGCGTAGAACAACAGCAGCGACAAAACCTCATTCAAGCTCTAACCCGTTCACCGTCATTCAAGAGTCCCACTGGCAGTGCAAATGGACTAGTTATCCCCAACAGCTGCAACAACAGTCCAATATCAACCGAATCAGACGGCAGTCCACCAATGACACCGGGAAAATCCAATTTGGACGCCCGACTCTTTCCAAATCTATCCAAGGCAATCAAGCGCATGGAAACCAATGAACAGGATGATGACAGTCCGTCTGATTACAGTGCACTAAAATATGGCAATGGGTATTATGCGAATGGAAGTTCAACGCCAATTGGAAGCTACGAGAATATCGAACGCTTGGCCAGAGATTGCGGAGCAGACAGTATAGATGATGTCAATGCTGCGACAGCAATGCTGGCGCTAAAGCATGGACCCAAGGTCTTCAATGAAACATTTCAAAATGGGTAAGCATTATAGTCACTGAGAGCATATAAACTGAGAGTGATGACTAAATTGTGTCCTTTTTGTGTAGTTCCCCAGTGATTACCTCATCACCTAGCGAGGACCATACATACTCAGCTGGTGGCAGTAGTGCCAGTAGTAGTAATGCCACTACCCCCAACAGTAGCAACAATACAAGTTGCTATGGTAGCATGGCTACAAATGGGGATGGCGATAAACCCGCCGTTCCCACCAATGGTTTTTCAGCAGATAATCAAAGTAATTGTGCCTCATCTGATGCTGCCTACGAAAGTAGCGAAGAAAGGTAAGCTAAAGCAGTCCTTTTACATTTCCGGTTTTCATTTTCATGTTGATTACTGTGATGTCTAAGCTTTTTCTTCATTTAGGGCGGATTTATATGAATGGTTAGTTGGGGAATACTGCTCTCCGATGGTATGGGTGGTTCATGTGCTTTTCACTCTGGGGCTTTAATTACAAGGCACATAGAGTTTTTATATATGAATCAGGTGGACCAGGCAAGTAATTTATTTCTCGACTGATTTGGGATGGTCCATCTTTGGCTCTTGCGTTGCCAACGTCTGTGACATCTTGGCTCAGGGTCAGATTCAAAGATTTATTCAATGTCTCCATCCCTTGCAAAAGTCTGAGAAACATTCATTAAAATGATGAGGTCGTGGCCGGATCAAACCGAATGGAACTGAAGAAGTGTGAAACAAGCTTTATTGATTTCCAGCTGACCACTGCTTAGAGTGCGGGTAAACATCTAAACGTTCCACAAACTCAATTGACTTGAGAGCGATGAATGAGAGCAAAATGCCATTGAAAGCGGACTAAGTTCCTAAAACACCACTTTAGCAAACGCCGTTCAACAACTGTTAAATCTACTGAGCCTTACAAGGATAACATCAGTTTCAGAACGTCTTAGAAAGCTTCGATTTGCATAGATTCTCTCTGTCACATTTTAACTTTAAATACTAACACATACACAAGTTTGTGAATCACCATAAACAGAACCACTTAAATTGAAAAATAAATGAAAACCTCATCCCTACCACATCTTCTTTCGCACAGTTTTACAGGATATTCCATCCAACTGCTCTAGCATCTTCATTCGCCTGGTATTTCTTAGATTATAAATTCCATCTTGCAAACATTATTATGTCATTTTGTTGGAGGTACCAAACAGTAAATATTATAAAGTCATACAGATGGTGCATTGAGAACAAAAAAACAGAAACTTTTGCTGACCAGCTTCATTGTACGGGCGGGCGTACTGTGCCAGTACGACCCGCCATACAAAAATTGTTCATGTATGCAGTGCGTCATTTGTATGACTTTTTTCCCAGCTGCCTAGAATAAATTGGATTCCATTGCGCGTTGACGTTAGTTGAAAAAGCACAGGCAAGAATTTCACACTGAGTTGCTCTTTGCAGCATTTATAAGGCTTCCAACGTGAAGTATATTTTTGTTTGTCATTTGTAGCTTCTTCTCCTTTTACTTAACTTAGTTTCGACGAAAAAATATCCATAGTGCGCCTTTGCCCCTCTGAATGTATGTACTAACAGGATGCTCGATGCGTGCCTCGCATCTTGAAGCGATTTGGCTGACAGTGTCCCAGGTTGATTATTAAACTCGTAGAAAAAAAAAAAAAAAACGTGGAGCTACCTTGTATCCTCACTACAAACTAAAAAGGTAACTGCTGCAAAGTAGCTTTCTTGAGGCTGTACGCCTAAGCCAACGCTTATAATTTCTTTTCCGTTTTTTTGATGTTAATTTTTTAGATAACTTAACATCGGATTCGTAGGCTCCGTCCAGGTCATAATATTCCTACGTTATAAGAGTCCTTAACCACATCTGGGGTGCACATGATCTGACCCGTATCGCATCAGGCAATGAATAACCGGCATATAGCGACCTGTACCAACTTATTTATTTAACTATAAATGCATTGTGTTGCAGGCCTTAAGCAGCTAATCATTGGTTGTTGGTATTATAGTCAATGGCTACTGACCTCCCTCGCAGAGTCCACTTTCTAAAATGTTTT
The DNA here is from genome assembly GCA_949824845.1 of Rhingia rostrata. NCBI lineage: Eukaryota > Metazoa > Arthropoda > Insecta > Diptera > Syrphidae > Rhingia > Rhingia rostrata. The sequence continues at coordinate 119,168,415 of OX463755.1, forward strand.
TTTTTTGTTTTATACAAGATCCCATCGTACTTCCATCAGCGTAATAGCGCGTAGGAAAGGCTCAACTTGTTGAGTAGGTGCTTAGGTGTGAGTGTTTCTTATAACCCGTAGTACTTTGCATTCAGTGTCTGATTGTCATCCAAGGGTATCCAATTTTCGAAACTACAGTACGCAAGGGCCAGTTTAATATTGTTACTCCTAGGGCTCGGGGGTAGGAAGACTATGATTTTACTCAAGCCAACAAACGTTTATAAAAAATCAGTACCTCATAACCACCTCATAAATATTGCATAACTATAAATACAATTAATTCACCACCTTACATCTCTTGCAGTCATAATATATCACCAGAAGAGCTCGAAGACCAGAAACGACATCGTGACGGTGTTTATGCCCTCCTCTCCTTATCATCTCACGTTGAGATGCCAACGATAAAACGTCCTCCATCAACAACCGTCGAAGAAGAGCATATATCTTCGTACATGGAAAATATTCCACACATCAATGGCAAAGGACTCCTATCGACCACGTCATCAGCAATTAATGGCAATATTCTTGACGAAGGATACAACACCCAAAGTTACTACAGTCACATGACATCGCCTTCGCCCCCAAAAAAGCAAAAACCCTTGCGCAATCTTCGAGCGAAAATCAAGCGCAAGACCGCCTTGATCCGGTGAGCGATTTCAATACGTGATGCAATGTAGATGACGTTAACTTTATGCGCGCGGTAGTAGGCTAATTGTAAGGTTTCTAAAACAAATGGTAAGATTGGTTCTTTTGTATGTATATGTCAACCACATATATATTGTGCCTCAAGTCTCTTCATAAAACAAAACTTAAAATCGTCTTTTGATTTCCGTTTCCTTTTTACGTTGTCGTGTAAAATCCTTGAGTTGTTACAAGCTGTGTTGTTGTGTCTCTATAGTTAATGTTACCAATGTATTGTTACATATTGCAAGTGCTTTAAAATAATTGTTTCTTAAAGAATTGGATTTTGCTTGAACAAAAATACATATATACCTAGTATAGAGAGAGAGAGAAGGATGATTGGAATTTTATTAAAATATAAAGCGATTTGAAATTGAACCCAACTATTGTACCTTAACTTTATAATATCTTTGTTGCTGATAAAGCAGCCCTCTTGTTGTTCTATCAGCAGAATGAAAAAAAAAACACGAATATCCACACTTACCAACAACAAAAAAATATCTTCTTTATTTCCAAAGATATTCTGTTTAAAAATAAAACAAACAAATGAAAAAAAAAATGAAGAAGAAGAAAAAGTGCCTACAAACTTTTAGAAAATTTTCGAAATTAATTTTTGCCTTTCCTTTAATTTGATGACTGATTGTTAAAACTTATTATTAAAGTAAAAAAATAAATTATATCCCTATATGTAATAAATTTGTGCAATACAATTAAAAAATACAAAGTAACAAACTTATGTTGTTATTTACCAGTCACAAGATCCACAAAAGATTTTATTTTTTTAAGAGAATCCGACGTCATTTGGATAGCTACCTGTTACTTTGTTTAAATTGAAAAATTATTATTATACTATTATTAATTTGTTTAAGAGAATTACGCTAATATAAATACACACAAAATTATATATATATATATATATATATTCGATATAATGAATATATATATTCAACATTATGTTTAATAAAAAAAAATGTTAATAAATTACCAAGCAAATAAAAAATAAATCCTAGACTGTAAGCAAAACGTTGTCTTTCGCAAAAAAAAATAAACAATACATTTAAAATTAAAAAAAGATATACACCCAAAAATGCGAAGAAAATACATATTTAGAAAATTTAGAAACTAATCATAACACTCGTTAAAAACGACAAATTGACTTTTGCTTACAAATTTTCATTTCAAGTGTCAAAATCATATATCAGAATCGTTATTACAAAACAAAAAAAAACTAAAATATCAAACTAAACAACTAAATAGAATACAAAGTTTACCACAAAAAAGCAATGAATAAAGTCTGACTTAAAAGAGAAAAAAACTTCTGTAAATTTTGGTTCTTAAGTAATTAAAATATATATATAATATATGTATGTATATCATCTGCTTTCAGAGCTTCAAAGGCAAACAAACAAAAATTATTAAAATACAAAATTATATCACAATCATATAAAAAAGTTGTTTATTTAAAAAAAAAAACAACAAAAAAGTCGCCTTTATAAAAGGAAAAATCACCTTAGTTTATTATTTATATAAAAAAAGCAGCATATAACTATTACTAAGTTATTTCAACCTTATTTTGGTCGGATAAGTTTAATTATTAAAACGGATTTTAGCATATTTTAGATAATCCAAATGCGTCTTCGCTTTGTTTTTTTAAAGTTAGTAGAATAATTTAGATTTAATTTCATTATAAAAAAAATAAAAGAAACTATATATATATATATATTAAATAAAAAGAAAAGAAAAAATAAAATCAAAAACACGTTTTATTAGTATTAGTAAATTGAAGAAATTTTATTACAAATGATAAAAACAAAATAAAAATGTTTACTTAATTAAATAAACAAATAATAGATTTAAACTATACATACTACATATATATATATACATAAATTACTTTATTTTTTAAATTAAAACATAAAATAATTTAAAAAAAAACGGAACATTTTACAAAAAAATACAAACAAATCGAAACAGAAACTGTACACTAATAATTGTAATTAGAATCGGAAAAGAATATATGCAGTTGTCTTGGAACGAAATAGTTAAAAAGTGAATTGAATTAAGTTGAATTTATAATACTTTTGTTTGTTTTTTTTAAATATAATTATTATTTCTATTATATTTTGGGTTAGATCAATGATTAAAAAGAATGAAAGAGAAATAAAACGCAAACAAAATATCTTTGTTACGAAAGTAAATGCATTTTTTTATTAGCAGCAATTTTTTTTAAATATAATTATTATTTAATCATCGTTACATCAGAGAATAACAAATTCAAAATCATCGATCTGGAAATCAGTAAGAAGCACTTGGAACTTGAGGAGAGCAAACTGAATCCCAACAAAGTGAAGACACAAGTTTGCAATAGATATTTATTTTATTTTTTATTTTATCTAAATTTAGTTTTTTTACGTTTGCTTGTATTCCTGTATTAACTTTTAATACTTTAAGAATTCCAAGTAGTTCACTCGAATACGGTTTGATGATCACAAACCTAAAATGAATTTTAAGTGAATGAATAAAACGTACATAAACCATAAAGTAACTAATTTAACAAACAAACATAGCATTTAAACTACAAAAAAAATCTTTCCTGTTGTAATACCTATGTTGTTCGTTATTTGTCGGTGCCAAAATGCGTATGTGAATGCTATCGAAACATCCTAAGACTCCTGGAATTTCAGCCTTTTCATAAAACGTCATTTTTGCACAGTTCTTTTCTTAATCCGTGTAATGCATGCTTATCCATTGTGGGCATATATTTTCCTCCCTAAGGGTAAGCATTTCTTTGAGGATTTTACTAAACGTTGGTTGAGCAAGACTCAAACTAAAATCATTGCCCACGCCCTTTTGATACCCACCTTCCGCAAGAAATCACAATGTCGACGCAAGTTTTAAAATTAATTTTATCCTTTATTTCATTTAGTAAATAACCGAAGGCTTTTTTGCTAAGTCTGAAGTACATTTTAAATCTGGAAATGTTATCGGAATTAGGTATTTTTCCTTAAATGTACTTACTTTTAGTTAGGTAGATCCAAAGGATCGCATTTTGACTTGATTCTTCTTCTGATGTTTTCTCTTTTCTCTCGTCTTCGCTTGCCATATATTTTTTCGTATTCAAAATTTCAAACAGCAAAATAAATGTTCATTTGAAATTTCAAATTGCAAAACAAAAACTCCTATTTGTCATTTTTGTATCAGCTGAACTCGACTCAAAAAATGCCATCAGTCGTTTAAAAAAAAAAAACGACATGTGGAATAAGGGTGAATATTTGAGGGAAGGTACGAACTGTAGCCATTAACCCACCACATTGGGTTTTATAGTGCTTTCACACCGAACCAGATGTTTTTGAGTTTTTGTAAAAATACTTGAAAACTTAATGGAAAACCGGAGTTTTACCATACATTTGCAGTTTTCAGAAACTAGTAGGTTAGGTTACGCCGCAACCGTCTCAAAAACACTTCGCAGACGTCATCTCGTTGAAAGTTGTTGGAACGAACACACCTTTTTACACGTTCTATATGTGTTCCACACAGCTGATGAGCTCGCTGTCAAAACAAATGTATTTTTTCATTTCATTTCAACTGTGATCTAGATAAAAAAGTGTTTTATCCCCAATCGAAAACGGAAAACTTTACCCAATCGAAAACTCTATAAATGTCAAAAATGTAGAATGCAGATTTATTTAGTGCAAGTTTATTCCCGAAACCATTGCTGAAGTGGTCAACAAAAAATGTAAGTTATTCTTCTTTGCAACAAAAATATGTTCGGCGTCACTGATTAAGAAACGAAAATGTCGCCATTGGTTAGACACCTAGTAATTAACTAAGTAAACTCGACTTTTCGATGTTATATACTACACTTTTATTCATTAAACTGTCAAACCATCCTTTTTATTATTTTTTTTTTTCAATTTCCATTATCACAACAAACTTTTTTCATTTAATGCGCAAACACACAAAGACTTCTTCGCAGTATTTTCATAAGGTTATGAAAGAGACCAAGTCCTTAGAAAAAGGGAACACAAACTTTCTGAGCTCTAAATTTTCTTTATTTGTCTTCATTTTGGAGTCGTTCAATCCAAATTTTGGCTCACCAATACTTTATACAGACTCTTTTATGCAAAAAAATGGCTTAACTGAATTTTTGCAGGGGTTTTCTGGTTAAGACTCTATGCCTTTTTTTTACTCCCGGCGAAAGTTTGAACCTCCGACGAAGTAAAGTATGCGTTGCGGTAAATTGTCCGGTTACCGACGGATACCTCGCTAGGGCAGTTTATGTTAACCGCAAAATACGAGCAGACGTATCCAACGTATACGCCAATTAAGATTTTGCACATACGCCACCTCGTGATTGGAACGACGATATGATGGCTCGTTAAACCTCTGTTTAGACCCTATAACTAAAATTGATACACCTATTAGTTTCAAACTTGGAATTCGACTACAAAAGCGGCTTTCGTCATTTTTAAACAGCTACAAAATTGTTGGTGTGTTGTCTTTCGATAACGGTTTTACCGCTAGAGAATTCTAGACGTACCTACCCATCGCGGATCAGCCAATATCCCGCAAGGTATTACATTTTTTCAAGTATTATGATTCTACATTGTCCCACATGTGGTTGACTGTTTTCAAATATTTTCTTGTCAAAGAGTAAGCCCTATTGGCTCTATCGAGACAAGCATCTATATTATCAGTTTTGAATGTGGAAACTGATCAAACCAGATGGCACGTCATTTAACTAAACTTCTGAATAATGATGATTCTGTTATCGCTTAAGGTTCTAAGTAATGCATTGTTCGGATTTATAGAAATTAATCTTCAATTTTCAACCTTTGCAATATCTCTTAATATGATCGAAATCACGCTGTAAAATTATGGCGATGACCTCAATGATCTTAACCAACAAGATCACGTCCATAAATGTAAAACAATATCCGGCAGTTTGACAGAGGAGCCTTCATGTAAAACGATGGAAAAAAAAAACATTTTTTACGATTGGCAAATGTACGTAATTCTGCAAGTTTGTCAGAAAATTTAAACGGTGAAAAATTATCATATAAACAATTTGCAATGGCAATTAAACGATAGACCTATTGAACACGAATTGTGATGATTCTTATGATAAAATATTTCTTTCTGTTACAAAAGTTTCATTTATTTTGATTAAATAAAGTTAAGTCCAATATTATACCCGGCCTGCTGTGCCAGGCGAACCTAAACAAGCTGTTTCGACATATTCGGACAACAGGTTGTCTTGGAATTTCAAGGGTTAGTCAGCCCCCTTGAACAGAGATGGTGGCGGGTGAACCGAAAGGCCAACGGGAGCGCTTAATCCCGTAGTGGATACTGATGGCCCCGTGCCCTAGGGATATCTAGTAAATTGGAACTGGCCTTCCAGGTTAGGGGTTTTGCTTTGGGTTAACCACCCAACCATGACGACCCTGCTGAATGTATCTCCACCTGGAATGTCAGAACATTAAACAGGAGAGATGCAAGCGAACAACTAGCGGAAGCCCTAAACATCAACAAAGCAGATATAACTGCCACTCAGGAAATACGGGCAAAAAGAGGATGAAAAACTGTGACATCTACTACGGTCCGTGTTATAGTGAGCAGAAACAGCGACTATTCGGATATGCGGATTTGTTATAAGTGCAGACTTAGGCAAGAAGTCTGATATTACCAAGACATAAGCCAACGCATTGTAAAAATCCGCATCAAGGCCGAATTCGCCAACATAAGCCGTATATGGGCTCACGCCACAACTGAGGAAAAATATGATATAGCTAAAGATTGTTTCTATGAGTTCCTTGACAAAACATACAAGCGACTGCCGAAGTACGATGCTAAAATCGTGCTTGGACATTTCGACGCAAAGGTAGGAAGAGAAGACATCCTTAGCAGAATTGTCGGATAACATAGCCTACACGGCAACACGTCTGGTAACTGGTGGAAGTGCTTCTTTAGCCAGCACATGGTTTCCTCACCTCAATATCCATAAAGGGACATGGCGGTCTCCAGATCAACGAACTATTAATCAAATTGATCACATTGCGATAGACAAGTGGCACGCATGCAGTATTTTGGGTGTCCGAACATTCCGAGGAGCTAACATCGACTCGGACCACTACCTTGTTGCAGCCAAGGTAAGAATGCGGATATCCACCACACCAAATAATCCAGAAATACTATGAAAAAATGTAATGTCGAAAGACTGCAATCGCAAGAGACCGCCAAGTCCTTCACGCAACGCGTATCCCTAAACCTCTCGATTAACACCACACCACCTGCATCGAACGTCAAAGAACAATGGCAACGATGCCAACAAGCCGTTAGATCAGCCGCAACTGATGTGCTAGGTTTCTTGCTCCCACCAGCAAGAAACCCGTGGTTTAATGAGGAATACCGACAGATGCTCGCAGCCAAGACAGAGGCCTAAAAGGCTAAGCTGCAGGTGAAAACGAGAGCTGCCGTTGAGCTCTATAGGCAGAGAAGAAGGGAAGAATACCAGCTTTTCAGAAAGAAGAAAAAAGAGCAAGAAAAGCGCGCGATCGAGGAGATAGAGAGGTGCCACTCCAGGAACGATGTTCGCAAGTTTTACCAAAGTGTAAAACGTCAAAGCCAAGGATACAAGGTTCGAACAGAATCCTGTCGAGATGAACAAGGAAATATCGTAGTTGAGACACAGTCGATGCTGAGGATATGGAAGAACCACTTCCGCAGACTGTTAAAAGGCGATGACGAATAACATTCCGCTGTCAGGCAGAACGAACCATTCAATATTGGCAACGACAGCAAAAACTGCCAACCACCCGACCACACCAATACTCCGGCTCGCAGATACTTTGATTCCCAGCCAGACGTCGGACGCAGTAGAGGAACCCCTCGCCTTAAGTGGCGCGCAAGTAGAAACTGGTCACAACCAACTTCAAATTTGCTCAATTTACTCAAGCTTAATAAGGCTGCCGGAAATGAAGGCAAATCTGTTCGGAAGAAAGTATGCCTGAAGAATGGAACCTCAGCATCGTTTGCCCAATCCAAAAAATGAGATCATCTAAACTGCGCCAACAACAGAGGCACAAGTCTCCTCAACATCGCCTACAACATCCTATCTTCCGTAATATGTGAACGCCTGAAACCGTTCACCAAAAACCTGATCGATGTGGTTTTAGGCCAGAAAAGTCCACAACCTATCAAACTTTCACACTTCGACAGATCCTGGAAAAAACCCAAGAATTACAAATCGATATCCACCACCTATTCAGCCGCATACGACAGCATTTATAGAGACGAACTAAAGAGATCCATGTCTAGTTTTGGTATACCGCTTAAACTCGTCCGTTTGTGTAAGATGACGATGGAGAATTCTCGCTGCTCCACCAGGGTCGGAAACGACCTCGATACCCAGAAAGGATTTAGTCAAAGCGATGCGCTGTCATGTGACTTCTTCAATTTGATTCTTGAGAGGATTGTGCAAAACTCAAGAGCCAACACCAGAGGCACAATTTGCCAAAAATCAGTACAACTACTAGCATATGCCGACGATATTGACATTGTTGGTAGAAACCAACGTGATGTCATAGCCACGTTTGCTCGTATAGAGAAGGAAGCGGCAAAAATGGGTTTTGCAGTAAATGAGGGCAAGACGATGTATATGCTGTCAACACGAAAGGACACAAAACATCGACGAATTGGACTCAACGTCTCATTTGACAGATATAACTTTGAGGTAGTACGGGACTCTATCTTCGCTCCGCTATTAACTCTGACAACGACATCTCGTCAGAAATTTAACGAAGAATTACTCTTGCCAAGCGCTGTTTCTTTGGGCTAAGAAGGCTATTCAGTCGTAAAGCCCTCACTCGAATTACTAAAGAGATCCTATATAAGAACCTGATTATCCCAGTCCTGCTCTACGGCGCTGAAGCATAGACCATCTCAAAAGCGGATAAAGAAATCCTTGGTCGGTTCGAGAGGAAAATTCTTCGGTCCCATTTGCGTTGACAGGCTATGGAGACGAACATTCAACCAAGGACTATACGAGCTGTACAGCGACATGCCCCTGGTCAAAAAACGCCGCATTGAACATTAAAGATAGATAGGACACGTAGAACGAAAGGACACCAATACTTCGGCTCGCAGAGTCTTCGAAGTCCCAGTTAGACGTCGGACGCAGTAGTGGAAGACCTCGCCTTTAGTGGCTCGCACAAGTAGAAACCGACCTTAATTGAATTTAATTGTTCATTGTCGTTAACAATATTCTAAAAAAATGAATAATGATGTGAAAAGATTATGGTTAACAAGTGAATGAATCGGCATACAGTTTTGTGTGAATATAAAAAAAAATACATATTCAAGTGAGTAAATGCAACAGATAAAACTGGTTTTATATGATTTAAGTTAAGCAATTGTAATTACACTGTTATAATTCGTTAGATGGAATATCTTAATGTATTTACTTTAAATCTCTTTCGATAAATGCGATTCATCTTAAAAACAAAGCACGACCTTGGCCAGTTTATCAAGAAGTTACAAAACAAAAATACATATACATGAATTACGGAACAGCCTAAAGGTCTTTTTCAGTACAATATTTTTTTACTATTTTTACAGCAGATTAATTTATTTGCATGCGAAAATGATCTTAAGGAAAAATTATTATTATTAATTTTATTTTAAATGTTTATTTATAATCAAACTAAATTAGGTCAGTTCACCTTTTTAGGTGACCTGGATTATAATAAATTTAACTTTTTATTCTTTCTTGCGCATAGATGTCACCATAAATTCAACTGAAGTGATAAAATAAAAATGAAATATAAAAGCGAAGATTTTCTTCTTTGCCCCTCCGTTTCGGATATTGTCCACGATGTAAACGAAACCATTGGGACTGATCTTGGGAAAACGCCATTCACGTCAATGCAAAATATGTCTAATGAAGTATTGACGTCGTTAGTTCTGCTTTAGTCTTGCACGGTGTAAACAGAAAATATCTGAGACTAACATTTTTAGCACCGGCCCGAATTATAATCCAAGGTATCCATATAAAAAATTAAAACACACCTATATAGGCAATGTTCAACCATCAGACGCGTTTAGAATAGAGAGCCTCTTTTCAATGTTGAATACGTTTTATGAAAGAGGTTTTTAGAGGAGTTTTAAGTAATACATAGTTTAGTTTTGGTTGGTGGGTTGAAGAGGTAGTCGGTGTACATCTACCTCATCACACTCAGGTCAATATAGACCCATTATGATTCCCGTTGGGTTCCTTCATTATCCCGTTACTGTCCACTGTTGGTAGTCCCTTTCCAGCCATCCAGATGGTGTTGCAAACCTGAAAAGATTTGAGAAAAGGAATTTCGGATAGATCCGTGAGGTAATGGAAAAAGTATTTTCCTAAGGTTCTCGTTCTTAATTGGCTGAAGCCTGGGCAATGGCACAGAAAGTGGAGGGTATCCTCGCGTGTCTCTTCATCACTGCAGCCTATACAGATTGCATCATCTATAAGATGCATTTTCAGTTTGTGGTTTTTTAGTAAGTTGTGTCCAGTTAGGATCCCTACTTGAATCGAGACAGATATCCTGTTGCTTCGAAGTAGTTTATGGGTTCTGGCTTTGTTAATCTAAGTCTATATACTTTTTGAAGTTTCACAGATGGGGAGGGAGTTCCACCTGTTTTTGGCAATATTCAATGTTTTCTGTCCCACCTGAGACTTGAGATCACATAGTGGTGGTTGGACAGACTGGTCTGCCTGGTAAATGCTGGAGGCAGATCCTTTTCTTGCCAGTTCATCAGCAATTTCATCGCCCTGTATGCCCCTGTATCCGGGTACCCAGCAGATCTTAACACTATGTTAGACGCCAATAACCTTGAGCTCTTCACGACAACGCTCCACAAGCTTAGATTTCATTTCAACAGCAGAGTTGACTTTTATTGCAGCCTGACTGTCAATAAAGATGGTGATATCATCTGGTGGTATCGCCAGCATTGATGTCCACCGCTACTGACAATATCTCGGCCTGGAAGACACTACTGTGCTCAAGGAGACAAAAAGTGCTATTTAGCTTTAATGTCTGTGAAAACACTCCAGCGCCAACGCCTACGTACATTTTTGAACCAACAGTGTAGATGGATATGGTTGCGGTGCCCAGTTCGTTTCTCTCCCACTCCTCTCTGCTTGGAAAGATGCAGGAGAATGGTATTTGAAAGTCATGGTGATGCAGCATGTAGTCGGAGGATACAGCTGAGCCCATATATCTGTGTAGAATTTGGGCATGTCCTCCTGAGTTCGTTTTCCAGTTCGTGTCCACTCGTTGAGAATTTTCAATGCGTTCTTGAGTAGTTCACTGATAGTGGGTAGAAATTGCCCTTCAACTATTATCGCTACACCGTCTGCGTAGACTATGACTTTTCCCCTATTGCTCTGTAGCTTGATGAGTATATCATTAATGACTTTATACACTCCTTATACTGAGTTTATGAATAAGGACAAAGTATTTCAAATATTAGTTTATAGTTTATTTTTTGGTTTGCACTTAAATTTTGAAAGAGTTTTCGTACCTGCATGGATTAAAATGCCATTTTCGTTACAATAAAAAAAAACTTACAATAAACAGATAACACTTTTTCTGCAACTCAAAATGATAAGAAGCATCTGTTAGGCTCCTCTTACTACGCCATAATTTTGATGGCTAATTCACAGTCTTCTCTAACAGAGTAAGGGAGAATTAGGGCCACTCTAGTGATGAAAATCATATTCCACAAGCGAGGTTAGTTGGATTTGAGTTGCTTGGCCCGCTAAAATGCATCGCACAGACAAAATCACTGACTCGAAATACCTGAATACCTGATTGAAATAAGTGATATCTGATATCATTCCTAGTCGTTAAGAGTCGGACGCAGTTGCAAATGATAGCTCGATCCACATCTGCACGTATGGTTTCAAAACTCAGAAACTGTCTCCGGTATAGGTGTTAACGGAATACAAAAAAATGTCTGCATTGCTCATTGATCGTCTTACAAACGCTATCGTATTTGTCTTTTAAAATCTTCTTCCATCAACAAATTTAAACCCTATATGACAAAATGTAGAAACCGATCAACCAGGAAATCAATAAGAAAACCTCAAGCCAAGTGTTTAATTGTTTTCAAGTTGCTTAATTGGTTCGTATATTTTAACTCCGAGGCGAACTACATTGTATATCTATATATAGATCCTAAGTCTAAGTGTGTAATTGAACACAGTCAGCGATAACACATAGAATCATAGCAAAGCAATGCAGTTTTTCTGTCGACATTTCATAAGTCACCTTGCATCGACTACTACAAATTAAAACCTGAAAAAAAAACTCCAGAGAGACAACAGACAAATCAGAATGCTTAAAAAATCAATGAGATGTGAGGTTTTATTTTAAATTATTCTGGTAAAAACATATCTTCATATGGAATAACTTCATACATAGCATCGAACATCTTTTTATTTTCCTTTGCAATCTCCTTGTTAAATAGGGGAGCCATTTCATCCCACAAAAGTTTCCAGTTCTCATTCATTATTTTGAGCATATTTTCGCCAAGGACCTTGTCACCGTTGAATAAATTTTTCATATCTATTTTCATTCTAAAAATATATAGTAAATGGTATTAACATTTAATTAACAGTCCGCACATTCAAAAACTCAGGTTTCGTAAAATATGTTTAATATGATTTTTGAGTTAAGAGTTGATTAGACTACAAACTGTTATTTTGCAAGGTTAGCAGACACGTGCACAAGGATTCAAAAACCACTAGCTTTTCTGAATTTCAGTGGACATCAATACTTATTTAGTGGAGAGTAGTGCCGCCCAGCGATGTTAAAAATTCATTCGGATGGGCCGGAAAAATTTATCAAAACTGTATTTTTTTTAAATCCAAAAGAGCTAAAGTGTCTTGAACCATTTACATTTACAGGATTGTATGAAAGTCCTTTGGCAAACCAACAGTTTGATTTTCAGCCTAAGATTATAAACTCTTACCCTTCAGCCGTTATCTGCAATTTGTAATCCTTTGTTTTAAGGTATGTCTTTCCGTCCTTTATCGTAAATGTTGGTCGCAATACGGATTTAATTTTCAAACCAGTGATCACCACTGTAGTTTCTCCTTCACCAGTAATGGGCACTACTAAAAGTTTCCCAGATATCTTGTACCTTCCATTCATTATCACTCGTTGATTGTGGGATTCAGTAAGAATTTTTATTTTACTCGGATCCTTTGCAAAACCACTACAAATAAACAAAACAGTAGTCCGCATCTTTGGTTTGACACTCAATACTTACCTGATCTTAGTGAACGTCATGTTTGCGTATCCATGCATTTCCATCTCCTTCATTTCCAAGTTGAAATTAATTGGACTTTTGTCGTTTCCCCTTATTTCCAGTTTATTAAGATGAAATGGTTCCATAGATGGTAATACAATTTCAGGATATCCATTCGGGTGGTTGTGAAGTACTTCATTTGCTCTTCTCACAATACACTCACCATCTGTCCTATGGCAAAGTTCGAAATCGCTGGCTAAACCGGAAGAGACACAGAAGTGAGTATTTTATACAACTGTATGAAAAGCTTAGTTGTGCTTAACTTACGAAATTCAAATGATTCTGCGCAGCATAATAAGAACGACAATACGATCAAGTTCAGGGCTAGACAAGTGAACAGCATTGTTAAAATCACGACACTTAGTCTATCAAGTAACTAGTTAGACTGAAGATACAATTATTTCTCCGAGTAAATGTAAGATGCAAGTTAGATTGTAGTTCGTGTTCTAACTAACTTGTATTTATACTTTTTTTAAATTAAAATCCGGATTGATGGGAGTCATTTAATATTTTTAAGCGCAATCAAATGTGAATTAATGAGTTACAAGTCTGACGTAATTGAGGGATTCTATCTTTATTGCCATTACAAATTTATATCATGTGGGTATTTGAACTCTAAACTGCATCAACAGATTTTAATAAATATTAAATAATTAAATTGGAATATTACTTTGGTAGGCCTACAGTTAGAATCTGAATACATACAAGTTTTTCATGTAAAATTCAAAGCATTCACCTCTATAGTTAAATAGTCCTGCTAACGAGTAGGTCGACAACTGCAATGGAAGTGTATTTGATTTGGGTATGTTTTCTCTTTTACACTTATGCATTCTGCGATTATCTTATATCTGTCACATTTTAGCGAGGTAATTTCTTGCCTGCAGTTAGTTAACTTAAAGCATGGTTGCTGACTGAACTATTAAGAAGTATAAGCATGCTGTTTTTTTATTCGTTTATAATTCGCCCAATCCGATTCGAAAGCTTATGTTTTTTGGGGCATCTTTGTTGTTGGCAAAACACATTACATCCGTTGAAAAATGTATTGTTTAAGGGTTGCGAATTCAACTGGCCACAAATACATACGCAGATCGAAATATAATGTTCATGATAGATGATATAGTCAATCTGCCTCTACTACAAAGGTAAACACACTTTTTATCATCCTAGTCACGTATTGTGTATTATTCCTTTTTATTGTTCTGTAAGGTCATCTAACCGCCAGATGGTCAACTTGATTGGACGTTAAATGCTAAATAGGTAATAAAAACCGGCTTTTTGGTAGGCCTTGTGCTCTGGGCCTATGTGCCATTGAAAATACCACAGAATCCAATGCTAAATATCGCCAATGATGTTAATAAAGGGTGATCCATTTCGAGGTTCCCTACTTTTTTAAAGAAAAAAACACAGAAAATTCAAATTTAAGGAGAATGTTTATTATCATTTGAAAGAACATTCTTTGGCATTTATTTTTTGAAGATTATGTCTATCAAATGTTGGCCGTTGCTAAGTCGCAGATGGTCCATCCGTTGAGTCCAATTTTCGATCACTCGTTCGAGCATTTCGACTGGTAACTGGCAAATGACACGCGTGATGTTTTCCTCCAAGGCCTGAATCGAAGCGGGTTTGTCGGCATAAGCTTTTGACTTTACATATTCCCACAGGAAAAAGTCTAACGGAGTGATATCACATCTTGGTGGCCAATCGACCGGCCCAAAACGTGAAATTATGTGCTCACCGAAATGTTCTCTCAATAAGTCCATAATAATGACCATAAGTTAAGCGAAGTGCACGAAACACATTCCTCACAGAACGTGAATTTTCATAATAAAGTTGAACAATTTGTTCAACGTTGTTCACGCGTAAGTCTTTCCATTATGAAATGCCAAACAATACTAAACAAAAATAACATGACAGCATGACACGACTCACACGTGATCTATCAAAAAAGGCTATTGAAAAAGTATCTCTAATTGGATCACCCGTTACTATCGGCATGTCCTAACAGATGATCAGATTTACGGAAGATTTTTTCTGAGGTGTTGGCTTGGAAGTTTTGCCATCCCTCTCATGAAACGACATGACAGTGTGTGACCTTGATTTGATCGGTTTTTAGTATTGAATGTGTCATCCAGTACAGTTATGCCGGAATACCAAAACAGGAAATGGTTCCATATAGTTCGTGTAGTATTGTATACGGCTTTCAAAACGAGGAATAGTTTTTTCAAGGATCTTCCGAAGTATAAAGACTTGATCAGTTCTATACTTTTCTTGTCGTTTTTTTTTTGTTTTATTCTTTTGACATATGTACGTCGTTCACCCGTTAAAATTTTGGTAACGAGGTCGTGTCTGCTATTTTCCTAGTTTAGGTGTATGCACGTCATTTCCAGAAGCTTAGTCAAACTTTATTACCATAGCTTACCTTAATTTTTTATGTCGGGTGGATTGTTCGGTTCTTGTACTGATACATTTAAAAACACCATTCCTTTCAGTATCTTCGATAGAGTGCTTTCTTTTTTTTGGGATTTTCTAGAATGCTTTACTGTATAAGGGTAACCAACACATCAGATGCAGTCAGTCAGTAGTGATATTACTTCAAATATATACGCGTTCTGTATTAATCTTCTGATTCTGGTCTGTCGAAACTTTACTGCCTCTATTCTATCATAACGTTGTCAATTGAATTATTTAAAATAAGCACAATCGATATATGAAGAAACTTACAGACGATAATTATGAATCAATAATAGTCAAACCAGACTTTTGGAATTCACCCTCTGGCCACATAAAAAAATCCAAAAAGTCGCACGGAATTTACATAAAAGCAGGGATTATTATGATCCTATAGCTTTCCCAAGTTGTGAAAGCTTTGCACCATTTTCCCTATAAAACATTAGCAGTGCTCCACTTACGGATTCGTCAGACATTTTTTCCGCTGTCTCGCTTGAGATTTTTTTATATTTATGAACGTATTTCATAGTATGCTAAAAATAACCAGATGTACTATGTTAGTATTAAAACGAGCTGAATCCAATAAATGTTAATCTCAGCTAAAAAAAAATGTACGGTCCTTTAGTTAAGAATTGTATTCTACTAAAGAAGAATATGTTCAGTTTATTACTACTTTTTTTCTAAATTTTCTTAAGCATTTGTATGCTGTAATATATGTAGTATAATAACATTTGAATTTAAAACTTTTTATTTAGAAATTTTACAAATTAAGGCGTCCGTAGCCACAAAAAAAAACACACACACACACACAAAAAACAAGTAACTATTTGGACCTTTCTTTTTTTACTAAGAAATTAATAAAAATTAATTTCTTTATAAATATTTTAAATAATTCATAAGTTACACGTGTAGATTTTTTGTCATAATCTGAATGTACCAACATTTTTGAAAATGATGTCAAACCCCTTTATACCATGACATTTATGCTGTGGCTATTTAAAAAATTAAGCGGACAACAGCCAATGTAGTGATAGTGATCCTCTGCTGACCAAAAAATCTCAGCTAAATCCAGTTTTTCACATATTAATAAAATTTGCACATTAATAAAATTTAATTTTAATTAATTCAATTTGATCATTGATTTCAAGGTTAACTCATTGCATGTTTGTTGAGTTACCTCGAGTTGAAAATATGTTGATCTCGCACTGAAAAAACGGACCTAATACTAAGTTTTCACTGGAGCTGAAATGAGCATATTTCCAAATTCACCAAAAAGGTGTTCTCACTAAGTTTTCGAGTTACGTTGACAATTTGCTATATTTCCGAATTTCCCGTGACTGTTTATAGTTGACATTTATATTGAAGGCAAACAAAAAATACAACAATTCCAAGTCCTTTAAAATGTATTTAAATAACTTAATATGTGGTTAACTCAATAGAATAAATTACGTTAAAACAGCGATTCTCAGAGGAAGCGGAATATGCAAGACTTCGGTTCCGATTTTCATATGTTGTATAAATAGCGGGCATTTTTGGGTGAAGGTTTCCAATGCTTACATTTTTACAATTTTTTTTTTTTGTCATATGAATTCCAAATAGACATTTTAGCTGTTCCATACCAATGAAAAAAGGTTTGTTCGTTTGTTTGACCTTGTATTTTTTCATATTAAAAACCACATTTCCCACAAATGTGATGGTATTATCACATTACGGAAATTTCATATTAAAAACCACATTTCCCACAAATGTGATGGTATTATCACATTACGGAAATTTGATTTTGTTAGGGAAATTTAATCGTTTTTTTAAAATTAATGGTGAAATGAGTTTTTTCGCTCAGTGAGAACGTAGTATAGTGGATTGGTTAGCATGCGAATTTTATTACTCATCGGACTTTTGTCTTTCGGGCTCTTTTATGACTACAACGGCAAACCACAAACCTTCTAAGCTTAAGTTTTAAAAGCCAATTTTGAAGAACAAACCATCAATTTGGAGTCTGATTTTTTGCGAGCTACAATGCAACACACGAGGTGGTCATATGACTAATGTTTTGTTTCTTTCAATTTGATGTTATCAATTTTACATCTTCATGAAACAGAGCCCAATATTATGACATGACATTACTATTGTCTTACGTTGTACATAAACTAATATTTCGTGGCGGTCTACTAGAGCAATTAATATGTTTGACATTTGAATTAATAGGCAGATTTGCTGTTGTTTTTTTGTCTTAAAGTATACATTGATATATAAATTCCAGTTAATGAATGACCTACCTGCTTAAAACGATTCCGCTGAATGCTCCCATTTCGGTTGGCAAATGGCAATGCCCAAAAAAAGGTGAATATCTTAGTTTCACCATTTCCAACCAAACCAAATCCAACATGAAATTGGAACATGGATGAGAAAAAAAGATGTAGGTAAAACTGTGTGAAACAAAACATAATCGCGTCGGCCATTAAATTCATAGCACGGTGGAGGAACGACACTCCTAAATTAAACGTCGAAATTTCTGTGGTAAATTGTTAGTTTTTATTTCTTTGTGTAGTGCGATTATATAGTGCAAACTAAATATATTATTTTCATGTTAAAAATATTTCCTCTATCCCAAGTTATTACTGTGAATTTTTGTTTACAAAACAACACAAAATCTCGGCTAACAATACAATTTTTTTCTCTTCTCAATCTCAACTCAATTTTTTGTTCCCTTTAGAGCGCCGTGCGTGTCGTACATATATGTATTCCGATTTTCGATTGTTGAAGAATTTTTATTTGTTGATTGGATTTGTGCTTCAATAAGAATAAATCTGTTTCGTAGCTTTGAACGGTAAAGTGCATAATTTTTGTGGTTTATTGGATCTCTTGGAATGTGAGTAGCAATTCGCTTTTTTTGTTCTTAAAATATTTTACTTTTCTGTATGTGTGCATATGTACTTGGTGTTTATATTAAAAAATGTCAAAGCACTTAGCTTTTGGGTGGAAACAGAAGATGGTAAAACTGTTCTAAAAAGTTGCTCAGTCGAAGGTTTTCCTTGTGTGGGCGAAAGAGTAGTCGGTAGTGCCAGGTTGAAATTTTATTCGTGGGAAACAAATAGGAAAAAACAAAACATTAACAAGCTGTGTATAAAAATCGCTTTTGATCTTGATTTAGAGTAATAATCAGAAAATAATATTTAACTAGTAAGTAGTTCACTTCAAGCTCAATGCATTTACTATCCCAGAAAAGGAAAAACAAATATAATGAGGGACAAGTTAAAATCTTTCTATCATTTTCTATAAATTTCCGGTAAAAAAACGCTTTATAAACAAGCATTAAACCACAATACGTATTAAATTTTTTTTAAGAAGATAAAATAAAAATGCTGTAGTGCCTGAATATAGATGACATCCAAAATGTTTCTTTAAATATCAAGCCGATAATAGTACCTACGTTTCCACCGAATCAAAATGCGTCGTCTCATTAAAGAAATTCAGCAAACAGTGTTCACCAAAAATAATTGCATTCCAACTGTCAAAAAAACAAATTTTATTGTTTATTTTTTTATATTTTGTTTTGTTTGGTTTTGTCTAGATAATTGTAAGCCAGAGAAATAATTTTCTTTATAAATTACAGACAGTTCTTTATCGGGGAAAGTAGTAATTCTGTAGTTGACTGAATTGAATTCCGTTTCAGCCTCAACTCAACATTCTGGAATGAGAAAATTTATGGAGAAATGTATAGCATTTCGGCTGAAACTATGAATTCTGGCTCGGTGGAAACGTAGGATAAAACTCCACACCATATTTCAGAAACAAGCTATGTGCATAGTTTCGTCCTCGTACTCCATTCGAAGAAATTTCTGTCAAATTTTGTAGGCTAATTCGATTTCCGAGGTTAGAAGCTTTCAGATTATATTTTTGTTTGCATCGGTTTAGGTCTAAAAACATGTGTGATTCCCAATATTAACCCTCATCCTTAATTCACAACTTTATCAGTACTATATGATTTAGATGCGACATTCTGTGCATTAAATATTAACCTAGTCTGTGATGTAAATTTATGCATTTATTGGTAAACGATTTTTGGAAAGTCTTGAGATTATCGCTTGAGTTGTGGTTAAAGATGATTACATATAAGTAACGCCGAATGAAATTATAAAGGATTTTGTTTTTAAGGTACAGAATTTTATGATGGAACCCCATTTTCAAGTGATTTATTATACCCTTTGTTATGCCCATAGGGGTATTTTAGTTTTGATACATATTTTGTAACATAGAGAAATAATCTAGCTAGATATATCTTTAAGGCCGTGTGTCAATCGCGTTAACATTTAAGCCAGTAGATAATTTTTGACGTTAGTATGGTGCAGAAAAGTCAAAAATTGAAAAGTGGATAAAATTGAATCCTCATTTTAATGGAATTGACACACGGCCTAAGTATAAGGATCGACTCAGAATCGATAGCTGAGTCGATTTAGCCATGTCAGCGCCCGTACGTCACTAGTTTTTAAGCCTTACTTTTTTTTGTCACGCCCACTTTTAGGAGCGTTTTCAGTAAAAAAAAACGTTTTTCGGTAAAATATAAAAATATTCAAAAAATGTTTTGATACAAAATCATTGGCTATGATAATATAATCATTTCGTCCATTTATTATTTTAATGGAGGCATTTTCATACAAAAACCATTTGTATACTCTACTGCACCAGAAAAATGTTGTTTTTTTTGTCGAACCCTAAAAGATTTTGAACAATACCTTGTGACAATTTTTTTTTGCCATAAAGCCCACATTTTAGGGATATTAATTCTAAAGTTGGGATGGGATGTTTGGATTGTGTGGATTGTGCATTATAACTTTCTCATATGTTTTTTTAATTTGGTTTGGCATTTGAACATGAATAGACTGACGTCTGAACAACGCTACCTGATTGTGCAAATAACTATTTTGAAAATCATGGTTCTGTTTGAAATGCGTATCGCGTACTACGCCCATTTCACGGTAAAAAATGGCTTTGGTTGCGTTTTTCCTATATGGGGAATCATGCACTAAATTGCATGATAGCGGCGCACAACCCATATCCGTCGCTTTGATCAATTGTCCATTTCATCCTAATTTTTATTTCATTTACATTTAATTTTTTTAATTCAATCAATTTAAAAATTAAAATGGGATTAACTACTTATTCATGAAAAAAAATATAACCACCAACCGGTTTTTGTAAAATGTTCTTTTAAAAATGAAATGTATCGGAATTATTCAAATTAAACATGGGATGGAAATTCTCATTCGACGTTGATGTCCTTCGTCAAACATTAGTACGTGATATAGTTATATTTATCATAAGCAGAAGGGATCAGTGTCGCTATCACACCATGGTGCGATGAACTGGAGCGCAGAAGGTCTGGGTTCGATTCCCAGCCGTAGCAACACATAAATGATTTTTCACTGGCTCTCCTCTCGTGATGATCTGACAAATCATCCGAGTAGAATCAATTGCCAAAAATAGCTTATCTCAACTTCGCCGCTCGAAGTCGGCATGAAACAGGAGGTCCCGCCATCCTACAAAAAGTACACACGCAAACATGAATCGTTGTGAGAAAGCTGGGCCCTGGGTACTACCTGTTGGCCTAGTGCGCCAACAATTTGTATCTTTTTTTAGTTCCCCATTATGAGTAAATTCAGTAAACAGGTGACTGGAGTAGGTATATGATTCTACTTATTAGTTAGGCACTACAATTCGCGTAACTTTTTTGGCAAGGAGTATTTCAGTTCATTTTGATCTATTTAAGAGAGACCAATGTTTCATATCTATATTATCTATATACATAATATATATACATATATAAAGTCTCACGTTTTGGGACTTTATTTGATGTATGCGCTAATCTCTAGAACTTCTGAACAGATTTTGATGTGATTTTATCATTAAATAAAACTAAAAAAAAATGGGTATAAAACTGTCGAATCTATTATCATTAAAATTACATCCATAGCTTGCGACTGCAAGTATTTCTGATGAAATCATTAAATCGAATAGATTAACGTTTATTTACCAATTCGTTTAAAAACGATAAATGTTTGAAAATTTTTCCAAAAAATAGACTAACCTTCTAATTTCAGATACATAAGGAGTATTCATGCAACGTAGGCATTTTTTTTTAAATTAAGAAAAAAATGTATTTTCGTGTCTTTTTCTTAAAAAAGTTTTCAACTGATAAAAATTAATGATTACGCAAGTTCGCGGATTTCTATACTTACCCGTATAGAAAAATTAGCCTATTTATAAGTGAGGTTGCATTCCTT
Source organism: Rhingia rostrata (assembly GCA_949824845.1). Taxonomy (NCBI): domain Eukaryota; kingdom Metazoa; phylum Arthropoda; class Insecta; order Diptera; family Syrphidae; genus Rhingia; species Rhingia rostrata. The sequence goes on from OX463755.1 coordinate 119,190,209, forward strand.
ACATGTTTTTTTAAGGCCGTGTGTCAATTGCGTTGAGGAGTTAAATTTCATCAACTGGCTAATTTTTGACATTTCTGTAGTGGTAAAAAAACGTTTGGCTTTTCCCTGTGTCAATTGGATTAAATAAGATATTATATTTACTATTTTCAATAATTTCCCAACTAAATTGGAACAAAATTCTTTCTTATTAATTTTTTGTAATAAAAAAATTCCAAATAGATTTCAAAAAGATCATCAAAAATTTCTTACGTGTAGTCAGTAAAGGAAATATTGTTGTACAATTTGTGCTCATGATTTAATGGCGTTTTCCATTGGTAAATCTGGAGTTTGGTCTGAAATTTAAACTTTTTTGTTACCGGAACATGCTTTCAGAAAATTTATTTTCTGTGGTTGTATTGTTGCAATTTCGTGTCGGTGTAGCTGTCAAGTTTCCAGTAACACAGGTTGTTTTTTTTTTATTTGATTTATATTTCACATCGTACTGCTACAGTTGTATGGTTAATAATAGTTTTTCACAACCGAAATAATCTTAAATCAAAACGAAATTACTCTAGTCAAACTGGCAGCTGTAATTTGTATTAGTGGTTAGTGCATGGAAGGGTAAACTTGCCGAAAAATCTAGATCTGCAAAATTGATCTGATATCAAGAACAAAATCAATACAATACTGGAATACAACAACTGTCAAAATGGCCTTTTGACATATCTAAATCAAAAAAAAAGTTTTTTTTTTTTTGTAAATGGAAAACGCCATAAGCATTGATTTATTAAATATGGCCTGCTAGTGAAATATGCCAGAAAATATGTTTCAAAACAGCACACGCGCCGTTGTTTCACTACGGATTAGCAAAGAAACACCTGTCGTCGTCAAGCTTAAATGTCCATCGTACCAAGCAAAAAAATAGAGCGACATCTTGTGCCAAGAGATTTATTTCCACAGCGACATGTAACGTCATCTATTCAAATGATGAAAAACTACAAAGAGTGATTTCAAATAAAGTCTGCAACAACAATAGATTTTTTTATTTATTTACCCATAAACTGAACAAGTTTTGAAAATTTTTCTCTTAATTATGTTTTATGATCGTTTAAATAATTTTTTTTTGCAATTTGATGCAGCAAACGATTTTTTGTTTTACTTAGATTTCCGCAGTGAAACAGTGGCGTGTGTGTAGCTGTGGAACATACGTGAAGTTGGCTACTAGCCTTTGTGCATGTAAAACATATTTAACAAAACAAACGTAATCATTACATTTTTGAAACCATCTTAAAAGTCCAATTTTAGTTTATTTTTATGGTTAAAATTTTATGTCAAAAATATAAAAATACTTATGCCAAAAATTGTAAACTGGCTAAAATTTTAACGCAATTGACACACGAACTAAGAGTAGAAAGCAAATTTATGCTTCGTATACTCCTTAAAAGTGCTTAAATTTATTAATGCTATTTGTTACTCGTAACTGCAACCATACTTATTAATTAAACGACGTAGTAACCTTGTAAATCCAGTGAGTTTTGATCATACATTCGATTTACTAGCGCGAACTAGTGTTGCCTAATGTAGATCTTTGATTACATTTGTAAACAAATTAGATCATTAATTTACAGAAAAATTTGTTCAGCCAATAAATACATCTATTACCACAAGGCCAAAAAATAAATGTTTCTTCAATCAGTTTTGCTCCCTAAAATAATTGTGTGATATAATTAGTAGAAATCCGCTGAGTATAACACATAAAAATGTTATACCGTACGTCCTTACCTACCTTTTATGCAACCCATCTCTAAATAGTTAAGAAATTTTGCTCGCAAACAGCACAAATTTATGCCTGTAGAGATTAAGATAAGTGCGACCAACTTATTAGCCTGAAATAGTAAAACTCGTAAAAAATTAATGTGCCGTATGTCCTTTTCTGCTCACCAGTGTACATAACCTGGCATTCGAAACTACAAATCAAAATCAGTTGCGGTACTTTGCAGATTTCCAATCTGAATTGTTGGTTCATATTTTATTTACTTTCCCATACTAATTACACTCGATCAATATTTATGCAACACCATACGTCCACAAAGACTGACCATAAAACTAGAAGACATCCTTCACAGCGGTATAATGAAAAGAAACATTAAACATTGATAACGACAGTCACGTGGTTCCTAAAAAAAGATCAATTCATCAAAGTTAACACATTCGACCTTCAGTGCTTTTATTTATTTGCGCGCGCTGTCATTGTCTGTCTGCATAAAGAGCTACGAAAAAAGGACGATATATGACGCAAGGTTCAATCTCAGTGGTAGCATAACATCTCGATCTATGGAGCAAACGTGTAACGGGATTGTAGCGATATAAAGCATCCATTGATTTTTACTCTCGCTTAACTTTTGGCTCTTTCCACTTTCACCTCTGTGTTGTCCTCTGTTCTGTGTGTTGAACAATACAACCTAAACGTGCGGGTGGCGGATGAAAAAGAAGTACACACACTACACAGCATGAAAGAGCCGTACAGCACTTAATCCTCTTTTGTTTTGTTATTTCGATACCCTTGTTGTTTCCCCTCCGTAGCGCTGCTGGAGGGGTATGCTTCATCCTCTTCTGGCCACTAGCCGATATGTATGGCATGGCAGCGGCAGTCAGGCAGGCATATCGACATGACAAGTGATGAGTACTGTTCCTCTCTTGCGCTGATGCTGCCTGGCTGATAGTGATAGCTGCTGCACTTGGTTGGTTGGTTTCTGCCTGAAGGGAAAAACTATCTTTGAGATACATTCAGTCCACTTCGGGAAATAGATTGGAGTTGTTTGTTGTGTTTGCTGCTTTCAGGGTTGACGGCTCGTCGCGGTTTATCAAGTAGACACCCTGGTACTGTGCGGGTTATTGTTTTGTGTTGTTTTTTTTCTGTTGAACTAGTTTATGCTTGTCCATTGTTCTTGTTTTGATTTGTTGTTTGTGCCTGTAAAAAAAAACATTTATTGAAAGTGGATTTTTATCTATTTTGTGTGCATAGAATATTTGGCATCAATCTGACGGATATACTGAAGCGGCCACAAGATTGATTCCTCCTCCAATTCGAGTTTTCACATAATGGAAGATCCCAATCGTATGATGGCCCATACAGGAGGTATGATGGCACCACAAGGCTATGGAATGCCCGGACAGGACGATGGCACAAATGCTGGTGGCAATGAGAATGAGGTGCGAAAACAAAAGGATATCGGCGAGATTCTGCAACAAATCATGAGCATTTCCGAACAATCGCTGGACGAGGCACAGGCGAGAAAACACACATTGAACTGTCATCGAATGAAACCGGCACTGTTTTCCGTACTATGCGAGATTAAGGAAAAGACTGGTGAGTACTATTTTATTTATATTTGCTAACTGTCCTTGAAAATTGATTTATCCTCATCGTTCCTTGTCTGTGACAGACAGGCTGTTCAAACGAATATCTCTCAGAATTATCATCAAACTCAATAATAAACATCCTTTCTTGCTTTCCTTATTTAAAATTGTTGCACATGTGCAACTTTTTGTTGAAAAATAAAAATTCCACCTTACTCCGAACTCCTTAATTCAATAAATAGTTTCAAATGCCACAAAACTGTCAGTATAAATAAATAAAAAATCGATGGCCACAATGATATATTCCAGCGCATGGATTTTTCTCGCAAATAAACCGAGAAAATAGTGCTCCACCTCCTTAACCTCTTGATTTGCTTTCAGTGTGTTCTTTTCCGTCCCCTTCTTTTGATAGTGGTGACAAAACGCATTTTGATACAGGAAAATAGTCCTTTTTTTGGTTGAAATACTTTTCTGTTTGTGGTGTACAGAAGAAAATGAGATTTGTTATATACACATAGATAATTTGCTTTAGGTAGATATGTCTCTATGAGACGACATCATGATAGGTAGCATCTGTTTTATATGTTTTCAGTTCACACAATCTATTTTTTTTTGCGTTTTTGCAAATACATTCACGAAACAATGCCCATACAAATAGATTAAAGGACAACAGTGTGCTTTCTGGTTTTTTTTTGTCGGAATAGACGTGTTCGGCTTCTCATGTTTTATTTTGGATTTTTTTCTGTTTGTCACGAAGGACGAAGAGTGGAGAAGTTATGCTAATATGAAAGCAAACACCATAGACACGAGCAAAAAATGAAGGTATAATGGCAACAATGATACATGCTCCAGTGGAACAAAATATCGTAATTGGACTAAAAAAAAGGACAGGACATGTATATTTTAAGTTGGGTGGACCTTTCTACTTGAACAGATATTTAAATATTTCTAGCAGGAGGTAAATTTTATTGTGTTGCCCAAATGTATGCTCTTAATAGGCTTTGCTGCAGAACAATGATTTGTACGTTTGGGCTTGACAACATGTGTAGGTATTTCTGGTAAAAAGAAGTGAGTTAAGGGTTCCGTTAGATTCTTCAGCTTTATATATTTTGTATGCTATATTAATTTTGTGATGATGACTGCAAATGTGGCAATGATGTAGACAGACACTCACATAATAGCCTTCGTAACTTGCTACAAAGTGTCATCATTTGTTGTAGACCCCATCTTTTGTTGCAATACATTCTGAGGATGTCTGATCTGACACATCCTTTAAGCCACAAACCAATGATGACACTTTGTGAGATCACAACCGTAGTTCGCCCAATACTTACCTAGTCTGTGTGGTCTTCTGTGAGTAAAGATTACGTCTTCCAACTCAAGAGGGTACAAAGATCTGCGAATGTCGGCTGAACTGACGCATTGAGATCATGCCTTGTTACGATTAACATTATCGTCGCCTTTCAAAGAATAGTGTTAAGCCAATACTGCATTTGGTTCTGTTTAGTTATTTTATCAACAATGAAGCCAGCTCCTCTTGCTCTGTCAAAACTATACAGTGGCTCTTCTGACGGACTCAGTGCCGCGATGTTTAGTGCGATGAACTGCCGCGCAGAAGGTCTGGGTTCGATTTCCAGCCATAGCAACAGCTAAATGAATTTTCACCGGTCCTCCTCTCGTGATGATCTGACAAATCATCATCAGTTGTCAAGAAAAGCTTATCTCAAATTCGCCGTTCGGAGTCGGCACAAAGCACGAGGTCTAACCCATCGTGCAAGAAGTACACACGCACACATGTATGGTTGTGAGAAATCTCGGCCCTGGGTACTAACAAAAATGTTGCGCCAAAAATTTGTATTTTTTTCTCATCTAAACGTATGTGAAAGTAACGCCGTTCACCATTAACTGTTGCTTGACTAAGGAATAATCTGGTACACTTATTGGATTTATATCGACAGCCTAGTGTAACATTATTTTTTAATCTTGTAATAACGATCACCCTCCCATTTTAATTGGTTCACTGTTTCATCGGTTAGACATTAAAAAGTATCGACAGGATTCCCGATTTTAGATCTTTTTGCACTAGGCCCATGAAGGCCACAGTAATATGCTGGACTCGTTACCAGACGGAGCGGTCACGTTTCCAACAGACTGCTTAACGCCTATACTAAGCTTCAAGAAAGGCTTCCGCCAAAGACTATAAAGCCATACAGATCACGCGCTGCATACAAGAAAAATTGTTCTATGGCGGGTCGTACTGGCACAGCCCGCCATATATTTGGATCTCGTTTCTTATGTGTGCACGTGCACACAGCCCGCCCGTATTATGAAGCTGGTGAACAAAAGTTTCTTTTTTGTTTTCAATGCGTCATCTGTATGGATTTATAATCTTTGCTTCACGTAGGATTTCCTACCAAAGGTCGGTGGAAGAGAAACGACGTAGTAAGAGATTTCGACACGGTCGTCTACACCGACAGATCTTAGATGAACTGTGGTGGTGGGTCCGGAGTCTACTGAAAATCACCGAAAATATCCTTTTTATATCGCCTACCCGATTTTGCCAGCGTATTCCAGGCGAAACTACTGGCTATCCGTGAGGCTTGTGACACTACGAAGCTAAATATTGCTATTCTTATAGATAGCCAAGCAGCCATAAAGGCCATCAACTCGGCTACCATAACCTCCAAACCGGCACAGGAACGCCGGAACGAACTTGCCCACCTTGGCGAACGCTTCAGGGTCACACTTCTCTGGGTTCCAGGGCACAGTGATATTGAAGGAAACGAGCGTGCAGACGTGCCGGCCAGGTAAGGCACATCTCTTCACGGCTCACTTGCGGCAAGAGTCCGTATCCCGCGAGGTGATGTTAAGGGACAAATACACTCATATTTCCTGAAAAGGCCGACTCCAAATGGAGAAGGTTAGCAAATTGCGTCATATCGAGGACGAATGGCTCTCCTACGACAAAAACAGAACAAACGATCTACTAAATAGAACCCGCTCGAATATCGCAAGAATTACGGCGATAGTCACGGGGCTCTGTCCAATTGGAGACCATGCGGTCAAACTAAGGAACCCATACAACCCTCAATGCCGCAGTTGCGGGAACACAAATAAGTGAGAAACCCTATACCATTTCATCTGCAAAAGTCCGGCACTAGCAAGAGCCAGATTGCGTGCGTTAGACCAACCATTTTTCGACAACCTTAGCGACATCTCGGGTAAAAGGATACAAGATCTTATCCGCTTTCTAAACCTCACAGGCTGGATCTAGATACTGCATCACATCCACATAACAATCGTAATATAGGTCACACGAGTCGAGGTAACAGACACATAAGTACTACCTGGGTTCATGCCAAAACCGCCACTTCTACCTACCTAGGCCCATGAAATGAGTATGTTGTTGCATTTGTGTAATCCAATAGTTTGAAAGCCCGCTACTTTTCATCGATTAGATTGGGACTTAGCTTTTTTGAATGAGTTCGTATAGTCTCTCCTTCGGAGACGAAGGTTCGTTCCGTTCGCGTAAACGGGCTATGGATACGATTTAACCAAGAAATTTAAGAGCTGGGACGCTGATCGTTCTTTGTACCCCTTCGGAACGGCCGGGAATGATTTGAGATTATGTTACCAAATCTAAAGTCCTGTAGAAAAAAAAAATTCGAAATATTCGTTCCTAAAAGATTTTTCTTTAATTTATTTGAAACCGATCTTCTGAAAGAAATTAATTGCACATGACAGCGCAGCACAATAATTCGTTAATTCAACAATTTTTGAGAGCTACTCGTTGAATAAGTTCCCGACGAAGAATTGCTGCGGAACCCATCGAACGTGATTGCTAGCTTAGTTTATTTTGTTCCGCAACAGATACTTAGAAAGCATAGAAAATCTTTCAAACAGATACCTCGATATTGCTATATTCAGTATCGTGAGTACCAACGTGTGTACATATTAAGATGTTATTGCCAATCGTTGCTCTAATCGGTTTTAATTCAATCACTCCTCACCTTAGTCGGCTCCTTTCAATGAACCCGATTCCTGACATAAAAGTTGCGTGTTTTACTTTTTTTTTTCATTCCTCATCACATCCATCTTTTGCCTTGAATCGTGATAAAATCTGCCTTGTACCTTGCAAGGACCCATATTGAAGTGGCATTCGGGGTCAAAAGTGTGCGTACGTTTCATGTGCAAACTCGTATGCTGTTGTCGTTAGTCTTTCCGGGTTTGGTTATTATTTGAAGGGTTGTTGTCTCTCTCATAACCCGACGTACAATTCCTAACCTGGAGGGACAAGTGTCACTACATTAGCACTGTGATGTGGTAGAATGCATTAACTATAAGATTGGGTGATGTTGTTGAGTTCGCATGTAATCGCATGGGATATCATTCCACCACCTACAATGTGATTCTTGATAAATAAAAAAACTGGCCTTGTTTGGTTAGTGCGGTGAACTGCCGCGCAGAAAGTCTGGGTTCGATTCCCTGCCGTAGTAGTATCAATTGTATCCGAGTAGTATCAATTGTCAAGAAAAGCTTATCTCAAATTTGCCGTTCGGAGTAGGCATAAAACAGGAGGTCCCGCCATCGTGCAAGAAGTACAAAGAAGTACATTTTTGGCCTTGTGATCATAGATTTATATGGACTTGGGATAAAGATCGGGTACTTCAGAAAAAATGAATGGTCGATAGTCGTACTTTTTTTTAGGAAACAGTTCTTACATATTTCGTCGTTTTCATTCGTAAGCGCCCTTGGCCTTTAATTGGCTTATTTAAATTTTATGGCTGACTACAACAATACGTTCTCTAATGTCGTAGAAGCCTTACTTCTTATTAGGCAAAGACCGTAGTAAAAGTCAGTAATTCTTATCACACCAAAACCATTGTATTTCCTGAATGCCAGTAATGTCTATTCTTATAAGCTTCATAAGCATGTATTGCTTGTTTCGTAACACTATAGTACCAAATTTAAATGGTGGAGAAACCCTGCGCCACAACGACTTTAATTGGAATCCAATATTTACCCGACTGGTCCACAATTTACGTGGTGCAATTGAGTACATAGTTTTATCTCATATAAAGACTGTTTCACTATTTGGTTAACCAACCTGTTATCACACTCGTTGCCACATGCCGATTAATAAAGCGTTAATTAAGGGGTAGTCATGTTTATTATCTTTGAATATGTACTGTACACAAAGTACAAGTCTCGATCCAATTAGTTAACAACGGGATTGCCTCCTGAGTGCTGCTGTAAACATTTGTTTTACATTAAAGATATCTGCGCATGTGTTTTCTTGCTTTGATTTCGGTAGCCCATAAAAAATCTGTATTTGCTATGACTCAAGATAGCACAATTTTCCGTTAAAAATTGAGATTACACGTTAAACCCCCCTTATCAATATGTCTACTGGTTCCGTTTTTAACCAATTTAATCACTAAAGGTGTACTTTCGATAAGATAAAAAGGCATATTTTGTGTATCGAAAAGGTATGTTACGTTTGATTGTTCCGAGCCATGAACAATGTTTATTCATGAATTTATGTTTCCAACGTCGGTATATTTTTAAAGGATCTGCATATTTCCACTTAATCTGTTTTTTTTTTCTCTTGACAATTTATTGACATTAAGTTGAAACGTAGGTATCTCATTGTACAACCGCTCATAGGTAGGTTCGCAGCGAATGTATTTTATTATGAAAACAGGCAAACAACAACAATAGGCAACACAAGCGAACCGCAAAAAGTTAATTTGATGGAAACTCGTCGATGGCAGAAAACAACGCATTTAGAAACACGTGCTACCACCGTGAACTCCATAAGGATGCTTTTTACATGCAAAGTAGATAAATTCGCGGGCGTCGTCAAAGGGGTGAAGTAGAAGGAAATTCCGAAAGGGGTGACTTCTTGAGCTGTTTGTATGTAAATTTCTGTTTCTGTATTTTTTATTTATTTTAAAACAGCGTCAGGGTGTAATGTAATATGTTATGAATTAAATTTGACTTTTTCCTTCAAACTATTCAATAGCGGAAATTGAAAAAGAATACAGACGTACTCAGTGTTTGTAAATATTTTTTTTTGCCAAACCTTGCCATTTAATTCATTCTTGAAAGAGTGATTGGAATAATAATTTTGACAGATGTCCTTGCTTATCTGGTATGATAGTGTGTCCATTTACCATCGACGAAAAAGAGGACACAATTAAATCATAACCATCCCCGATCAAAGACAATTTGACAAATCATACGAGTGAATAGCAAGAATAGCTTTTCTCAACTTCGCCATTCGGAGTCGGCATAAAACAGAGGTCCCACCATCGTGCCAGAAGTACACACGCAGACATGAATGGTTGTGAGATATTGTTTTCGTGAAAATTTTCGACCTCGAGATTTTGATTGATTCTAACATTACGATGATAGCGAAGCTCAAAAAAGTGGTTTTTGGAATTCCGTCCTTCGGTTCGTCGGTTCGTAGGTCTGTCTGTCCGTACAAGCCTCTCCAGCCTAAACGACTTTACCGATTTTCTTCAAACTTCGTTTCAAGCGTTGTTTTGGTCATAATTCTAGGCCATATAAAAATCAATTTTGTTGAAAACGGCTCTAACGATTTTGATTAAACTTCTTATATGCTATAAACATATTAGTTTCAACAAAACTGCATACCCAGTTTTTTGTTCGACAAAATCCATATACCGAATTTTTTCATATAGGCCATATTAAGAAAATTGTCTATTTCTCGCAAACTATTTGGCCAAATCGAATGAAATTTAATTTGTATACTACTATTACTGTTTTCATGAGTTCCACATAATTGGTTTTGGGCCCATTATCCCTAAACGGAATTTTCAGTTTTGGCCAACAACGGAAAATTATTATTTTTCGCATGGACACTGATCACTTTTAATTGCGGAATAAACGTTCGTATAATCACATTTCGACATTATTTATATCATTTTTAGCGTCATTAATAAAAATAAATATTAATGTGTATATTGACAAAATTTTTAAAAACGTCAAATTAACGCGCTGTGAAAGAGAAAGTTGCGTACGACCCAGTCGTGCACACAACACTCGTTTGCTCTGTATTTAAGCATAGTTTAGAAAAAACACGTTTTTAGTATTTTATAATATTTAAATCATTTGTTTACAATTATTGTGCAACAACCAGCAAAGCCAGTTACACTTGGTCTCAATACTTAGTCAAATTGACTGCCGGTGATATCAACGTATATAGATACAACGTTGCGTTCGATTTAGCAAATCCAGTAACGCACGAATCCAATTTGACTATAACTCAAAATCGAAAAATTCCTTTACTACACCATATTGGCAAAGTCAAATATTTGGCACTAACAGCCCATATATTGTCCCAAACCTACCTTCATCATTAATTTCCACTATGCGAAGTTAGATTATTGCCACAAAGTATAGGACCGATTCCGATTGGAACATTTGAAAATCTTCTAATGGCAGTTTTATATACATTTGGTTTTTGTCAGACAATCCTAAGAGTTTGGTTCTTTCGAGATTCCAAACAGGGACCCGTGCTTATAAGTCGAAACGGACGAAGGTTTACTGCCTTTATCGATTTTGGTCACTGTTATGAGCAATTTGTGCGTAATTGTTTTATGTTGACAGTAATAGACGTAATTTCTCATTGTGCCGTTGGAGTGTAGGTATCTTCCTTCACGATTCTATTCATTTATATAACAGAGATGACTAAATTTTCATTGCATAAATTCACTGCGAATTTTACGGCAAAAAATTAAAAAAAATTGTAAGAGTCAGTAAAAATTATTTGTAGAGTCGTCCGGGGTAAGTGTACGCACACCAATTCCCTCGAAAATTTTAAAAATTTAAGATTTGTGCAAATGCTGAACTCAATAGGCATCCATTTCTTTCGGAAGTTGTAATATTTCTGTAGATTCTGTAAATGTGGTAAATTTTACTATTTTTTCTTTAATTTTGAAATGATTTCCATGAACTATGCATGCATTGTAAGGTAGCAAATCATTTACTTACTTACTTACTTACTTAAGTGGCGCTACAGTTCGGAATAAACCAACATGCCTCTCAAATTAACCTGGTCCTTATCTGACTGCCTCCAGTTGCGAACTCCAAGTTGATTGAGATCGGTTTCTACTTGTGTGCGCCACTTCAGGCGAGGTCTTCCTCTACTGCGCCCGACGTCTGGCTGGGAATCGAAGACTCTTCGAGCCGCAGTGTCCATTCGTTCTACATGTTCTAGCCATCTTAAACGTCCAATGCAGAGTTTGTTTTTTTTTTAAAATTAGGGGCATGTCGCTGTACAGCTCGTATAGTCCTTGGTTGAATCTTCGTCTCCATAGCAAGTCAACGCAAACTTCGAAGATTTTTCGAAGAATTTTCCTCTGGAATCGACCTTTATCCGCTTTTGAGATGGTCAATGCTTCAGCGCCGTAGACCAGGACTGGGATGATCAGGGTCTTATATAGGATCTCCTTAGTAGTTCGAGTGAGGGCTTTACTACTAAATTGCCTTCTTAGCACGACGAAACAGCGGTTGGCAAGAGCAATTCTTCGTTTGATTTCTGACGAGATGTTGTTGTCAGAGTTACTAACGGAGCCGAGATAAATATACTAGCAAACGTGGCTATGACATCACGTTGGGTCCTACCAATGATGTCAATATCGTCGGCGTATGCTAGTAGTTGTACAGATTTTTGCAAAATTGTGCCTCTGGTTTTGGCTCGTGAGTTTTGCACAATCCGCTCAAGAATCAAATTGAAGAAGCCACATGATTGCGCATCGCCTTGCCTCAATTCTTTTTTTGGTATCGAAAGTGTCGGTGAGGTCGTTTCCGACCCTGATGGAGCAGCGAGAATTCTCCATCGTCATCCTACACAAACGGACGAGTTTGGGCGGTATTCCAAAACTAGACATGGCTCTCTACAGCATCTCCTTTTTTGTGGATCGGGAAAACGATGCTGAGGGTTCCATTCTTAAGGCATACTTTCTTCCGACCAGATTTGGCTTATGAGTTGGTGAATGTTTCTTACCAAGTCATCTTCGCCGGCTTTTAAAGCTCGGCGGGAAGGCCGTCATTTCCGGCAGCCTTATTAAGCTTGAGTTTAGACATTGCTATCCTCATTTCACTCAGGTCGGGTGTCGGCAGTTTTCGCTGTTGTTGCCAATATTGGATGGTTCGTTCTTCCTTCACAGCGGAATGTTGTGCGTCATCACCGTTTAACAATCTGCAGAAGTGGTTCTTCCATATCCTCAGCATCGACTGTGTCTCAACTATGATATTTCCTTGTTCATCTCGACAGGATTTTGTTCGAGCTTTGTATCCTTGGCTTTGACGTTTTACACTTTGGTAAAACTTGCGAACATCATTCGTGGAATGGCACCTCTCTATATTCGCGATCGCGCGCTTTTCTTGTTTTTTTTTTCTTCTTTCTGAATAGCCGGTGTTCTTCCCTTCTTCTCTGCTCTGCGACATTCTGTCGGCATTCCTCATCAAACCAAAGGTTTCTTGCTGGTGGGCGCGACAAACCTAACACATCCGTTGCGGCTGATCTAATGGCTTGTTAGCCGTTGCCATTGTTCTTCGACATTCGATGCTGGTGGTATGGTGTTAATCGAGAGGTTAAGGGATACATCCAAAATGGATGCATGCCTCTTGTCTATCGCAATGTGATCAATTTGGTTGACAGTTCGTTGATCTGGAGACCGCCATGTCCCCTTATGGATATGAGGTGAGGAAACCGTCTGCTGGCTATAGATGCATTTAGTTCCGAAGCGAAGTCAATTAGCCTAAGTCCGTTACCAGACGTGTCGCGTGTAGGCTATGTTTTCCCACAATAGATGTCTTCTCTTCCTACCTTTGCGTTAAAATCTCCCAGCATGATTTTAACATCGTACTTCAGTAGTCGCTCATAGGCTTTATCAAGGAGCTCATAGAAGCAATGCTTAGCTATATCATCTTTTTCCTCCGTTGGGGCGTGAGCGCATATTAGGCTTATGTTGGCGAATTTGGCCTTCATGCAGATTGTTACAATGCTTTACAATGCGTTCGCTAATGTCTTGGAAACATAAGATTTCTTACCTGAGTGTTAGTTACTGTTGCACGAAACAGTAACACTGCATTAATAAGTTATTTAATTTTCGGATGCATTGCTAGTATTTCTGTTAGCTTATGGGATTGATTGGTTGGCGTACATATTAAATGCATGAGTTAAAAGTTAAACTGACCTCTGATAGTTAAGTCCTTCAAGGCATTTTTTTAATAAACCGTAGATAGTCATAAAAAAGGTTGTTGTCGCTTAAGTTGAAGCACTACACTTCTTGTACCTACGTGCTGCTCTTTTAGTCCGCCATTTGCATTCATATATACACTCTTTGACGTTTCAAAAATACTCCCCACATTTATTAGACATCTCAACTTAAATAACCCTTTCGAAATTTATTTCTCGATCAATTGAAAACGACGTGCCAATGTTAATGATTCGATTTACTTAATCGGATATCTTATGTCTGAGTAACTCTAAATCACCTTGGTATTTATAGAACGCATAACAAACACTTTAAATGAGAACCGGTTTTATTCGTTGGTTTTGACAAATCCCAATATCCTCCCGTTTAGAGTTATTCACTCAAATATATAAAATTAAATTTGAGAAGAAAAATCAGCCAAACGAATGAGCACACAAATGCAAAACATACCACAACAGCTCCGAGGAACAGCAACTCCATAAGAAGAAAGAACGAATGCTTTAAGTCGCAGAATCACGATAATTTATTTGATCGCCAATAATTTGCATGTTTTATTGCAATTTTTGTTGTCAGTTTGTGTCGTCTCGCCCAATGCACACTGGCTGCGACGCGACTCTGCGTCCTCCATGGCGCAGCTATTATAATAATGCGATTTGCAATCGAATGTGCGTATTCTTTTAAATAAAAGCGAATTTTTTTTCAAAGATATGCCAGAAAGAAGTAGCGACAATTACTAACTCACCATGAAGACTGTTATGCTAAAAAAATAAGTAAATAAAGGATTTCGAAATATATGTGCATATGCAAATTTTTGTTCGTTGTTGTTTCGTTGAAACAAATAAAATTCGCATGTAATGGTGGTCTAACTATTTGCGATTTTTTTTTCATTTTTCTTTGTCTACTTCATGTCCACTTCAGTGGTCACCTAATATCTACTGGAAATCCCTAAATACTAGACTGTGTAATGTGAATATCGGAATGAATCGCAAAGTGGATTTGCAGGGCTACATCTTGGTCGCAGTATCCAATAATGGCGTCCAATTTTCTTTTTCTTTTATTCTTAATTCCTGTTCGAAATATTTGTATGTACGTGTGTAGTAGATGGGGGATACTCTTTGCAATACCTAGAATTATTTTAGTTTCACTCACTAGTTCACCACATGATCGACATGGGTCCAACGCGCAGGGTATGGCATTGAGTTCGTTCCACTAGAGGTTATCATCGATGACGATGACTAAGTCTAGTGTTGCCAAGTGGATTCTGTTGGGTTTATTTGATTTTAAGATTTAAATATTGAAGCTTGACGCATTTATAACCGAAAGCTTGAAGAACTACCCCAAGCTCATAAATGTAAAAATGCTGCTAAATTCGCTGTGATTATTGTAAAAGTACTGCATTATCATCACAGGACCTTGGCAGTACATGTACATAAAAGAAAATTGACTGTCAGCATGCTGTCAATTGTGCATGTGTTTTTGTTTTGTTGCCGAGCTGCAGAGAAATGGCAGGATAAAAGTTGTAAGTGACATTTTTGCAAATTATTCAATTTTCCACTCAGATATGTAGAAATAACTATTTATTTCGCATTTAAAAACTTTTTTTTTTCATATTATAAAGGAATGCACAACAGCCAATTTGGTCGGACAATGAAAGTCGAATTTATATCTGGACGAAGGAAGAAGTCTGTGTTCTGGGGAAAACTTTTAACGGAGATAAAGAGAATTTCTCCCTTATTTCCGTATGACAAGTGTGAAATTGTCCGGAAATTTCCAAATAGCTAAGAATTTAATATGAACAAAACTTGTATGCTATATAGTATAAAGTGTAGGGCATATACCTGAATATTAATCGAAAATGTACCTCTACGATTGTAGTAGCTCGTGGGTTTTTTTTGTGCTATTATAGGAATTTGTTTTTGGAATATGTCTGGCCATCACTCTCCAATCCATAGTAGACAACAGATATATCTTCCCTTTTTTTTATTTTTCCTTCTGCAAGTTTTTTTTGTATGCTTTCCAAGTTCATGCCATCCAAGAGATTTAAAATGAGGCTTAACATCATTTTTTTTGTCAGCCAACTTGAGCGATGGTGTATCAAAAACTTATTAAAAACATTTTGTATTCGAGTTGTCATTGAAAAAATGTTTTGTTTTAACACAGTCACTTATGACTTTGTTTATATATGCAATTATGAACTCAATTTTGTCAAAGCATGATGAACGCATTCATGCAGCTCCGTTTGCGTTCATAAATGTGTTCAATGAATATTTGTTTCATGTGTGGGCAACATTGTTTGCAATTGTAAACTCGACCCCTACTTTCACCCTTGAAACTCTATGGAACGAGATTTACGAGAATTACATTCATATAGATTTCGACGTTCTTTCGAAATGACATTTTGAAAGTAGCAATGGCGCTGCTGGGGCGTTGATGAAGGCGAGCAACTCACTACAAAAATGACACAACTTTGCAAGGTTTTCGTTTTCGGGTTTTTATATTCAAAGGTAGGCAGTAAATGTTATTCCAGATCTAATATTCGTTTTCGAAAATTTTTTACTTTTGCAACTCTTGGTTAGCAAAGTTTATTAGTCCATTTTGAGTAATTTTGTGTGATAAAAACTGCCAAATCCCTAAAATAGCAAGAGAATTCTCTCATTTTAGCAGGAATTTCCAGTTCGCCTTTGCAAAGTAATGCGAAAAAGACAAAAGGATAAAACAATTATTTTCCTGTTAAATCTTCAATCTTGAGTTATGATTTTTTGAAATAACAACATATGTATGTAACCGAAAAATTTGCAAAAGCATTTTATTTTCGGGAGGTCGTATTGGAAATTAGATTACAAAGAAACTCGTAAGGGCATATTTGTGCATATTTTGGGTGTAAATGCATATTTTTGCAGATTTCACTTTTAAGAGCATATTTTGGCACGCATTAGCGTTTTTATGCCCTATTTAACATATTTGTGCAATTTGTAAAAAATATTTACTGCTTATAATTCCATTTTCATCAACTGTTTGTTTGTGTGAAAAAAATGGAAGTGCATAAAACAGTTGCGCACCAGCAGGTACAATTTGTTTAATATTTTTCTGCCTATATTCACAGCTGCGCGAGTAAACTCTTTTTCCATCTGTATATGACAAGCTATATAATTGTGATACAAGTATTTAACTTTTGTTAGACCTTATCATATGAGGACAATTTCCTAGTCGATCTTTTTATTGCACGTAAATTATTTTTGAAAGATCCTTCAAGAGCAAAACAATTTTAAGGAATTTGAACCAGATCTGTGACTTTCTCCGCAACCAGTTACAACTCTTTGGGAAACCTGGAAACTAATTTGGTGTTTTTGACAGGAAACAACGTCTTTTTCCTGCATCAATCACTGAAAACAGAAACGAATGGTCTAAATCTTGTCGCATATATCGACATAATCAAAGTTAGCTCGATTGACTGCAAAGAAATGTTGAGTTGTCTGCCCGGACAACATTCAACAGTACATGATTACACAATCTCTGAAAATTGTGTATTCATTTAAATTCATTTAAATATTTAAAAACATTAATTTTCGTTAATTTTTTCGTGATTTTTTCAGTTTTCAAAAATTTTTAGGTCATTTTTTAAGAGCATATAAAATCTTTTTTAAGGCATATTAAAGGCCCTATAAACGGATTTTTAAGAGCATATTTTCGGTTGCCCTAGTAATGTGTCTATTAAATAAACTACCAATGAGAGTAAAGATGAATGAAAAATTCATAGTACAGGGTGGCGCACCAATTGTGCTACAATAAGAAATTCAAATAATTTTTTTTTAATCGATGTATTTCATTTATTTTTTTTTATTGGTTAGAAAATTAAATTTTATTTTAAATAGTTAGTTGTTTTTAAAGATTATAGATCGCAAATGACCTCCACGCTCTCCCACGCATATGCGTCACCTGATCAAAAAATTATTCATTGCGGCCTGAAGAGTTGAAGTTGGGATCGCCTCAATTATTGTCGTTATGGACTGCTTTAATTCAGTTAAATTCCTGGGCTTCGTTTTATACACCTCTTGCTTGACATAACCCCATAAAAAGAAGTCTGGTGCAGTCAGGTCAGGTGACCTTGGGGGCCAGCGAAGAGTGGAGTTCATAGAAATTAATTTGTTTGCGAATTTTTTTGTTTATCTCCGCCATAACTGGTCTGGCTATATGTGCAGTTGCTCCATCTTGCTGAAACCAAACGCTGTTGAATGGTATACGTCTTCGGCGCAGTTCTGGGTAAAAAAAAACTCCTTCAACATCTTTAAATAACGGTCCCCATTGACAGTAACGGTTACACCGTTTTCTTCAAAGAAGTACGGCCCGACAATACACCTTGATGAAACTGCGAACCACACAGTGACTCGTTCTGGGTGCAGTTCCGTCTCATGGAGCATTTCTGGATTAGACTCTTTCCATATACGGCAATTTTGCTTGTTTACATTGCCGTTAAGATCAAAATGGGCCTCATCAGACATGAACAAACAATTGATCAATGTGTTGTCTTCTTCGGCCATTGATATCATTTTTTGGCAAAATTCCAGGCGAACAGGCAAATCCTGAGAGTTTAACTTGCTAGTAATTTGGACTTTGTACGGAAACAAGTTTAAATCGTCATGAAGTATCCGTTGTAATGACCGTCTACTAACTCCAATTTGCCCCGATAAGTTTCGGGTCGAAACGCTCGGATTGGCCTGTATTGCAGATGCTACTGCTGCGATTGTATCCTGAACCCGAACATTGGCATCTCGATGGTACGGCCTTCGTGAGATGCTTCCAGATTCGGCAAACATGTTTACAAACCTCATAATGGTCCATGGCCAAACTCCCGCCTAAATTCCCTTTGGACGGAAATGATGGACTGCAAAGCATGGTACCGTTGCACTATCCAAATTCTTTTCTCCGTATCCCAAGCATCCATTTTTATAAACCTACAAAACAAAAAAAATAAGCCGATTGTGATTCTTTACAGTTTAAGCTGCCTTTTCAATCCACAAACACATTAATGCCCTTTAATTGATAGCCTTCCGCCAATATGACCTTAAATGTGAGCCCACGTTTTCTTTTTGGGTTGGAATTGCTGTGGTTTACCTAACTTTTTTCCAATTTTTGCTTTACCAAAGCCAGTAATAATTTTTTGGCGCATCCAAACAGGTATCTTTTATCGTTACTTGACCCAACTCACCATCTTCAGAAACAGTTTTTATATAGCTCATCTTTTATTGAAAAGAACTCCGACGACAAAACAATCAAAACGAAAACCCCTGTGCGTCATCATTTTGTCACCGAAATTACATTTTTTCCACGTTAATTTTGTTGTTACAACTATCAGTTCGGTCACGTTTGCGTTGAAGGGCTATATAGACGAAGATTCATCCAAGCACTATTCGAGCTGTACAGCGACATGTTCCTGGTTAAAAAAAACTCCGCATTGGACGTTTAAGATGGCTAGGACATGTAGAACGAATGGACACCATGTGTAGTGCGCATGCAAACTGAGAGTGGATGCTATTGACTGTACGATTGCACATGCGGCATGAGTGATTATAGAAAATTTTGATATTTTCTTGTTTGCGCGTAGTGTGTGTTTGAAACTGCTTACTGTCAAAAAATCCAGCAGAGAGTAAATTTTCAGATTAATAATGACGATGTGTGTCAATCAGATACAAACACAAGAATGATAACTGCGCAGTGTTCAGTTAAGCAGTGAAAAGTGTGTGGAGGAAGCGGGATTGCGCATGCTTGTGACTGCGCATGCATGCATGTGCGGTGTATTGACGCTGTAAGCAACTTTAGAGTCGGGTGAAGCAAGGATTTTCTCAATTCATCTAGGGCCTGAGTCCTAACCAGCCTTTCGCGTCGCAAAACTTATCATTTTTTTTAGATCACACAAAAAAGTTTAACTCCGAAGTGGCTAAATGTCCTAACAGAGTACTATCGACAAATAACAGACTTACAGCTCTGAATGCTTAATTTTAACTCTGACAGATTTCGAAAATTAAGTTTATGAATTTAAGTGGGGTTTTGCCGTTCTAGAGTTACATTAACAGAAGAGGTTATTGCCGCAGCAGTAGTTTGATAGTCAAACTAGCTAGTTGAGTTGATACCCCCAGTGCTTTTTACAAAACGTTAGCTCCCGGTCCCTTCTGTCCTCAAACCATCTGCGAATTTAAAATTACCGATTTTGATTAAAATCTATTTTCACCACACTTGTGTCAAACTGAAATATCTTGGTGGATACTTGCCTCATTTAAATTGCTCGCATAATATCGTTAAGCGTTACATTTTTAGTGGAAAACCTATCCACATGGAACAACACATTCAGATGGGAATTCGACCCTTAAAATCGAAATACTGTTTGATAAGTTTGTGAACCATAAGAATTGAATACTGACCCGAAAAAATAAAGGCTAGTTTAAAAGAAACACCCTCCATAATTAGTTTGTCCATGTATAAACTTTTAAAGGCAACTAGGCTGGACGTTCGATTCGTTTTGTGTTTTATACAAAACGAATTTATTGTTCTACCTCAGAACTGTTTGATTTAGTACTAACAAATGCACTAAATGATGAGCCTGATGATGTATATTATATGCTGTGGCAAATCACTGCTCGGTTATGCTCCTTGTATTAAGCTTGCTACGACACAGATCTGATAGTTTAATTTAATACTCGTAATTATTTTACTACCATAAAAAAACGATTTAACACTTCACTAGGTACCTGCCCCCCTACATGATTAAATTTCGTAACTAATTCCACTTAAAAGTCTACATTTAAACAATCACTTAACACCTCTCAATTAATTAAAGCTATCTTACGTTTAATTAAGTGCCCTCTTCGTTCGTACACACCTCGCCAGTGTTTATCAACGTAATCTTGTTGAATCAACAAAAAATATTGTTTGTTATTCATTGAAATTAAACATTTATTATTTACGTTTTCCCGGTCTTGTAGTTGGGGGTGGATAATTTTACTTGTTGCTCATTTCCGTTAAGCATGCATGAGACCTTCAAGAAAGTGTGCGCTCGCTTTCGCCCAATTTTGCTTTAAATGGAATTTATCAATCTACACAGAGGTTTGTGTTGATTTCCTTTACCTTTATCCCTTGTCCTTCACAGAAATTGATTGATTTTTTGACTCATTCTCTTCCCGGCATGGGGTATATACTCCTTAAGAGTCGACTTGTATCATTTGTTATGTTTGAGACAAATGTTCATGAAAATCATAGCTTCTTAGGTTTAGTGCCGCCTTGTTACCTTATGCCCGCTCCAAGCGTTACAAATACTGAGTCGTTAAGTTATCAACCTGTTGCTTCAAATAGACCGGGGGAAAATTTATGAATGGCAATAGCGTCGTAAATGAGTCGCATCGAGTCGTGTTGGCTTGTGAGCCTGACTGAAGGGTGGGTTCACTGTTGCTGGAGGGGAGTATTTGTTTTTACGACTTTTTTATTATTTAATTTGGTATGGTTCAGTGCAAGCGAAGGGCGGTGCAAATAGCACGTGTTTTACTTGTGCAGATACGTATTCAATGGATGTACATATGAAATGAAATAGGAAATGAAATTTGTACGCAGAGGTTGATTATATTTTACTTTAACACTTTGGAATTTAAGCTGAGTTTTTTTTTTTAAGTAAACCATGGTTTGTTGTTAGAATGCATTAGTGCATGTTTATCATTTTTTTTACTTATTTACACTCGGGGATGCAGTAGCAAAAGAGTTTTATTTTAATATGGCGATGCTACGTATGCTAAGGACCGGGCTTATTGAAGAGGCATTTTGGTTGAGGCCCAGGTTTATTCCGGACTGTAGCGTCACTTACTTACTTACTTACTTAAGTGGCGCTACATTCCGGAATTGACCGGGGCCTCAACCAAAATGCTTCTCCAATTAGCCCGGTCCTTAGCTAACTGCCTCCAGTTGCGCACTCCAAGTTGGTTGAGGTCGGTTTCTACTTGTGCGCACCACTTAAGGCGAGGTCTTCCTCTACTGCGTCCGACGTCTGGCTGGGAATGGAAGACTCTGCGAACCGGAGTATTGGTGTCCGTTCTTTCTACATATCCTAGCCATCTTAACCCCCATTTATTCCCATGGTTGCGTTAACCCAACATTGAACAAAACATTTTTTTTTGGACCATAAAAATTAATTAAAAATTTAAAAAAATGGTGTGTACAATAATTTAATACGGAAATGATTTGTATTGGTAATTGTTTTAGAGTAACATGAAATATCGCAATGATCCCAAAAGGCCTTTGACGTTTAGAGAACTTGAAGCAATTGTAGAAGATTTTGATCTGGATGAGGAAATAAATATTTGTTACATTCCACCCAAAGTTGATGATCTAACGGACGAATAAAACTTTGATGATGACGTTATAGGCGGGACGGAAAATTTGCCTTCGGATGTAGTGGGAACCTTTGAGATATTTAACTCTGGTAATGAGGTAGAAATGGATGTTAATATGCACTACGAGGTTACTAAAGCTTCATCATTGGTAAATCACCAAGAGTATAAGATGTTACTTGGTGTAAAACACCGATTGACTACGAGACTATTGCTACGTCAAATGAAGAGGCTAGCATAAAGAAAATTGTAGAAGATCTACATGGAAAGACCGTATTTGATTTCTTTCGTCTAATGTTCAACGAAAATATTATGGAGTGTATTATAACAAACTTAAATATTCAAGGGATAAGAACCGCCCTCAGTTTTGCTTGGATAAAAGTCAGTAGATGAACAAATGGTGCCATACTTTGGCCGACATTCGGCGAAAATGTTCCTAAAAGGAAAGCCGGTACGCTTTGGTTTAAATATATGGTGCCTTACGTCAAGCGATGTATATTTGTATCAGTTCACACCATATGGTGGAAAAAGTTTCAAATATGCCAAAAGGGAATTTGGTCTAGGTGGCCAAGTTGTTATAGATCTCTTGAACTTTTTAACCAGCTTTAGCCTATTGGTTTATTTGAGAAGTGGAGGATATTTTGCTACCGGACAGGATTCTCAAATGCCCAATAGAGACGAACAAATCATTAGGCAAAAAACAACGTGGTACAATGAATTGCTGCTACGATCACGAGAATGAAATAAGTGTGATACGTTGGAATGATAATTCTGTTGTAACAGTAGCAACCATTTGTGATTCTGGTCAACCAAATGCTATTGCAAAACGGTATAATCGGAGGGCAATAAGAGATATCTCGATACCAAAACCGTATATAATTACCATGTACAATAAATATATGGGGGGTGTTGACTTGCACGATAATGCAATGGCAAACTACCGTATAAATATTGGCGGTAAAAAAATGGCGTTGGCCGTTATTTATCAATACGACAGGCTCCGAAATAGTGAATGCTTGGAAGCTACATAGAATTGTGTGCAACCAAAAACCAATATCGCAACTTGACTTTAGATCGGAATTAGTTCGGAGTCTCATAAGTACCAACAAATGCAAAACACCGTCTTGTCGAGGACGGAGTTCAACTTCATCGCTACCATCCACCTCGCGATTAGATAACGTTGGCCATATTATTGAGAGGAATGCTGAAAATTGGAGAAGACGGTGCAGGGTTTGTAAAAGCACAACTTTTTTTACGTGTAAAAAGTAATTTCGTTACACTCTCATTGTTTCAAGGCTTACCACACATAATTTTTGCATATGTATTGTCCCAATGATTGAAAAAAAATTAACTAAAATGCAAAATGCTTACAATTACTCAATAAAGTGGTTATGAATTAACATATTGGCGTTTAACTGAATATTTATGGTAGTGGTCCTAAATGTGTTAAACGTCCAATGTGGAGTTTTCTGGCCAGATGCATGTCGCTGTACAGCTCGTATAGTTAGTTCTTGGTTGAATCTTCGTCTCCATAGCCCGTCAACGCAAACGGGACAGCGGTTGGCAAGAGTAATTCTTCGTTTAATTTCTGACGAGATGTTGTTGTCAGAGTTAATAGCAGAGCCGAGATAGACATAATTCCGTACTACCTCAAAATTGGATCTGTCAATGGTGACGTTCTGTCCGATTCGTCGACGTTGTGTATCCTTGAAGAAGTCACATGACACCGCATCGTCTTGCCTTTTTTGGTATCGAATGTGTCGGTGAGGTCGTTTCCGACCCTGGTGTAGCAGCGAGAATTCTCCATCGTCATCCTACACAAACGGACGAGTTTGGGCGGTATACCAAAATTAGACATGGCTCTGTATAGTTCGTCTCTATAAATGCTGTCGTATGCGGCTTTGTGAAGATTTGATCGGTTGTGGATGTTCCTGACTTAAAACAACACTGATAAGGGCCGATCATGTTGTTGGTAAACGGTATCAGGCGTTCACACATTACGGCAGATAGGATATTGTAGGCGATGGTAAGGACACTTATGCCTCTGTAGTTGGCGCAGTTTAGAGGGTTTACTTTTTTGTCGATCGACAGCTAACGCTATTCAGTATTTTTTTGGGAAGCCATCATACAAAGCTATGTATAAGCTCAGGATTTGCAAAAGTCGCAAATATTATATAGCATGGGTGCTTAGCTTTTCAATACAGCTAAAAGTTTGAACGAATCCTCTTACTGGATCTCCTACAAAGAGACCCTATCAATATGTATACAAAAAGGAACTGAGGAAGTCCAATCGCAAATCCTGGAGACTCTTCTGTGATAAAATAGAAGAGACTTCCGAGTCGTCTAGACTCCGAAAAATCAGATGGCCCTTGGACGACTTCAAGAAAAGAATCCTTAGAACTGATAATGGACACACATTTCCCAGGTAGTTCACAGGAAGCTTTCCAAGACGACATCAACAGAACCAATCTATTGACCGGTAACTTTCAAGACCTTATGACAAAAGATACAATACTTTGGGCAGTACAAAGCTTTAAACCCTTCAAAAATCCGCGGGACCAAATGGCATTGTACCAGCCGATATACAGCGCACTTTGGATCTCATCTTACCATGGTTGGAAGCTATCCTTAGGGGCTGCATCGAGCTGATCTACATTCCCAAGGTTTGGAGAGAAGTGAAAGAAGTATTCGTACTCAAATCTGGTAAAAGTTTTCATGTCAATCCGAAAGACCTGAGACCAATTAGCTAATCATCATACTTTTTAAAAACATTGGAAAGATTGATTGATATGCATCTTCGCAGCTATCTGCATCCCAACATGCGTACAGCAAGGTCAAATCTTTAAAAACAGCCCGACACACATTAGTACGCATTATGCTTGCATTCGTCGACATTGAAGGTGCTTTTAACATCGTTAATTCGGGATCAATCATTACATGTCTTACATGTCTTACATGTCAGACATGTAATGACATGGCTTACATGTCTGCTGATTAATTTGCTATTTAATAGCCGGGTTATCAACACAACACTGTGTGGTGCTTCGACCAGAAAACAAGGGACCCCGCAAGATGGAGGCCAGGAACCTCTTCCCAGGGACTTAGTGGTAAACGCTTGATGTGGGCTTGAAGTGGAGAATGAAACCTCTTAGCACGCATTGTCTCTATACCTCGGTTAAAAGACCGATAATTCTTTATGGAGTAATATTATGCTGGACAGCGCAAGAGCTAGCTTTAAACAGCAAAAAAACTAGCCATGTTGCAAAGAACTACGTGTCTGTGTATCGGTGGTGTACTCCGTACTACACCCTCAGCAGCATTAGACACTTTTTTCACCTACTGCCCCTAGATATTTCCGGCAAGCAAATGGCAGCTAATTCAACTATACGCCATCCAACAGTGGTCAAATATTCAATCTGGCCACTCAAAAATTCTAAACGAACACACAAATATTCCTGAAAACACCGATTGCACCCTTACCAGGTTAAACTTTGAAAATAATTTCCGGGTCACAATCCCAGACAGAACGTCATGGTAGAGTAACGTACCTGTGTTAAACGACTCGATACATTTTTATAGCGATTGCTCCAAAACAAAATAAAGGAGTGGGTGCTGGTGTCTTCTCCGACAGTATAAATCTCAGCATATCTTTCCGTCTTCCTGATCTTTGTATCCTGTTCCAGGCGGCGATCAAAGAAGCCTTATCTGCTTCTACTCGGACAGTTAAGCAGCAATAAAATCCCTGGAATCAGTCTAAACAAATTCAAAGACAACCCTAGATTTCCGATCACATCTACTGGAGATGTCAAAGCATTTTAACAGTCACCCCATGGTGGGTGCCTTGTTGATGTTACTAGCGCAACATGCTAATAGCAAATCAAACCTCAGATGGAGTCTTGGCACGACGTGTCAAATAACCAAACAAATAGATAGACAAATAACCACAGATAGATTTGGGAAGATCAAAGGGACTGATTTCGTTCACTGTTTAATAGAATAATAGATGTCCTACGACTTCTGTAGGAGCTGCATGGTCGAACAGGAAGAAGAAGCAATACTTCATCTCCCTTGTAACTCTCCGGCCCTATCAAACGAAAGAAAGCTACATCGTTGAGCTTATTATTTTTAAAATCTCAGTGATTTGAGAAAAATGGGAGTGAAAAGCCTCCTCCTCTTCATCAAAAGCTCAAAACGGTTTTCACACGGATAGTAGGAGAATGGACAAGATCCACGTGGTATCACAATGGACCAAAATAAAGAGGCACTTTTAAGAATTTTTACTTTTAAAGGTCAAAATTCAAGTTATACAAATCGGTTACAGATAGACAGAGATAGATTGACTCTGCTTGGGGTTCTGAGTCGATCTATATACTCTCTATTGGTATGGTTAAAAATCACGACTATACGTCACCTTATATCTAAATTTTGTTGGTATCAAACGTTTTGGTCACAATATGATAGAGCAACCAGCCTTCTTCATTTTTATTCTGCACATACAGATGACAATGTAGGTATCACTAATTGGCATGACACGTAATAGTATGTAGTCACCTACAAGCACCATCGTGTGGGGCTTTGAAATCAAAGAATAGGCAAAATTGGTTTGATTTTTAAAGGAGCTGCCGAAGTCTGATAATTGGATCAAATGTGGGTATTTTTGGACTAAAAATACACTTAATGGGGTTTGTATTGTTTAGACATATTCTCATCTGGATAAATTTTTCTAGTAAGTTGGGGCACTTTACCAAGTCATCTTCTCTGTATTTATATAGCTTAGCAGGAAGGCCGTATAATTCTCTAGTTGAACCGGATGATAATTAAGAAAATACCCCTAAAAATTTCCTCTTTTTTTACATTCGCGTTAAAATGACCCAACAGGATCTTAGCATAGTATTTCATTCGTTTGTTTTTTTTATATATTTTTGTCATTAATTGCTTATAAATTTTGTTGAGATTCGAACACCTTACCTAGGTAAGAAGAAAACATGTAAAAAAATTGAAAATCATTGCTGACTTTGTGGTCACCATCTGCGAATGTCTGACAAACATCCAAGAGTATACAACTGTCATAAGAGGCTTCTCAAAGTTCCCGTCTGGTCTCGGCGTTAAACTGTAGGTCCCATGCTTTGTGTGATACAGTATTTTTTCGTATACACATATAGAGAATCTAGAATAAAGACGAATGTTTTATTTTAATTTTAATTAGAATGACCCAACCTGCCAAAATGTACGCTAAACGTTTTTTAAAGGTCATACCAAGCACTGTAGCGTAGTAAATACCACATGCCAGGACAACTTCACACATAAAAACTAAAACCACATCATAGGGATATAAAATAAATAATCTTGCAACTGAAATGCATTTTCTCGTGCATGATGCACATCACCACCTGGCTCCTGGCGACCCTAACGCTGCGCATATAAACAACGTTTAATATGCTCACGAAATGAGTAAATCCTCAAAAACGTATAAAATTGATTTATTGCATGTAATATTGTTACGGTAGTTGGAAATAAATGCAAACTGTTATACCAATGAAGGGAGCTAGATAGTGCTGGAAAAAACAACCCTGTCCCGTTTCCACCTCACCCGCCTTCTGGCCTTCTTAAAGTAATATAAAATTCTATCTAATATAGACAGTGGTACAGGCACAGACAACTGATACAAGGGTGGTTCGGGTTCGTGTTTTGGGGGCCACACTCACCAACACAACGCTGAATCAAATTACGTTATGCCATCTGTCGCCAGCTTCACCGCAAATAAAGAAAAGAACATAACCCAAAGAGGCCACGTATCTTATTTTGTCTTTCTTGCAATTTCGAAAGAGATGAGTTGAAAAAAAACCTCACTTAAGTACTTTCTCGCATTCGGCATAAGGATGGCATGTTTGTGAGAGTAGCAATACTCCCTCCTTATGTCCTTGCAAAGAGGTGTTTAATCAAATCGATTTTTTTCCCATCTTGTTGTCGCTATTGTGCTTAGTCTTGGTCTTGTGTTTGCCTTTGTTTTTGGAATTTACTCAAAATAATTTAGTTTTATAATCATTTATTCTAGAGATAGAGTAATAAAGAGAGCAAAAGTTGGAAAATTACAGGCTCAGCTCCTGAGGGATTTGGCGCGGTCATCCCCCAGAGAAACCAGAAAACAGGGAAAAAACTGAAAAATCCACTGCGTTGTGTTCTCATCCTTCTTATCCTCTACTAATACCTCACCTTCTGTGTCTTATCTACGGCCCGAGTAACTTTATTTTGCAACCCCCCTTCATTCCACCCGCGCACAACGACCCCTCTTACCGGAACATTCCTGGGAATGCTCGTACAGCAATTTACGACACCGATGTGATCCGATTTAACTTTTCATATTGTTCTTCTTGTTATTCTGCGTTGTCTTTAGAATTTTTTCTTCTCTCATCTCATCTCAACGCCATTGCCATCGCCGCGCCGTTTTCACCAATCCTGCAACCTGAACACACCAAGACGATGAAGACGACCCCCTTTTATCATATCTCCACCACCCCAAAATATATAATAAGGACACAGCGACGACGACGAGTTTATCCTTAAGAAAGTTTTGCACATTTCAACAGTTCGCCGCACAGCAATTGTTGGATGACTCTGGCTTTTGGTAAATTATATATTCCATGGATTGGAGGTGTACTTACTCTTTTGAATAATAAAAAAGGATTACAAATTCAGCAGATACCACCAACAATAACAGCCAACACGAGTACGGAAAACAAATGGAATGTTAAACCCCATGCCGATAGATGTTGAATGTACATTTGGGTTCTTGAAAATGTTTTTTTTTTTTTTTTCTTAAGAATTCAGCTTTCAGCTCGGCCCAATTCATTGGAAAGGATTACCATTAAATTTCGTGAATTTTAAGAACAACTATTTAATTAAAACAAAATTATGGGTGAAATTTGCGCGCGCCTATACCAGACTATAAATTGTCTAATTACGTTGTTTGGGAGGCTCAATTTCGAGGGTATACCGGTACTAGAAGGGTTAGGATTCAATTCTGAGTAAAAACATGAAACAATTGCTGCAGGGCGAATTCATGAATGTTGGAGGACAGATTGTTGCTCGGCGGTGCTTGAAGTGATACACAAACAACACCTTAGAGGCGACAAATTTTGCGATATGTTTCAATCAGATGAACTTTCTTGTTTCCTACTGGTCTGCATGCGCAATAATAGATTTTCATCTTCAGATGTGGATACCTGGTTGCCCACCCAAGAAATCACAGTGCCAAACGCTCCTTCAATTTGCTGATGGAAATAGAATCAAAGCGCAGTACGGTAGGTCTGCATACAACTGTTTTTTTTTCCAATTTTATTCGGAAAGTTTAAAATCTTGATTTCTGTTTAATTCCTCTCTAGTTAGCCTGTTTGCTAGATCTGAAGCAAACCGCATCCATTTGTGAACACTTTAGCTTAATTTACTAATTGAAAAGTTGTTTGAAGACTATACTGATCAGAGTTTTGATGCCCATTCGCTCTTTATAAATTAATCCTCTCAAACTGCCTAGGCGTAGTTTTTAAATACACATCCACCCGAAATGTTTGCAGTTTTTTTTTTTGTCCCATTGACAATATTGATAAGTGAGGAAAATAAAATAACTTCAATCATACCATCATCCAATACATTGTAGATCATGATTGTGATGCAGGTAATAACCAGGTTCATGCTTCATCAATGTCGGAAACGACCACACCGACACAGTTGGTACTATAAAAGGATTGCCAAGGCGATGCGCTGTCATGTGACTTCTTAAATTTGATTCTTGAGAGGATTCTGCGAAACAACCGTCTCAAAAACGGATTGCGTTGACGGGCTATGGAGACGAAGATTCTAACAAGAACTATACGAACTGTACAGCGACATGCACCTTGTCAAAAAACTCCGCATTGGACGTTTAAGAAGGCTAGGACATGTAGAACGAATGGACACCAGCACTCCGGCTCGCAGGGTCTTCGATTCCCTGCCAGACGTCGCGACGTCTCACGACGCGTCGTGTCGGATGCAGTAGAGGAAGACCTCGCCTTAAGTGGCGCGCACAAGTAGAAACCGACCACAACCTTCTTGGAGTGCACAACTGGAGGCAGTTTGCTAAGGACCTGGATAATTGGAGAGGCATGTTAGATGAGGCCCAGTTTCACTCCGGACTCTAGCGCCACTTAAGTATGTGAGCACTAATGTACAACGATTGTTTCTCAGACACTTGGTATTTGACAAAATTACGCGAGTTATGTTGGCTTCTAATTTCTCAATCGTAGCCGTATGATCCATGACTTCAGCCCGCAAACTAAAAGCCATGGATTCACGGAATGTTTGAAGTACCAAGCCACTTATAATGTCGCGATAACATTAAGAATTACGTTTTGATAGGCTCACTTTTTAAGAAATAAGGATCGATAATTCAACAAACCACTAAATTTATTTGTCTGGATGTAATTGCAGCTGTTGACCCCCTTCGGATTTCTGTTTTGCGCAAATATTCGTCGCGAAGTGTCGTATGTATACATACGTTTGTTCGTATTTCGCGTTAAACATATTAAAATCATGTACGACAGAAATTAAAACTAAAACGGTTTGATCGTTATTATAAATAACGATCTTGCTTTCTCGCACTACTGTACACGTAGCCTTTAGGTATTTTGCCAGCGATTAGGCCGGAAACTGACGTGAAAGTTAATTTGATGTTGACATATACCGCGTCAAAAGTAAAATGAAGCTCGTCGATTGTTAGCATAGCGAATTAGTTTTAGTGTTGAATTGGATCCGGGTTCACCGCTTCCAGTTATTCAGTCCAATTAAAGGCATTGTTGTTAAACCGGAGGTTCGTGCCCATAGTCCGAAGATTCTATTGGATGGAGCATTACATTTTGTTCGGTTAATATTGCCAATCCAATGTTGCCAATGAGTCGACATGTTTTGTCTTTTTGTACTACATCCACATCTTGTCAAAGCCTTGAAAACTCCCACGTTAAGTGGGATATGGTCCGGTATAGTAAACGTTTGAATTTCCATGTCAGGAGTCTTGTCCCATTTGATCTGGGGCTTTATTACATGAAACGAAACGAGCGGCGAGTAAACGATACAGAAGTAAACGATAGTCACGGCAAACGACAGACTACAGAGTACGATTGTGTAAAACGAGAAATAAATATGACAGCTCAACGAAAACGTAAGCTATACGACTGCCAAATGTAAGACGTAATAAATAACGAGTATCGTAAAACTTTGAACGATACTCGTATAATGTAATCAAATTTTAACGAGATCGAAGTCGCTTTATATAATATGGCAGCTGGCTACCTCTCTAATAATGTTGTGATACTTCTGCATCCACTGTTTGCTGACGTTGAAGTAGAGTAAAGGCACAGAGGAGAGTCTATCACACAACTGTAACTACTTGTAAAACATAAAACATATACTTAACATATATGTGTCTATCTCTAGTTCGTTGGCGTGCTCAGAGCGAAGTCTCTTCTCTTCTGTGCATTTCGTAGACTATCGAGCTTTGAGTTTGGCGCGCAAATAGGCCATGTGCAAAGGGTGTCAGTCGACATGTGCCCATCCATACTATATCCTCCTATATGACACATTCCAATTTTTGAGTAGCACACGAATTGTACAGAAGTTCCAGTAGAATGGAAGCCGTTTTTTACATGTTCATGCTATTCAAATCAATTCCTACCTACCAATCATTTAATCCCATCTTGGCATTCTTTATCATTTCAGTTCTTTCAATTCGTAACACTCAAGAGGAGGAACCTCCAGATCCACAATTGATGCGTCTGGACAACATGTTGATTGCCGAAGGCGTTGCCGGACCTGAGAAAGGCGGTGGCGGCGCTGCGGCCGCATCAGCAGCAGCAGCTAGTCAAGGTAGTCAATGAGCATTAAAAATATTCGAAATGGCATACATTTTTTGATTTCCCGAAGTAGGTTCTTCGCTATCAATTGACGGCGCTGATAATGCAATCGAGCATTCAGACTATCGTGCTAAACTCGCACAAATACGACAGATCTATCACCAGGAACTAGAGAAATACGAACAAGCGTGCAATGAATTCACCACTCATGTGATGAATCTTTTGCGAGAACAGAGTCGCACTAGGTAAGCAAAAACATAACGCCAAGATATCTGTGGTGAGAGTATTACTTATGTGTCTTTTTTAATCGCAGGCCAATTACACCGAAAGAGATTGAACGTATGGTCCAGATTATACACAAGAAATTCAGTTCAATTCAAATGCAACTGAAACAGTCTACCTGTGAGGCAGTTATGATACTGCGATCGCGGTTCCTAGACGCCAGACGCAAACGTCGTAACTTTAGCAAACAGGCTTCCGAAATCCTGAATGAGTATTTTTATAGCCACCTAAGCAATCCGTATCCATCCGAAGAGGCCAAAGAGGAGTTGGCAAGAAAGTGCGGCATTACGGTAAGTGCTGATTTTTTTTTGTATACAAGGTGGTTTCTAAAAAAGCAGGGGTTTTATTCCAAATGTCGCGGACATTTTTCATCACATGATTCATAAAACTTAGGCAATTTTTTTGACTTATATTGCAACAGTGCCAGTACCTTAATAGAATCTCTTCTTTGATATAAGTGTATCAGAAATATGTATTGTTTTCAATACCTACTTTGATGAACTTCTTAGTCAGGTCTATGGACCATTGGCAATAAGAGGACAGGCACAACAATCTGTCGTTGCTTTTCCGAATTAATTAAGAATTACATACTTGTTAAAAACCTATTGTAGGTAAATAAAAAGGGAGACCGCTGAATATAAAATTTGAAAATCTTATCCAAACCCCGCTCAATACGAAAGTGATCTAACAATCTTTTTTTGATATTACTCGGATGATACGGATGATACGGCTAGGAATCTAACCCAGACCTTCTGCGCGGCAGTTCATCGCACTAACCATCGCGCCATTGAGTCAAAGGTAAAGTTTCTGTGGTGAAACTTCGAACTGTGTAAGCTGAAGGAACACCGGAAAGTACTTATTCGTTTTCAAAATTAAAAACTTCAAGTGTTCTTCTATTCCAACAAGAGCTAAAGCTTCCTGTTGGGGATACACTTTCCGAGTTACCAGATGACAAGCTTCCCACCTGGAAGATGTGAAGGATCTTCAACATGCGATAAACATATCGACATATAGCTCCATTTAATCGTGACTATTCGAACGACAGAAAGTCATTTGAGTAATTTAACTGAGAGAACGTTGTCGTGTAATAATGACAAATCATCAATGACTACGATTTCAGATGTAGCACTCCATTTTTTCATTAATTGGAACAATATTTGTGTGACCCATTTCATTCGATTCCTTCGTCACAGTGTGGTAAGTTTGTCGTCCTTTCTGTAGTACTCCACAAGTCTCCACGCTAGTCTCCAGACTTCAGCGTATTTTAAGAAACTCCACCCATATTAGAAGAGGTTGTTTGGTTTCGAATGGCATATTTGAGTACCTTACTCCTCCAGTTTTATCTAAGAACGGTTTAGTAATCTCAAACTGCTTTGGCTGAGAACTTGAGAACTATTGGGCAATGAACGAAGATCTCTGGAAAAACAACTTGCTAAACCACTTTGATGAGAATTCCTTGGGCACTCTGCATTTCACTTGGAAATAGAACCTTGATGGGAAAAGCCTATTGGGTACTCCGCGTGATGGTGTTTTGTTTCCTCTGTTATAGTATTTGCTGTCTGATTTCCTGCTAAACATGACAAATGACTCCGACTTCTACGCTCAAGCATATACCGACTATGTGTGTGATGTTTTCCAACATGTGCTCGAAACCTCAGAAAATAATGATTTTTCCTTTTGTTTTGTCGCAACTAGCTTTAAGCTTATAATTATTCAGAAGGCATCATCAGTTTCTCTGTTTCAAGCAAGCCGAAACAAAGCTGGTAGAAAAGAAGATTGAATTTAGCATTTCGGATCTTTCGCTTTGCGGAAAGAAAAAGAAAGAACAAGAAAACCGGTAGAAGAAATGGGAGTTACCACTATAGAAATATTGTGAAACTTTTTTGAAATATAAACTGTCAAGGTATACAAGGCTCGAACAGAATCCTGACGTAATGAATGATAAAGAATCGTAGTTAAATAACAGTCGATTCTGAGAATATAGAAGACTAATAAGCGAAGATGGCCAGCAATAACCCACTGTCAGGCAAAACAAAGAATTTAATATAGCGGACGGCAGTGAAAGTAGCCATTCCTCATCTTTAATGTCACCCGACATTAATGATGGGAAGATAACAATAGCTGCTAACAATGACAACCTTCCGTCGAACTACATAAAATTAGCAAAATTTGTGAAAGTATGAAATCACAGCATCTTTTGTCCGATCCACAAAAAGGGATACCCTCTGCACCGGCCCAATTAAAGATGCGTACCAAATTTTGCCTTCAATATTCTGTCTGCATCTGAAAAAGCTCACGAACAATCTGGCCAGATCATATCAGTGCGTTTTACCATGAATCTCTACAACTCTTCACACTTTGTAAAAACACCAAGATGGCTAAATCGATCGAATCTACCAAATATTAATCGATTTTAAATTTGGATACAATAGGATTTATGGGGACGAACTATGCTAAGATAGTGTTCGCTGTTTAGGATTGTCATGTTACTTATTTCTCATCATACTTAAGAAAATTATGAACAACGCCTGAGACAACTCCAGGAGCATAGTCTCTCATAAATCTGTGAAATTACTAGAATATGTGGACGATATTGACGTCATAGGTCGAACACTACCGTTGTGTTTCGCCAGTATAGCGCTGGTAAGGTTTTCAGTTAACAAGGGTAGAACCAACTATATGCTGTCAAAAAAATAGATACACCACATCGACGAATTTATCAGGACGTCTCATCAACACTTTCAACATTTGAGAACGAAGCCTGGTGAGAAATCAAAGGAATAATTGTTCTTGCCGATCGCTTCCTCTCTTGGCTAAGAAGGCAGTAGAAGAACCTATAAAAGACTGTGATCATCCAAGTTTTAGTAAAAGGTAATGAAGAATATCTTGTTGTTTACGGTGAGTAATTCTATGAAAAATGGTTGGTTGTGTTGGTGTTGATGGACTATAGACAAAGATACAATCAAGAACTTGTAAATGTCAAACACAATCATATTGGACGTTGAAAATGGTTAGGACATTAAAACCGAATACACTTAGACGAAGAGTAACGTTTCTCTGCTAGACGGTGGAAGCAATAGATACCTTGCTTTAAAAGGCCCACATGGTTAGAAATCACCCTTAACCTTTCTGTAGTGTGTAGTGTGCTAAAGATTTGACTAGTTCAAGCTGCATGTTGGTTGAGGGCCAGGCTTACCCGGACTGTAATGCCATTTTAGTAACAGGAGGGCCCATTCATTACACAAATTAATGGAAAAACATGGTTTGAGGAAACATATGGTCAGATATTCCAATTAATTCATGTCATAAAGTATATGAGTACATTCATTTTTAACTCATTCTATAATATAGGTTTTCTAGTTTATTTTTTTCGCACTATTAAAACTTTGCGCTTACATAATTTCGACAGGGCCGATTTGAAAAAAAAAATGTTTTCTATTGAAGGTCGTTTTTTATTTTTTTTAATTGGGCCATTTTGGGAGCAAGTATATAAAGAATTCGAAAAAAAATATTTTTAAATTATTTTAAAGTAATGATTAATAATATGAATATCATTAATCGACAGGATTTTAGCTAACTCTTAATAATATTTTATCGTCCTCTGATATTTAACTGAAAATTGTTTTTTCTTAGGTCTCACAAGTTTCTAATTGGTTCGGCAATAAGCGCATTCGCTACAAGAAAAACATCGGTAAAGCCCAAGAGGAGGCTAACCTATATGCAGCCAAGAAAGCAGCCGGAGCTTCTCCCTATTCGATGGCTGGTCCACCAAGTGGCACCACGACGCCAATGATGTCGCCCGCTCCACCACAAGATTCAATGGGCTACTCCCTTGGATCCGGCGGCTATGATCAGCAGCAACCCTACGACGGTAGTATGGGCTACGATCCAACCATGCACCAAGATTTAAGTCCTTGAGGACGGTACTTTGACGGAAAATACTAAAGGAAGCCAAAGGGCGATTCAAAGTTTATTCATTTGATTTCTGTACTTGATTTCTGTTGGAGTTTGGTGTACACTTTTGCATTTTTCTTCTATTCTTTTATTTTTTTTTACATTTTCTCCTTATTTTGTACGTCTACGTTTATGTTCAGATTTTTTCTTTTGTCAGGTTTTTCTTTGTTCGTTTGATTTTCTTAGAATAAGTAAACACGCAGCAGAAATACGTAATTACATTATAAGGCAATTTTGAAATACCTAACGTATACTGAGAAATCAACAAATATAATTAATCCTAAGCAGTTATTTACTCTATATACGTATTTTATATAATTAAAACTAAATTAAGACCTGAATCAACTATGAAACAAAGTATAACGATTTGGAAAAACATGTATACAAACTAACATAATATATATAAAAATATATATATATATATATATGACAAAAAGAAAACACTGGTATATATTATATTTATTTTGGAAAGCAAAAACAAATAGTTTTATTAAAAAAAATACTAACAATGTATACGAAAAAAGTTCTGAAATAACTTACAAAATGTTTTCTATTTTTATTTACGTTTTTGTTATATTATTTTTGTTGTTTAAAAAAAAAAAACAAACAATTCTTTCCAGTATTTGAAACATTTTTAAATAGAAAATTAATCAAAACAAGTATACTAATCATTTTAGAAAATAACATTTAAATTGCTAAAGCTTTCGAAACAAGAAAATAAAAATTTAATATACGCGGCGTCGCATTCAAACAGAAAATATTAAACGACAAAAATATATTTATATGATTTTAATTTTAAAATAAAATCTTACTTCATCTCAAAATTGTATACCAAAATTGCAAAAGAAAAAATCTGAACATACGCAGATCATATTAATAATAAAAACAAATTGAACCATGTATACTGAAAAAAAAACAAAGTTGAATATAAATACCCCATTAAAATATATTTAATGTGGTAACAACACCATAGTAAACTATTTGATGCAATATGCTTTAAGAAGAATTAAAGTAAATAACAAAAAAAACTTACTAATATTAAAATATAATTATTAGATTAAATTTGTAAGCTAAATCAGTTATACAGAAAAACAAAACAAATCATACTATTTTTATTTGAAAAAAAAAAACAAATCATTAATGATTATAAAAAAACTTGTATACGATAAACAAACAACTAAAATTAAATATACTTCAATCTGCACACACAGACACAGGCGACTTATGGTTAGGTACATACATACAAATTCATTTTCCTAAGCCTTACAATAAGAATATGTAAACTTATTTCATTTAAATTAACATAGATATATATGGAACAGAAAAACACAATAGAATCTAATAAAACCGCGATTACTATATAAAAGTGCAAACAAGATAGTAGCTGCAAGACGGAAAAATCCTAACAGCAATATAACGCAGATGCCCCTTTCAAATTTATTTAGTGCAGCTTGAGTTTATAAAAAAATGGTAATTTTAAAAGTTAAGGAAACAAAAAGGTATAATAAATTGAATGTGTACTTAAAAAATAATTTTAAAATATACTTAACGAGATACAAAAAAAAGATAGTTTCTGTTTTCTTTCTTTGATTGGTTGCTAGGTTGGGGCAATATCGGCGAAAGTGACAGAATCTGACTAGGTACACAAACTGAAATGCAAATAGCCATTTCCATTACCTAAAATGTAGAATGGTCTGCAATCACATTTTTCGTATTATGCTAAAAACAAAAACAACCGCATCAATAAAAGCAGCTTTGACTTCATCTAACCTCCAAATTTCAAAAGAATTCATCTACAATTACCTTCAACAAACCTCACAGCAAAAATTGCACAAACGTCGGAGAAATTTCAATGAAACACCAAGCGCGCAGAAATATTAGCAGGTAACTGAAATCGGAGCAGCGACTTATTTTTACACATTGGACTATTTCGCAACGGGTTGCTGAATTCGGATGAAATTTTGAATAGCAAATGATCAGAAGTTGCTCTTTTAAATAGATGCTGCCAGATCGCTTTATGCTAAGGGAGTTATTCAAAAAGGGAGTTTTTGTCAAACTTAAGCATATCTCATCAAAACTCAACTTCAGAACATGTAATCTAAATGAATTATGAAACATTGGAAAGCTAGAAGATGGTGCTTATGAATGACCACAACGTCGGATTCTATTAGGTTTATTGGAGGATCAAGAAACAAGGAAAACAAGAAAATAACGTGAACTAAATAAAACACATTTAACGAAAAAGAAGCGCATTGACAATTTGATAAGGGCAGCTCTCTCATAGAAATCTATCAAGCGGTAACCTACACCCGAGGGGCAAGTAATGTCCAACAGACCGTTCAAAGAATCGATTAAAAAATGATTCGATTTTATCGACAGAATTTTTATAATTTGCTTTAGATATATTCGACGATTCATAAAATCGATCCAAAATAATTCGATTTTATCGACATATATTTAATAATTTTCAGAGGAGCGTTCATAGAATCGATTAAAAAATGATTCGATTTTATCGACAGAAATTTTATAACTGGCTTTAGATAAATTCGAAGGTTCATAAAATTGATCCAATATAATTCGATTTTATCGACATAGTTTTTATAATTTTCAATAGACCGTTCATATAATTGATTAGAAAATGATTCGATTTTATCGACATAGTTTTAATAATTTTCAATAGACTGTTCATAGAATCAATTAAAAAATGATTCAATTTTTTCGAAGAATTTTTATTATTTGCTTTAGATAATCTCGACGTTCATAAAATCGATCCAAAATAATTCCATTTTATCGACATATTTTTTTTTAATTTTCAATATACCGTTCATAGAATCGATTAAAAATGATTCGGTTTTATCGACAGGATTTTTATAATTTGCTTTAGATAAATTCGACGGTTCATAAAATCGATCCAAATTAATTCGATTTTACCGACATAGTTTTTACAATATACAATAGACCGTTCATAGAATCGATTAAAAAATGATTCGATTTTATAGACAGAATTTTTACAATTTGCTATCGATAAATTCGACGGTTCATAAAATCGATCCAAAATAATTCGATTTTATCGACATAGTTTTTATAATTTTCAATAGACCGTTCTTAGAATCGATTAAAAAATGATTCCATTTTATCGACAGAATTTTTATAATTCGCTTTAGAAAAATTCGACGGTTCATAAAATTGATTCAAAATAATTCGATTTTATCGACATAGTTTTTATTATTTTCAATAGACCGCTCATAGAATCGATTAAGAATGATTCGATTTTATCGACATAGTTTTTATAATTTTTAATAGACCGTTCATAGAATCAATTAAAAAATGTTTCATTTTATCGACAGAATTTTAATAATTTGCTTTAGATACATTCGAAGGTACATAAAATCGATCCAAATTAATTCGATTTTATCGACAGAGTTTTTATAATTTTCAATAGACCGTTCATAGAATCGATTAAAAAATCATTCGATGTTGCTGACAGAATTTTTATAATTTGCTTGAGATAAATTCGACGGTTCATAAAATCGATCTAAATTAATTCGATTTTACCGACATATTTTTAATAATTTTCAATAGACCGTTCATAGAATCGATTAAAAAGTGATTCGATTTTATCGACAGAATTTTTATAGTTTGCTTTAGATAAATTATAAGGTTAATAAAATCGATCCAAAATGATTCAATTTTATCGACATAGTTTTAGTTATTTTCAATAGACCGTTCATAGAATCGATTAAAAAATGATTCGATTTTATCGACAGAATTTTTATAATTCGCTTTAGACAAATTCGAAGGTTCATAAAATCGATCCAAATTAATTCGATTTTATCGACAGAGTTTTTATAATTTTCAATAGACCGTTCATAGAATCTATTAAAAAATCATTCGATGTTGTCGACAGAATCGATTAAAAAGTGATTCGATTTTATCGACAGAATTTTTATAGTTTGCTTTAGATAAATTATATAGTTCATAAAATCGATCCAAAATGATTCAATTTTATCGACATAGTTTTAGTTATTTTCAATAGACCGTTCATAGAATCGATTAAAAAATGATTCGATTTTATAGACAGAATTTTTATAATTTTCTTTAGATAATTTCGACGATTCAAAATAATTCGATTTTAACGACAAAGTTTTTATAATTTTCAATAGACCGTTCATAGAATCGATTAAGAAATGATTCGATTTTATAGACAAATTTTTTATAATTTGCTTTAGATAACTTCGACGGTTCATAAAATCGATCCAAAATAATTCGATTCTATCGACATAGTTTTTATAATTTTCAATAGACCGTTCATAGAATCGATTAAAAAAATTTGCTTTAGATAAATTCGACGGTTCATGAAAAGGATCCAAAATAATTCGATTTTATCGACAAAACTTTTATAATTTTCTATAGACTGTTCATAGAATCGATTAAAAAATGATTCGATTTTATCGACAGAATTTTTATAATTTGCTTTAGATAAATTCGACGGTGCATATAATCGATCCAAAATAATTCGATTTTATTGACATAGTTTTTATTATTTTCAATAAACCGTTCATAGAATCGAGTAAAAAATGATTCGATTTTATCGACAGAATTTTTATAATTTGCTTTGGATAAATTCGACGGTTCATAAAATCGATCCAAAATAATTTAATTTTATCGGCATAGTTTTAATATTTTCAACAGACCGTTCATAGAATCAATTAAAAAATGATTCGATTTTATTGACAGAATTTTTATAATTTGCTTTGGATAAATTCGACGGTTCATAAAATGGATCCAAAATAATTTGATTTTATCAACATAGTTTTTATTATTTTGAATAGACCGTTCATAGAATCGATTAAAAAATGATTCGATTTTATCGACAGAATTCTTATAGTTTGCTTTAGATAAATTCGACGGTTCATAAAATCGATGCAAAATAATTCGATTTTACCGAAATATTTTTAATAATTTTCAATAGACCGTTGATAGAATCGATTAAAAAGTGATTCGATTTTATCGACAGAATTTTTATAGTTTGCTTTAGATTAATTATAAGGTTCATAAAATCGATCCAAAATGATTCAATTTTATCGACATAGTTTTTATTATTTTCAATAGACCGCTCATAGAATCGATTAAAAAGTGATTCGATTTTATCGACAGAATTTTTATAGTTTGCTTTAGATAAATTATAAGGTTCATAAAATCGATCCAAAATAATTCAATTTTATCAACATAGTTTTTATTATTTTCAATAGACTGTTCAAAGAATCGATTACAAAATGATTCGATTTTATTGACATAGTTTTTATAATTTTCAAAAGACCGTTCATAGAATCGATTAAAAAAATTTGCTTTAGATAAATTCGACGGTTCATAAAATCGATCCAAAATAATTCGATTTTATCGACATAGTTTTTATTATTTTCAATAGACCGCTCATAGAATCGATTAAAAAGTGATTCGATTTTATCGACAGAATTTCTATAGTTTGCCTTAGATAAATTTAGGTAAGGTTCATAAAATCGATCCAAAATGATTCAATTTTTATCGACATAGTCTTAGTTATTTTCTATAGACCGTTCATAGAATCGATTAAAAAATGATTCGATTTTATCGACAGAATTTTTATAATTTTCTTTAGATAATTTCGACGATTCAAAATAATTCGATTTTAACGACAGAGTTTTTATAATTTTCAATAGACCGTTCATAGAATCGATTAAGAAATGATTCGATTTTATAGTCAAATTTTTTATAATTTGCTTTAGATAACTTCGACGGTTCATAAAATCGATCCAAAATAATTCGATTCTATCGACATAGTTTTTATAATTTTCGTTTTTATAATTTTAAAACGATCCAAAATAATTCGATTTTATCGACAAAACTTTTATAATTTTCAATAGACTGTTCATAGAATCGATTAAAAAATGATTTTTATAATTTGCATTAGATAAATTCGACGGTGCATAAAATCGATCCAAAATAATCAGATTTTATCAACATATTTTTTATTATTTTGAATAGACCGTTCATAGAATCGATTAAAAAGTGATTCGATTTTATTGACACAATTTTTATAGTTTGCTTTCGACGAATCAAAATAATTCGATTTTATCGACATAGTTTTTATTATTTTCAATAGACTGTTCAAAGAATCGATTACAAAATGATTCGATTTTATTGACATAATTTTTATAGTTTGCTTCCGCCGATTCAAAATAATTCGATTTTATCGACATAGTTTTTATAATTTTCAAAAGACCATTCATAGAATCGATTAAAAAAATTTGCTTTAGATTAATTCGACGGTTCATAAATGCGATCCAAAATAATTCGATTTTATCGACATAGTTTTTATAATTTTCATAGAATCGATTAAGAAATGATTCGGTTTTATCGACAATATTTTTATAATTTGCTTTAGATAACTTCGACGGTTCATAAAATCGATCCAAAACAATACGATTTTATCGACATAGTTTTAATAATTTTCAATAGACCGTTGATAGAATCGATTAAAAAGTGATTCGATTTTATCGACAGAATTTTTATAGTTTGCTTTAGATAAATTATAAGGTTCATAAAATCGATCCAAAATGATTTAATTTTATCGGCATAGTTTTAGTTATTTTCAATAGACCGTTCATAGAATCGATTAAAAAATGATTCGATTTTATCGGCAGAATTTTAATAATTTGCTTTAGATAAATTCGACGGTGCATAAAATCGATCCAAAATAATTCGATTTTATTGACAGAATTTTTATAGTTTGCTTTCGACGATTCAAAATAATTCGATTTTATCGACATAGTTTTTATAATTTTCAAAAGACCGTTCATAGAATCGATTAAAAAAATTTGCTTTAGATAAATTTGACGGTTCATAAAATCGATCCAAAATAATTCGATTTTATCGACATAGTTTTTATTATTTTCAATAGACCGCTTATAGAATCGGTTAAAAAGTGATTCGATTTTATCGACAGAATTTTTATACTTTGCTTTAGATAAATTATAAGGTTCATAAAATCGATCCAAAATGATTCAATTTTATCGACATAGTTTTAGTTATTTTCAATAGACCGTTCATAGAATCGATTAAAAAATGATTCGATTTTATCGACAGAATTTTTATAATTTGCTTTCGATAAATTCGACGGTGCATAAAATCGATCAAAAATAATTCGATTTTATTGACATAGTTTTTATAATTTTCAATAGACCGTTCACAGAATCGATTAAGAAATGATTCGATTTTATAGACAAATTTTTTATAATTTGCTTTAGATAACTTCGACGGTTCATAAAATCGATCCAAAATAATTCGATCCTATCGACATAGTTTTTATAATTTTCAATAGACCGTTCATAGAATCGATTAGCAAATGATTCGATTTTATCGACAAAATTTTTATAATTTGCTTTAGATAAATTCGACGGTTCATAAAAACGATCCAAAATAATTCGATTTTATCGACAAAACTTTTATTATTTTCAATAGACTGTTCATAGAATCGATTAAAAAATGATTCTATTTTATCGACAGAATTTTTATAATTTGCTTTAGATAAATTCGACGGTGCATAAAATCGATCCAAAATAATTCGATTTTATTGACATAGTTTTTATTATTTTCAATAAACCGTTCATAGAATCGAGTAAAAAATGATTCGATTTTATCGACAGAATTCTTATAGTTTGCTTTAGATAAATTCGACGGTTCATAAAATCGATGCAAAATAATTCGATTTTATCGACATAATTTTTATTATTTTCAATAGACCGCTATAGAATCGATTCAAAATTTTAATAATTTTCAAAAGACCGTTCATAGAATCGATTAAAAAATGATTTGATTTTATTGACACAATTTTTATAGTTTTATTTCGACGATTCAAAATAATTCGATTTTATCGACATAGTTTTTATTATTTTCAATAGACTGTTCAAAGAATCGGTTACAAAATGATTCGATTTTATCGACATAGTTTTTATAATTTTCAATAGACCGTTCTTAGAATCGATTAAAAAATGATTCCATTTTATCGACAGAATTTTTATAATTCGCTTTAGAAAAATTCGACGGTTCATAAAATTGATTCAAAATAATTCGATTTTATCGACATAGTTTTTATTATTTTCAATAGACCGCTCA
Organism: Rhingia rostrata; assembly: GCA_949824845.1. Lineage (NCBI taxonomy): Eukaryota > Metazoa > Arthropoda > Insecta > Diptera > Syrphidae > Rhingia > Rhingia rostrata. The sequence goes on from OX463755.1 coordinate 119,234,438, forward strand.
TAGAATCGATTAAGAATGATTCGATTTTATCGACATAGTTTTTATAATTTTTAATAGACCGTTCATAGAATCAATTAAAAAATGTTTCATTTTATCGACAGAATTTTAATAATTTGCTTTAGATACATTCGAAGGTACATAAAATCGATCCAAATTAATTCGATTTTATCGACAGAGTTTTTATAATTTTCAATAGACCGTTCATAGAATCGATTAAAAAATCATTCGATGTTGCTGACAGAATTTTTATAATTTGCTTGAGATAAATTCGACGGTTCATAAAATCGATCTAAATTAATTCGATTTTACCGACATATTTTTAATAATTTTCAATAGACCGTTCATAGAATCGATTAAAAAGTGATTCGATTTTATCGACAGAATTTTTATAGTTTGCTTTAGATAAATTATAAGGTTAATAAAATCGATCCAAAATGATTCAATTTTATCGACATAGTTTTAGTTATTTTCAATAGACCGTTCATAGAATCGATTAAAAAATGATTCGATTTTATCGACAGAATTTTTATAATTCGCTTTAGACAAATTCGAAGGTTCATAAAATCGATCCAAATTAATTCGATTTTATCGACAGAGTTTTTATAATTTTCAATAGACCGTTCATAGAATCTATTAAAAAATCATTCGATGTTGTCGACAGAATCGATTAAAAAGTGATTCGATTTTATCGACAGAATTTTTATAGTTTGCTTTAGATAAATTATATAGTTCATAAAATCGATCCAAAATGATTCAATTTTATCGACATAGTTTTAGTTATTTTCAATAGACCGTTCATAGAATCGATTAAAAAATGATTCGATTTTATAGACAGAATTTTTATAATTTTCTTTAGATAATTTCGACGATTCAAAATAATTCGATTTTAACGACAAAGTTTTTATAATTTTCAATAGACCGTTCATAGAATCGATTAAGAAATGATTCGATTTTATAGACAAATTTTTTATAATTTGCTTTAGATAACTTCGACGGTTCATAAAATCGATCCAAAATAATTCGATTCTATCGACATAGTTTTTATAATTTTCAATAGACCGTTCATAGAATCGATTAAAAAAATTTGCTTTAGATAAATTCGACGGTTCATGAAAAGGATCCAAAATAATTCGATTTTATCGACAAAACTTTTATAATTTTCTATAGACTGTTCATAGAATCGATTAAAAAATGATTCGATTTTATCGACAGAATTTTTATAATTTGCTTTAGATAAATTCGACGGTGCATATAATCGATCCAAAATAATTCGATTTTATTGACATAGTTTTTATTATTTTCAATAAACCGTTCATAGAATCGAGTAAAAAATGATTCGATTTTATCGACAGAATTTTTATAATTTGCTTTGGATAAATTCGACGGTTCATAAAATCGATCCAAAATAATTTAATTTTATCGGCATAGTTTTAATATTTTCAACAGACCGTTCATAGAATCAATTAAAAAATGATTCGATTTTATTGACAGAATTTTTATAATTTGCTTTGGATAAATTCGACGGTTCATAAAATGGATCCAAAATAATTTGATTTTATCAACATAGTTTTTATTATTTTGAATAGACCGTTCATAGAATCGATTAAAAAATGATTCGATTTTATCGACAGAATTCTTATAGTTTGCTTTAGATAAATTCGACGGTTCATAAAATCGATGCAAAATAATTCGATTTTACCGAAATATTTTTAATAATTTTCAATAGACCGTTGATAGAATCGATTAAAAAGTGATTCGATTTTATCGACAGAATTTTTATAGTTTGCTTTAGATTAATTATAAGGTTCATAAAATCGATCCAAAATGATTCAATTTTATCGACATAGTTTTTATTATTTTCAATAGACCGCTCATAGAATCGATTAAAAAGTGATTCGATTTTATCGACAGAATTTTTATAGTTTGCTTTAGATAAATTATAAGGTTCATAAAATCGATCCAAAATAATTCAATTTTATCAACATAGTTTTTATTATTTTCAATAGACTGTTCAAAGAATCGATTACAAAATGATTCGATTTTATTGACATAGTTTTTATAATTTTCAAAAGACCGTTCATAGAATCGATTAAAAAAATTTGCTTTAGATAAATTCGACGGTTCATAAAATCGATCCAAAATAATTCGATTTTATCGACATAGTTTTTATTATTTTCAATAGACCGCTCATAGAATCGATTAAAAAGTGATTCGATTTTATCGACAGAATTTCTATAGTTTGCCTTAGATAAATTTAGGTAAGGTTCATAAAATCGATCCAAAATGATTCAATTTTTATCGACATAGTCTTAGTTATTTTCTATAGACCGTTCATAGAATCGATTAAAAAATGATTCGATTTTATCGACAGAATTTTTATAATTTTCTTTAGATAATTTCGACGATTCAAAATAATTCGATTTTAACGACAGAGTTTTTATAATTTTCAATAGACCGTTCATAGAATCGATTAAGAAATGATTCGATTTTATAGTCAAATTTTTTATAATTTGCTTTAGATAACTTCGACGGTTCATAAAATCGATCCAAAATAATTCGATTCTATCGACATAGTTTTTATAATTTTCGTTTTTATAATTTTAAAACGATCCAAAATAATTCGATTTTATCGACAAAACTTTTATAATTTTCAATAGACTGTTCATAGAATCGATTAAAAAATGATTTTTATAATTTGCATTAGATAAATTCGACGGTGCATAAAATCGATCCAAAATAATCAGATTTTATCAACATATTTTTTATTATTTTGAATAGACCGTTCATAGAATCGATTAAAAAGTGATTCGATTTTATTGACACAATTTTTATAGTTTGCTTTCGACGAATCAAAATAATTCGATTTTATCGACATAGTTTTTATTATTTTCAATAGACTGTTCAAAGAATCGATTACAAAATGATTCGATTTTATTGACATAATTTTTATAGTTTGCTTCCGCCGATTCAAAATAATTCGATTTTATCGACATAGTTTTTATAATTTTCAAAAGACCATTCATAGAATCGATTAAAAAAATTTGCTTTAGATTAATTCGACGGTTCATAAATGCGATCCAAAATAATTCGATTTTATCGACATAGTTTTTATAATTTTCATAGAATCGATTAAGAAATGATTCGGTTTTATCGACAATATTTTTATAATTTGCTTTAGATAACTTCGACGGTTCATAAAATCGATCCAAAACAATACGATTTTATCGACATAGTTTTAATAATTTTCAATAGACCGTTGATAGAATCGATTAAAAAGTGATTCGATTTTATCGACAGAATTTTTATAGTTTGCTTTAGATAAATTATAAGGTTCATAAAATCGATCCAAAATGATTTAATTTTATCGGCATAGTTTTAGTTATTTTCAATAGACCGTTCATAGAATCGATTAAAAAATGATTCGATTTTATCGGCAGAATTTTTATAATTTGCTTTAGATAAATTCGACGGTGCATAAAATCGATCCAAAATAATTCGATTTTATTGACAGAATTTTTATAGTTTGCTTTCGACGATTCAAAATAATTCGATTTTATCGACATAGTTTTTATAATTTTCAAAAGACCGTTCATAGAATCGATTAAAAAAATTTGCTTTAGATAAATTTGACGGTTCATAAAATCGATCCAAAATAATTCGATTTTATCGACATAGTTTTTATTATTTTCAATAGACCGCTTATAGAATCGGTTAAAAAGTGATTCGATTTTATCGACAGAATTTTTATACTTTGCTTTAGATAAATTATAAGGTTCATAAAATCGATCCAAAATGATTCAATTTTATCGACATAGTTTTAGTTATTTTCAATAGACCGTTCATAGAATCGATTAAAAAATGATTCGATTTTATCGACAGAATTTTTATAATTTGCTTTCGATAAATTCGACGGTGCATAAAATCGATCAAAAATAATTCGATTTTATTGACATAGTTTTTATAATTTTCAATAGACCGTTCACAGAATCGATTAAGAAATGATTCGATTTTATAGACAAATTTTTTATAATTTGCTTTAGATAACTTCGACGGTTCATAAAATCGATCCAAAATAATTCGATCCTATCGACATAGTTTTTATAATTTTCAATAGACCGTTCATAGAATCGATTAGCAAATGATTCGATTTTATCGACAAAATTTTTATAATTTGCTTTAGATAAATTCGACGGTTCATAAAAACGATCCAAAATAATTCGATTTTATCGACAAAACTTTTATTATTTTCAATAGACTGTTCATAGAATCGATTAAAAAATGATTCTATTTTATCGACAGAATTTTTATAATTTGCTTTAGATAAATTCGACGGTGCATAAAATCGATCCAAAATAATTCGATTTTATTGACATAGTTTTTATTATTTTCAATAAACCGTTCATAGAATCGAGTAAAAAATGATTCGATTTTATCGACAGAATTCTTATAGTTTGCTTTAGATAAATTCGACGGTTCATAAAATCGATGCAAAATAATTCGATTTTATCGACATAATTTTTATTATTTTCAATAGACCGCTATAGAATCGATTCAAAATTTTAATAATTTTCAAAAGACCGTTCATAGAATCGATTAAAAAATGATTTGATTTTATTGACACAATTTTTATAGTTTTATTTCGACGATTCAAAATAATTCGATTTTATCGACATAGTTTTTATTATTTTCAATAGACTGTTCAAAGAATCGGTTACAAAATGATTCGATTTTATTGACAGAATTTTTATAGTTTGCTTTCGACGATTAAAAATAATTCGATTTTATCGACATAGTTTTTATAATTTTCAAAAGACCGTTCATAGAAACGATTAAAAAAATTTGCCTTAGATTAATTCGACGGTTCATAAATGCGATCCAAAATGATTCGATTTTATCGACATAGTTTTTATAATTTTCATAGAATCGATTAAGAAATGATTCGGTTTTATCGACAATATTTTTATAATTTACTTTATATAACTTCGACGGTTAATAAAATCGATCTAAAATAATTCGATTCTATCGACATAGTTTTTATAATTTTCAATAGACCGTTCATAGAATCGGTTAGCAAATGATTCGATTTTATCGACAAAATTTTTATAATTTGCTTTAGATAAATTCGACGGTTCATAAAAACGATCCAAAATAATTCGATTTTATCGACAAAACTTTTATAATTTTCAATAGACCGCTATAGAATCGATTCAAAATTTTAATAATTTTCAAAAGACCGTTCATAGAATCGATTAAAAAATGATTTGATTTTATTGACACAATTTTTATAGTTTTATTTCGACGATTCAAAATAATTCGATTTTATCGACATAGTTTTTATTATTTTCAATAGACTGTTCAAAGAATCGGTTACAAAATGATTCGATTTTATTGACAGAATTTTTATAGTTTGCTTTCGACGATTAAAAATAATTCGATTTTATCGACATAGTTTTTATAATTTTCAAAAGACCGTTCATAGAAACGATTAAAAAAATTTGCCTTAGATTAATTCGACGGTTCATAAATGCGATCCAAAATAATTCGATTTTATCGACATAGTTTTTATAATTTTCATAGAATCGATTAAGAAATGATTCGGTTTTATCGACAATATTTTTATAATTTACTTTATATAAAATCGACGGTGCATAAAATCGATCCAAAATAATTCGATTTTATTGACATAGTTTTTATTATTTTCAATAAACCGTTCATAGAATCGAGTAAAAAATGATTCGATTTTATCGACAGAATTTTTATAATTTGCTTTGGAGAAATTCGACGGTTCATAAAATCGATGCAAAATAATTTAATTTTATCGGCATAGTTTTAATATTTTCAACAGACCGTTCATAGAATCAATTAAAAAATGATTCAATTTTATCGACAGAATTTTTATAATTTGCTTTGGATAAATTCGACGGTTCATAAAATGGATCCAAAATAATTCGATTTTATCAACATAGTTTTTATTATTTTGAATAGACCGTTCATAGAATCGATTAAAAAATGATTCGATTTTATCGACAGAATTCTTATAGTTTGCTTTAGATAAATTCGACGGTTCATAAAATCGATGCAAAATAATTCGATTTTATCGACATAATTTTTATTATTTTCAATAGACCGCTAAAGAATCGATTCAAAATTTTAATAATTTTCAAAAGACCGTTCATAGAATCGATCAAATAATGATTTAATTTTATTGACACAATTTTCATAGTTTTATTTCGACGATTCAAAATAATTCGATTTTATCGACATAGTTTTTATTATTTTCAATAGACTGTTCAAAGAATCGATTAAAAAATGATTCGATTTTATTGACAGAATTTTTATAGTTTGCTTTCGACGATTCAAAATAATTCGATTTTATCGACATAGTTTTTATAATTTTCAAAAGACCGTTCATAGAATCGATTAAAACAATTTGCTTTAGATAAATTCGACGGTTCATAAAATCGATCCAAAATAATTCGATTTTATCGACATAGTTTTTATTATTTTCAATAGACCGCTCATAGAATCGATTAAAAAGTGATTCGATTTTATCGACAGAATTTCTATAGTTTGCTTTAGATAAATTTAGGTAAGGTTCATAAAATCGATCCAAAACGATTCAATTTTTATCGACATAGTCTTAGTTATTTTCTATAGACCGTTCATAGAATCGATTAAAAAATGATTCGATTTTATCGACAGAATTTTTATAATTTGCTTTAGTTTTTATTATTTCAATAGATCGCTCATAGAATCGAATTAAAAAATGATATATCGATCCTAAATGATTCAATTTTATCGACATAGTTTTAGTAATTTTCAATAGACCGTTCATAGAATCGATTAAAAAATGATTCGATTTTATCGACAGAATTTTTATAATTTTCTTTAGATAATTTCGACGATTCAAAATAATTCGATTTTAACGACAGAGTTTTTATAATTTTCAATAGACCGTTCATAGAATCGATTAAGAAATGATTCGATTTTATAGTCAAATTTTATATAATTTGCTTTAGATAACTTCGACGGTTCATAAAATCGATCCAAAATAATTCGATTCTATCGACATAGTTTTTATAATTTTCGTTTTTATAATTTTAAAACGATCCAAAATAATTCGATTTTATCGACAAAACTTTTATAATTTTCAATAGACTGTTCATAGAATCGATTAAAAAATGATTTTTATAATTTGCATTAGATAAATTCGACGGTGCATAAAATCGATCCAAAATAATCAGATTTTATCAACATATTTTTTATTATTTTGAATAGACCGTTCATAGAATCGATTAAAAAATGATTCGATTTTATCGAGAGAACTCTTATAATTTGCTTTAATTCGACGGTTCATAAAATAGATGCAAAATAATTCGATTTTATCGACATAATTTTTATTATTTTCAATAGACCGCTCATAGAATCGATTAAACATTTTAATAATTTTCAAAAGACCGTTCATGGAATCGATTAAAAAGTGATTCGATTTTATTGACACAATTTTTATAGTTTGCTTTCGACGAATCAAAATAATTCGATTTTATCGACATAGTTTTTATTATTTTCAATAGACTGTTCAAAGAATCGATTACAAAATGATTCGATTTTATTGACATAATTTTTATAGTTTGCTTCCGCCGATTCAAAATAATTCGATTTTATCGACATAGTTTTTATAATTTTCAAAAGACCATTCATAGAATCGATTAAAAAAATTTGCTTTAGATTAATTCGACGGTTCATAAATGCGATCCAAAATAATTCGATTTTATCGACATAGTTTTTATAATTTTCATAGAATCGATTAAGAAATGATTCGGTTTTATCGACAATATTTTTATAATTTGCTTTAGATAACTTCGACGGTTAATAAAATCGATCCAAAACAATACGATTTTATCGACATAGTTTTAATAATTTTCAATAGACCGTTGATAGAATCGATTAAAAAGTGATTCGATTTTATCGACAGAATTTTTATAGTTTGCTTTAGATAAATTATAAGGTTCATAAAATCGATCCAAAATGATTTAATTTTATCGGCATAGTTTTAGTTATTTTCAATAGACCGTTCATAGAATCGATTAAAAAATGATTCGATTTTATCGACAGAATTTTTATAATTTGCTTTAGATAAATTCGACGGTGCATAAAATCGATCCAAAATAATTCGATTTTATTGACAGAATTTTTATAGTTTGCTTTCGACGATTCAAAATAATTCGATTTTATCGACATAGTTTTTATAATTTTCAAAAGACCGTTCATAGAATCGATTAAAAAAATTTGCTTTAGATAAATTTGACGGTTCTAAAATCGATCCAAAATAATTCGATTTTATCGACATAGTTTTTATTATTTTCAATAGACCGCTTATAGAATCGGTTAAAAAGTGATTCGATTTTATCGACAGAATTTTTATACTTTGCTTTAGATAAATTATAAGGTTCATAAAATCGATCCAAAATGATTCAATTTTATCGACATAGTTTTAGTTATTTTCAATAGACCGTTCATAGAATCGATTAAAAAATGATTCGATTTTATCGACAGAATTTTTATAATTTGCTTTAGATAAATTCGACGGTGCATAAAACCGATCAAAAATATTTCGATTTTATTGACATAGTTTTTATAATTTTCAATAGACCGTTCATAGAATCGATTAAGAAATGATTCGATTTTATAGACAAATTTTTTATAATTTGCTTTAGATAACTTCGACGGTTCATAAAATCGATCCAAAATAATTCGATCCTATCGACATAGTTTTTATAATTTTCAATAGACCGTTCATAGAATCGATTAGCAAATGATTTGATTTAATCGACAAAATTTTTATAATTTGCTTTAGATAAATTCGACGGTTCATAAAAACGATCCAAAATATTTCGATTTTATCGACAAAACTTTTATTATTTTCAATAGACTGTTCATAGAATCGATTAAAAAATGATTCTATTTTATCGACAGAATTTTTATAATTTGCTTTAGATAAATTCGACGGTGCATAAAATCGATCCAAAATAATTCGATTTTATTGACATAGTTTTTATTATTTTCAATAAACCGTTCATAGAATCGAGTAAAAAATGATTCGATTTTATCGACAGAATTTTTATAATTTGCTTTGGATAAATTCGACGGTTCATAAAATCGATCCAAAATAATTTAATTTTATCGGCATAGTTTTAATATTTTCAACAGACCGTTCATAGAATCAATTAAAAAATGATTCGATTTTTTCGACAGAATTTTTATAATTTGCTTTGGATAAATTCGACGGTTCATAAAATGGATCCAAAATAATTTGATTTTATCAACATAGTTTTTATTATTTTGAATAGACCGTTCATAGAATCGATGAAAAAATGATTCGATTTTATCGACAGAATTCTTATAGTTTGCTTTAGATAAATTCGACGGTTCATAAAATCGATGCAAAATAATTCGATTTTATCGACATAATTTTTATTATTTTCAATAGACCGCTATAGAATCGATTCAAAATTTTAATAATTTTCAAAATACCGTTCATAGAATCGATTAAAAAATGATTTGATTTTATTGACACAATTTTTATAGTTTTATTTCGACGATTCAAAATAATTCGATTTTATCGACATAGTTTTTATTATTTTCAATAGACTGTTCAAAGAATCGGTTACAAAATGATTCGATTTTATTGACAGAATTTTTATAGTTTGCTTTCGACGATTAAAAATAATTCGATTTTATCGACATAGTTTTTATAATTTTCAAAAGACCGTTCATAGAAACGATTAAAAAAATTTGCCTTAGATTAATTCGATGGTTCATAAATGCGATCCAAAATAATTCGATTTTATCGACATAGTTTTTATAATTTTCATAGAATCGATTAAGAAATGATTCGGTTTTATCGACAATATTTTTATAATTTACTTTATATAACTTCGACGGTTAATAAAATCGATCTAAAATAATTCGATTCTATCGACATAGTTTTTATAATTTTCAATAGACCGTTCATAGAATCGGTTAGCAAATGATTCGATTTTATCGACAAAATTTTTATAATTTGCTTTAGATAAATTCGACGGTTCATAAAAACGATCCAAAATAATTCGATTTTATCGACAAAACTTTTATAATTTTCAATAGACTCTTCATAGAATCGATTAAAAAATGATTCGATTTTATCGACAGAATTTTTATAATTTGCTTTAGATAAATTCGACGGTGCATAAAATCGATCCAAAATAATTCGATTTTACTGACAAAGTTTATATTATTTTCAATAAACCGTTCATAGAATCGAGTAAAAAATGATTCGATTTTATCGACAGAATTTTTATAATTTGCTTTGGAGAAATTCGACGGTTCATAAAATCGATGCAAAATAATTTAATTTTATCGGCATAGTTTTAATATTTTCAACAGACCGTTCATAGAATCAATTAAAAAATGATTCGATTTTATCGACAGAATTTTTATAATTTGCTTTGGATAAATTCGACGGTTCATAAAATGGATCCAAAATAATTCGATTTTATCAACATAGTTTTTATTATTTTGAATATACCGTTCATAGAATCGATTAAAAAATGATTCGATTTTATCGACAGAATTCTTATAGTTTGCTTTAGATAAATTCGACGGTTCATAAAATCGATGCAAAATAATTCGATTTTATCGACATAATTTTTATTATTTTCAATAGACCGCTATAGAATCGATTCAAAATTTTAATAATTTTCAAAAGACCGTTTATAGAATCGATTAAATAATGATTTAATTTTATTGACACAATTTTCATAGTTTTATTTCGACGATTCAAAATAATTCGATTTTATCGACATAGTTTTTATTATTTTCAATAGACTGTTCAAAGAATCGATTAAAAAATGATTCGATTTTATTGACAGAATTTTTATAGTTTGCTTTCGACCATTCAAAATAATTCGATTTTATCGACATAGTTTTTATAATTTTCAAAAGACCGTTCATAGAATCGATTAAAAAAATTTGCTTTAGATTAATTTGACGGTTCATAAATGCGATCCAAAATAATTCGATTTTATCGACATAGTTTTTATAATTTTCATAGAATCGATTAAGAAATGATTCGGCTTTATCGACAATATTTTTATAATTTACTTTAGATAACTTCGACGGTTCATAAAATCGATCCAAAATAATTCGATTTTATCGACATAGTTTTAATAATTTTGAATAGACCGTTCATAGAATCGGTTAGCAAATGATTCGATTTTATCGACAAAATTTTTATAATTTGCTTTAGATAAATTCGACGGTTCATAAAAACGATCCAAAATAATTCGATTTTATCGACAAAACTTTTATAATTTTCAATAGACTCTTCATAGAATCGATAAAAAAATGATTCGATTTTATCGACAGAATTTTTATAATTTGCTTTAGATAAATTCGACGGTGCATAAAATCGATCCAAAATAATTCGATTTTATTGACATAGTTTTTATTATTTTCAATAAACCGTTCATAGAATCGAGTAAAAAATGATTCGATTTTATCGACAGAATTTTTATAATTTGCTTTGGAGAAATTCGACGGTTCATAAAATCGATGCAAAATAATTTAATTTTATCGGCATAGTTTTAATATTTTCAACAGACCGTTCATAGAATCAATTAAAAAATGATTCGATTTTATCGACAGAATTTTTATAATTTGCTTTGGATAAATTCGACGGTTCATAAAATGGATCCAAAATAATTCGATTTTATCAACATAGTTTTTATTATTTTGAATAGACCGTTCATAGAATCGATTAAAAAATGATTCGATTTTATCGACAGAATTCTTATAGTTTGCTTTAGATAAATTCGACGGTTCATAAAATCGATGCAAAATAATTCGATTTTATCGACATAATTTTTATTATTTTCAATAGACCGCTATAGAATCGATTCAAAATTTTAATAATTTTCAAAAGACCGTTCATAGAATCGATTAAATAATGATTTAATTTTATTGACACAATTTTCATAGTTTTATTTCGACGATTCAAAATAATTCGATTTTATCGACATAGTTTTTATTATTTTCAATAGACTGTTCAAAGAATCGATTAAAAAATGATTCGATTTTATTGACAGAATTTTTATAGTTTGCTTTCGACGATTCAAAATAATTCGATTTTATCGACATAGTTTTTATAATTTTCAAAAGACCGTTCATAGAATCGATTAAAAAAATTTGCTTTAGATTAATTTGACGGTTCATAAATGCGATCCAAAATAATTCGATTTTATCGACATAGTTTTTATAATTTTCATAGAATCGATTAAGAAATGATTCGGCTTTATCGACAATATTTTTATAATTTACTTTAGATAACTTCGACGGTTCATAAAATCGATCCAAAATATTTCGTTGTTATCGACATAGTTTTTATAATTGATAATAGACTGTTCATAGAATCGATTAATAAATGATTCGATTCTATCGACAGAATTTTTATAATTTGTTTTAGATAAATTCGACAGTTCATAAAATCGATCCAAAATAATTTGATTTTATTGACATTGTTTTTATTGTTTTCAATAAACCGTTCATAGAATCGAGTAAAAAATGATTCCATTTTATCGACAACATTTATATAAATTGCTTTAGATAATATCGACGATTGAAAATAATTCGATTTTATCGACATAGTTTTTATAATTTTCAATAGACCGTTCATAGCATCGATTTTATAGACAGAATTTTTATAATTTGCTTTAGATTAATTCGACGGTTCATAAATGCGATCCAAAATAATTCGATTTTATCGACATAGTTTTAATAATTTTCAATAGACCGTTGATAGAATCGATTAAAAAATGACTCGATTTGCTTTAGATAAAATCGAAGGTTCATAAGATCGATCTAAAATAATGCGATTTTACCGAAAATTTTTTTGTAATTTTCAATAGACCGTTCATATAATCGTTTAGAAAATGATTCGATTTTATCGACAAAATTTTTATAGTTTGCTTAAGATAAATTCGACGGTTCATAAAATCGATCCAAAATAATTCGATTTTACCGAAATTTTTTTTGTAATTTTCAATAGACCGTTCATATAATCGTTTAGAAAATGATTCGATTTTATCGACAAAATTTTTATAGTTTGCTTAAGATAAATTCGACGGTTAATAAAATCGATCCAAAATAATTCGTTTTTATCGACATAGTTTTAATAAATTTCAATAGACTGTTCATAGAATCGATTAAAAAAATAATTCGATTTTATCGACATAATTTTTTAAATTGCTTTAGATAAATTCTACGGTTAATAAAATCGATCCAAAATAATTCGTTTTTATCGACATAGTTTTTATAATTTTCAATAGACCGTTCATAGAATCGATTTTATAGACAGAATTTTTATAATTTGCTTTAGATGAATTCGACGGTTCATAAAATCGATCCAAAATAATTCGATTTTACCGACGTAGTTTTTATAATTTTCAATAGACCCTTCATTGAATCGATTAAAAAATGATTCGATTTTATCGACAGAATTTTTATAATTTGCTTTAGATAAATTCGACGTTTAATAAATCGATAGATAAATTATAAGGTTCATAAAATCGATCCAAAATAATTCGATTTCATGGACATAGTTTTCATAATTGTCAATAGACTGTTCTTATAATCGGTTAAAAAATGATTCGATTTTATCGACAGAATTTTTATAGTTTGGTTTAGATAAATTAAAAGGTTCATAAGATCGATCCAAAATAATTCGATTTTATCGACATAGTTTTTATAATTTTCATAGAATCGATTAAAACATTTTTCGATTTTATCGACAGAATTTTTTTAATTAACTTGAGACAAATTTGACCGTTAATAAAATCTATCTAAAATAATTCGATTTTTTACCGACATAGTTTTTATAATTTTCAATAGACTGTTCATAGAATCGATCAAAAAATCACTCGACGTTATCGGCAGAATTTTTATAATTTGCTTTAGATAAATTTGCCGGTTCATAAAATCGATCTAAAATAATTCGATTTACCGACATATTTTTAATAATTTTCAGTAGACCGTTCGTAGAATCGATTAAAAAAATGATTCGATTTTATTGACAAAACTTTTATAATTTACTTTAGATAACTTCGACGGTTCATAAAATCGATCCAAAATTATTCGATTTTATTGACATAGTTTTTATAATTTTCAATAGACCGTTCATAGAATCGATTATAAAATTATTCGATTTTATCGACAGAATTTTTATAATTTGCTTTAAATTCGACGGTTCATAAAATCGATCCAAAATAATTCGATTTTATCGACATAGTTTTCATGATTTTCAATTGACCGTTCATATAAATGATTAAAAAATGAATTATTCGATTTTATCGACAGAATTTTTGCAATAGATAAATGTTACGTTTCATAAAATCAATGCAAAATAATTCGATTTTATCGACATAGTTTTTATTATTTTCAATAGACCGTTCATAGAATAGGTAAAAAAAAATAATTCGATTTTATAGAAAGGATCTTTATAATTTGCATATACAAATGCGACGGTTCATAAAATCGATGCAAAATAATTCGATTTTTTCGACAGAATTTTTATAACTTGCAGTAGACTGTTCATAGAATCGATTAAAAAAAGTTAGATATTAATCCTCCTTTTGAGATAGATTTGTTTTATGTTATACTAATAGTAAATGAATTATAAATCACAAAAAAACTTTGAGATTTCCAATAATTCATTGGAACAATCGGCATAGATCTTGAACAAACATTTTTTATTGTGAATGAAAATCGCTTTGACAGCAGATTTTTTTGATCATTTTCGGTCTTTTCATATCTTCAGTGATACTAATTACATACTTATTAAATTGTTAAATAAAAATAACAACAAAAGTTTGTTTGAGATATTGTTAAACAAATGGGGTAACAAAAATAACAAAATAACATGCTTATGATTTGTAAAAGCATATTTGGCCAAAGTGGAGTGTTGCAGTTGCTTTTTCCAATATCTAAATTTTATTGCAAATAACATTTGTTTGTTGTACTCCAAATTTGTCAATATTTAAATCAGTTATTGTTGAGTACTTATTGAAAAAAAATTCTGTATAAAATACACCTAGTCGACCAGGAAATCGTGAACGAAAATGAACGATTCTGAAATCGATTAAAACACAATGCCACAATCAACTATCGATTTACATTTGCACTCGCAATATGGTTCCAAAGGTTCAACGACGTCCCGCAGATCTTTTTGCTCCCGTAATTTAGTATTCCATAACGTTATTGATTGATTATTGATTTAATAGAGAGAAGCCATGTTTGTTGAGACTCTGGTTCAAAACTAAAAATTAAATGTGTAGTTTCATTTTCCTTTATGGGGTTAAGAAATTAAAAACCATTATAACTTTTTAAATGAATACCTTAAGCCTTGGTCAAAAATTGCTAACTTCACGGCCCCTAGTATTCCATAGCATTATGCTTCTAGCGGTAATATTCTTAAAATTAAATTATCAGTTACTTACAAAACATCCTGTTGTTCCTAAAATGATTCTTCAATTCTGAATATTAAAACAGCCACTTCATTTGCATAACAAATTCAATTAAATTTTATATTTTATTTCATTTCTTTTTTTTATACAATTTATTAAGCTAAAGTGTGAAAAAATGTTTCGCTTTTATATTTTTACATCATTTTTTTGTTTTTTTTTTCATTTTATTTTTCTTTTAATAATTTGTTATTAATTTAATGTAAATACGTAACTTTTACGAAAACTAAAAAAAAGCAATAATAATAAATATTTTGTTTTCAAATATGTTTTTGTTGTTTTTTTTTTATTTCATTTTTAAATAATTACCTTAATAAATTTAGATATTGTTTGCTTTGTTTTTATTTTTTTTAATTTACTTGTTTTCTTGTTTGTTGTTGTTTAGTTTATAATTACATTTTGAATGTATTGTGCATCGGGTATAAGTTGTTATTATGATTTTTTTTGTTCTTTTCTTGTCACAGGCGTGAATATTTATTTAAAAATTCTTTTATTTCTCGTTTATAAATATATATATTTTTTTTAAAGAGAATGTAAAAATATCAAAAAGGAAACAAAAACTTAACAAGAGAAAAAGACAATATTTTCCTATAACAATTTAATTTGATTTATTTTTCGTCTTTTCATTTCTTATTTTATTGATTTTATTCTATCGGATGGTGTCCAGCATTTCGCAATATTAAGTATGGCTTTGTAATTAACTAGCATTGGGAAAATTATTTTTATAAACAAACGATAATTGACTTAAGGTAAGTGAAAAGGAGGGTATTTGTGGACCTGCCACTCAACTGCAATAAGTCATAATCGGTGAGTAAACTCCAATATAGCCGGGGAAGATGCTACATTGATGGAGTTTAGTAAAAAAAAAGTCAAACAGTGTTTATACACTAAAAAAATGGTTTGTGAAATGAGATTAAAAAAAATACTTTTATTTATTGCTTTTCGATGTTGATGTTGCAGTTACCAAGAACGGATAACAGACACGTGGTGATTTTTTTTTTAAAGCTGCAACAGAAGAACCAAATAAAAAATAAAACCTTTCTTAGACTGCTGTTCCTCTTTTAAATGATGTAAATTTGTATCTAATCTTTTTTTGTACTTAGTACTAATATCTTGTTTTTTTTGTTATTTTTCATTTACTCAATATGGATATTATTTGTACTCGGAAAGTAATGTGATAATTTTTTTATATTACTTTATTTTATTTTTGTTTGTTAAATTAACACTCTCCCTAGCCATACTTATAAATTATTCCTTGTTCCTAATTTTTTTGTTTTCCTAGAAATTAAAAATATTTAAATAACAACAAAAAAAAAATAAAAACAATTAAAACTATAAAGTAAGCATTTTTACATTTCACTCAAGTTTTATGCGAAATTGATTTTTTTTAGTTTTCTTTTATATGTATATATGTTTTTCGATTTAGTATTTTATATTTCATACTTGGTTTTTAACTAGAGATTTTATGTATATTTTACAATGTATAAAGCTAAAATGTAGTGTTAACAAAGAAGCATTTTGTTGTAATAATTTGTTTGTTGTTTTCTTTTATTCCACCAATTTACAGTTTTATTTTATTATTTAGTCTACACTTTCTTTTTTGTTTTATTTAGAAAAAAATTAGCTAGATTTTAATTTTTTTGTTTTTGTTTTGTTTAATAAGAATTTGTTATTTGTTTTTTGCTTTTTCCATATAAATATAAAAACAACTGTGAATTTCTTTGATTTTTAAATTAGTTCTCTTAATTATTGTACAAGAAAATATAATATATGTATACTAAGTATGCTGTGAAATTAATTTTTAAGTATTTTTCATTACATTTAGTTGAAAAGCTCATGATCAGAGAAATTCATAGTTGATCTTTGATGCATAAAGAATAAGCAAAAAGAAAATAATATTTATTTATATATATATATATTTTTGTTTTATATTTATTTTATAAATATATTTTTTATCATTTAGGTATTGTGTTTTGTCGATTTGAAGTTGTATTGTATATACATACATTTAGTATATATTAATAAGTATAATATAATGTAAATGTATTTAGTATTCTAATACTCGCCCTACCCCTCATTAAATAGAGTGCACGCAGAAATTTTAAATATAAAAATTAATATTTCATTGAAAATTAGTGTTTGTTATTTTTTTTCAGTTTTGTTTTTGTTGGTATTAATCTGTGTTCGTATATTGTGTGGGAATTAAGTTTCTGTTGTCTTATGAAAAACCTAAGAAATTAAATAACTTAGGGGAAAAAGCTATCGTATTTGTTTTGCAGTAAACTAAACGTTAAAATTAAATCCAAGCTGTGATTTACTATTTTCGTTTAATGTGTGTTATGATTGTTGTTCCTCTAATTTTGCGATTCGTAAAAAGCTTAAGATTAACAAAATTTTGTTAAGCTAAATGTGGAGTTTTTTTTTTAATAATTTTTTGTTTTCAACTAAAAAAATAAATCAAATTTTATTTTAAGCTCTGTACTTATTTTTTTTTTTTAGTTTATGACGAGACAAAGATTGAAGTGTCGTGTCTTTAATGTGTTTTTTTACGTTATGTATGTTTTATATTTCTTATTTGCTTGCGCGTTTTTTTTGAAATTTCATTTTATGACATTTTTTTTGTTTACAAAATAAAGAAATGAATAATAAGAATGGACAACCAAACAATTTTAAAGAATGGTGTGGTTATAAATAAAATTAAAATGCTCAGTAAATCAAATTGTCAATTGAATGTGAAAAATAACCTTAACAAAAACGAAAAACTATGTCATAAAAATTCATGTCAAATGCTTCCTAAAAGTTGTATGTACCATTTTTTTGTAACAAGAAAAAGCTATCGTTATTCTTTATTATGTCGCAACGCGAATGTCACCACTCTTTTATTAGAAATAAAAAAAAGCCACTACAGAAAAACAGCAGTGTATGCATTTTGCTTGTCCAAAAAACCCTCGCCCAACGCGAAATATGTGCAAGAAATAAAAAAAATCGATTCATACAAACAAAGGGGAAATTAAATAAACAATTTATAAAATAAATCGCTTTTATGCGAAATAAAATGAAATTTAGCATTGAAAACTAATGCAAATGATAATTTTTTTAATGTCCTTCGCAAACCATAGTTAATAAAAAACAATCAATTACGTTCTTTAGACTGATGTAAAATGAAAAAAATTATTTTTTTTCTTTTTTTATAATGAAATTATATAGAAAGTATTTTTTGTTACTAATTACACATACCCATCGTTTTGTTTTGTAATATTAATGTTTTTCATTTAATTAAAGCTTTTATACATATTTTGTTTTCAATTTTTTAATTCTTGCTTTTTAAAAATATACATATTTCTTCAGCAGCTTATTTTAACATTAACAGTCAAATGAGATTTGCCCATTTTTGTTTATTGGTTGTACACACTTACTTGTTATATTTATTAATATCCACACACAGTTGTTGCTGGTTGGTTTTTTTTTTTTAATTTTTCTTCTTAAAATCGAGCTTGAGTTTGTATCTCATTCAGTTCCCGTTCTTACTTTAACACGATTCTTGTAATGTTCATTTCATATTCAAATTGACACACCATTTTGTTTTATAAAGTTTATAATGAACCGTTTCACTGTGGTTTTTCTCAGTTTTTATTGTTTCTGTATTTTACTTTAACATCACAACACTATATGTACTTGTTTTTTTTTTTTAAGTTTTAAATTGTATCTATATTGGTATTTTACTTTGTATCTATTTTTTGTTAAAAATAAATGAATTTTGATTCACAAGCCTATAAAAATCTCACTTAAACGTATTATTGATGAAGATTAGATTTTGAATTAATTTCTGTGGATGCGATTAAGTAAAAAATAATTGTCTTACTATTTTTAATTTATTTCTTATTAAGTTATTTTAATTTTTTTTTAATGTTTGGTTTATGTTTTCGCCCCAACTCCAAGATTCCCGTCATGCGTCTATTTTTTTAAGTCGTAAATTAAATAAAATGCTTCGGTGTTGTTAAGAAATTGGAAATTGTTTAACATTTCTGTTGGACATAAATGTACGTGTGTTAGTTTAATAGAAATTTGATATGGCAGTCGGCTTTCCATTCATTTGCTTTTGTTGTTAATTTTTTTTGCGATTTACATTTTTTTGTTTACTTTTTTTGTGAAAGCATTCTTTTTGTTTATTATTTGTTTTATAAATTTTCCAGAGCTTTTATTTGTTATTTAAAAATCTTATTATTAAATTTAGGAGAAAAATCAAAAAAATTGTTTTGATTGTTTAATTCTAGAGGAAGTAATGTTATCTCGATTTTTCTGTGGGTTAAAATGAAATATTTGCTTTTATATATTAAAATTAAGTTTTAAATTAATAATTTTCTAAGTTTTTTTTGTTGTATTTTCTGTTAGAATTTAGCTGGATGTCTTTTGCTGCTGTTGTTGTTGATTTTGTTTCTCATTAACGCCGAAAATATTATTGTTTTTTTTTAAGATGTTACTTTGGTATTGAAGTAGAAAAATTATTAATTCTGCCGTGCTTCTTGGAGGGGGGGGCGAGGCCTGGCTCAGACATCCGCCGTTCTCGATGTTATACTTGGTGATCGGGAATGTATTACAACCTTATGACCGTTTTTTGTCACAAAACCATCGCTCTCTACTAAGACGGCCGTCTGCCGACCTTGCCGATCACCAGAACTACTGCCCGCACTACCCGGACTAAGTGGACCACCACTGCCTCCAGCACTATCGTTGGAATTATCTCTACTATTCAAACCGCTACTGTTTCGCATTGAATGCTCATCGCCACCATCGCCCGCCCCATCAAAGTCAGTATCGTCGCCAGTGCCCTCATGGCCGTCATCCTTATGCAATTTGTGCTTGCGCCACGCATTTTGTATTAAGCGCGCACAGTACTCCTCGCGTTGACGCCATAATGTCGACGAGACTGGCTCATAGCCTTCGGTATCTGGGCGGGCGGCAATTTCACCAATTTCTCCTGTCTCCTCAATTGGATTACCCTTGCGAGCGAAGAAATCTTTTGTTAGAGCATCGAGAATGTCCACACAGTACATTAGGTCGCCTCGACAAATTGGTATATCCATCGAGATGATTTTATATTTATTCGGCTTGTGTATCTGCAAGGGCGGCTCTAATACGTCGAGGAACTCGGAAAGTTGATCGTACCGAATATATTGCGTACCCTCGGGATCGAATTGTTGCCAAATTTCATAGTACATGTCGTAGTCATCATCGGTGAGGCCTTCTTGTACATCTTCGGTGGCCTGACTGTAGTTCTCGAGAATGACAGCAATGTACATGTTGATAACTATCAAAAAGCTTATAACTAGATATGAAAGAAGATACGTAATTCCAACGGTAGCTGAACCACAATTGCCCGGATATCCTCGATCGTTGTCCGGCTTTTGGCAATCTTCCTCATTAATAATGGCGTCTAGAACACCATCCCAACCGGCTGAGGTAGACATCTGTATTATAGAAATGTTATAGCGTATTAATTTAAAGTGTAAAAACAAAAACAAATGTATGTAGAATAATTTAAAAAAAGCTAAAAGCTATCTATTAATACATATGTTACGATTAAAGCCCGGATATTGTAGCCTCAATACTCTTAGAATAGTTTGTAAATAAATTGTTGGCTTTAAACGCAATTGCTACCCGACGTAAATAGTAAGGCATCCTTCTGATTTAATATTTAGTATTAAATTCCTTTAAACTTGAAAAGCCTGAATATTTTTTTTCTAAAAAAAGTGGTGTTTAAGTTCAAGATATATCATTATGTTTAAGGGTTCAGCCAGAAGGTTATACATTGGTTAAACAACGCATTTACGTAAACAAAATCCTTATTACAGAGCTACCAGGAGCCTCGGAAAGAACGGATCTTATAAATTTATCAAACTGATCTTTTATTTTGGAACAGATGTCATTTTTCTACAAAGATCTTAGTTTCCATGGCTCAATAAACAATCCGAATAAGCTGTAGCCGCTAAAAAGAACCATTCAGACATATGGAATCAAATACATTAATATAAATAAACCTCCAACTGCTGGGCTATATAACGCTATGAGACAAAACTTGAAGGGTGTCCTAAAATTCAGACAAAACTTTGAATTTGCAGACATTTTTGCGGTTAAGTGTTATTATCAAAAAACCGTTTGACTGACAGTTTAAGCTTACTAAAATAGAGCCATACAAAAGAAAACACCGGGTTTTTATTTTTGAACAATATTTAACTTTGGAGGCATCATTGCATCATACTACTTCGAAAGTGAGGCTTGGTTAGATGGTATTGATCTGGAAGACATATGGTTTTAACTAGACGGTGTCGCATGCCATGACGGGCTCAGTGGCGTAATGGTTAGTGCGATGAACTTCCGCGCAGAAGGGTGGGTTCGATTCCCAGCCCTAGCAACACCTAAATGATTTTTCAATGGCCCTCCTCTCGTGGTGGTCTTAAATCATCAGAGTAGTATCAATTCTCAAGAAAAGCTTGTTGCAGTTTCCTATACCTGCTTTTTTTAGCTAAACTAAAAGCCTATTGATAACTGGAAGAGTATACCCTAATTTATTTTTCTCGTTCATTAAAAATTGCAAGAATTGAAATTGTATAATCTTTTCTTTAAACAGTTTATTTAATATCCGACAGAGACATTCAAGCCATGCTTATAAATATTTATCTATTGAATTACTTTTGTTATTCTTTAAAAATAATAATAAAGAAAAAACAGCAAAAGATCTCTTAAATGTAATTGCCATTACTTATACTATTTTAGTAGATGGATCGTCCGGATACTTTTGTGCGTAAAAAAATTATATATGTAAAAATTCCAAAATCGAGAGAATTCTGTCGTTGTTGAGAAAAGTTCGGGGAAAAACGTCCGAGAATATTGTAAAAGTTACAAAAAAAATAAATAACCTTAACATTTGTCAATTGCTCCTTTTACATATTTAAATAAATTTACAAAACACACACAGTTTCACATGTAATACGAATAAAAAAATATAATTAAATTGGAAATTTTCTTTCACTTCTTGCGAATTTTTTATAAATATTTTATTAATTTTTATAAATCGATGTAGCGCAACAGTTTGCAGCTACATTTGCAAAGCATGTTTACTAAGTTGATAATATGATATAAATCTAAATGAAATAACAATTATTATTTTCATTTGAAATTTATCTGTTTTAATTACGCAGCATCTGCAATTTCTTAACTTAGAAAGGTATCTATATTTTCCTGTGCTTGGTTTAGTTTTTCAATTCCTAACACCCCAGCAAAAAAAAGGTGGACAAAAGAGATGACCCTATTGGCAGATGCTCTTATTTTTGCAAATGGCCGCCAATGTCAAGTCTGTATAGATGTTTGTGGACTAGACAGATGTAGAATACAAGTGAACAAGCCATGGAGCGATACACTCCCCAAAAACGCTTAATAATTATGTCAATTTTTTTGCGTAACAATTCGTCTTCGATTCCCCGGCCGTCCGACACCGACTGCGCAATCACTGCGCCACTTAAGCACCAACCTTGAAGAGTGTGGGACCACATGAGACCTTGACAAGAGTGGCCGGCCCGCAGCGCACGTTGTGACGAAAATATCGCCGCTGTTGCCGAGGATGTCGAGGTGTCGCCGGAAACATCGACCAGACGCCATGCCTCGCAATTAACCATCAGCCGGTCGTCCCTATGGCGAATTTTGGTCAAAGACTTGCGCATGTTCCCGTACAAAGTCCCGCCCGTGCTTCAGTTGCTGCCTGTCGACCTCCAAACGCGTGTAACCTACACCCAAGCCATCCTCAATCTCGAGGATGTAGTGGACGATTTTCCGACCAAAATCATAATGAGTGATGGGGCTCATTTTCTCATTCAGTAATGCACGAGGATCCAGCACACCCGCGCAAAGTTACTGCATGGTGCGCTGTTCACGCTGGAGGAGTCATCGGTCCATTTTTTTCGAGAACGCCGATGGTCAGTGGACGGTGCGCGCTATAGGGCCATGTTAGCCGAGTTTTTTCTGCCGCAATGAGACGAATTAGGACTGGAGGACATGTGGTTCAAATAGGACGGATCAACGGCACACACTGCTCGAGCCACAACCGATTTTCTGAACAGCCAAACGACATCGGAGCTTTTGGCCCACCTGTTATAAATAACACTCATTATTTTATAAATCTTCAAATTGAAGCAGAATTTCTAACCAAAACAATTTATCAAAATAAAAAAAAATTTCCAATGTCGCATATGAAAGATAAGTATCAGCTGTCTTTAATATCACCGAGTGATTTCGAAAACTTTTCGAAGTTATGAAATCGGTCAGAATGTTGAACACTTTCACTTCCAATTCACTCGATTTCTGAAACCTAGCTGTTAGATTTCGGTTCATTTCCCTCCACTACTCGTAAAAGCGCAGTTGTGCGTTAAACTAAATCACGTTGTTATTTAATCGCACTAAATTTTAAAATATTGAAAATGTCTTTTTTTTAAAAATAAAAACAAGTTCTTTATTTATATTTGTTCGAATTTTTGGTTTTAATATTGTTTTCATTTAACAATCCCGTTTAATAAAATTTTACCTGAATTCTACATCATATATTATTTTCACATTTAGTGGCGTTGTTCAAACTTTTACTCGGCAATACGCGAACGATTTTCGCATATTTTCACATTAAAGTCTATTTAACTTTACGCCAGCACATCAGAATTCAAATGGATCTCAAAAGTCGGTAAGGATGCCTTAATAAATATGACGGATAGCTTACGTGCATATCTCATTCATGCATCATTTCATTTGTGAATTTCAAAAATTGGTGTGGAAAGGGTGAGGATAAAATCCTTACACAAATCTATATTTATATAAGCCTACAATGTGCACTAAATAATCATGCTTAAAAATGTGGATCACTTTAAAAACGAGAAACATAATTATTTATGTGGTAATGTAAAATATTCTTAATATTTTTTTTTTTAAAAGGGTGATTGTAAATAATAAATGACACTCGTATCATATTTACCGATACACAAAATACAATTATCGCACTCGCATTAAATTTCAGAACATAAACTCGCACAAAATGTGCGTTTTTTTTGGAAATATTATACAAAAAATCGCTCACCTGAAACAGCAATATCATACTCTGTCCGAAAGTCTTAAAATTATATACATCGTCCAATCCGTTCTTCTCCTTGACATGCATAAAAAATGACATCCCAAATATTGCGAAGATAAACATTACAAGAAATAGCAGTAGGCAAATGTTGAATAAGGCTGGCAGGGACATGGCCAATGCGAAGAGTAATGTTCGAATACCCTTGGCACCTTTGACCAAACGCAGGACACGTCCTACTTTAGCTACACGTACTACACGAAGTAATGTTGGCGATACAAAATATTTCTCGATTATATCACTAAGAACAAGACCTGTTCACAGAGGCGCAGCCCAGAAAAGAAAAGAAATCAAAAATTAGTATTGTCCGGTTGTATATGTAATTGTTCAAAAGAATATATCATTCAACATCTACGACAGCGACAGGGAACGACACACCAACAAAAAAAATGTCCTTTAAAAAAGAAAACATTTTTTTCTTTCACTTTTAACAGACACAACATAAGTAAAGACAACAACCAAATTAAACATTTAAATATAATAATATATAAATATTATACGCCTTAAGGTGTTATACGCTGTGTTTTACAAATATGTAAATGTATAATCTTTCAACATAAATCAGAAAGCAATAACAAAAATTATAATACTATGCTGAACAACTAAAGTAAATTTTATAAGCGATGGTTGAAATAAAGCGTTTATATGTGTAATTTATTTGAAAGAAAAAGAAAGGAAAATAGCATTAAATTGTATCATGATGGAAAAGCTTCCTTGATCTAGATTCTACATTATGATTGACTCGCAATGACCATTGCATTTCCTAGTTAAATACGCGCAGCGATGATGTGTAGCGATAATTCGCAGCATATTTGTCTAGTGCCAAATATCATCGGGAGAAGAATAAGGTTTTGTTTTGTTCGCCATTTTTGGACTGGAGCTTTGTTGGAATTTTGTAATTTTTATCATTATACTTTGGATCAAAAATTTTGAATTTTCGTGTGAGGATTTATGTTTTTATTTTGAATTAAATTACATAAATACTTTTCGTTTTTTTTAGGTGGTAGTTTTGTAGTGATGGTCATGTTAAGGGAAAGGTTAAAAAATTTGTTTCGACAAATTGGACTGCGGGATGCAACTACGATTTGGAGTTTTTTTTTTTGAACATCAAACATCATTGGGGTTGCAAATTGACTTTTGAACTACTTTGGATGAAATTTACGATAAAACATGCAGACTAATCTACATTGAAATGACATTTGGACATGGGTTTGAATTTGGGTATTGATCCGTTTCGAAGTCGCGCATTTAAAACATTTGACCAGCACTTTGAAAGAGTTTCACACAATCAAATTCAGATGATGGGAATTCATTTCGAAAAAAATCGAATTAGTCGTTGATGCGAATACGAGTATGTTAAAACAAAAGCTCGTAAGCTGGTACATCAAGCGAAGCAGTATTTTGTTAAGTATTTTCTAGATAAGGTACGTATAGTAAGCATTTGCCAGGGAAAGGCTAACCTATGGGCTGCATGTATGTAAATTTAGAGGCGGAATTTTTTTTGTATAACTAACGACTGTTTGCAGCAAATCTACATAGCGCTTTATGTATAGCAGAAGAATTTGTATTGGTTGCGATTGAGGTTGCGTGGAGCTATATTTAAGTTGATAAAAGTGAGGAAGGAACCAAAGGAAGATAGGGAGAGAAATTCAGAAATGTAGGGAATACACTGAGAAACCTAGGGATATCGAAAACTCTAAAGTGTGGTAAACATATGGTAATTTTACAAGAAAGCCAAGCAACTGTCTTCAAAGCTGGGACCAAAATATGCAGACACCGACGAACAAGGTGTCCTAGTTCTTTTGAAAAATACGTTAAAATAACCATGTTCCACTGCAGCATGAAACTGATTCAGTTAGATATAAGTCGGTGTATTAATGGATTAACACCCAGAAATAGAGACTATGCATCGAGCTCAATGTCGTGCATCAACATTTTGGAAGAAAGTGTTGTACTGATGAGTTGGGTGGTAGGGCACTATTTTCGAAACTAAGATTAAGACACAATCGAGTGCTACCAGTTTTCATTTATATCTATAAAATGTCATATTTATCTAAATAATTATAATCAGAATCAAGTTCACTCATTCGAACTAGGAAAACTCCCCCAAAAATTGGGCGTGGGATTGATTGATATGTAACGGGTGTTTTTTTTAGAGGTTGGTTCTAGAGGTTGTTCGAATATAGATAAAATTTACATTTTGTGTTCAGATCGGGCAACTCTAATGACATTTATGTTCAGTTTGGTTTGCCATTTCATCATAACAGGTTGACAAATAAACAACGCTTGCAAATCGTGCAAATTTATTTCGAAAATTATGGTTTAGTTCGCGAAGTTTACCGCAACCTCCGTCCATTTTATGGTTGACATAATTGTCCATCAGAGCAGTTTATTCGGTTAAACATGGATCGTTTTCGCACTACGTTTACTCTATGTGATAATACGCATCCGCAGGGACGTCGAACAGTGAGCACCGAAGAAACAATTGCCGCTGTAGAGCAAAGTGTTGAAGAGGACCCGAATAAATCTATTCGCCACCGTGCACAGCAATTTGAGCTTTGTCTATCAACTTTATGGAAGATGGTGCGCAAAGATCTTGGCTGACGACCTTACGTGATCCAGCTTGTGTAAGAACTAAAGCCGCGAGACGATGCAGTGAGATTGATCTCGATGCTGATTTTAATCGCAAAATTTTTTTCAGTGATGTGGCTCAATTTTTGTTGAATGTCTACAATGTCAACAAGCAAAATTGCCGCATTTGAAGTGAAGAGAATCCACATGAGACCATTGAGATGCCATTACATCCACAAAAACTGATTGTT
Source organism: Rhingia rostrata (assembly GCA_949824845.1). Classification (NCBI taxonomy): domain Eukaryota; kingdom Metazoa; phylum Arthropoda; class Insecta; order Diptera; family Syrphidae; genus Rhingia; species Rhingia rostrata. Next base: position 119,261,980 of record OX463755.1, read on the forward strand.
TGGTGTGCTCTATGTGCTGGTGGAGTCATTGGGCCATACTTCTTCCGAAATGATGCTGGAGAGTAAGTTACCGTTAATGGAGACTGGTATAGAGCCATGGTAACCGACTATTTTGTTCCCGAATTGGATGGCATGAATGTGAACGCGATGTGGTTCCAACAAGACGGCGCTACATGCCACACAGCTCACGTCACAATCGATTTATTGAAGGAAACATTCGATGAACGCATAACTTCGCGGAATGGACCTGTCAATTGGCCACCAAGTGTGATTTGACACCATTGGATTATTTACTCTGGGGATATGTGAATCGCTCGTCAACGCCAACAAACCAGAAACGTAAAGGGATTTGGAAGCCAACAGTCGTGGCGTTATTGCCGACATACGGCCCCAAATGCTCGAAAAAGTGGTTGAAAATTGGACCTCTAGACTTGGCTTTATTCGAACCAGCCGCGGCGATGATTAACATTAAAACGATTTTTTTGTGTTTTATTTCAGTTCGAAGTTCTATACCTCTAAAAAAAAAATTTAGTATTATTATCGAAATACAGTTGTTTTTTTTTTAAAGCGTCGCAAAAAAGTGGGCGTGGGTAAGAAACTTTAAAATTTCTTTACACTTAATTTTTTTACTCTTGCTCAAAATTTGATGCAAAAACTGACTTTGATGAAAAACTGAAACTGCAAGCGATTCTGATCCATATATCGAAATTGTTCCTCTATGTTATAAACTTAATATCAAAACTAGTATACCCCTATCGGATAAGGAATTAAGAAAAAAAATTTTTTGTCACAACCATTCATGTGTACTTCTTGCACGATGGCAGGACCTCCTGTTTTATGAAGAATCTGAGCAGCTAGACAGGCTATGAATCGTAATGCGCGGCAGTTCACCAATAATAGCAACAATAACAAATATGTAGAGTGACACTCTGATAGTTAAAAATTACTGGGACATTTAGAGTTTTGACAAGAATGCTCTGGGTCACTGGAACGTTGATTTTTAACCAGGCGATTAGCATTGTAGAGAAAAATGTTGACTTTAGTAGAAAAAGTTATCAATAAAATTTGAGTGCGCAAATAAAGGCAATTTGTTAAGGACATAGCTAAATGGAGAGACATGCCTGTAGAGAAGATTCCGGAATGTAATTTCAAAGGTGTTGTTTTCTTACATAGTCATTATTAATGAAAATGTCAGATGTCCGAATTCCAAATAATATTTTCTCTTTTCATTGTCCTAATGCATAACATCAATGGCAGAATGTCAAGGCTTGAGCACTCTCATAATAGATGTATGGGACAAATAATCATACTAAGTATGACTTTATTTGCCAAGCTGGTAGAACAATTTTCAAAATAGAGCTCCTACATTCTAAGTAGATTTGAGGCAAACAGGCGCGTTGAAGAAAATATGCTCTTTTTGGAAAACTATAATTCCATTCCTAAGGTAAGCTAGCAGCTAGCTATCTTTGATTAGCAAACTTTTGCGTTATATACTTAAGCAAGCGAAATTGTTTTAATTTTTATAAACATCTAATAAGTAAAAAATTGTTAATACAAATAGTTTAAGCTATATGATAACATATATTTAAGAATATTATTCAAAGCGACGTGGAATTTTAAATTTAAAGCTTTTTTCAGGTTGACCTGGTAAATTGTATTTCATTTGTTTTTTTAGGGTAGGTTTGTGTTTTATTTTCATTTCTTTTGCAAAGCTTATAGCCTTATAGTCGAGTGAATTAGAGTTCGGAAGGAGTACGGATCATTTTTGTTTCTTCTTTTTGATTTCAGTAATCAGACCTTTGGTTTGATGTCATGAACAAAGTAAAACTACTCAACTCAACAACTCTATACAACAAAACAAACTTAAATTTAAAAAAAAACATGTGTGTATAATGTATATTGGGTAATAGTATGTATAGTGTGTAAATATTTATGTTTTTGTTTACAAGATACTTTACGGAATTGGGTATGCTAAAAGGATATACGGGGGATGTGCAAATATAGTTGGTATATATATATTTTTTTTTTAATTTTGTAAGATGCACATGATTTTGTAATATGGGAAACTATAGTACAATTATTAATATATATATATATTTTACTGCGAATATGGAAGGTTCATATTAAAGTACATAATCTCCATTTGCCAAAATGGACAAAAACCATTAAGAAGATTCAGCTTTTGCCCGGCATTGCTTGCCAACGCGTGGTCGGTTCGCTTAACGGTTTACAAATATGTAAGAAATAAATTAATTCGTCGCATAAAGATGGAATTTACCCTATCCGGCGAATAAACTCATTTCGGGATACTGGGCAAAAGACTAACAGAGGTGTGCAAAAGCACATCCAACTCTGATTGAATCGAATTTTTTATTTATTTAATTTTTTTTCTATAGCCATTTAAATTATTTATGTTTCGAGTTGTTTTCTTGTTTTTTTTAATTATCTGTTTTGTGGGTTGTATTACTATTTCGTGTATTAATATATTCTGCTAATCTGATATCACCTTACTGTTGGTTTTAGTCTGGGTTTTGTATTCCGAACTCACGTCCATCGAACGTGTTTTTGTATAAAGGCAGATACAAAGTATCCATAGGCGTGTTGCTGAAAGCAAGCCTTTTTTGTTGTTTGTATATTTCTTAGACTAGTTGGAAAGCGTTTAAGACCTTTGTTTGTAAGCATATTTATTTAGGTTTTGGTAAAGCAATCTTAAAGTAATGTTTTTTTTTAAAGCAGTGCCTCCGTAGAAGCAACGAAAACTTCTGGTAACGTTAGGTAAATATAACTTTGTTCGTTGTACCAGAAGAAGTTAAGCAAAAATAAAAATAAAGCATAATTTCCGACTAGAAGCTGTTTCTAGGCTTAGAAAGTCTAACCTGTGGTGATCTAAAAAAAACACAACTCAACATTGAAAACAACATTGAACTTATCCTATAATTTACCTATGGTACTTTACATTCGTGTATATTAATCGTTGAAGCAGAAAATGTACAACTTTCTCATAGGTCGAGTGACGTGTGAATAAGTTGTCATTCTGCTTGCTCTTAATGTAGTAAAGCATATTTTATGCCATCTTATTTGTTTGTTTGTTTTTTTTTCAAAAAAAAAACTTCGTAATTTTTCGTCTCGAATGGGGAACTTGAGATTAGTTTTCTTGCCTGCTTACAAGGATGTAAACACTCAAGGAACTATTCTGGTCGTGTGCTTACGTTTATATCAAAAATTTATTACATATCCAGGGAATTCCTGAAGCACAGCCGATTTTGGATTTCGTTTCTCTGTTTTGACTTTGGGAGATATTTCTTGTTGGTAAAAAATGAGTGGGCACTGGTACACACACTCGCATATTTAGGATGAATTGAAAGCACAACATTTACATGTAGAAAAGGAATGATGTGTGATTGAGAGAATAGATTTTGAAAGGAATGAAAGCATTTTTATGTGTTAATTTAAGATTAACGTTTAACAACACACACGTTGAAGCAGTTTGTTTAAGTTTTTTTTTTTGTTTTTCAAATAATATACACAAAAAACACACACATTTTACATTTTACATCAACTAAGGGGGATTAAACATTTTAAAAAAAATCGTTTGTTTTGTTAATTTAATATTTTGAGAAAAGCTTTTTATTTTATTAATTTTCAAGCTTATTGTAGAAAAATTGAAGCTGGTTGAGAGAAAAAAAGCTTTTCAATATTATTTTTGTTTGAACATTTAATAAAAAAAATATATATTTAAGCTATTAAAAGCCTAAATAAACAAACACATAAAAAGGGGGACAAGGATACATATATGTATACATATATATATAAACATATATAGAAGCACAACATTTACTTTACATATATATATTTTTTTAAACAATTATATATAGTTTTAGCAACACGAAAAACACGATTACAGAGAGAGGTATTTTTTTAGTTTTGTTTTTGTAATTGAATAGTCGGCTTTTACTTACCTAAGATGGATAAAATGACAACTACTACATCAAATAAATTCCATGGCTCAATAAAATAGTGATATCGTAAAGCGAATATTTTTAATAGACATTCGGAACTGAAAATAACTACGAATATCGCATTTAGATAATCTAGTACATTGTTATATGTTGTCGAAGCATCATAACGATCGAGTGTCATTGTAAACATATTTAAACCAATAAATAACATTATAATAATATCGAATTTTTTATCTGTGACTATTTCAAAGACTATTGCTTGTGGACGCCACTGTAAGAAAATTTTAAAGAAGAAAAAATTTTATATTTTTAATATATTCAAATATCGTAGAGGTTTTTTGTTTTGTATTTCTTTTAAGTTTGATTTGTGTATATTTAAGGACTAAGTATTAAATTCTGTCTGTGCCAAATGTTAGTTATAAACGAAAGTCATCGTATACATACATGGAGGTTATCATTTATAGATTTGCCATTGTAAGTTCTTAAAACGTTTTTGGAAAACAAATGCATTGGCTGTTATTTAGCTTTGTGCAATATCAAGATTAAATTAGAAAAATAAATTAAATAGTACATGACTTTTAAATAAAAGCTAAAATTTGGTACCAAATATTTAAAAAATGTAACTATCTCGAAACATTATTTAAATAAAAACTTAAACGGAATTATTATAAGAAAATTAAAATGGAAAACATAAATAGTTTTAGAGTTTTACAAAATTTGCGATCAAATAATTACAAAGAAATATATAAGGTACCAAAATATAAATACATTTTTTTTTATTTTTTATTTTAATATCCACTCAGTTTTTAATTTAACACTGAAAGCAAAAGCACGAAAGGTAGCGATAAAAATGCGTAGACATTTTGTGGTAGGCCCTTGAAGTTTTTCATAATATTATTTATGGCTGTAACAATTTCGAATATCGTTGCTTGGCTGGAGTCGTGCTCAACAATGTTATTAAGAGTCACATTAAAAAAATGGAGCATAGCTGAAAAAATCGTGACGAATTCATTTCAACCTTTGGCAAGGTCTGCGTTTATGGTTTTATAGATTTTCTCAAAAATCAAACCCCTTTTTAATAGATATATTGGGGAAATCTTAATGAAATGTTGCATAGAATGTATCGACACTAACGAGTGTTGATTCTGCACTCGAAGACCGACCATTTAGCCGATCCTATAGTAACCAATGATTTTCACGTCGAGACGTCTAGTGCGATTTATTCAATCTTATTCTAGAAGTGAACAGTCGGAATGAACAATCTTTAGCAAATCCATTCAGCTACTGGAGTAACAGGAAAAGTAAGAAAGAAAAAAGTTTTTTTTTAATCTTAATGTGTCCATCGTTTAGTGAAGTATCGTGACAACGATAAAAGAGGATGCAAGGCAATCTTGTCTCAGGTACAGACACTCACACACAGTCAACGGATACTTCGATAGGGTGTCAATGAATCTGAAACGAACGTCAACACTGTTGACGTAATATTCATTTCTTCAACGACTAGGCAAAGACGAAAGTTAAGGCAGAGTGAGTTAAAGGCCATATCTTTTGCAGACGTTTAAATGACAATATGAACCAAAATCCCAGTATTATGAATAACACAATTGTGTATGGACGATGAAAGTCAGAATTACAATATAACTGCCCTTGAGCTAGTTAGATTGAATCGGATCAATCGCTTTGGCAAGCTAAAATTTTACTTTGTAACGTATAGACAACATACTGAAGTAATCGGTACTCACAACAAAGAGCGATGATTAGAAACGAACGATTCTACGCAACGAAACAGAAAAACATTTGTTGAATCGGTTAGTTTATTATATTATGTATACGATTTTCGCTTTACGTAGACAAAAATGTTGAAGAAATGTAAAATCAATTGTATTTAGAAAATATATATTTAAAAGTTTAACATTCAAAAGCTGCTCCAAATTTTCAAAGAGTACAAAATCTTCGTCATTCGGAACAGATTCTGGCAGCTTGATTTTATTTATAGACAAAAAAAAACAAATTAAAACCGCGTATCTACTATTTAACATCTGGCACAGAACAATTGAATTTAGCAATACTGTGTAATTTTTGTTTTATGTTTCAAGTGTATGTAGCATGTTTTATTTGTTAATTTGTATCTTTTCGCAAAAACATTGTTTGCACTAATTTCTTTTAATTTTGCATTTCGGTTAAGCCTTACCCTCGGTCTAGGAATGGCTTTTAATGGTTTTTTGGAGCCCATCTTTTTCATAGCATTATAGTACTTTTTCTGATCTTCTGTCATGAACATTTCTAATGATCCACCTGCTTTTTTCTTTTGTTCATTAAAATTATCAATGATAACACCAATGAACAGATTCAATGTGAAAAATGATCCAAATATAATGAAGAACACAAAATATAAATACATGTAGATATTTGTTTCGCGTATTGGCTGCTTATCCACCTATAAAATATTCCAGAGACAGGAAACAGGATAATTTTTTTAGGGATTTAATGGAAAGGAAGAAAATAGATTTGATTAGTAAATTTTATTATTATATATGAAATATTGTTTTCAAAATAAAATTTTTAAGCAAAAGCAATATAACCTTTTAAATTGTTCTTTTTTAATTAATTAAACAAAAGCCAACGAAAAAGAAAATAAAAATAACGAAGAAGAAATCATAAATAACTAAAAGCTTAAGTTACCTCTCGTGAATCAATAGCATCGTTCATTATTTGTATCCAACCTTTGAAGGTGGCCACTTGAAAGAGGCACAAATACGCATTACCTACGTGATCGAAATTCATTGCTGAATTTTCCCATGTATAGTTCTCATTTTCACACGCATTTCGATTTGGAATGATTTCATGACTAATTGTGGTGTGGTTGTCATCAACACACTGGAAAAGAAAAATGTATTGTAATTTTAAATAATAAAATGTTTTAAGGATTTTTTGCTTATGTTTGCAGAACATTTTCATCTAAGACCAATATGACAAAAGAGTTTGATTTTATTTGATAATTACCCATTAATTGGATTTCGAATCTGAAAACGATTTCGTTTAATTAAAATATGTCAAACATCTTTGCCAGACCTGTCTTATATCTTATAAAATAGGATGATTTCTTTCGTACCAAAGCTGTATTGATAAAAATTGGTAAATTTTAGTAAGAAACCATAATGGCCGTACAATAGATTTTTCTTGTGGTTACGTTATTACTTACGAAAACGCTCGGAAGTATTATTTAATTTAAATTTAGCCGATAGCTTTGGGTGGCGACCTAACTATAACTCAGATCTTTATAATCAAAATTACCAAGCTTTATAGCTTTTCGTGTCTTAAAAATATAAAAGTAAGACCAAAATAATGATCAAAAAATGGTTATACTTAACTTTTGAAAAGGAAAAAAAACAACAACAATAAAAACGAAAAAACAAGGCGACAGGTCATTTGAATTCAATAAATAACGGGTGACGTTTTAAGAGTTAAGTTTTTTTTTAAGGTTTTTGCACGTTGGCAGCACTGCTTAGTAGTGGCCTCCAAACGTCATCTGTAAAAGTGAAAAGTTTTCAGTACACTCTGCTAGTTAACTATGAAAAGATTTACAAACGAGTAACGATTGCAAGTTATTGAAATTTATTATCAAAACTCGTGCTGTGTGAAAAATGTGCACCGTTTGTTCCGATCATATTATGGGCGACCAGCGATGAGGCCCAATTCTGGTTCAACGGATACGTAAATAAGCAAAACTGTCGCATATAAAGTGATGAAAGCCACATGCCATACAAAAATTGGCAATGCAGCCCGAAAAATGACAGTTTGGTGTGGTTTATGGGCTGGTGTCATTATTGGTCCATTTTTCTTCAAAAACGACTGTGGAAAAAACGTAACTCTCAACAGCGGATAATATCGAGCCATGATACGCGATTTTTGTTTGTCGCCAGTTGGCTTAGTTGAACTTGGTTGACATGTGGTTTCATCAAGACAGTGCCACATACTCGTGAATCAATGGAAATGTTGAAAGATGAATTTGGTGAGCAGCTTATCTCACGAAATGGCTCTTTTAGTTGGCCGCCAAGATCATGCGATTTAACGCCTCTTGATTATTTCTTGTGGAGTTATGTAAAGTCGTTAGTCTATGTGAGCTAGCCGAACACGATTAAAGCCTTACAGGATAAGATAACACGTGAATACGGGACGAAATGCTCGAAAAAGTGACGCAAAATATGAGCTTTCGAATGGACCGTTTGAAAGGGAGCCGCGGTAAACATTAACATAAATTTATCTTAAAAACGTAACCATTTACCTATTTATCGATTACAATAAAATTTCAATTTGAATATTTGATGCAAATTGGAGTGTTTTATTCGATTTTCTTTAAAAAATTACACTTACAAAATCACCTGTTATAAAAACAGAATGAATCATTCAATTATAAAAAGCCAACGGATTCGTAAAAAGCTAAAAAAAATTAACAATAGTAAGGAATATATTTTTTTTAACTAAACTGAAAATGTTGTAAGCAAAATAACTAATCTAAGAAATATAATGACAGTACCTATAAATATAAAAATTTAATAATGTTTCTGAAATTCTTAGATGAAAATGTAAACTTAGACATACCTCATATCATACCCTAAGACAAAAAAAAACGCATATATGCCAATACAATCGATATACACCTGGGTCATATAACGTTTTACGACTATCGTTTAAAATATCCCATTATAGTTTAAATATAATTTAGTCAAACTAAATTTGTTTCTGTAAAACGATATCAGTTTCTTCCTACGACTTATAATTATCTCTCGTATAACTTTTATAGAGGTTATGGAAGTTAATACGATAATCGTTCGGATTATCGTTAAAATGCAATTACGTTAGCATTAAATAAAAATCGTCTTTACAAAATGATACTATTTTCTTTCTACATTTTGTTGTAAAGCTTTTTTATCACATTTCATTTCTCTTCTTTCATATCCGCTTGGTTATCCATTTCGTATAATTTTAAATCGCCTTGAGAAAGTAAGCCTTCTTCTATCGTCAAAACGTTTAATGGCTATGATTTAATTATCGCTCTTCTTTGTTATCATAATAACTTTTATAATGACTGTATAGTACATATCAAAACTTGATACAATATTCATTCATGTGTAATAATAAAGAGTATAAAACTAAATACATACCGCCATATTTATTAGATTTTCTTAAAATGTATCTCAGTTAAGCATGCTTAAATATTTTAATTTTCTCTAAGCAGCGTTGCTTAATTTTTATCTATAATCGATTTTTCATTGTTTCACGATGATTGTTTCAAAAAATGTAATAAAATTTACAAATCTAGTACACAACAGTGAAATATGTCCCATTTATATATTTTATTTGTTGGGATATTTACAAATTGGGATCTCTTCGAGGAAAATGAAAATGACTAATTGGGTGAATAACAACTCCATCATCTTGCATCACAAAGGGTATAATGGAATGCTTTAAGAATTATGTTGAAGTGAGATAGTGGATTAAATAATTTACTTCATTTCGACCCAAATATCTTATAGCAGCCATCACTTGCAGATCAGCAGGAATGTGATCACCCCTATTTGATCCTTCAAGATCGTTTTGCACAAGGTTGATAAGATTTCCATATTGGGCTTAAAAATCGAGACTTTTGCCGAAAATAATTGTCTTGAAGTTCGATTGGGTTAATTCTCGGTTTGGTGTCGTAGCTGTTGGTCTGTTCGTATTCATTTATCACACTCACTACATTTAAATTATTAAAAAAATAAATGCAGCTTGAGTCCATTTTTATTAACATGCTTTCACTTTCAAAAAAAAATATTTATATGGAAATTCTCTGCCGTCTCAAAATTAATTTTAAAATGGTTCTAAACAAGCTCAAAACGCGGTCGATTGTGTTTTAATTAAGCGACATCTAAGCGACGTTGCTAAAATGTGAAAATTGATTATAGATAACGATTTCGCATTTAAGTGATACTTAGAGGTGTTTTAGGGTTAAACAAGCTCTAAAATTTCTTAATAAATACGGCTGATAGAATACACATCACAGCTAAAAATTTTGTAACCGTTTCAGACGCGGGCGGTAAGTGCGAAGGGGAAATTTCGTCGATCGTATGCGCCGGCTATGCTCTTGTTTGGTATTGGTGAGTCAATGGGAAAATGGGGTATCAATATCACTACCCAACATAGAAGATTTGCGTTGTATGAGATGTCGTTCTATACTCTTTTTTAATGCTTAATATTTACTTAATATACGAATAACATAACATTCGCTGTGCGGATCGTCTGATATCCCATCACCTTTACTCTTTTATATAAACGTCTTCGTTCATTTAAGTTTATTTTTCAAAGATTTTATATTTGGATCGCAACACTGTTTTAATATTTTGTTCAAAACTTTACTTTAGTTTTAGAAAAACATATGTTGTCTTGTCCCTAAAAAGTAGGTGCTTCTTAAAAAAAAGTATTTCAAATGTCTGTATTTTTTGACCAAAAATAACGGTGTTCATAAAATCTCTGTGGCCGAATTTTGTAAATGTCTACTGTAAACATTTTTACAATTCGGCCATGGAGTGTCTACAGGATCAAGTTAGTTTCTTTAAAAATGTCGTTTATAAAAGTCACAAAACAACTGTTACAAACGTGCGACTTCTCCGATTAACTTTCAAATAAAGCATTATGTAAGGTATACATGAGGTATGCCTTGAATATTATGAATTTCAATTCTAAAGTTACAAATAAATTACCTTAAAATATTTTCCAGCAAAAAGCTGTACACCCATGATGGCAAAAATAAGCCAAAATATTAGACACACCAATAGCACATTGAAGATGGACGGTATAGCTTGAACCAGCGCGTTAACGACGACCTAAATTTGGATTATTTCGTGGAATAGGAAAAGGGATGAAAAAAATTTATAATTTTAAAAATGTCCTTATAAATTTTATCACAAAAATGTTTTTTTTTTCATATAAATGGTTTAATGAACAATATATTAAAAGCATTTTTTTTCCTTGTATTTTTCTAATGAATGAAGTCGAGGGCATGCTGAATTTATTATGTGCTGAGAAAGAACCATGAATGAAAAAGTTCTTTCTCAACGCCATGCTATAATAAAGCGTTCTACATGTGTGATAAAATAAAATAAAAAACAAACCCAAACCATGCTTGTAAAAACAACTATATAAATGCAAGCCATTAAATGCAATCCAATCAAAACCAACAACAACAAACAACACTCGATATATTTAAAGCGAACAAAAAAAAATTAAAAGGAAATATTAAGCGTTGCATGAATAATCAAAAAAAAATGAACCCATTTTAGTTTGGAAAAGCTGGCACTAATCAAATCGAATAAAAGCCTGCAGAATCTATAAACATACATAATTTGTGTTGTTAAGCTGTTTTATATAAATTTGAGCTAGTAAGTTTATAAAAAAGTTTTTTTTTGTATAACAAACGCATTTTGTTTATTACTTGTGATTGATTTTTTTGTTGTTTTTGGTCTCATATGGCATTGGTAAAGTGTTGTTAGATAAAGTTTGTGCGTTATTTTGTGTTTTTTTTTCATTTGCATCGCAATTTTATTTATTTTTTGTTGTTATGGGTTATAAAAAAAAGTATACGAAAATCAACTAAGTATCTATTAAGATTTTGTTTTATTCTTCTTTTGTTTAACGAATTTAATAGTAAAACGTGTAAATGCATGTCAAAAATTTCAATTTCATTCGCAATGAGGCGATTTAACAAATTAACAAAACATAAACAAAATTAAAAATACATACACTAAATGAAGAATAAAATAAAATAAATATTAGTGGAGTAGTAATTTTTTTAAGCATTCAAATGAAAGAGGCAGTTGTTTAGACATTTTGTATATTTTCTATACTAATGGTGTCGCTGGTGAAAATTTTTAATATGTTTTTGCATCTCTGTATTATTTTGTTTATTTAAAATATATATGTCTATTTTTGAGATGTAGATGCTGTTATTTTGGATTCTACTTTTTATATATTTAAAAGCTAATTTTTAAGACTGGTAATCAAATTTAAATAAATATTTATTAAGTCGCAAAAATTATAAAATTCATCAAATCACTCCTAAAATCGAAACGAAAGATGACAAAAAACGATGACGAGTATTATAATGTCTTTATCTTTGAGATATTTGTTTGGGGTTTGAATTTATAATTGTCTTTTCATCAAACAAATCGACTTATTTTTGATAAGCTGTAATACTATTTCATAATGAACCAAAACAGACTGCGTAGCACTTTTTCAACACTCGGCCTTAATTAAAGTCAGAAGTGAAAATCAATTCTGACTGTGACTACACATTCCATTTTAAAAACTCCACGTCAGAAACTAAAGAATTTTCAGTAAGTCTACGAAGTAGCTAAAATTAAAAGACATCACACAAAATGATGGATATTGTTTCATAGGGTAGAGCTATCGGGATAAGACCAAGAATATGCAGAATGTTAAAATTGACAAATACAGTTTTGATGTAGAAAGGGCCTTTGTTTACAATGCGATTTTGTCGAAAACAAATAATTTATTGCAGTACTTTATTGTTTATTCACAGAATTGTTAGTAATAGTTGTTCCTTCCACTGATGTATCACGTAATGTAGGAGAATGTTACATCAAAAACAAAGAAAAAATTTTAAAAAAAATGGAAAACTTATGTTTTAGATTCTGCGTTGTAAAAAGGAGTTTATGAAAATCAGAGTTTAAAAAAAAAAAAACGCCTCTTTCATATTAAGGAAATGTATGTCGTTGACGGGCTCAGTGGTGCGATGGTTAGTGCGCTTTACTGACCCTCCTCTCGTGATGATATCTCAAATTCGCCTTTCCGAGTCGGTTGAAAACGGGAGGTCCCGCCATCGTGCTTAGGTACACACGCAATCATGAATGGTTGTGAGAAATCTCGGCCCTGGGTACTAACGAGCATGTTGCGCCAAAAGTTTGTATTTTTATATCGTTGGTTACAACCTATTTTACTAGATTTGAAAATACAGGCTTATAGAAAAAACATTTAATCTCACAATGTAGGTTTAGTACAAAAAAAACTATGCTCGATTGGTTTTTTTATCTGAGTCACATATCATCTGATCTTGTGATCATCTGACAAATCATCCGAGTACTATCAAGCATTGTGGGTGGCCGCGGTGTAGTGGTAATGTGTTCGTCTGTTGAGTGGAAGGTTGCGCGTTCAATCCCAACCAAAATCCATTTCACTTTTATTTAAAAGAAATAAAAGGTCGGTGTAATACCTAAACGTATGCACACCATCTTGAATTTCTTCAAATTTAACGAACACAAGAAAAAGTGACTCCCCGAAGCTAGTTCGGACACCACCCATGGAGTTTATGTCTCCACTACATCCAAAATCTTTCCTATCCTCTCTTTCTTCCCCTTCTCTAACGCTCGTACTATTGTTACATATAAAGGGTATTCATAACCCCTTGAATACGTGTAAATTATAAAAAAAAAAACTATCAATTGTCATGAAAGCTTACCCGTTCGGATTCGGCATAAAACAGGAGGTCCCGCCATCCAGCTACACACGCACACATTAATGGTTGCGAGAAAAGAGCTAGGCCCTGGGTACTTACGAGTCTGTTGCGCCATAAATTAATTAATTTACATATCTAGATAATGCATTATTGACGTTTTAATTTTGTATATTACAATCTTAACACAACTTCAAATGGTATTGGAAATTGAAATTTTTTGAAGTACATAATTTGATAAATAATATTCATATTTTAGTCAAAATTTTAAGATCATATCATCATAGAGCCGCTACATTTAAAAAGAAAAAATGAGATGCCAAACAGGAAACTGCTCCCATTTTACCGACCGGCGCGGCGGCTAATGCTACAATAATTTTTCATCCAATGTAATGTCCTGACGAACTAAAAATGTTCTGCACTTCTGAATCACTTAAAAAAAATCTGTCAAATACTCACTTACTTTTCCTTTTTAAAACAATTACGATATTCCAAGTTAAGCAATGTGTGATTTCACTTATTTGTTATCCGCTACATTTTCTTGATTTTGTTAAATTATACATTTTTGTATACAGAATTATATAGCTTCTCAATTTGCCCGCAATAGGCGATTGTCGTCAATAAGACATTTTATTTTATTGGTTCGAACAAATCATTTTTATTATTATTTATAAATATGTAGTTCAAAATGGCGCTCAAATCATTTCTTTTAATGTTGTGTGGCACTAATAATAATTTAATTGCCAGTATTAATTTAACGTAACGATTCAAAATAAGTATTCGTAAGACCCATTTACTATCAATATTATAACATCACACTGGTCAACAAATAAAGAAAATAAAAATGGTCTCGAGATACGGTTAATAAATTGTTATGTGTATCGGTAGCAGAAAAAAATATTTTTCTTTTTTTTTTTCCTACGTGTAGTTTTGAATTTACCTACCCTCAGTTTTGAATATTAGCTTATATATATATATTAGTACTTTTGTGTACACAGTTTTTAGTCTTATCGAAACATTTTTATAAATATATTTGTTTTAATAACATCATCTTCATCGCGAATAGGTTGTCTTAACGATCCAAATGTACTTTCTTACATCTGTGGTGAATACACAGCTAAGAAGTTCAGAAAACCTACAAAAGATTTTATTTAAAGTTTTTTTTTTTTTTACTTTAAGTCGGAAATTGTAGATTTATTCAAGCGGATACCCAAAATTGTTTGTAAAATCAGCTGTGAACACTTGAGGCACTGGGTTAGAGGTCAGAGAAGGCGTGTGAGGTTTGGAGTGCCTATGTAAGGAAAATAACAAAACCAATTCGACGATTATCAGTTCTGCTGTGTTAATTTTCGTTTATCTAACATTAAAAAAAATATTGACCTTTATTAAGAATCGGCTAGAAGACCCTTTCCACATTCAGAGGAAGAACCTTCAAGAACTTTGTTCAATCCGTGAACAATTGTTTGAAGATATCTTTGATAAACAGAGTAGCTATACTGATTTCGAAGAAATAGAGTCTACTGAGCCAAGACCTTTTAACCAATTAGAATTAAACGATGAACTACCTCAAGAATCTGCAAAGGTGTTGGCTTCCAGATTTACAGAAAAAAACTTGTTGGCGTCAGGTACAAAAGTGGCGTTCTATAATACAAGAGGACAGACTTGCTACCTTTTTGTTTTGTTCGGAAAATGATGTTATTTATTGTTCAGATGTGCAAGGCCTTATTTTTAAAACGGGTCTTTAAGAATATTACCCAAGTGATTTCCTTCTCTATAAAGATAGCTCTAAACGATTCCCGTAGTATATTCAACGAAATTAAAAGAATATAAAAATATCAAATATTGAAAAAAATTAAATATAAAGAACACCAATGGAGCGTTTGTTTTGATCTGAAATTGGTTAACTTCTTGTAAGGGCAGCAAAGTGGATACATCAAATACCCATGGTTTTATTGTCTGTGGGACGGTCGTGCTAAGCATCAAAACTGGGAAGAAAGAGATTGGTCCACCTTTGATTTCAAGAGATCAAATGAAGCTTTTAGATGAAGAAGGAGTTAAGTGACATTTGCATAGTTTCGAGATACTTGAGCTTAAAGTTTTTGAACTGTTACTTTGATTGTATTAACAACTCAGACTAGTACCTGAGGAACAACATTAAGTATAGATATACCGTATTTTGAGAGTAACGTTTTTATTTAATCAAAGTTATATGTACCTAAAGACATTTTTTTCGATTAAAAAAAAATCCTGAAAACGTCTTCACATTTGCGCTTTTTTGCGCTATTAAGAGTAAATATTCTGGTTTGAGCATAGAAAAGATAAAACCGAAAAGTTTTAATGGCCCACAAATAAGAACATTAATTAAAGATACTGATACTAAGATACTGAGTTCAATGGATGGTTTGAAACAACCTGCGTGAACTTGGTTTGTTGAAGTTATTAAACATTTTCTATGGATGTACTATGTCCATAAAAGTGCACTTCCTCCACAGTCATGTTGACCCATTCGCAGAGAATCTTTTTCACTTAAGCGAAGAACAAAGGGAGCGATTCCATCAAGACCAAGGCAGATGGGTTCGGCATATGAAAGCTGACCGCTGCTGGGGATGCAACGTGATTGTCCCACGACACATCATTCACCAAATTCGCGGAAAAGAATGTTTTTATGTACTAATAATAAAATAAACGCTGTTGATGAAAAAAAATGTTTTCTGTACATGTCAAAGTCTACAAAACCACACGTATGTCATGCAAATGTTAAAGCATTCAGTATAAGGTCCTGGCTCAAAAAAAATATACAGGTTCTTGGCAACAAAACCGGTGTTGACCAGTGGTACTAACACTACGTTTAGAAAGGCTATACAGAGGCATGTCTAGTTATGGTATACCGCCCAAACTCGTCCGTTTTGTAGGATGACGATGGAGAATTTTTGCTCCTCTGTCAGGGTCGGAAAAGACCTTACCGACACATTCACACATTGTTAATTTGATTCTTGAGAGGATTGTGAAAAACTCCCTAACCAACACCAGTGGCACAATTTTCCAGAAATCGGTGCAACTGCCTCCATACGCCGACGACATTGACATCATTGGTATGGCTCAACGTGATGTTCTAGCCACGTTTGCTGGTATAGAAAAGGAAGCGACAAAAATGGGTTTAGCAGTAAATGAGGGCAAGACTAAGTATATGATGTCAACACGTAAGGACACACAACATCGATGAATTGGTCAGAACGTCACCATTGACAGACATCTCGAAAACTCGTCGGTACCGTTTGTGTTGACGGGCTATGGAGACGAAGATTCAACCAAGAACTATACGAGCTGTACTGCGACATGCCTGTGGTAAAAAAAAACTCCGCATTGGTGGCAAGGACATGTACAACGAATGGACACCAAAACTCCGGCAGAGTCTTCGATTCCCAACCAGACGTCGGACGTAGTAGAGGAAGACCTCGCCTTAAGTGGGGCGCACAAGTAGAAACCGACCTCAACCAACTTGCAGGTAGCTCAGAATTGGGCTAATTGAAGAGGCATGCTGGTTGAGGCCCAGGTTGATTGGAGACTGTAGCGCCACTTAAGTAAGTCTTTAAAATCTCGGATGGATATTTTTAAATTTAAATTTAAATTATGTGACGATCATTGACATTGACATTGGCGTTTGTCACTCCTGAAAAATCCACTAGAAGATTTCATTCCAGACATTAAAATTTCAATTAGTTATTTAATCCTAAAACAGCTGCGAATTGCATTTATTTTAACTGAAAATTAAGAAGGAAATAAGTTGTGAAAGGATACACTGTAAGTAAAAATTCCAGAAATGTCCGTAAAAACGTTTGGTTTACCGCAACAACCTTATGGAATCTTGGTAATCAAAGTACGTCTTAAAAAAGTTTAAAATCCTATTTTTTAAACGTAACTATAGACTTTCTAATTGCATTTCACAAACCAAACTTAAATCTACAGATCTTAAAAAAAATATCAAACAAAAATAACCTTAAATTTTGTAAAGCTCATGCAATAAGATGCAATTGAGCTATGTCAAGCGAAAACTTGTAGTGCCTGAAAGCATATAGATATAAAACTAAAGTGTATGCAACGTTTGGTATGAAAATGTCTCAAAATGTGTGTTTCATCTAAGTAAAGTGTTGCTGTTTAAACTACTGGTTTTAATTTTGTTTTTCTTGCTTGCTCTGCTGAACAAACGTTTTTTTATTATAAAAAATGTTTATAGTGTCTTTGCGCTAACTTTGTGAGAACAAAATTTCCATAAAACGAAAAAACAAATAACAGAAATTTAATTCAAAAAATGTCAACTATATAAAACTCTAATTTGTCGGAAACAAAGCTTAACTAGAAAAATAATTCAAACTAAACGAACAAAGGTATGATTTTTTATACTGCCAAATATAGTAACAATAACAGTCGAAATGGTTTTTAATGAAGTTGTTTTTTTTTCTAAATAAATCATAACTTCCAAACTAATGCATCTCATAATTAGTAACATGATATGTAAAAGATTTTTGTTTGTTTTTGTTTCAAATGCAAAATAGGACAACGAAATGTTTGAATCTAAATTATTTTGAAATAAAACTTCTAATTTTGTTTACTTAAATATTAAATATATAAAAAAGGTAATAATTAATGCTTCAAATATATATATATATTTTTTTTTGTGTATTAAAATATTTAGATTTGATATGAATGGAGGAAGTACGTACCCTCATGCCCTGCATTCGGGACATGGCACGTAGTGGTCTCAGTGCTCTTAACGTTCGCATAGTCTTGAAGGCTTGAATACCACCAGCTCCAACAAGTGAAGCAACGAAGTTGATAAGCGACACCTAGTTTTTATTGATTCAATATACATTTGAAATTGGGTAATTTGTGTTTTTTTCATAGGAATTCGTAACGAAGATTTTTATATATAAATTTAATTTTTAGTAAAAAAAAGAAATTATTAAAAAAAAAAATTTTTTTTTACGATGAAGATATTTGAGATCGATAAACGATTTTTTTTATTGTATTGAAAAGAGAAGAGAAAATAAATATCAAAGTAACATGAAGAGATTTTTGTAGTTTTACAAAAAAAGTGGTGTATATTTAAAAAAAAAACAAATAAATAAAATAAAAACTAAATAGAAATATAAAATAAACAAAATTAAAATAAAAAAATAAAACTCTAAGGTCCGTAAACGCTCATTGTCTTTCGTTAAACGTTTTATTTTTTTATGATTAATATTTTAGACATGTTTAGTGCATTTTTCTGTTCCTAAAGCTTTAAGTTTTTTAATGTTTTCTCTGTGCGCTACATACACACACCGACAGGTTATTTTATTTAACGTGTGCAGATTGTTGTCATTTTATTTTAAATTTTAACCAATGCCAAGTTTTACTTTGCTTTTCCTGTAACAAATGCTCCTTACAAATTTTATTTTTAGATGTACGAGTATATGAAAAATATTAAATACATATGTTAAAGCATACACTGATATTATTTTTTTTTGGCAAATAGCGTTAAGCAGTACACATTGTCGATAAATACACATAAATAAAAAATAATGACACGCAAATAGCCTTTTAATTCTTACAAAAGTATTCGATACTGTATTCAAAAATATACATATACCTAGCTTAGATCTAGCCTCATGTTATGTGCGACTTTTTAGTGCGCCAGAAAATGCAACTTTCCTCATTGTTATTTTTATGCCTTGTGGGACAACTTTTAGACTTATATCTAGCCTCATAGCTCATATTTTGTGTGATTTGTTGATGCGCTGTAGTTTTGAAAGACATTTTTCGATTAACATCTAGCCTAGGAACGTCAGATATTTCGAGTACGTTTTCGATGACGTTTTGTATACGTCTTCCTTCTTTTGATAATGAGACTGTCAATACTTTCACAAGTTTTTAACTTTTGCAATTTTCACGTCATATGAACCATTGAGAGGTTTAGCTCTTTTTCCAGATGCTGGTATTTGAGTAAACAGTGTTTCGGCGCTGATGTAAGATGAAGCCGGGGTCGTTTCAATAGTATCCATTGATTGATACCATGAAAACTAACATAGAACTACATTAACCCATTTCGTTAATGCAGATTTGCTGTGTAACTAACTTGCACGATTCCTGAACATATGACAGCTTTTGTTGAAATCAGAATTTTCAGATACCGATTATTTTATTTTTGTACGTGGTAGGTAGATGGACAAAAATTGAAGCCTGGTTTTTCGAATACAGATAAAACTGACGTTTTGTGGTCAAATCGAGAAACTCTAATGTCATTTATGTTCAATTTGGTTTGCCGCTTTATCATGAACAGGTTGCAAATTTATTTCGAAAATAATTGTTCAGGTCGCGAAGTTTACCGCAAGCTCCATCCAATTTATAGTCGACATAATCGTCCATCAGAGCAATTAATTCGGTTAACCATGGATCGTTTTCGCACTACCTTTACTCAATGTGATAATACGCATCCGCAGAGACGTCGAACAGTGCGCAACGAATAAACAATTGCCGCTGTAGAGCAAATTGTTGAAAAGGACCCGATTGAATCGATTCACCACCGTGCACAGAAATTGAAGCTTTGTCCATCAACTTTATGGAAGATTTTCCGCAAACATCATGGCTTACGACCTTACAAGATCCAGCTTGTGCAAGAATTAAAGCCGCGAGACCATGCAATACCTCGTGATTCTGGTGTATGGGCCGAAAATGAGATTGATCTCGATGCTGATTTTCACCGAAAAATGTTGTTCAGTGATGAGGGTCATTTTTGGTTGAATGGCTACGTCAACAAGCAAAATTGCCGCATTTGTATTGAGGAGAATCCACATGACACCCTTGAGACGCCATTACATCCAAAAAAACTGACTGTTTGGTGTGCTTTATGGGCTGGTGGAGTTATTGAGCCATACTTCTTCCGAAATGATGCTGGAGAGTCAGTTACCATTAATGGAGACCAGTATATAGTCATTATAACCGACTATTTTGTTCCCGGATTAGATGGTATGAATGTGGATGAGAGATTATCCTTCCAATAAAGCCAAATTGATGGACGTTAAAAGGATTTTCTTGTGTTTTATTTCAATTCGAAGTTCTATACTTTAAAAAAAAAACACCATTAACAATGAAACTCACTGCCAATATATTATCCCGAATAAAAAAAAATCATACTTGCTCAAACGTTAAATTAGTTTTTCAGACACTTAAATCACCCATTAGATTATGATCGTCCTTCTATCAACAAATAAGCTGACTTATCTTTATTATGGCTCTATATCAGGATAGGCATTTGAAAATATCGTGTACTACGAGGAAATTTGGTTACTCTGGTTACCGGTTATATTTTTTCCAGATAAGCAAATCGATTATAAATACTTGAAAAGTATGTTGTCATGTTGTGCAACATTTTATGATTCAACAACAGACAAATACGTTATCAGAAGTCCGAAATATGCAATTGCATTCTATTTTATTGTGATCTCACTCTAATGTTACGTCTAGATATATTTACAATTCTATTTCTGTTGTTGGCGAAATTTTTAATGAATTTTCTCACTCAAATTAATGAAAACGACAACTAACTCAGAATTTGTCCATTGTTGAAACATTTTCGTACTAGGTCGGCTTGTCTAGTTGCAATTAGCCTTGAACTTTGCTGCGATACTTATCAGAAAGGTGTTCTTAATTTTTTTTGGTTCTGTTGTTGTAATTTTGTTTTTCGATCAAACGAGTATGTAAAATATTATTTTAATAAAAAAAATCTTCTCCAAGACCAAGCGGTTATGAGAGAACTCAACGAACTCAATTTATAAGTAAAACACTGCCACCACTGCGCAGGAGTGTATCTACGGTGGAATTTTTTTGAAATCTGCTGAAGCTTGAAGAAGAGAAGATAAACTAGAAAACTCTGTTTTGTACAAATGTTTCATTTTGGTAAAAATATTTATGGGTGATATTTTTGGACGTTTACTAGGTTGAAAACTATTTCATTAAACATTGATGAGAGTTTTTTTTTTTTTTTTTATAAATTTACAATCCAGCTAGGTTCGTGAAAAATTAAAAAATCAAACACACTAAATATGAGCTTTTTTCTATCTAGATGAATACTCCTAAATCTAGTTGTTACTATTTTTGTTTGTATATTCTAAGAGGGGATGTATTACGAGTAAACCTACAAACTACAATAAAAATCAATTTGTTCTACAATTGAAGAGGGTTTACCTTATTTTACAAAGTTACGTAGTTGAAGGACAGAAGTTGTAAGGAAATTATTTTTTTTTATAAACGAAAACTTATATGTATATTCACACTTTTTTTTTGTTTTGCTTTTGCAGATAAAGGCAAATAAAGTTTTGTTAATAAAGTAAATAAATATTTAGTAATATTTTTTTTTACAAAGTTTAATACACAGACGACAAGAAATAAAAGAAATTAAAAACAAACATTTATGCAGATAAGTTGCAAGGATCTAGTGTTAAATTTAAAATTACTTATAGATACGTTTTTTTGCGAAATGCATATATTTTAAGGCGATTGGAAAATTGGTAATAATCTTTATTATGTCGATCATGTTTGAGGTTTGGAGATCTGGGAGTTGCTTACTGTTTTGGTGAATGGTATACTCATTCTTAGTTTCAAAAATATTGGCTAATTTGTTTTTAAGGAGTTTTACCAACTCACGTAATGAGTTTCAGGTATCAGACTGATGCTTGTCTGGTTGACTTTGAATATAGTTTCTCTTGACAAAGTATGGTTTGACCTCATTGTCAAATTCAGCAACGCAAATTTTATTAAAAGTATTGATATGAAGATCATATATATAGATATAATTGCTAACCAGTGTGAACACTAAAACAATTTGTCATTAAAATCTCTGCAGAAAAAATCACAATTGAAGGAAATCTGGATACAATTGGTAGCGCCATTTTCAAGTTATATATAATTTACACGCAAGTCATGTAAATTAATTGAAGCAAAGAAAGTTTTCTGTAAGATTTTCAAAGCAATTGATCAATAATGGAAAAGAAAAATTATAGTCTTGAAGAAGATTTTTCAACTGCCCTAATAATACTGTCAGCGATTTTTTGCCATATAATATGACAGAGATGCTTAGGTTGAGTGAACGATTAATATTGACATACAAATCAATAGCGTTAGTGATCATCACAATATAAGCTTTTCTCAAAGACAGTATGAAATAGTTGCATAAAAGTTAGAGATTCCATTATGAATCAAAGTGATGTGGAAAATTATTCTACCGAATTTCCGAAATCGTTTTATTTCCCAGTATTGTCACTATCCTTTATAGAATTAAGTGCGAAGGGGAAATTTCTTCGATCGTATGCGTCGGCCATATTGTTGTTTGATGCTAGGGTAGCAATGTGAACACTGGGGTATCAATATCAGTATCCCACATAGAATATTTTCGTTGTATGAGATGCGCACTCTATGTAGTTCTCTACTCATTGGTAAGAACCGCTCATGCACCCACCACTCCTATTTTTACAAAAATTCATGTTTTGATTATGGAAGAGAACATCAATTGCGTTATTCTTTTGAGTAAAAAAACAATTTGATGTCGATGAAATCGAATTATTTTGCATCGATTTTATGAACTTATGAACACTTAGCCAAGAGAACGGAAATCCAATTTTTTTATTAAAATAACTGTTCAATATGTAAGTCAAATAAAATACTTAACCAATAGTAGGATGAATTTTATTTGATTTCATAAACTGCGGTCTTATTGGGATTTGAACTCCAGAACTCAGGACCGAATCTTCTTAAACAATTTGGTTTGGTTTTATGGAAGATAACGAGCAAGGTACTACCAAAACGACAACTAAAAATAAATTACAATTACTTCATAAAATCAAAAATTTCAATTTTTTCGAAGGAAATTTGTTTGTAAAATCCTGCAAGTGGCGTGACAAATCGTAAGTGAACCGCTTTCAAAAGCATCGAATGCAATTTTACTTTGAGTCTAAGTGGGATTGATGCACTGCATTGATTGGATAGGCAAAAGCTGTTCGAGCTGTTCCCATACCGATTATATTTATGTTAGGTTTGAGAACCTATGGCTTAGGTTACAGGTTTATACAAAATGAAACTAAATAGGTTTAAAAAAAATTCGTGTATTGTAATTACTACACCAAATACTCATATTCTGATTGTAGGCTTAAAGGCAGTAAGTAATCGGTGATTTTTTCAGAGTAAAGTTTTTCAGGTTGGCAGCACTGGTCAGTAATGGCGTCCAAACGTCATCTGTCAAAGTGAACAGTTTTCAGTATACTCAGCCATTTAATTATGGAAAGACTTACAAACGAGCAACGATTGCAAATTATTGAAATTTATTATCAAAATTCGTGCTCTCAAAATCCGCTGTTTTATCGAAAATTTGTGTTCAGCGATGAGGCTTATTTCTGGCTCAAGAGATACGTAAATAAGCAAAACTTTCGCATCTGGATTGATGAACAGCCACATGCCATACAAGAATTACTGATGCATCCCGAAAAACGGCAGTTTAGTGTGATTTATGGGCTGGTGGCATCATCGGTCCATTTTTCTTCAAAGACGAACGTGGAAGAAACGTTACCGATTTATTTTTTCCCAGTTGGCTGAGTTGAACTTGGTTTATATGTGGTTTTATCAAAACGGTGCCACATGCCACATAGCTCGTGAAACAATGGAAATATTGAAGGATGAATTTGGTGAGCAGCTTATCTCTCGAAATGGCCCTGTGAGTTGGACACCGAGATCATTCGATTTAACGCCTCTTTACTATTTCTTGTGGGGTTATTGTAAAGTCGTTAGTCTATGTGGACAAGCCGTAATTCGTGGAATACATGTTAAAATGCTCGAAAAATTGGACCTTCCGAATGGACAATTTAAAACGAAGCCGAGAACAACATTTACTTAAAGTTGTCTTTAAAACGTAAATGGCAAAGGCCTACTTATTGATTACAACAAAATTAAACCTTTTTTTTTTAAAAACTACGCCTCAAAAATCACCCGTTATGAAGTCAAAATTTTAAGCTTTCATGGTCCGCTAATTGTAAACATGCTGTATAATTTTTTATTGTGTCTAATTGTCCGTTTTTATTGTAAATTGTGTTTGTATCCAACACTAATATGGTAAGCAAGATAGAAGTCCCCCAACATGTAAAACGTCCGTCCAACAATTAACATTGATGTTTAGTTTTTAATTTTTAGAATTCAATAACCGATCCCTGAAGAAGGTAGAAAATAACCACTGAAAAGTAGGAGGAAATAATGAAATAAATTTTTTATTTCCATAAAAAATCATCACCCTTTTTGGTCGATTAAAATATTGGTCTCAAACAATTTATAAAGTTTATGTTAGTTTTAAGAAATGTTATCTAGTTGAGATATATATTATTAATTAGGTGAAAAACAATGAAGTTCTCTTCTCTCTTAATACATAATCGTATTCCCCGCTTTATTCTAAATTGAATTATAAAAACTTTTATAGGTAAAAGTGTCATATAAATGTTGTTTTCGAATTATTCGAAATTGCTACTGTCATAAAAGTATAATTTTAATGATCTTTCAAAATTGTTAAACTTGATACAATTTTGAAACTTTCACACAAACAACAAGCAAATGCTTAACCGTTTGATTTGCTACGAGAGTTAAATATATTTTTGGTATACGATTGCATTCTGTCAGCGTTGTTTTAACGTTTAGATAATGCCAACCTAAATGAAATATGCAGCTACCAATTTTCGAATCACCATAAACACAGTGCACTCACACATATAAGTTATTCTCTAACAGTTACATATATTTATCACCAAATACATTACATAAACAAAAAAACAAAATAAACAACAAATAATAATTATATGTATATACAAACTTGTTTACGTAGAATAAATATTTACGATAAAGGTACGAAGCTCACAATAATTGTATGTATATATTTAGTAGGGTTTCGGTTTGGATAGAAGAGAAGTACATTAGATAAGATAATACTGTAAAATATTATGCACAGATTTTTTTTTTGTTTTATTTTAAGGATATACACTGTAGAAAACACATTTATATATTCGCAAAGAAAAAAAGACACTCTTTGCTGCATAACGTTTTGACGACTAAATACATGTTTAACATCTTATTTATACATAATTGCAGACAATAAATATATATGTATATATATATATAAAAGACAAAAAAAGTTAGAAAACATTTTGTGGCGAGAAATACATTTCTTTTTTATTACTGCACTTTGCAAAAGGACACGTTGCTCAAGTTACTTTTACGTATTTTTTGCAGACAAATATATCTTTGGTGTACTACTTACTTTCATACCCTCCCATCGAGAGACAGCTCGAAGCGGTCTTAATGCTCTTAATGTTCTCATAGAACGGAAGGCTGGGACGTCATCAGCGCCGGACCATATAGCGCCCAAATTTATAAGCGACAACTTTTTTTGTTTAAAAACATTTGAATTGTTTTTTTTTGTGTTTATTGCAATAATAGTATTTTCAGTAGTTTTTTTTTGTCGAATAAGATTGGGGATTTGCGTTATTTTTGTTTTGTTTTAATTTTCGATTTCATAAAATAAAATAAAAAGATATTTTTTATGGTTATAAGGATTTGTTTGTTATTGCAGAACAAATGATATTTATACACTGTATTTGAGAGAAAAAAAAAATAATAAAAAAAAATAATCACTAAACTAACAAAAAATCTAGAAAACTAAACGGATAAAACTCAAAGAGAACAACTGAAGGATACTGAGAAACTGAATAGTAAAACTTATATGAAATCAAAATTGTGATTATTTTGTATTAATTTTTTCTCTTTCCTTATACGTTTATATCCATGTCGTGTTAAATAAAAAAAATTATATTGTAATATTTGACAAGTTCTGTAAAGAAAACTAAAAGACTAGTCTACTGGCTAATTGAAAGCGACTTACCATTACAATGATAAAATCAAGCCAACACCATGCGTTTGTGAAGTAGACCTTAAAACCCAAAGCCAACCATTTGATTAACATTTCTAAGAAAAATATAACTGTAAATATCCTGTCCATATAATACAGAATATCCTGAAGAATTGGTCGTTGGGGAAGGTGAACATCTTCTAAAGCCTATTGAAAGAAAAATAAAAATGTTTATTTGATAAGTTTCTTTTTTTTTTAATAGTACTAAGAAGTGTGATGCCAGTTTATGGAAATGAAAAAGTTTTCTTAAAATCCATATCTCAGATTTGCGTCTAAATTGTTGAACGTTTATGTATTTCAGACCGTTTCTCTTATGTTCCGGCAAAAACCTAAGTATCTCCTATTGGGGTTTTTCTCACGATTTTGTTTTATACAAATGAATTGTCTTATGTTGTTATGTTAAAAGTTTGAAACAATTGACGGGATTTTGATACGGATTGATGAATTTTCTTCTTCTTACTTAACTGTGCATTTCCAACTTATCTAAAATACATACTTTTTATTTTACAAATGCTCGTTTGTCTTAAAGAATGGTGAATGACTTAACGTGACGTATTACAAACGTTGACAGGAAGTGACTTACCTTTCCTTAAGGACATTGTGACTGAGAGGTGAATAGGGGACTCATAGACGTGGCCGGAAAGATAGCCATAGGAAGTCTTTCGAGACTTGAAGGGTGGGAAAGCCAGTCTTTGCCAATAACAACCGGCATGTTTTGGGATCGAGGCGAATCTATACTGCTGATGAACATCTAACCATTTTCAGTGATATTGAAATAGATTTTTGATCATTTTTTTTCAGCTTTTTCTTGAATCTATCTTTTTCCCTTTAGAGTCCTTTTAAGTCCGTCCGTGGTCAACATAAAGTAACTTCCTTCTTCTTTCATTTTATTTCTTTTTGATTCTGGCACGAATAAAAATGTTTGTTGAGCTGGGATGGTTGGAGAAAAGGGCAAGAACTACCCCCGTCCGACGAGTTAAACCGAGCAGTCGCAAGCGTGCCGCGCCCTCTTCTCCAGCATCGAAGTTGCTCCCGTGGCTTACCTAGACTCACAACAATGGCATTTCTAACTGTTCAAAAACTGTCTTATCTGAATCACTGAATGGAAAGAGCTACGAGAGTTTGAAATCAAAGAGTTTTATATATTTTTAGTATACGATTGCATTTTGTCAGCGCTGTTTTTGCGTTTAGATAATGCCAACTTAAATAAAATCAGCGTTTATGATCCTAATGACCATTTTTATAAAAAAGAGTTTACAAGACAAAACAGAATCTTGAGAGACACAACCAATGGCACGACATGGATGCACACGACACAGACACAAAGAATATTGGTTTGAAGCGACGTATCTATGTCGTGCGTGGGCCCTATTAGGTCCAGACGAACCTGTTGTGAAAAATAAAGTTTACTTGAATGGGGAACTGTTTTACGCATAAAGATCTGTTACATCTTTCCTATTTTATTTTATCCACTGAACATTTGTTTTTTTCTTTTCTGAAGGGTTTAATGAAATGATATAATTTTTTGTTCATTTTCCTGAATGAGATTTAAAGAAAATACATATTTTCAATCCTTTTGCATTAAAGGTTAAAAATTTCAATGTTTTTGGCCGTATGTATTATAATACAATTATATTAATAATCGTAAGTATAGTTTTCAGAAAGATTAATAAAAAAAATATCAACATTTTAGTACATAACACATTTTGATTTACATTTCGACTTTTTTTCAAATTGAGTAAATTTAAACGAAACAATGCAGTACTTATATTTTCGTAAGTATTAGGTATTCATTACATTTCCCGATAAAAAATAAATTAAATAAAATTTCCATTCAGTCAGTGGGCGCAAGCTAAACGAGGTCCAAGGCGGGTTAAAAAATGTCAAGTCTACTTGTCAAATTTACACAAGGTTTAAATTAAGTACTAAGCTCGTTTAAACCGGCAAAACCAAGAACCAGATGTGTGCAAAAGCGAGAATGAAGTATGCACAATGCGAAAGTGTATTTTGGTCAAATATACATATCCAGAAGCCGAGAACGAGTAACAAAACTAATTTTCCTTTTTTTTTATATGATATGCATCTTCATCTTTTAAAATTTATAACATTTTTTATTGTTTTGCCAATTTATTAGGAAAACATTTGAAAAAAAAAGTGAGAGTACAAAAATTTAAAACCCAAAGACTAGCATCACTGCATAAATAATTAATAAGTAGTACTTACCAATGCTAAACTACTAAGTAAAATCATAGTGATAACAGCTGTTTCAAAATATTTGTTTTCGATTAATTGAAAAGTTTTCAGTCGCAAGTTGCCCCATCCTTGCCAGAATGGCGAGTCATCGTCACCGGCTAAGATTGGAAATTTCACATAATATGAGTCTGGGCAGCAATCGGATGGATATTCATCCAATATATCGTCTTCGTTCGCATGTATAATGATATCGCCGTCGAGGGGACCTTCTTCGCCCTCGCCCTCCTCATCGAGCTCTTCGTCCAGGCCCAGATCCTCTTTGCTGGCATCGCGTTTCTCTTCGCCTTCCATGGTCTCGGCGCTTCCTTTATGACTCTCGTCTTTAAATGGTCGATTCTTATGGCTACCATATGAGTTAATGCTGGCAGTGTCGTCGTCCTGTAAGGACAAACCTCTATGGTTTAGCTCGTGTTCCAGTCTATTGTCTTGGTGGTTAATTGAATTGCCAATCATCTGCGAGGTAATATTATACATAGGTTGGTTGGAATTGGATAATTTCTTTTTTTTTACTGTTTTTTTTCTTTCTTTTACATATTTACATAAAAATATATAAATTTAAACTACGAGCTTTTCAATTTCAATCAAGGACATTACAGACTAGTATTTATGGGAAAATGCAAAAACAAAAACCACAAAAATAAACAGAAATGATGCTTACCGTTGCGTTATTCAGATATTTTGATTTCTTCGATTTGTTATTCTTCAAATCACCGTGTATCGTGAATTCCATGCCATCGCCAATGGCTACTTCGAGTTGATTCTGTTCCTTGATACCCTTTTTGATTAATCCGTCAGCGAGTATTTCGTCGGCGCCTAATTCGAGCTCATTATCACCATGTTCTGCAGAAATACAACGACAAACCCCCTTGCCTAACGTATCCGTTTCGTTTTTTTTTTTTACAAAAAATTGCAAGTGCATGACAATGGTAAAATGGGAAGCGTAGATAATGATGATGACGATTGTTGCCAATTGATTTTGTACGTTTTGATTTTAGATATATTTTTTTATTTAACGAAACGGAATTTAGATAGTTGATAGTTTTTTTTATGGGCGGCACAAATGATGATAGTTAGGAAGAAAATAAAGAATGAATCGAATTCAGAGAGTTAAAAGAGCTCTAATTTGTTCAGTTTATACCAATTCAGCTAGCTACGGCACAACATATAAATTGGAGTTTCAATACAAATCAAAAGTTGACAATTAAGTGAGACTACGTTTAGTTAAACAAGTGCTGGAGATGAAAACTTAACGAAATAATAACGAAAATCACTATCAAAATCTAGAGTTAATTTTATGGCGATGTGCAAGAGGAGAGAAATAAGTAAAATTTAGGCTAAATCTAAGCCCGTTAAAGTTATTTCTAAATACATATTCTGAAATTATTTCATTTCGTTTACTTCAGATAAAAGCAGCGAAATCAGATTTTAATTGAGACCCATTTATTAAAACAAAATAAATATTTCGTATAAATGACTACTTATGTTTTATTTTAGGCTTGACTAATGTGAGTTACAATTTAATACCTATTTCACAATGTAATATCTTTTTTTAGGCAGAATGTGTCTTAAAAGGAAACGCAGAAGACATTACCTTTTAAACTATTTTAACAGCAAAAGAAACCGTCATTTCGAAAAAAGAAGAAAGAAATAGAACAAGATTCGATCAACGATATCTAGTGGAAGTCGAGCGATCCAGTTGGGAGTTCAACGTAAGCGTTGTGAACTTAACGATTTTGTGCAAATTCTGTGCTAGGTCGTCCATTTTCTGGACTGTAATAGCGTATCCATGTGGAGTTGCTAGGCTCCCATTAAACGCATCCTCGGGTGTCGGATAGACCCATGCTCTGCAGATATACGGGGTAGCTATCGAAAAACCTCTGCATAGGATGGACAGAGTAAGCAACTTATTTATGAGCTACTTAAATATTCACACTTTGGCAGATCCTACAAATAAAAGTCCAAATCGATGCCTATCACCTAATCGTCGATTTTAAAGCTGCATACGACAGCTTTATAGACAAGAACCATACAAAGCCAAGTCTGGTTTTGGTATTTCCTAGAAAAAAAAAACCCAAGAAGTCCAAATCAATACCCACCACTCATTCATCGATTTCAAATCCGCATAGGACAGCATTTTTAGAGATGAACTATACAGAGCCATGTCTAATTTTGGTATACCGCCCAAACTCGTCCGTTTGTGTAGGATGACGATGGAGAATTCTCGCTGCTTCATCAGGTTCAAAAACGACCTCACCGACACATTCAACACCAAAAAGGATTTAGGCAAGGCGATGGGCTCTCATGTGACTTATTCAATTTGCATCTTGAGAGGATTGTGGAAAACTCGCAGCCAACACCAGAGGCAATTCTTCGAACATTTTTCGAAGTTTAAGATGGCTAGGACATGTAGAAAGAATGTACACCAATACTCCGGCTCGTAGAGTCTTCGATTCCCAACCAGACTTCGGACGTGGTAGAGGAAGACCTCGTCTTAAGTGGCAAATAGAGACCGACCTCAACCAACTTGAAGTGCGCAGTTAGCTAAGGACCGGGCTAATTGGAGAGGCATGTTGGTTGAGGCCAAGGTTCGTTCCGGAGTGTAGCGCCAATTAAGTTAATAAGTAAGTAAGGCAATTCCTTAGTAAAGCTCTTACTCGAACTACAAATAAGATCCTCTATAAGACTCTGATCATCCCAGTACTGCTCTACGGCGCTTAGGCACGGACCGTGTCAAATGTGAATGAAGAAATAATTGGTCGATTTGAGAGAAAAAATTCTTCGAAAAATCTCCGATTCCGTTCACGTTGACGAATATTCAACCATACAATTGGCATAGCCGTAGTCAAATGCAAATGATATCCACCACCACCATATATTCATCAATTTGAAAGCCACATAAAGCGTGCGTTTTATTTTCCAGGTCGATTACATTTAGTCCAATTTTTGTGTGAATATAATTTTGTCGCCCTAGTGACACAAAATTGTATGTCAGTGTATTTTAAAATTTTGGATTTTTTTTTTTTTGATTTTGTGATTTTTTTACCATTTTTATTTTATTTTTATGAGCTTTATGAATTTTTCTTTAGTATGTACTAACGTCTATTTAACTTCACATAGAGTTTTAATTTTTTGTCACAATATAGAAATTCAACATTTTAAGTTAGGTGCTATATCCAGCCAAAATTGCAAAAAAAAAATTTGTTACGATCTTGTAGGGAGACGATTTGTCAATTGGCATTTGACAGTCATAAAGAGTAGCTAATAACAAATTTGTTATTAAACCAAATAAACGCTATTGGGGTACTGAAAATCTGATACACCAAAGATCACCCTCGTAGAGTAACTACCTAATGAGCCATTTAGGCCGATATCGTCCTTGGGCCATATTTCTTTGAGGATGTATAAGCAATGCCATAACAATTCTTAGTTACCGCTTTCGTTACAAATTATGTATCAAAACGATAAGAATCGACTACAATGTCTAGAAAATTTCGACCGGGACCTTCATAAAATTGAGATTTTATGAATATGTTTTACTGAAATTTGTATTTTCTCCTCTTGCGCACATCGTCATCATTTCTTTTTAAATTAGGTTTGTTTGTATAAAATAGTAAAAAATAAATTATATTATATACTATAAAGGCATGCCAATAACCATTTTTAATTTTGAGAATATGTTAAGTATTGCATTGAGTACGCAAGTGTAACCTGACTATTAAAATATGATTATTGGTAAAAACGTATGTCTTTTAAATCAAATATCAACATAGCACACTTTAGTTTTGATTGAGTATTTAATATTTTAAAAGACATACTTGCACAATATTATATTTCAATATATTTTAAAGTATAATTAGGAGTTTTGATGAGAATTAAATAGATTTAAACTGTGAAGAAAGTGATTTCGTTGCTGTATATGAGTATGAGTCTAAAACCAAAATTGTCTTAGTCAATTTTATTTTTTTTGTAAGTATTATGAAGCGAAGTGAAATACACAATTAAATATATAGTCATTAATTTTAAGTAGTAACAAATTGTGAACAAAGAAAAAAAAAATAATCCATACAAACTCAGAAAACAAAGATTAAAAAATCAAATTAAGTATTCAAAAATCAAATACAGTCAAATTACCAGAGACTACAAAGGATACTATACAATTTTGTATGTAGAAAATAATTTAAATTATATATTTGTAGGGTTCGAATAATCCAATGACGGCATTTTAATATTTTTATATCATTTTTATCTACAGACATTGTATATTATCTAAGCAGTGGTAAACTTAGCGGACGTGACTTCTAAGATTCCAAGAAAATGTACCAAACAATAATGCATTTTCTTTGCATTTTCCTTCAGAATTTAGAAGGTCAGATCCATAAAAATACCGTGCTTACAACTGGCAGAACTTTTCAAAAACGTTTTAATCTAAACATTTTTAAAACGTACTGCCAAAGCTTATATAGTCTACGATTTAAGGTTTTTTTTTTAAAAAATTCAATTTACAATTTTACTTAGAAAAGAGAAATAAAATTTTTGAAGTAAACAAACTAAACCAACATTAAATTAAATACAAAAATACAATAATTTCATAACACTAGAAGGGTCAAATCCACTGTTTTACTTTCATATTATATAAATATGTATTTAACTTTGCAAATTTTATAGTTCAACTGACTTTAATTATATGTATACTATTTTAAAAATATTTATATATATCATTTATATACATTATCTATGCAACACAAATATACAAAATAAATATAAGAAAGAAATTTAAATTAAATTATTTTAATTATCAAATTTTTTATGTCACGTTATTTTTTTAATTGCTGGGCTTATGCATTTTTTTTGTTATAACCAGTTGTTGTGATAGGTTGACGCTAGACAGGAGGAGCACCGATATCAATTAGTTTTTAATGATATTTAATTGAATTTAATTTTGAGAAGGAAAACCCAATGTAGAAAAACTTCATTAAAAAACGAAGGCTAAAGTGATTGGACATTCCAACTTTTTTGAGCGTTTGTTTATTTTGCCGCCATTTGGAATCAACTGGTAATAAGCTCTGGGCTCTTACTAAATATGTTTTACTGAAGCTTATAGAAGTGAACTCCAGATTTATTTTTCTAACGAAAAATGCATATTGTAAGGATTTTATGTAAAAATCTATAAGGATTTGTAAAATAATATTGTACGGGAAAAAAGTTATTTTCCTTAAATCGTTCGAAATCGGAGAATTTTTTTACCGAGGTATCCGTTCGATTAGTATTTCGGACACACGAAATGTAACGCACGTGATCGTACATCGGCGATATGCGTTAAGTCGGATATTTTATACAGCTATGCGTTAAATTTTTTCCGAAATTGGCCGATTACCAGACAAACGCGATTGTATGTTTTTTTATTTATTTCCCCAACGGATACCTCGAAAGCAAATTGAGTTCCGATTGGAACTAATAGATTCGGAGATTGTCCGAGGTGCGTAACTGCAACGCGCTGTTTGTGGGTACAGTAATGTGTCCCGCGCTGCTAGCCACTGTAATTCTGTGGTAAATCTACCGTGCTGATCAAGGTGTGATTATAAATTCAAATTTGACATTCATGACTGTAACTATGAATTAGGATGCACTTAACACTGTACAACGTGCTAGAAGTATTACATTTTTTTTATTACAAAAGTGGTAATCATTTACTATTCAGGGGTAAATAATAGTTCGCTCGTTGGTATCTAGACCTCTTTTTTAAATTGATTCGTTGTAGTAAACTGTAAAACAACAATTTACAATAGTGAGCGTAGTTTTTCAGATCTTAAGTTACCTTTTGCATTGGTCATTGCTTGTTATTTATGCACTGAAATCTGTCGTCAAATTAGGAAATGGTATGCGGTCGTTAAAACCATATAAAATCCATAAACGGAAATGGCTGCACCTTAGTACTCACTAAACTTCTTAACTTCAATAATGTGTGTTTTTTTCTTTAATAAGCAATGATTTCGATAGTGCGATAAACTGCTGCGCAAAAGGTCTGGGTTCGATTACGTGTTGCTATGATCATTTACGTGTCGTAGAAACAGGTATATGATTTTTCACTGGCTCTTCTCTTGTGATGATCTGACAAAACATCCGAGTAGTATTTATTGTCAAGAAAAGCTTATCTGAACTTATCCGTTTGATTTGGTATAATTCAGGAGGGCCCGCCATCGAGCAAGAAATACAAACGCACACATGTGAGTGGTTGTGGGTACTAACAAACCTGTTGCGCTAGAAAAAATTGTTTTTTTTTTGTTCTCATTAAAGCATACCTGAAGATTTAAAGTATTTTTCAAGATATACTTTCAATTTGAGTTTCTTTAAAGTATATGAAATAATATTTCATAGCCTGTAGAAGAAAAGTTGTTGCTTTAATAAGGCCATAAAGCCTGAAAAAGTGCAGTTATATTTCTCTTAAATGTTAATGACATAGTCATCAAAGCGAAAAATAAAATTTCTGACATTAACGCCACAAACGAAGCTTTTCCATTCATTCATTTGTGTGAGCGAAGTTATATTTTTGTTAAAAAGAATGGGACCTCCAGTTTAACCCCGATTCCGAACGGCAAATCTAAGAAGAATCTCAAAGTACTTTTATATTAATTTTTAGGCTTGAGAGGTAGGCGCCGTGCTTAGAAGTGTAACGCATTAACCACTACGCCTTGCACCCAGAGTAAGAAAGTGAATATTACTATCAAAAGTTCATATAGAAGAAGCCTTAAATTAAGATTCAATATAATCAAAATCGAACACACCCATTGCGGATAGTAATCATTGTCTTTGAAACAAGTTTTAAACATATGAGAAGGCTACAATCCGCTGTGCGGATCGTTGAATACCCTCTCTCATCACATCCTTAAAATAAATATTCCCAAAATGTGGGATTGATGTCTATAAAATATAGAAAATTTCATTGCCACAACATATTGTTCAGACATTTTATCAAAACCCCTTATGGTTCGACACAAATACAAGTGGTTTTTGTAGGAAAACGCCTCCAAAAAGTAGCCGTGGGTTTGAATGATGTATGCACGAAATATTTGTGTAATCAAACCCAATGATTTTGCATCAAAAGTTTTTCGAATATTTAAAAATTTTTATCGAAAACGTTTTTAACTGAAAACACCCTCAAAAAGTGGGAGTGGTAAGAACCTAAAATGAACAAAATATAGATATTGGGATGGACTACATATGTTGCCAAGTCACTTTTTTTTTTTAAATTCCCTACCGATTGGCCAAATATAACGTTTTTTCTAAAAAGTGGGTGTGGGTGGGTGGATTTTGAAAATTTGTACACTTGTTCGAACAGCACGTAAAAGGATCACATATAACCAAATTTCATTATTTTCGCTCAAAATTAAAAGCCCAGAAACCAGACAGACATAGCTTAATCGACTCAGCTAGCGATTCTGAATCGATCCATTTTTTTTCAGGTATAACTAGCAAAATTATTTCTCTGTGTTACAAACTATGTATCAAAACTAAAATACCCCTATGGGATAGGATATAAAAAAACAACAACTGGATAACAGAATTACCAACTTACTTCGACTTTTA
Organism: Rhingia rostrata; assembly: GCA_949824845.1. Taxonomy (NCBI): domain Eukaryota; kingdom Metazoa; phylum Arthropoda; class Insecta; order Diptera; family Syrphidae; genus Rhingia; species Rhingia rostrata. Next base: position 119,298,260 of record OX463755.1, read on the forward strand.
AATTTCAAAACTAATTTTCAACTAAAGTCGTACTTTATATATATTTTTTAAACCAAATAAAATCAACAAAAATTGAACAAACAACTAAGAACCACAAACTAAAAAATTAACAAGCTTTTATATACCTCTGATATTTCTATTTTAATTTAATTTGAAACGCTATACTCCGTTGTGCGAAACATTTGTCTCTAGTTTAAAAAAAAACACAACATTTACTAGTACTCTAATAAATTCGATGAATTTAAATTCGAAAGCTAACGTATCTAGTCTACGTTTTTGGGTATATTCTACTATTCTAGACAGAAAGGAAAAAAATACACGTACTTTCGTTTTTTTTTGTCATGATCTCATGAGAATACAAAAATATGCAGAGGTATGTTCAGATAATTGTATAACTGTTTGTATACATATGCACATTGAATGTAACCAGATATCGGCATATGCATACTGAAACAACGATTTTTTTTGTTTATAATTTTAGTTCATCAAAATTCCGTAATTTGATCATATATCTTACGATATACTCGTATACATGTATACACTATATATATGTATATAAATATGAAAATATTTTTCTTTGTTTTGTAAAAGTAATCTAAAACAAGTGGATAAAAACCTTCGCTCCATATCCAACTGATCTGATTGGTCCTCTCACCTGGTGGTTGATCGCTAATTTGATTTGTCAATTTGTTACGAATTAATTTGAAACAATCGGCTACGTTACGTTTAATCCAATTCGAAAAACGCGATATTCTATTAAAGGCTTCAGCGATTTTATTTGTATCGTTGTCTGCGGTTGGCGCTGATAAACTGGATGAACCGAAATTTGACAAAAGCAAGGCTAAGAAAAGATTGAGAACCTAGAATGAAATTCAAATTTGTATAATGTATCTGAAAAATAAATGTTAAATTATATGTAATAAGGTCCGTTTTTTGAAATGAATTATTTATAAATTTTGTTAATAATTTGCTCACATCTGCCAGCGATACAAAAATTAGAATTAGAAGAATGGATTTACATGGAAGTTAACGAGATGAAGAAATTGAGATCGGCATAACATTTACATTCATGCAGTTCGGCTTGAGTATAAATCTCCAAGCGTAAAAGAGTACTTGAACTCAAGCGTGGAGCACCGCCAAAAGCATCAATGACAATATAAATAGATCTGCGGAATAGACATAAGTTCGAAATCTGTCCCTGCAAGGATTTGTCTTGGCAGGTGTTGCCCTATGGGGTTACATAAAAAGGAAGACTTTAGCATGGAGTAAGGCATAACTTGTTTGACCATCTACAAAGAAATTTACCGTTCCCGACAAATAATATCGATTTTTAAAAAAAAGATGTTGGAGATATTAAGCCAATTTTTGGTTAAATAACAAAATTTGTCATTTAATCTCTTGGTTGGCTTCGTTCCCGGATTTCCTTTGACAAGAAACATTGAATTATATTTTATCTGTTCCCTCACATTGTAATTTTCACTGATTTTTATCGTCAAGTATAAAACTTTGAGTTAGCAACACTTTTTTAACTGGCGGCCATTTTGTCAGCTGTCGAGTGATTTTTTTTTTGGTTTTTAGCATGAATAGACTGACGTCTGAACAACGCTTCCTAATTGTGCAAATTTATTTTAAAAACCATAGTTCTGTTCGAAACACGTATCAAACACTACGTCCATTTTACGGTCAACATAATCGTGGTTTAAGAGATTATACGCATCCACAGACACGTCGTGCAGTAAGTAAAGAAGAAGTAATTGCTGCTGTAGAGTGTAGCGTAAAGGAAGACCCGAATCAGTCTATCCGCCATCGTGCACAAAAATTAGATACGTGCACATCTACTTTATGGAAGATTTTGCGAAAAAATCTTGATTTGCGTGCTTACAATATTTATCTCGCGCAAGAATATTAGCCACAGGATCACCCAGCAAGGCGTAGATTCGGTGAATTGCCCCAAAATAAGATTGCCGTTGATACCAATTTTTATAAGCGAATTTTGTTTAAAGTGAAGCTCATTTTTGGTTGAATGGATACGTCAATAAACAAAACCGCCGTATTTGGAGTGATAATAATCGATAATCCTCAAGTGTATGTTGAGACACCATTGCATTAACAAAAACTGACTGTTTGGTGGAATAATTGGTCCGTACTTCTTTCTTTCGATGTTGGCCAGAAAGTTACAGTCAATGGTGACCGCCATGGTTACTGACATTGTCGTTCATCGATTGAACAACCATGATGTGAAGGAGACGGCGCGACATAACACACAACTCGTGCCACAATTGATTTCTTAAAGGAAAAGTTTGGTGAATGCATATTTTCGCGTTTTGTTCCTGTGAATTGTGGCCTACAAGGTCGTGCGATCTAACGCCACTTGACTATTTTCTCGTATCATATAACTCGTGCCACAATTGATTACCTGAAGAAAAAGTTTGGTGAATGCATATTTTTGCGTTTTGGTCCTGTGAATTGGCCTACAAGGTCGTGAGATCTAACGCCGCTTGACTATTTTCTGTGGGGATATGTGAAGTCGGTAGTCTACGCCGATAAGCTCAAAATGATTGAACACTTGGACCACAACATTCGCCGCGTTATTACCGATATATGGTCACAAGACTACCTCTGAGAAAGCCTGGCGGTCATATGCTACAAATCGTATTTAAATTATTATGTCAGAAGATTATCTTTCGAATAAATTCAATTTTGCTTGATCGATTTATCGATCGTTTGATATTATTATTTGTGATAACATTTGTAATAACATTTCCCACAGATTTGGTGGAAGACAAGCCATTTCGAAATGTGAACCTGTATCGGATTTGAGGAATATTTCAAGTGTGTAATTCAAATTTTTGATTTCTCTGTTGACATGTGTATTTTGCTGGTTGATCAATTAAATTAATTAATTAAAAAAAAATGAAATTACTTACTACAGTTTGCTTCGAATCTAGTAAGTACATTCAGCAAACGGACCTTACAAATATTACGAAAAATACTTACGACTAGATTTCCAATTACGACTGTAGCTAAGAAGAATGGAATACATGACACATCGCCAACGTACATGCAATCCCACATGGACTCAATCCATTCACCACATAAGACACGGAATACAATCATAAATGAGTGCATGAAATCTGTAAAATTCCATCGCGGAAGGTCGCCATCTGGGAATCTGTCTTTATTGTCTAAAAATTAGATATTTTCCAAAATAAAAAAAAAACATTTTTAAAATCGTTAAATAATTTGATTCGCATGCAGTTGTGTTTGTATAAAAAAAAAACAGATATGTATGGAAAGTGTTTTTGTTCAGCAAGCATCAATACAAGTGTCAGATGTTGGGTAACTACAATTCAATTGACAGCTGCAAATATTGGCCGCTTTCAGAATGGCTTAAGTATTGAACCATTTGAGGACGCAGTCTTTCGAATTTGAAAAAAAAAAACAATTTAATTGTCAAATTGTATTCATAACAATTTGTGCCCGATTTTGAGCAAAACGATTTTGAGTTGACACTTGTATCGACACAATTATAAGCATTTAAAGAGTAAAAAGTAGAAAAATAGATAAAACATACATAAAACTATTTAATGGAAAATGGTGCAGAATTAAGTACAACAGCGACAAAATTGTAGCTGGAGGAAACAGGCTAACCATAAGTATTTCATTAAAATTACGTAGTAGCGATTTACCTGTTTTATATAGATTGAGGTGTTTGAAGAATATTCACATTGATGTACCAAATAAATCAAACTCAACAAACAAAAATCAATGCCTTAAGTCTATAAATGTAGAGGGCAGGCTGTACAAACAATAATAAAAGGTCGAGATTTTGCGGAGGAATATCAGTTATATTTGGTCAACGATTTCAAAGTGTTTGTATATGCTGAGGGCATAGCGCAGACCAACCACCGCCCGCAGCAAAAAGTAAAATATATGTTATTTGCAATTGGGTGTCTACTGGATAAAATATATAGTTAGATAGAGAGGAAGATATGATATGTATCTGTGTCAAATCCGTTCGGAAGAATATTTTTTTTTAAAGAAGCAAGTTAAGATTAATGTAATATCTGGCCCATACCAACGAAGTGAGTTAATGCGACTATTCAACAGCCTTATTCATAAACCTATTATAAGCAATGTATAAAGTTGCGCACTCCTTGAAATGCGTCTGAACGCAAAAACCTTATTCATAAAACTTATACAACGTTGAATGATGGTTGAATAGTGCCTGTATAAGCGAATTTTTTTTCTGTATAAACAGGCGGCTGAGCATCAGGGTTACCGAAGGTTCAATTGTTAGTTGGAATAAAATGGTAAAGTGTATTTTTGTATTTTAGCAACTGTGTTTCACAGTTTAATTTATTCAAATCGTAATTCTTCTTTACCTAAAGACTCAACAATAGTGAGTCAACATACTTCAACAAAATATTATTAAGGCTGTGTGTCAATTGCGTTAAAATTTTAGTCAGTGAGTAATTTTTGACATTAGTATAGTGAATAGAGACTTTAAATTTTAACCTGCTCAACAGCTCGCTAAAATTTATCTAATGGCTAATTTCTGACATTTGGTAAAGCTTATGAGGAGTGAGAGAGATGGAAAGCACACTCGTGGATTAATCGTCATTTTCAGTGTTCACATGTGGGCGGGAAAATAGCACATCATTCAGATTAATATATAAAGCAAGCCATTTTTTTTTGCCAGAAAATGTAATTAGCGTTTTAAAATAAACTAAAAATGGGTTTTTGAAAATGGATGGTTACAAAAATATTATGATTTCAATCGTTTCGCTATAGTTTATATGCGAAATATGCTTAACTTGAACAAAGTAGAATGGATAACCTTAATCATGAACACAAATCATACAACAATATTTTTGTTACTGATAATAATAAATAATTAAGGGATTTTTGATGATTTCTCTAAAATCTAGTCCGTTTTTTTTAAACAAGAAAACATAAAGAAACGAATTGTGTTTGAATTCTTTTGGGAAATTATTGAAAATAGTATTCAAATAAAATCCAATAGAATCCAATTGACACAGGAAAAAAAAACCATTTATTTTTACCCCTCCAGAAATTTCAAAAATTAGCCAGTGGATAAAATTAACCCGCATTTTAACGCAACTAACACACGACCTAAAGTGTTGAAAACAAAGTTGTCAATATGGATTTCGCAATGATAAAAAGTAACCCTTGTTAACTCTGCCTAGCTGTGAAACATCCAATTGTAATAGATTTCCCTCATTTTGGTAATTTATTTGACACAAACCCTGTATAACTATTATGAGTGTGGAAATATTTTATGAATAAGAATTTGTGCTACCCTGTATAGAGGCTGTATAACTACTAATGTACTGTATAACCATACAACAGTTTTAGTGAATTCTATTGAAAAAGGGGTCAAGAAAACAAGTTGCCAAGTTTGCAATAAACGCATGTGAGGCGCTTTCCGAAAAAGTTTCACAGAACACAATTATTTGATTCGGCGATAAAGTCTCTTTTGCACTTTTTCCACGATTTGGTAAGTTGGACTTAGAGGACAACAGGATTTAGCAACTGCGCAAACGTTAATGGCTGTTTTAAGGGAACACTTCTCGGACCGCATCATCTTAATAAAGAGTGATTTGTAATGGACAGGCGGCTGCTTCCACAATATTATTTTGTAAGATTTCCTAAAATCCCACGTTTTATCAACAGTCAAAGGACCTTACAATATCGGAATGCCAACATACGATCAGAAATTGCCTGAAAGCTAAGCTAGAGTCCAAAATAATAGATAGAAACAGAGAGTGGCGAGTTGGCGAATGCATATTCGCATTAGATAATCTGTTTGAATTATGCGCCATTGGGTGCATAAGGATAACAAGTGTTGTTGAGAGTATATTCCAGAATTGAATATGAACTTAATCCACGCTTAGTGAAGAGAGTTTGTTGACAAGCTGAAAATGTTAATTTTTCAAAGAAAAAAAAAACATCTTCAGCAATGGGGCTCATTTTCAAGATGATGTTAAGCGTCAAGTTTGATGAATTTAAAATTTAGAAAATCCAGGAGCTATTATTGAAGTAAAAATGTGTCCACAACTAATCACGCGTTGGTCCGGATTTCAGGTTCGTGGGACTGTCGGGAAGTTATTACATAAAAAAGCTTCTGGTCATGCAGTTGTAGTGATTATTATCTCGACAAAATAAAACATTTCTTTTGTGGATACATTGCAATATATGGTTATGGGTTCAAGACGAAATTCAGTAACTGCATGAGTCATTTGCTGGTCGTGTATTTGCATCTTTAGAGATCAGAATCGGACGCCTGAGCATGCTATTTTACTCGGTTGAGCTCTTTTTTGATGTAAGGTTTATGCCAAAATATTTTATAAAAATAAAGTTTTAATTTTATACTTAAAATCTTAGTGAATTTAGCTAAACCAAATTCTGAAAATGTCGAGTAACCATTTGCGCGATAAATTTAAATGATACAAAATTCGCACATCTTTGATTTTGGCAATATAAATGCGATTTTGCTTTTTATAGATAATATTATATAAGGAATATACATATTTATGGTTTTACCTAATACATAAAAACTCATTTTTTTCATGAAAAACGGATTTTTTTTTTAACTACAACTACTTTCATTTTTCTGATGAAAAAGGCTCACGATGGTTTCCGTGAGAAGATGAGGAAAATCAGTGATAACCCGTGAACCAAATCCGAATTAATTGTATTTTTTATATAATATTTCCCTTTGATTTTTCAACCTTTGAACTGCTTCAAGATATTCAAAAAATGACCAGTAAAACTGATATAATGTACTGCCACAATCTCTAATTGAATACAAATAAATTAAGAATTTACAAAATTATAAGTTTCTCAAAGAAGACAAAGAAAACATATTATAACTCAACCAAAAACACACACAAACAATAAACAAAACTCTACTTTCTCACATTTAATTACAAGATGACACCGACTCACAAAAAATTCTAACATCAACTAAAACAATCAAAGACTAAACGGAATCCGTACGAATTCCTTTTGAACAGTGCTATACATTAACACACACAGTTTCCAACATACATGACAGTAGCGGTACTTACCATGGTAATTTTTTCCGAATAGTTGCATTCCCATTACAGCAAATATGAAGATGATAATACATAGGACAAATGTCAGATTACCCAATGCACCCATTGTACGTCCCATAATCGATATAAGTAAATTTAATGTTGGCCAAGATTTAGCTAATTTGAATACACGAAGCTGTTTGTGTTTTCCAACAAAAAAAGTGGTTCCAATGCATTTGCAGAGTGTTGGTTGGGATTAAAAAATTGTATGCGATCATGTTTTTTTTTTGTAATGCAGGATAAATGATTTTTTTGTGCATCACCACAAGCCGGGCACAAAAGCGGTAATGAGGTTAATATATTCGTCAAAAAGAGAAAAAGAAATAAATTTAATTGTGAATAATTATTTCAGGAAGAAAATCGTAGGAGTAAATAAAAATCGACAGAGTTGCCAAGCATTCTAAACGAGTTGCTCTATTTTTAGCTAAAGCTAAAGTCGATTCAAAATATTAAAATTATTAGGGGTCACAGCAGCTAGTATTGGTAGATATATTTATATAAATTAAGAGAACAAACGTAAAAAGTTATTCGATATTTTATTATAAATTATTCAAAGAGAGAGAGAGAGAAAAGGATAAAAACATTATCGTTGCTTAAATGCAAAGTGAATCGGATTGCAAGGAATTGTTTATCTGTTTTGATATTTGGCTTTCGCTTGTGTCCAAAGTACCTGTGTAATTTTTGCCAAATAATTGCATTCCCATCACGGCAAATATGAAGATTATGATACACAATACGAATGTTAAATTGCCTAAGGCACCGACTGTACGGCCCATAATAGAAATGAGTAAATTCAATGTTGGCCATGATTTAGCTAATTTGAAAACACGTAGCTGGAGAGAAATGCAACAACTCATTTACTTGGAAATAGCTTACAGAAGTAAAATTATATATTTCGATTCTTTTGACGGGATTGAAAATGTGACACCATTTGTCGAGCAGACTTGGCAAATCCTAAAGGCACGGTTATACCAAGCAACTATTTTAAAATAAGTACAACAACAACAAATATAAGTAAATGATTTCAAAAGGGTGTCCGCACCCCACATTCTACAATTTTATGTTCGGGTGGTTGGGATTTATGCTGCAGCAATATTTATTACATGTTTTGTTAGTAATGGGGGATTAACATTCTTAGAGAAGGGCAATTTTTTGTTGTAACGGGTGGGCCGATGTTGAATGTGAACCACACCTAAACGCCAAGTTTTTTTTCATTTGAAATTTATCAATTTCAGACTAACTCAATTTGAACCATGGAAAGATAGACAATCGAGCAACGCGTTAAAGTTATTCAGGCTTATTATGAAAATGGGCGTTCAAATCAAAATGCATATCGAGCACTTCGGTCAATTTAGTCGTCCAAATGTGCGTACAATCGGAAAAATCGTGCAAAAATTTGAGCAAACCGGGTATGTAGGAGATGTGAAAACACTAATGCATGCTCGTACTGCAGAAAACATTGCTGCTGTTCGCAATAGTGTGGCTGTCGACCTCAACTCGTCGACGTGCCCAACAATTGCACCTCTCACGCTCGTCGTTGATGAACATTATGCATAAAGACTTGCATTTACAAGCTTACAAGGTGCAATTGACTCAAGAACTAAAATGGCAAGAAATGGAAACTTTGGATGATCAATTTTCGAATTTTCAAAATCATCTTCAGTGATGAGGCACATTTTCGAATTTGGACGAATGATAATCCAAGAGTGAAACCAATGCACCCACAAAGAGTGACTGTTTGGTGCGGTTTATGGGCTGGCGGCATAATCGGGCAGTATTTTTTCCAAAATGAGGACGGTATGGCAGTTCGTGAGATGATAACGAACTTTTTATGGACCGAATTGGAAAATGTGGATGTGGACGTGGACGATATGTGGTTTTAACAGGACGGTGCCACTTGCCACACAGCTAACGAAACAATGGCTCTTTTGCGCGACAAATTCAATGGCCGTGTTATCTCAAGTGGTGGCGGTGTCAATTGGCCTCCAAGATCATGTGATTTGACACCGTGGGACTTCTTTCTTAGGGGTTTTTTGAAAGAAACGGTGTACGCCGATAAGCCAGCAACAATTCAAGAGCTAAAGGATGAGACAATTCGGCACATTAACGTCATAGAACCTCAATTATGCCTCAGCATCATCGAAATTTTGGACCATCGGATGGAGGTGTGCTGCAGTACCCAGGCCCGGGCTTTCTCACAACCATTCATCTGTGCGTGTATACTTCTTGCACGATGGTGGGACCTTCTATTTTATGCCGACTTTGAAAGGCGACTTTGGGATAAGCTTCTCTTGACAACTTATACTACTCGGATGATTTATCAGATCATCATGAGAGGAGGGCCAGTGAAAAATCATTTAGGTGTTGCTATGGCTGGGAATGGAACCCAGACCTTCTACGCAGTTCATCGCACTAACCATCGCGCCACTGAGCCCGTGTTGCCTGTGTGGTAGAATGTTGGCCACTTGGAATTCCTAGCAATCAATATTTCATACTAAAGGGACTTTTGACAAAGACGTTGAAAATACCTTCACTATGGTTTAAAGAACAACTTATACATGAAGCAAAAATGAGGAATACCTTTATCGCAATTAGACTCTATAATGGAAAATAAATCATTTAATAAGTGTTCAATATGGACGACAGGCTACTAAAAGGCAAATGAAAGGTAAATCTTCGGTCGCAGTTCTCATTCTTCTTGACGGATTTCCCATTGAAGGATGTCGGCGATAATGACTTTTTCAGATTAACGCGTGACTCTGAAAGGTATATAATCGGTGTAGTGGAAAAATGTGTCTGCGCGCGGTTTCTTTCTCCTGGTGAAACCATATGTTAAATTTTGTTTGTTAACATAATATCTAAATAGGTGGAAATGAATCCACTCCTGGTAATAATTTTTGGTCACAAATCGTTTACATCGTACTAATAGTTTTCTTCTATCATGTGTAAATAAGTAGATGTCAGTCATCCATTAGATTTTTTGTTTTCAATAGGAAGAGATAAACGATTTAAATATATCAACACTAGACAAAACGTATAGGAAAAAGAACATGTCGAATTCCAGTGAAAACGCTTAGAAATATTTCCGAAACTTTTGTTTGGTGTGGAACTATGGACACACTTTTCAATTTCAAAATATCATAAAATGTTTTGCTTGGTATAATCGCCTCATGAAGATCGAAATTGTCAAAGTAAAAGATCGACATTTTTAACCGCCGTCAAAAGAGCGCACGTGTAAATATAAATATAGGTACAAAGACTTTGAGAAAAAGGAAAAAATCCTAATTTAAACTGAAATACACAGAATCCTATTAATTATAAAAGAAAACAAAATATTCAACAATAGAAATAGATCTTACCAAACGAAATGAACGTAATACAGATAATCCCTGAACACCCTCTAGTCCCAGTTCGAGTAACGAGAGGGCTACAATAATGAAATCAAAAATATTCCATCCCTCTTGGAAGTAGTATTTTGGACTCATCGCACACAGTTTCATCGTAGCTTCAATCGCAAATGTCGCTGTGAAAAACTATAAATAAAAATTACAAAAAAAGTTTTCAAAACAAAAAATAACTTTGAATTTCAATTTTGACTTACATAGTTGCCGCTCTTCAGTACCCTATCCATCTCCTTGTTCATGTCATGATGATCCAGAGCCATAAACATTGTGTTAACCACAATGCAAAGGGTGATGAACAATTCAACAAACGGATCGAATACAATTAGGGACACCCATTCTTGTAGTTTTAACCACGCCCAACAGCAGTCCCAAACGCAGAATATATCGATACCTTTAAGGAATGCCTCGATGGCTTTATCCTTGAGTGTTGGACCATCTTCGTCGTCGTCCTCTGTTGGAAAGTAGTAAACGGAGACTGAACATAAAGTTGAGCATTAGTATTATTTTGACCAAACTTTGACTCAACCAATTTTGATGTTTTATTTTTTTTTTCAGTGTTCTTCGTTTTGATAATGTTTTACTCTTTTATTGGGATATTTTTTTTATATAAAAAAGAGAGGCTTATGTTTTTTATTCGTTTCCTAGGTAAGCTATTAAATTATATTTTGAACTAAGTAAAAACCTATTGAGAAAATTAAAGATACTAGACTAATTATTATTATTGCCTATACGTTTACCAAAGCAGCTTTTTTTTTTGTATTTTGTTGGTGACATTACTTTGCAATGCAAAAAATTATTTTTGTTTGTTTAAATGATTCATCCAAGTAAAGGTTATATAATCGCTATTCTACTTTAATGCTAACATACATAATTCTAAATTGATATGATGATGAACGCAGATTTGTTTATTAAAATTTGTTTTAATTTATCTTCGCAGACTGACACAAGGAGAAATTCGGGAATTAATAGCAGTGTTCTAAGGCCTGTTTTATTCATTCGAAGTTGAACTTGGGGATTTTTTTTTCTACTTCACAAATAGCTTTTATTTACGCAAAGTTGACTCTCTCAACGTACGATATTCAAAAGTTGAGAAAACTCAAAGTTGGTCAACTTCAAGTTCAACAAATGGGACAACAGCGACATTACTTTCGTTTCCGGCACTCAAAACGGACGGCAGTGAATTAATAACAGAGACGGTAGTTTACATTGCGAATTGGGTCGAATTAGTTAGTTTTTGAAAGATTCTTTTTGTTTTACTTGTTGCTAGATCGCGTGAACTACGGCCAATTACACAATTATTAATCGTTTTACGATATCTTGCACTCGGATCAAATCAAATGGCGATTGCAGATTTTATTGGGGTCGGCAATAAAATAGTGCAATACGATTCAATCGTATGTCGAAACTCATAGGGAACGATTGCTGGCAACACGTGACTTTTTCGGTAAGGCCGAATTCCGTAGGACGATTGGCGCGATAGATTGCACACATATCCGCATTCAGGCGCAAGGTGGTACTGATCCGGAAATTTCCAGAAATCGTAAGGGATGGTTCTTTCTAAACGTTCAGACGGTGTCCACTACGAATATCGTCGCTCGTTGGCAGGTATTGTGCTCGTATAATTATTACAATTTTCAAATCAATTTTTATTGTTTCCTGCATCAAAAGGGCTCCACGCATGACCACCTCATTTTCAATATGTCGGGCTTAAAAAGATGATTAGAAGAAGCGAGAGTTCGGGCATTTTCATTTTTATTGGTGATTCGGGCTATACAAATAAGAGGTACCATGCAATGCCTTTCCTGAATGTTACAAACGCTGTTGGAAATCTATTCAACGAATCGTAGAATCGGATACGAAACTTCGTCGAACGTTCATACGGCTATTGGGATTGCAGCTTTTTTGAAATCTAAGGCAGCTCGTTCGCATTAAAAGTCAAACTATTGCGCTCACTCTCGCCCTCTTAAATCGCAATTTCAATTTTATATTTATATACCACTATTACTGTTTGCAACAATTCCACATACTTAGTTTTGGCCCAAGTATTCCTAAACGGAATTTTCAGAAAAGCATTATTTTTTCACATAGACACCAATCCATTGAATTTCGAAATAAAAAATGGTATAATCCGATTTTGATGTTATCTATATCATTTTTAGCATCAATAATCAAAATGTACCCACACTATTTCGTTTTTCTTTTTTTAAATGTATCTGCTGTCAACAGTCAAATCCAAAGTTGAGACTGACATATTTGTATCATCGGTCACAAATATCACAGGAAATTTTTTTAAACAACAAGTACGCCAACTTGCGAGTTTGAACTTATAAACCGATAGTTGAACTAGTGAAAAAAAAAAAAAACATTTTTCAACTTGCCATTCAACTGTCGAGTTGACATCAACTTCGAAGTTAGCCACCATGAGAGATTTTGGGAAGTTGACCAAAAGTGAATTGTTTAATTCCTAAAATGGCCCTAAAATGTTATTGATTTAGAAGGAATGTATCTGACAGTATCCCACTTTGTTTATTTTGTAACAACTTACAATTAAAAAAGAAAGTGGAACTCCGATAATCCGTCTCCCGACTAACCGTCACACACGCCCAGCTTTTTTTTGTTCGTTTTAATTTGATTCTGTTTGATTTAATATCTTGTACTCATATCAGCATCGCAGTACAAAAAAAAAAAAAATTCCATACATTCGATTAATCGTCTACTTAATTATCCACCAAGTGTTTAGCCCGTTTCAGAATAGTGATCATAAAAATTAGGGCTCAGCGTCAGCTATTAAAAAAACGGAATATTGGGTGATGGTCAAATCGACGAAAAAGTGCGAAGTTTGACTAGAATTTAAAGATGGTAAGCCTTTTATTTTATCAAGGTTATGAACATTTTTTGTTATTTTCCAATTGGACAAACCTTATAAAAAGAGTATTGTCCTATTCGTTGTGAAATTATTCTGACTTGTTTAAATGCAATGCTGTTTCTTTAAAGTATGTGTCATTAGAGCAAGGTGTTTATTTCTATAAAAAAAACTCCACTTTATGGTGGCTTACGAGTCAATCCGGTCAGGAATGCGCCTACACAACATTAGACTTGCTAAAATTCAAATATTCGAAAAGGTGCAATTTTATGTCATCTAAAATTGATTTCCTACTACATAATTCACGCAAAACGTCAATTTTCTCTTTCAAGGCGTTGGTGGTCGTAGGCTTGTTTGCATATGCATTTGACTTCGAACCCCCAAAAAGCCCAATAGCGATAAATCAAAAGATCTGGATGGCCAATCTGATCGTAAAAAAGTCCGATAATACGATTAGGAAATGACTTATGCAGTAATTGAATTGTTTTTCTGGCTGAAACCACATATTGGTCACATCCATGTCTTGTAATTTAGACACTAACAACTGGGTTATCATGTCACGACAACGAACACCATTAATTGGTTTTGCGCCGGACAAGTCAAAAAGAAAAAATACAACTTTTTGGCGCAGCAGTTAGTACCCACGGCCGAGCTTTCTCAAAACCATTCATGTGTGCGTGCGTACTTCTTCTTGCACGAAGACGGGACCTCCTGTTTTATGCCGATTTCAAACGGCGAATTTGAGATAAGCTTTTCTTGACAATTGATACTGCTCTTATGATTTGGTAGATCATCACGAGAGGAGGGCAAGGGCCCTAAATGACGTCCAAATCAATACCATCTAAGCTTTTCTTGACAATTGATACTGCTCGGATGAGTTGGATCATCACGAAAGGTGGGCCAATGAAAAATCATTTCATTGATGATACTGCTCGGATGATTTGTCAGATCTTCACGAGAGAAGGGCCAGTGAAAAATCATTTAGGTGTTTTTACGGGTGAGAATTGAACACACACCTTCTGCGCGACAGTTCATCGCTATAACCATCGCGCCACTGAGCCCGCTGGACAAGCCTTATTTTCAAAAAGAATGGTCCGATAATGCCTTCAGCCAAAAATTCGCACCAGACAGTCACGCGTTGTGGGTAAATTTGTTTCTCAACAATTACTCGTGTGTTTTCTGAACCCCAAATGAGACAACTTTGACAATTAACGAAGCAATCAGGATGAAAATGGGCTTCATTACTAAAGATTTATTTGGTTCAAAAAATCACCACCCAATTGACTTGCAAATCCATTCAATGAACTCTCTCCGCGCGATTGGTCAGTAGTCTTTAGTTAATTAATTTAATTAATTAAAATTTGTAAGCATGAAGTCTTTCGTGAGAATTGAATGTTCCTGGACTTTCAGCGACACATTCGAGAGTTGCATTGATGAGTTTCAAAGATCACTAATTGACATAACATAAGTACACTTTCCACGCTTTTGGGAGATCGCCAAAAACAAGTTTTGTTTTTTTTTCTAAACGACTTTTTGAAAACTTATTTCCGACATATTTTCCATGTATTTTCGACACAGCTGCAAGATATTTTTTCTATTGTGACACACGTTGGATTTAAAAGAGTAAATTGCGACAAATATTTATTGGTCTATAAGATCTATAAGCAGCAGATCAGGAAAATGAGTTCGTTGGTTATCAGAAAACATAGATATCTCAAAATTGAAAAAATCGAGTTATCCACTTATTGCATTCAGGTGACGATATGTGCATCAGCAAACAATAATAAATATAAAATGTGATACCATCAAATCAATGGCCAAAAGTTTGTGGTCAATGGGCCTCCGCAGATGAGATTAATATTTTGGTATGACCGGTTTTATGGGCGAGGGAACAGAGGTAAACGGATAGAAAATGGTTCAAATTCTTCAACCAAAGTTTTCGCGGTACAACAAGCTTGGAAACCAACACAAACACATTTTCACCATTTTAGGTCTAAAAATTTGTTTATGTCGTTCGGCTCTCATACGCTTCTTATGAGCCGAATAGACAACATCCATGTTGTTACATATACTCTCACACAAACCTAAGAGCTTGCGAATTGTCAAAAGTACTCAAGGCAAATGCCTTGATGCCTTGATGCCTTGTGTCTTCATTAATGGCAGTAGCTAAAATTTTCTGGATTTCGATTGTGTCAGTCTGCATTTAAATTCCGATATGTGCTGGCTATCTATCAAACTATTTTATAAGTAGGTATTGATAATAATTGTTGTTATTACTAAATCTACTTTTTACCTACGTACTACTATCTTTTAAATTAATCGTTAGTTTTAAAAAATTGTTGCTAATTAATTCAAGGCTTAGTGCACACACGCTAGTTTTGGTTTATTGCAACAGGAACGCTTTAACCTTAGTCTAAAATTGTTTCTCATGCTGCTTTTAAAATACCAGGAGATTTCATTCAACTAATTGATTTAAATCCATGGGTATCATGACAAGTCAATGCTTCTTATGATTATACAGAAAACCCATGGAATATTTCACACAGCACCTGAGACCACGAGACCAAAATGAAGTCAATATGATCGCATTTATTTATTAAATGAGCGCAATAGATTGAAGTAGTATACACAATCCAATAAGTGTGTTGCGTCAGTGAATCAATAATAGCTTCCTAAAATGCGGAAACAACTACCGATGTTTTTGATCTCTATGTTAACAAAATAAATAAGTGGCACAGGGTTCTAAGTAAAGTCTTTCGTTGAAAACAGGACATTTTGCTTGAATATCTGACTTATTTTTCAGTATATACATATAGATTTCTTTCTTAAATTTTAGTAATTAATTTATTTTTCCCTAAGAGTAGAATATGTAACTTAATTCGTCACCATTGTATATCCCACCCTGATATATGTATAACACTCACTACCCGTGACCAGAAAATATGTAACTGTTCTCTTATTTCGAGATAGGTGGGCTGTCGTTGATTTAGGGAGTGATACTAGTGTGCTTAGTTTATTTGTTAAAAATATATTCCGTCTGGAACTTTCATATGTCTTAACTTGACAGTTTTTAATATGTTGCGGTATTTAGTCGAAAAATGGCATCTTCAATAATGAGGCGCTTTTTTGACTGAAAACTTACTGATGGTAAGAATTTTTTTTTGAAGATGGCAGTGGGTTGGCGCTGTCTGTTTCTGTGGTTTCAAAGGATAGTGCGACGTCCCACATATCAACCGAAAATCTGGATATTTAAAAAAAGGAATTTCCGAGTCTGTGGATCAGACTTTCTTTAAAGGTTACGATAAATCTTTGGTATATGCCAAAAAATCAGAATAGAATTGCGACCTTAAGAAAAACAAAGTCGAGATTGAGACCAAATAATTTGGTTTGACTTAAAATAAATAGATGCGCCATACGTAAAACAATTTTATGGTGTATTGCGTGTAATAAATGGGGTTGTATTTGGCCTTTTTCTTTTAAAGTGCAACTGTATTTTCATAAACGTGGAAAATCTGCGCTAGTCCAATCGTCTTTTTTCTTTGTTGCATTAATGAACACACTCATTCTGCAGAACGGGTGCAGGCCTGCTTAAGTGCTAAAGTAGTCACTGAATGTTGATAAACGTCAGACAAAAAATAAGAAATGACGGCGAAAGGAGCTGTGCTCAATCTTAGTTGTGAATTAATAATAAAGGAGAAGAATGGATCAACCTTTTTAATGCCCTCTACAATGATTTTATTCTTTTTCCCAGATTATTATTTTACAAGAAATCTTTTATGACTTAATAGCTTAGTTTTTGCCGCATAATATAGTGGAGCTTCTGCTTTCCTCAAAAAAGATAAAAGTTTTTGTAAACAAACAATTTATTAAAAAAAATTCATAAAACTTTTAATTTCGCACTTAAAATTTGTTTTCCTTATCTCCTGCGCTTTCTGCAGTCAAAGAAATATGGATGCAATCTGCCAGATGCTGATGAGACTTCTGACGTTTATGAACATATCTTCTGCACTTCATCTGGTACTGTTCGATAAAAAATCTGACTTAATGAACACCTCTAACGCATTTCGTAGTTAGACAGACGTTTATAAAAACACCCCAAATACGATTTGGTCCTAAAGAAAAATATTGTACGTCAAAGCTGGAGTCTAAATGACTTATCGGATCTAAATATGATTTTCTGTTAATGGCAAGGTACTTCTTCTGAAATACTATTTTTGTATATTTTTGTAAAAAAAAAATCAACATTTCTATATAACTGATGTGACATCTAGAGAAAACCATAATTATTTAGACATTTTTTTTCTCGTCACATTTCGATTTGATTTTGACGCCTTCATTAACATTTAATAATATTTGTGTGCTTTTGGATATTTGTTTCTGATATTTTGCATATAAGCTATTATAGGTATTACTGCTTTTAAGCCCATATACGGATAGTAAATCAATGCTGTGATTGCGCTATTGAGTGCACTAATTTTGTCCTTGAAAATTATTGTTATTGGGTGTGATTTAAGTGTATTTATATATGATATTTATATTTTATTTTTGAAGTAAGGTATTTAATTCAATTGTAAGAAAATCAACAATATAATATAAGCAGATACTGCTAAAAACAAATCAAACAATTGCATTCAAAAAATTTAACTCACTACAATCTAAAGAAAAATAATTAACACTACGTGATTTTTTTTTAAATCGCTGATTTTCATCATTAAATAAGCAAAATTCAATTACTTTTTAGAAGACAATCATTTTTTTTTAAATTCATGCAAAAGTAACTACGTTTCGTCAAAATAATGTATCTAATGCAAAATTTCATTCTAAAAGTTTAATTTTTAAAAAAATGCGTTCATTTATTAAAAAAATTGTTTCTAAACAAAATATGTTTAAAAAACTAAAAAAAAAACTAATTACTTTTCTGAAAGGGAAAATCGCAGAAAACATTTCGCAATAAACCTCTCTTTTAAAGAAATTCAAAAATTACAAACTTTCTTTTACAAACTGTAGAAGAAATCTATAATTTTTAAAAGTTTTAAATTTATTAAAAATTTTATATTTATTTTTATTCAGAAAAGATTTTTTTTATTTTGATAAAATCGGCAACTTTTGTGCGTATCCAAAAAGATCGTCAGGAAATTTGGACGAGTCAAAGAAGAGTCAATAGTTATATGGTAAGCTTTCAAAGAAACGAAAATAACAAAATATGTAGAAAAATAATTTTAATTTTTGGTCATTTCAAAAAAAGAAAAGAAAAATATTTAAATGCTACTATTCTCTTATGTTGATTTAAAAAATATTTTTTGTATGAAAATTTTTATTTACATAGAGTATGATTAAAAATTGGTTCATAAGACCTTGTTAAGTTAGAAAAAAAAGTCTAGAAAAAAGGATTCGGAGAGAAAAAAACACGTGATAGTTCAGTTCTTTACTGGCCTCCGTTCTATTGTCCATGAGGAGTTATTTGTCATAATTTGTAATATTAAAAAGCAAAAGACTAACAATTAGGTATTTGGTTGTTTAATTACTTTTGTAGAAGATTTTATATAATTTTTTAAACGCATTTTTAATTACACAAAGCCAATCAAACATAGAAAAGTAGCACTTGTACATTGAATATACATATTTTATACATAATACAGATAAAACAAAGAAAAAAGTTTTTTAACTAAATTGTTTATTCCATATTGATTCAAACCAAAAAATACATTCCACAAAGTGACTTTATAACACTACGCCTACATCTACTAACCGCTTCATTTAAATTTAACATATCAAAGCAAATAAATTAGGGTTGATAATACTGATTATCCTTCCTGTTCATGCGCACTTAGTACAACTTAAAACAAATGAATTATGGTGGATTTATCTAAAGAATGCGATTTTGAAGTCATTAATATAAGAATTAAAATCTCTTTCTTGTATGCATGAACATCACTTGTTGTTTATTTACTTTTGAGAAACCGAGAAGATATTTGATCACTCAATTTATTTTTCTGCCGATCTTCTTCATTGGAGTTGTGAGACCCGGCATAGAAATAATATTTTGTTAATATTAACAACTAAAGTATCCCTTTTACCTTACTTTAAATAGCTGACAATTTTATTAATTTTTAGTTTAGGAACATTTCGTGAACTGAAAGTATGTAAGATAAAAAGGATTAGAGTAACTTCGGGTATTGTGGAATATGCGGGTAATGTGGAATAGTGCTTTATTTGCTTAAACAGAGATGGTCTGTCTGCTCTCTCAATTTCCTCAGAATGTAAACAGAAAAAAAAAGTACTACGCTCTTCTCTTTGTTGATTTTATCAACCGGTGTGTCCGCAGTCAGTCAAAGTGCTTACTCGGGTGTGCATGACTTTCTTAGTGCGTTTTTGTTTGAATTATTTTCGAAAGAAAAAATTGAGGTTTCTTTAACCGTGCAAGTGTAGTTTACATCGGCCACGTGTCTAATTTGATTATATTACTACAAATCGGTAAGTATTTAGATATATTTTTTGTTGTATGTCGAATTTCGCTATAACTCCAAATCGGCTAATGTGGAATACCATGAGAAGGGTATAGTGGAATACTATTCCACATTACCCGCTAATTATTTTTTTCTGTTTTTTAGTTCCAGACTGCTTTGGAAGATGCCTAAGACAGGTGAAATAAGGCGATGGGATGCAGATATGATGCGGAAAGCTGTGCAAGCTGTAAGGAATGGCGAAATGGGCATTCAAATGGCATCAAAAACATACAGCGTCCCACATACAACCCTTTACAGGATGGCTCGAAGTAAGGATGATATTGATACATTAATTGCTACGCCCCTAGGCCGTAAGCCTGTCCTCAGTGACGTTATGGAACTTGAGTTAGTTCATTATGCTCTTGAGATGGAGTCTAGGTTTTGGGGCCTGACCAGGAGTGACATTCGATCTCTTGCATTTCAAGTTGCAAAAAAAAATTGTATTCCGAATCGCTTTTCCATTTTAAAAGAATGTGCTGGGAAAGATTGGCTATACGCGTTTCTTAAGCGCCACAAGAACAAACTAAGAATTCCTGGAACGTCATTCGATAGAGCCAGAGGATTTACAAAAGAAAATGTAGAATCCTTTTTCAGCCTCCTGGATGGAGAATATGAAAAGCATAACTTTTCCGCAACAGAGATTTGGAATGTGGATGAAACGGGGCTTTCGATCGTTCAAAGCAAGCATCCAAAGATCTTAGGAAAAAAGGGTAAAAGGCAAATAGGAGCAATGACTTCTGCCGAACGGGGCTCACTTATTACCGTCATCACTTGCATGAGCGCAGGCGGATCTTTTGCTCCACCTTTTTTCATTTTCCCTCGAAAAAATAAAAATCCACAACTGATGAAACACGCCCCTCCTGGATCTGATTCGGCTTGTCACATTTCTGGTTGGGTACAGGTAGATATATTCACAAACTGGTTCCAACATTTTTTAAAATACACAAAGCCAACCATAGATAAGCCCATTTTATTAGTTTTGGATGGTCACTACAACCATACAAGGAACATAGAGCTGTTGGAACTAGCTCGTGCTAATGGCGTCGTAATTATTTCACTTCCACCGCACTCGACCCACAAGTTACAGCCATTAGATAGGACATTTATGGGGCCTATGAAAATATATTATAGTGAAGAAATAAGGAAATTCACACGCGAACACGGTAGGAAAGTAACCCAATTTGACGTTACTGAATTATTTGCAAGGGCCTACCTAAAAGTGCAGTCAGGCGAAATCGCTATAAATGGATTTAAATGCACTGGCATTTATCCATTTAATAAAAACATATTCTGTGATGCTGACTTCATAGCTGGAGAAACTGACGAAAATGAAAAACCCGTTGATGGAAACATCGTCGTCAGAGAAAAAACCTGTAGCGGAATTGCGATGGAACACAACGTCATCCCCTCATCTCCAGCTTTTCCACATCAGTCCTCTCCTTCGGTTGTCCCGAGTACTAGCCAGCATTTAACACCGTGGGATATTTCACCTCCACCTAAAATTCACCGACCGACAACCAGTCGCAGAGGACGAACATCAAAGCCGACTGTACTAACAAAGTCGCCATATAAGGATGAGCTGAAGCAAAGTCTGAAAACAATTAAAGAGCGTAAAGAAAAAATTGGCAAGGGTCGTAAACGCATAGACAAAACGCATAAACGAGGTATTCCAAACTCTTCTTCTAGCGATTCCGACACCAGTCTGGTTTTCAAAGATTCTGACGACGAAGAAATATTCCCAGATGTCCCGAACAACAAAGACACAAGGTGCATGTTTTGCAATATTTCCTACGAGGACGACGTGACAGCAAAGAAATGGAGTCAGTGCTTGCAGTGCGATATGATTTGGGCGCATGACACCTGTCTTCCACGTGGTCAAGCCATTTTTATCTGCGAATCCTGCGTTTAAGTCAATACGGATCAATATACATCTCTTTTTTTATAATTGAAATAAAGAAGTACCAATATTTATTTATCTTAATTGAGTCTTTTTTGATTCGGCTAATGTGGAATATTCTGGTTCGTCTAATGTGGAATACTATTCCAAATTACCCTCCAATTCTTAGAATCATAATTTTCGAGGTGGTATCAATAAAAAATAAAAACTATATCTTAAAAATAACCCTACCTATCTGAGATGTTTGCTAACGTTAGCTCATAGATTTATATGCAATATGTATAAAAATCGCCAAATTTATGCATGGTCTCTAGTTGTAGTATGTAAAAAGAAAATGGGTATTCCACAATACCCGAAGTTACTCTACTTTTAAAAAAGGAATTTCTCATTTGTTTGTTAAAAATCAAAACAAATGGGTACCTGATAGATGTTTTCGTGAGTGGGTCAGCTTAAAGATTACCAGCAGGGATAACTGGCAAACTTTTCAAGTCGTCAATGGACCGTTTTGGTTCACTTTGCTGATGGAATATTGCACAGAGAGAACAAAATAAAAATACAAATTTTTGGCGCAACAGGCTCGTCAGTACCCAGGGCCGAGCTTTCTCACAACCATTTATATGCGCGTGTGTATTTCTAGCACGATGGCGGGAAATCCTGTTTTATGCCGACTCCGAACGGCGAATTTGAGATAAGCTATTTCTGACAATTGATACTACTCGTATGATTTATCAGATCATCACCACAGGAGAGCCAGTGAAAAATCATTTAGGTGTTAAGAGTAACACTTGGAGTTTTTTCAGACTTCAGGGATCGAATAACCACATCAGAGGCACCATTCTCCAAAAATCGGTGCAACTACTAACATACGCCGACGATATTGACATCATTGGTAAGACTCAACGTGATGTCTTCGCCACGTTTGCTAGTATAGAGAAGGAAGCGGCGAAAATGGGTTTAGCAGTAAATGAGGGCAAGACAAAGTATATGCTGTCAACAAGAAAGGATACACAAAATCGACGAATTGGACAGAACGTCACCATAGACAGATATAACTTTGAGGTAGTACTGGACTTTGTCTACTACTCCAATATCAACTCTGACAACAACGTCTCGCCAGAAATTAAACGAAGATTTACTCTTGCAACCGCCCTCACTCAAACTACTAAGGAAAGACTTTATAAGATCATGATCATCACAGTCCTGCTCTACGGCGCTGAAGCATGGACCGTCTCAAAAGCATATGAAGAAATCCTTGGTCGATTTGAGAGGAAAATTCTTCGGTTCTGTTTGCGTTGACGGGCTTTGGAGGCGAAGATTCATTGACAGTAGCACGCACTCCTTTCGCATTTTTACATAAATACTGTCCGATGATGCCGCCTGACCATAAGCCTCAGCAAATAGTTCGTTTTTGGGCTTGCTTTGGAAGTCGGCTTCAATTATTGAACGAACTGTATTTTATGCGCTTCCAAACAAGATCATGCTTCAAAATACCTTACAACGTTCCATAAGAGATGCCCAAACCTTGAGAATGGAGACGAATCGGAATTTGGCGATGGTTTTATGAAGAGCGCGTTTATTGGACGTTTATAACGACAAAAATGTGGTCGGAGAGCTCCATAACGATTTTTTAACTGAGCAATGATTTTAGAAACAAGTTCCCACAATTAGTAAGCATTGTTCCGGCGTAATTTTATTCATGATGAAATGACAATGCATACTGGAAACAAACGCCATATTGACAAGCCAGTTGATAAATAAGAACTGTATAAAAACAACGCTGTTTAAGTCACGTGGATAACGTGTTATTTAACAATAGCCCCTAGATAATAACAATCAAACTTATTTCGTTGTTTCATATCTTGCGAGAGTCTGACAAACATTCAATAGTATAAAACTGTCATCAGACCTTTCAAACTTGCCGTTCATAATCGGCGTTGTGCGAAAGATAGAACTTTGTGCACACACAAAATAATGGGGAAGCATCATCAAAAAGACAGTAAGACTAACACTCATATTGTGCTATCTACTATAGACCGAAAAAGTCTTTGAAAATATGTTTGCCAATAGTGCGTTCAAGCAAAGATTATAAAGGCTACAGATGAAGCACTGCATACAAGAAAAATTGTTCTATGGCAGGTCGTACTGACACAGCCCGCCATATATTTTGATCTCGTTCCTCATGTGTGCCCGTACCATGAAGCTGGTGAGCAAAAGATTATGTTTTTTTGTTCTCAAGGCGTCATCTGTATGGCTTTATAATCTTTGGTTCAAGATAAGGATTTCACAAGAAGCACCTGCTTTTGACGCTTAAAATTGGCAGTATAACGAACCTGTCTATACTTATTTTCTGGCTTTGGAAAAGGCACGCTTTTAGTCCCTGAGGATCATTTGTTCCTTATAGAAAAACTATAAATGATGTACACAAACGGCGTTAGAACAAACCTCTCGCGATAAGCGTTCCACTTTTTCAAGGCTGTAATTTGTGGATACGCAATCGTCTTCGTGGATGATTTGATAATCCGTTAATTATTTCAAATTAAATTTCGGTGCTTAATTGCCAGGATTGATGATGTCCATGCTAAAGCGGGAATAAAGAATGTAAACCTTGGTTTCAAGAAATCATTGAAATAGGTGCGAAGTTTTAGTATCTCGGGGTCTTATAAAGGAATCATGGAAAGTTTATCTAGAATTGCTTAAGCAAGGTAAGTTTAACTTAATATCAGGATACCAGAGCTTGGCTTCAAGACTAAGCTTATAGATTGTAATTCGGTGTTTGTATCAATCCTCACTTAAAACAATGAGATTTGAGTTATGGCTGAAGGAATAAGATCGCAGGCGATGAAAGATTTGTTGTATATTGATGAAATAAATCGCTGAGATAGAGTCCGAAACACCACAGTACGCGAGTAGCTTTATGTAGAGCAGCTGGTTTTTCATTAGCTCTACTTCCGAGACGTGTCATGAATGCAATAATATCGGGTTAGACATTAGTATAGATGGCTATAGATGCTTATCGATTACTACGGATAGAAAGCATTAGCACTACACACTCGCGATGGAAAAAGAAAATATCCCAAGAAACATATTGTAAGCAATAAACATTTGATAAAAAAAATGTATCTCTCGCAGAAATACTTTCAGATGTAGACGTAGTGAAAATAAAATATAATCGTAATATAACAGACAATATTCACTATTTCAAGATGATTTACAAACAAATAACAAAATAAAAACATTCTCTTCTCTTCAAGCATTCGAATGCAAAATCAATACTTTCTACAAACGAAACAAATATAAGATTAAATAAAATAATTTAACAAATACAACAAATATTTATAATAAATTTATACATTTATGTATGTATGTTTTGGTTTTTTTTTTTGGAAAATATTTACAAACAGTTTAATGGAAAAGAAATGATTTAGAATTAACATCGACATAACAGTAAGGAATAAGTAAATGAATAGAATTATTTTATTTTACAGTTTTTTAGTGGTTAAACAATTTGTACAGATAAATTACCTCCTTTATCACTTGCTCGACTCTGCCGACCAGCGGCTTGTTCGATTATGTCATTTAATACCATGACATCTGGAAAAAAGATAACGGTATATTTTATTATGAAATTATAGCGATTTGAAGGGCTGATTATACCTTTCATGTCAACCACTGTTTGCGTTTGGACGGGTTCAATAAAAGGATTGTCGTGGTGTTTCACCTTTCCAGCTTCGTCTGTACAGTCTAATCCCATTTCCTAAAAATCATTAAATGAGTATGATCAATGGTCATTTCATAAAAACTAGTTTTTGGTATTGATATTTTACTAAGGCTTAAGGTTTCATTAATTGTGGTGGTCAGATAAAAGTAAACAATTTTCAGCTAGTTAGCTTATTTCTCTTTAGAGCCAAGAAATAGTTTACACAAGCCCAGCTTCTTCTTGCTAGGTTAACTTGGAAAGTACTGATTTTATTGTTTACGACCCTGCTAAACAGGGACAAGTTTGTATATGCACATGTGAAGTGAGAACATTAAACAGGGGAGGTGCATTCAAACAACTATCAGAAGCCCTAAATTGCTTCAAAGCAGATATTACAACCATCTAGGAAATACGAAGGAATGGGAGAGGCAAAAAGAGGATGAAAACCTGTGACATATACAACGGACCGTCTTATAGTGAGCGGAAACAGCGACTATTCGTATGCGGATTTGTTATAAATGCCAGACTTAGGCAAGAAGTCTTATGTTACCAAGACATTAGCGAACAAATTGCAACAATGCGCATCAAGGTCAAATTCGCCAACATAAGCCTTATATGCGCTCACGCCCCGACGGAGGAAAAAGATGATATAGCTAAAGATTGCTTCTACGAGCTCCTTGACAACAAAACATATGAGCAACTACTGAAATACGATGTTAAAATCGTCCTGGGAGATTTTAATGCAAAGGTAGGTAGAGAAGACATCTTTAGCAGTATTGAAAACACAGCCTACACGACAAAATATCAGGAAACGGACTTAGCAAATTGACTTCGCTACGGTTTCTACACCACGATATCCATCAGGGGAAAAAGCGGTCTCCAGATCAACGAACGGTTAACCAAATTGATCACATTGCGATAGACAAGAGGCACGCACTAGACAAGAGGCCCACTACCTTCTTGCAGCAAGGTAAGAATGCGGATATGCACCACTCCACAACAATCCAGAAATACTGTGAAAAAATTTAATGTCGAAAGACTGCAATCGCAAGAGACCGCCAAAACCTTCGCGCAACGCGTATCCCATAACCTCTCGATTAACACCATACACCAGCATCGAATGTGGAAGAACAATGGCAACCATGCCAACAAGCACTAAAAACTGTTTATACGAACTTATCGACAAAACTAGTTACGATATTTATCTGATGGGAAGCAGGGAAAGAGAAAATATTTAGCAAATGGTCCACAACACAATTTCCGGAAACGCACACAAACTGACATCTCTATAGCCAAAACTCTACATCAATAAGTCATTCAAACGAACTAACTAATGAACTATCCGTGAATTGGATCCTTATTGTAGCCAAAGTATGAATGATATAGAGAAATTCAATATAGTTGACATTGTCAATAAGCATCAAGAAAGATACAAAATGATGTGATATGTTTCAGCGAAGGCTAGTAATCTCCCGCTGTCAGGCCAAACGAACCATTTAACATAAGCGACAACAGCTAAAACGACCATCCACCCGGCCTAATGAATTAAGCATACCAAAGCTGCATTCCTGTAGAGCTCCACTATCGTAAGCTGACGCCAAGTATCAAGATGTCATCGCAGCATGGGCGAGTATAGAGAATGTGGTTTAAGTGTCTTCAGCAGTAAGCACGGCAAGACCAAGTATACGCTGCCAAAAAGAAGACCACACACATCGTTAGTTACAACTTTTAGGTAGTAAGGTACACTGTCTACCTGCACGCTTTTAATTTTGACAACCACATCTCGTGAGCCATCAAATAAGATTCACCCATGCTAACCGTTCCGTTGTTTCTTTGACCTAAGAATTAAAAAAGCTCCGTATTGGACGAGCCTTCGATTTCCAGCCAGACGGTAAACGCAGTAGAGTAAATGTTTGCTTTAATTGGGACGCACAAGTATAAACAGACCACAACCATGATCAAAGTGTATAACTGAAGGCAGTTAAGTAAGGCCGAACTAATTTTAGGGGCATGTTGGTTTATGACCAAGGTCGTTACTGTAACGCCACTTAGGTCAAGTTTTAGCAATGGTATGTAGTTACAAAAGTCATGAGCGCAATTTAAAATGTTGACGCAGACCAGATATGGTTGCAGATGTTTGATTACCATACTCACAAATAGGCGCGTTTTAAGACCGAACTGCAAAAATGAGAAGAGTATTCAGGATCTTCTAGAGAAGATGAAACTGAGCTCATGGTGCTCAGTTGTTTCTTTACTTGTCTCTTCAATTTAAAAATGCATATATTGACAATTATGATTAAAAAACAATTATGGAAAGGAAATATATACAAAGGATATAAAGTCACACACATTTAATAAATGTTTGTGTACTTACATAATCTCGGTGTTCTTTATGATTTGTATCCGCATAGCTTGCACCATTTGTAGCGCCTATCGATTGATTGCGTGAATTGCGATTCCGTAGTTTACTTTCTTTCGTCATTGGGCCAGCACCCATGGCAGCCATGCCACCCAAGAGATCGCCATGTGAAGTGTAGGATATTCTGGACTGATGCGAGGTATACGATGAATGTCTAGATCCTATTAACAACGAAAGTCAACACAATATTCAGAGGTAAGGATCGAACTATAACAGGATTATAAACCTACCTAAGTTACCATAATATACAGGCACAATAATTGCACCATTCTCTTCGGACATTGGGGTGACTGCATTTGAATCGTCTGCATAGGGTAAATGCTGCTGTGCATCCTGATATGTTGATAATACGAGCGGTTTTCGATCGCTGCCAGGTATGCCGAAACGACCGCGACCGTTTCGTATTGTGTACTGATGGTTGAAATTATACTTTAGAAAATTTCCATTAAAAAATCATGTATTTTCAAAGCGGCATAATATTAAAAAAAAAAAAACGTTTCTTTTAAAATGGTTTCCCTTAATTTTTTTTTCTGTTTTGTCTTGAAAGATGAGAGCAACAATACCGAACAACCATGAAATAACAAAACCAACACAAATTATGAATAAGTATTTTTAAACTTAAAATTAACCAAAAATTTAACAATAAAAATATATAAAGTAAAAAACGAAAAGAACATGACGTGATATGAGACATGAAAATGGTGCATGATATCCATATAATACGTATATAGGTTTTATATAGTTGTATAGATTGTTTTGATAACTTACGAAATAAATAACGTGATGGGTATGCTTACCTTGTGTGAACTACGTGATCCTCTTCGAATGTTAAACGGTGAACCGGGTAAGGATAAGGATGTCTAAGTACCAAAAAAATAAACAAGAAAATAATCAAATCAAATCACAGAGAAGAAACATAAAAACTATAGTCGCATGGAGAAAAATGTTAGTTTTGTAATTGTTTTTAATTTTTTGTTTTTGTTAACCCAAATAGGGTTTGAGTTAAGGTGTTTATAAAGTTAAATAATTTATTTGATTTTTTTTATGTTTTTGGAGCCAAAAGTTGTGTTTTTTTTTTTTTTAATTAAAAAGAAAAATAATTTAATTCAAACAGAAAAACTTAAACAAACGAAAAGGGGGGAAATAAAATTTAATTCAATCCTACTCAGGGGCTAAAACTCTACATTAATCTAGCAACTGGGGAAATACTTTGAATGCATTACTTTAATCAGCTTAACAGGGTTCTATCTACGAATGCGGTAATGTAACAACAATAGGAATACGGAACTAGTACGCAGCAGGTTGTCCAATTGAGTTGATAGTTTTTGATGGCTTTTCGAATTTTTCTACAACTTTGAATGAAAAAGATGACCAGTTGTTTTCGGGGGTCGTCAAATCAATTTTGGATCTTTTTTCTGAATTTGTCCATTCAAGGTATTCTGGAAAATGATTAAAACTGTGTAGCCTCTATGCTTTTATCTTATTCGATCTAATGTTTCAGAGTTTATTACTGTAATACAATGCTTTTTTCTTAAAATCAGCTGACAAAATGGAAAACTAAATTATATTCTGCACTTCTATGGAGATGCACTTTTCATTTGTTTCAATGGACCGAAGCCGAAGGGCTTAGTTAACATAAGCTTTTGTTGACAATTAGTACTAATCGTATGATCTGTCAGATCATATCGAGAGGACATACAGTGAAAAGACGTTTTAGGTGTTGCTACGGCTGGGAATGTTTCAAATGTTTTTTTCTTTTTAGAGTCTAAATTGGTAGTAGCAAAGGCAGTGAAACTTGAGAAACTCTTTTATAATGAACAAAATGCAGTTAACGTTCAGGAAAATATCAAGCTTTGCTGGATTCCTGGACTACATGTTATACCGGCAGTCCAATCTAAGAAATAGCTACAATGTGACTTCACAGGTGCGACGTAAAATACTGAACATCACCGATAATAGGTGGAATTTAGTTCCCACATATTGTAAAATATTTGATAAGTTGTAGCTAGTGTACGACAAAGCCAGAACCTACTAACAGGAAACCTGTTCCAATGCCACTGGATATACTAACTCGATACAACTTACTAAAAACATCAATTGAAAATGCATAGGTATTTGTATTGATAAATGCACGGGTCAGAATCAAATAACAAAAAATAACCTCGGAAAAAAATAGTTTTCATGACCTTAAATATGTGATTAAAACAGAGCTACCCACACAAGTTGGTATCCAAAGGGCATCACAATAAACCTACATTGACCTGAGTACCATAAAGAAAATCAAACATCACCTGTCTTTCCAACCAACGCAACGCAGTGGCTTCTGAATTAAAAAAAAGTTTACAAAATATTAATTAGGTTTCTAATTTTTTAAATGTTAATGATAAAACTTTTTTTTTTAAGATGATTGTCATTCCGTAGAAATACATATATATTATTCGTTTCAAGGATTAACCTAGCTTACTGGATGTGTTTTGATGTCTACAGATGAGAGAAGCAGTGGGGTTCCCTCCGGGTTTCCTGATTTTTGTTTGTTTTATTTTCTGAATGCTTTTCGACATTTGTAAATAAACTGAAAACGCAAACCAATTAACATACTAAACCATAAAACAAGAAGGTTACAATACGCTGTGCGGATCGTTGAATATCCCTAAAGAATGACTATCACCACATCTTGTTCAGGTAGTACTTATCTGAATCTTTTTTTGTTCGAAAAAGAAAAAAACGTTTTTCTATGGCATTTGGTGTATACAAATGGTTTTTGTAAGACAACTTTCCCATTTTTCTAAAGACGAAATGTTTAAAACTATTATCGTAACCAATGAATTGGCATCAAACGTTTTTTTTTTCGAATAAATCAAAAAAAATTACAAAATAAACGTTTTTTTACTGAAAACCTTACCAAAAAGGTTGAGTGGCAAAAATTGTTGTGAGGACGAAATATAGATATGTATTGAGATTGTTTAAATATGTTGTTCAGACACATTTTCAAAATTGCTTACGGTTTGACCAAAAACAACGTTTTTCGTTAAAGTCGGTGTGGCAGTGAACGTATTTTCAAAATTTATGCACTTTTTCGAGCAGCACGTAAAATGATAAAAAAAACAACAACAAATTTTTAGCGCAACAGACTCGTTAGTACTCAGGACTAGCTTTCTCACAACCATTTATGTGTGCGTGTGTACTTTAGGCACGATAGCGGGACTTCCTGTTTTATGCCGACTCCGAACAGCGAAGTTGACATGAGCTATTCCTGACAATTGATAATACTCAGATGATTTGTCAGATCATCACGAGAGGAGGGCCAGTGAAAAATCACTTAAGGTGTTGCTACGGCTGGGAATCGAACCCACCCCTTCTGCGCGGCAGTTCATCGCACTTACCATATCGAAAATTAGCCGGTCACGTAAAAGGATCACATATACCAAATTTCATTCTGTTAGCTCAAAATTTAGGGCCTTAAAACCGGTGACCTACAGACAGACAGACGGACATACAAACATGGCTAAATCAACACAGCTAGGTAGTAGATCGAATGAAATTACTTTAAGGTATATCTAGTTAAATTATTTCTCTATGTTACAAACTATTTATTAAAACTTATAAAATCCTATGGGATAGGGTAAATCAAAGCGTACGTGGACTTCGTTAAAATGAAAGAATTCTACATATGTTTTTTTTCTTTCAAATCAAGTGTTTTCACTCAAGAAAACACTTTCGTACGATAAACTAACAATCAGCTGTCAAGTCTGAATTTACTAAAAGAGGCTAACGTCCTGCAAGGCAGTAAGAAATAGATTATTTCGAAAACATGAATTTAGTGTTTATTTATACGGGGCTAAAGAACTTAAGCGGTGTTTGCTTGTCAACTCACAGGAGCTCTACCACATGAAGGCTAAGACTGACGTCAGAGATAGTATAACGTTTCATATATCATAGAGGCTTGTTTAGCAAAGGTTACTTTTGAAATAACTAGAGTGGAACTGAATTGTAAAATGCTTATATACAAAGCTACGACTGCTTATATGTTGACATATTGAGATCTTAACTAACTCCTGACAAATTTTGCGAGCACAAGCACCGTTTGCTCACGAATTTAGGCATCCGTTTGGTAGAATTTTCAATTAATGAAGCATGCAATCACGTCCGGTGGATTCCGTAACAATTCTTCGTCGTACAACTTTGGTAGAAATTCTGTCGAATAGCTGTCAACATTTGTTGACAGCATTATCGCGATTATTTGCGGATGATTTTAGGGAAATTTATTGATAAATCAAATTGCAATTTCTATGAAAATATCCGATTTGCAATATTTTGCATTCCTCTTGGCAATATACAATTTTATAGCGATTCTAAAGTTTCCACCTGAAAATGACATCTCTGAACGCATTTCCATGATTTCTGCAGTGCTGTAAGGCTCAACACTCTGATACACTCTGTTTCTGCTTCACAATTTTAGGTATAACTAACAATCAAAGCGCTTAAAAGTTGAAAAGGGGCTAAGCGACATTTTCAAAAATTTTACTAATTTGACTTTCATTACTCTTTTGAAAAAAAAAAAAAAAAAAAAAAAAAAAAAAAAAACAATAAAAATTATTAACACAAATTTTGTTTTATGATATTAGTAATATTTTTTTTATTGAAAAACCAAGATGTGCGAAATATATTCAGTATACAATTTTTTATACAAAAAAAATCGCTTAGCCCCTTCATCTTCTAAGCGCTTCAATCGTATGTTTAACATATGATGTTGCATAGGAAAAGAAATCCAAAGAAATCAACCCTTTTATAAGAAGAAGAGTTGCGTGGAGGGTGACTGACAGATAAAATTCCTGTTATGACATAAATAAGCGCAAAAAGAGGATTTTTTGAAATTGTTTCCGCGAAGGGTTGATTTGGGATATTTTAATCCGTTTATATGGGCGATTGTATTGCATTTGTGTACATAAAAGTACAAGTCCATAGTGCCGCAAACCAAAATGGAATTAAATAAATCAGAAATATCCACATTTAGCCATTAAAGCCATATCAGGGGTATCAAGGCAACAACGTGTTACCTCTGTTATCCACTCAACAGCTTATGAACTTAGCATTAGTTATCTAAGACATATTTTACAGCAGCCCAGGTTATTCCCCTCTATAAACATGCACTTAACTATCTGTTCAAATGAAATAGCCAGCTGCATTCCTCCCATTCAACAATTCAGCCGCAATACCCGTTACGCAATGAATGCAAATCAGTTTACCCACAAGCCTATCTTCGGACGTACGCTGAAATATAGAGATTCGTACATAAACCGAACAACACGAATGTGGAATGCTCTACCAAACTCTGTTTTTCCTTTCCATTATAACTTACAGACATTTAAAACCAATGTGCATCGGTATCTCCTTTCTTCTTATCCCTAATTTCCTTAACGCCCGCACTGTGCTAAAACATATAAAGGGTATTCATAACCCCTTGAGTGCGCGCAAATTATAAAAAAAAAAAATCTGTAATCTATTAATAGATGTGTAGTTCTACTTTTTTCTGACATCATATCTCGAACCATTGGATCAACAATTGCGTGCAGATTTTTCGAATTTGTTAAGGCCCCGTTTAGAAATATTGCATGGAAAATATGTTAAGTAGGTTAGGTTGGGTTAGGTTAGGTTGTAATGGATCTGTCGGCTTTCCTATATTTGTTATTCGTTCGCCTAATTGAACCATTTAGAACTGACTATGTAGCGAAGGAGGTTTCTGACATTGATGTTAACCAGCTCACCTAAATTGTCGTAGGAGTACTCTCCCAGATGAAGTTTCTTTTTACTGAGACAGCAGGGCAAGAGCATAGAAGGTGAGTAATACTTTCCTCCTCTTCTTCGTCTAAGCAGCTTCTGGAGAAGTCATTGCTCAGGAGGCCTAGTCTTCTTGCGTGTAGGCCTATCGGACAGTGTCCTGTTAGGACAACGATAATGGTGCTGATGTTTGATCTGTTCAGCATTGTCAAGCAGATGGAGCGCTTCTGGTTAAAGTTAGGCCAGAGTTGCTTGGATATTCGACACGTTTATCCATCTGCGGTTTGCTTTTTTGCAGTTTGATCTGAAAATTACATGTAGCGATGGGCATACCTATCTATCTACCGTCTACTGGCGGTAGAACATCGAGGGTTGTGCCCTGGTTGTGCTCATCTAGCTTGAAATTCCCTGCTAAAATGCTCCGCCATTTCGTTAAGAGACAGTCGGCATTCTTGGGCTAATTTGAATTGAACGTTAGGTAACTAGTTAGGCAATTCATTACCGAAAAAACTGTTGACGGTAAAACGGTAAAATGCCAGTAAGAATCTGAAAGTGAGAAATTTCGGTAATTTCTTCCAAAAGAGGCAGAGGAAGTGTATGACAATGTTTGAGTAGTTTAACGCTTATTCCATGTCCTACATGTAGACGTTTTGCACAAGTCAAAATAAATAAAGCACAAACGGTAAAAAAAACGCGGACGTGTGAAGAAAAATTAAAATTGTCAAACCTCTAATATCGAGAGAAAATTCACCCTTTTCAAAGAAAAGACAAATCAAAAACATTAAAATTTGATGTTTTGAAAAAAAAAAAAGGGCAACCACAAGTTAGCACTTGACTTTATTAAACCTTCTAAGATTTTTTTTACGAAAACATTTAGTTATATTATTCTGCAAATATACACAAAACAAAAAAATAATTTAATTGATTTCTGTCAAACTCCTGGGCTATCATACTTTGACAGTTTGTATGTTCTCACCAGTCATAATACTGAAGATATTTGATAAAAAAAATGACGAAACTGCATTTTTTGTTGATTTATCTCTTTAGTGCGCGTGCGGTTTTGTAAAGTATCAAATGCAATTTTTCTAAAATTTACTCGTACTGACCTATAGTGTTTGGAATTATTTTTAAATGTCGTTAAACTTTTATAAAACTTTCAGAACTATCTGTACACAAAATTCAAATAAACACATTATAAGAATATTTAGTTTGCATTTTTTTTTTCAAATTCATTAACGTCTACCTCGTATCATATTTTTTGAATTTTTTAAGTATTGAGTAGTAAACCAACCCTCTAAAACGAAAGTGATTTGCAACTATGTAAGTATTCGGTTTGAAATTTGATATTTGCTGACAAAAATAAACAAATTAGGAAAAGCACACATATTTGCACTGAATAAGCAAATATGAATCTAGAGTCTTGAAAAAGTATCCAATAGGAACTTTCTACGGAATAAATTTAGAAATGTGTCCTCACTAAATTAAATTGTAATAGAATTGAGGACATATATAGAAAATTGGAAAAGTTAAAAAAAAATAATTCAGGTTGTACATTTAAAAAAAAAAATAACACTGTTAAATGTTGCCAAGATTATAACTACTTAATTTTTTTAAGTTTATCAAAGCTAGCAGTGAAAGCTCTTTTTGGGTCACGATTAAGATACCGCTTGCATTTGTATGCGCAACTCATTTCGTTCACCATTTTGATCATTCTTGATCTACAAAGTTCAGACTTTTCAGAATCCGAAAACGTGTGGTCATTTTTATGTCATTTTGATATTTGAGTTCAACAAAAATATCTACATAGCCTTAATTTACTTAACAAAATGAACACCTTCTAAACAGAAAATTTATTAAGAAATAATCTCAAAATGAAAACAAACAAAAGAAAGTAATAAAAACAAAACCAAATTAAATACTCGTGTTTTCTTTGTATTTTAAATGTTTCTGTAAGTATTTTATTTTTTGTTACTTTAACTAGGTATATATTTTATAGTTTTGTTTGTTTTTTTTTATTTTTCTTTAAATCTTGTTATAATTATGTTAGAACAACCTACCTTTTTTCTGATGGAGCTTAAATGATTGTTAAACCTAAGTGAACTCAAGTAATTTAATTGTTTTATTGCAAAAGAAACATTTCCAACTGCATTTAAAATTTAACAATCATTTCATAGCTCATGTTACTTTTAACTCGATATTAGTATACGAAAACGTAAAAAAAAAGTTATAGAAATATGTATCTAAAAGAATTTTTGTTAACTCGAACACAACCAAAAGTAGTTCTCTAATAAAATTGCTTCTATTGAGACAAAAATTAACAAATAAAATAAATAATTATAAAAAATAAACATAACATTCAAAGTAGTGAAGAGAAAAGTTAACTTTAATCGAATTGTGTTGGTAAATTAAGAAATTGAATTTGGAAGAAGTCAACCTTTAGTTGAAGTTCTACTTAAGACGAAGAGCAGTGAATTGTTTGGTTTATAGTGTTACGTAATATGTTGTGTAATTTTATTTTATTTTTGTACGCAAATCCACTGCTCGTTATTTGTGTAAGGCAAACTAAGAAATTCTGCGCTAATGTGATATTTGTTTATGTTTTTTTTTTGATAAATATATTTGCTGCCGCGGTGTTTAAAATTAGTAAGGAACAAAATCTGCACAAACTAGGACAACAGAAAGTAAATTTAAAGAAAAAAATATTAAAAACTTAAATTAAAAAAAAGATTATCGATATATAAAATACTATTATTATTATTTTTCTTTTAATTATATTTTTTAAAATTGAAAAATTTTTTGCAGACAATAGTATAGCATGAGATTATTGCAGTTACATGTTTATACTAGTAAACATAAATATTTTCTTGTATAACATTTTTCCAAAGGATTGTTGTGACCTTTTGGCGAGTGTTAAGTACGTTTATTAATCATCATAATTTTCGTTGTAACGGGACCAATGTTGAATGTTAACCTCCTAATTGTCAAGTTTTTTTCTGCATTTCATTCGACATTTCTAAATGTCAAACTAACTCAATTTGAACCATGGAAAGATAGACAGCAACTCGTTAAAATTTTCAAGCTTATAAGAAAATGGGCGTTCAAATCAAAATGCAAATCGTGCACTGCGTGATTTTTCGGTCAATTTAACCGTTCAAATGTGCGTACAATCGGGTCTGCAGGAGATGTGAAAACAGCAGTGCATGCTAGTACAGCTCGTACTGCAGAAAATATTGTTGCTGTTCTCGATAGTGTGGCTGAAGAGCCGTCCACCTCAACTCGTCATCGTGCCCAACAATTGCACTTCTCACGCTCGTCGTTGATGATCATTATGCATAAAGACTTGCATTTACACGCTTACAAGGTGCAATTGACTCAAGAACTAAAGCCTCTTGACCATTTCAAGCGTCGTCAATGGTCAGAATAGTGGCAAGAAATGGCAACAGTGGATTATCAATTTTCGAAGAAAATCATCTTCAGTGATGAGTCACATTTTCACCTCAGTAGATTCGTCAATAAGCAGAATTGCCACATTTAGGCAAAGAGTGACTGTTTGGTGCGGTTTGTAGGCGCGGTATCATCGGGCCGTATTTTTTCCAAAATGAGGCCGGTCAGGCAGTATCTGTGAATGGTTTTCGCTATCCTGAGGTGAGAACGAACTTTTTATGGACCGAATTGGAAGATATGGATGTGGACGATATGTGGTTTCAACAGGACGGGGTCACTTGCCACACAGCTAACGAAACAATTTCAATGGCCGTGTTATCTGATGTGTAGCGATGTCAATTGGCCACCAAGATCATTTGATTTGAAACCGTTGGACTTCTTTCTTTGGGGTTATTTGAAAGAAAAGGTGTACGTAGATAAGCCAGCAACAATTCAAGAGCTAAAGGATGAGATAATTCGGCACATTAGCGGCATAGAACCTCAATTATGCCTCAGCGTCATCGAAAATTTGGACCATCGGGTAGAGGTCCATTTGGCCGATATTATAATTGAACCATACTAATAATATCAAAATGACGACTATTTCCTAAATAATTTGTGTTTTATTCAAAATCAACATAGGCCCTTAAAATTTAACCACCCAAAAATTTAGGTCTTTTAATATGATATTATACATCCGGGAAGAAGTCATCAAGGTATTGTCATTAAGGAAATTCAGGGCAAACAGAGGATGAGAAACTGTGAAATTTAGTACGGTAAGTCAATGCCCATTATATAAAATAGGCATGTTTTGTTTAGTTTCCACAGATGTAAATTCAATAATTTCATGAAATAAATCTTGAAAAATGCAATATTATTTTTCTGGTATGTTTGGTATTTGTATAGCCTGACACAGTTGTGTTTTTCATCGATTTCAATTGAGTCGTGCACGTGCAATATTACAACTTTTCTGATATAAACATGTACTCACTTTTTTTTTATTTACAGAAAATAAATATGTTGGTTGCAGAAAGACATCCAATTCAACAAAGAACATATTTTAATCCAGAAATTTGGATAAATCTGACCTTAATACATACCGGCGATGAGAGGCTTGCACGCGACGCATTGTGCCCAAAATACATTCTAGAAGAAGAGATGTGCGCATTATATATATTTTATTGCCTTTTGATTTCTTTTTAAACCATTTCAGTCCATTTGGTAATAAAGACAACACATGAATTCATTGAAGAATTCAAATTTTTAGGTGAACTTTATTTTTTTTTGCGGAAATCCCGGTTTGTGCGTTATAGTAGTTTGTATTCATACTATAAGTAACAGCTCAATAGTTATGGAATATATATATATATATATATATATATAGCTTGAATCAGCCCAAAACAATGAAAGGTTTAATATAACTAATATTTAAAAACTGTAAAAGCAAGTGGTGGGAGCACGACTCGATCGTAGAACTTGCTGCTTGCGCACTCTAAGAACTCTGAATACTGAATTTGGAGGAAATCAGTGATGACATTCGTGTGCTAGAAACAAGTGTCTTTCGTTGAGCCGTTAAGTCTCCAATTGTGTGCACATTGAACCACCGAATTTGTAGGAAACTTTGTTCCAAATGACTCAGAGATTAACTGTTCACTCAAACAATGGAACGTACTAAAATTGAGTGCAATTAAACAGCCTCTCAAAGAAAATGTGAAATTGTATTTTAAATTGTTAAATTATTACAAACGTCATAATCAATAAAAACAATTTGATATTTATTTTATTTTCCGTTTTTTCGGTTTTTCATATTTTACCTAGTTAAGTCGTTGATTTCTGGATTAATTACCACAAACTTTTTGTCGAATTTTTAAATGACCTTATTTGGGTATATGAAAATATAGAAATAAGCAAGGCGACGCACTGTCATGTGACTTCTTTCAACTAATTCTTGAGAGGATTATGCTAAATCAAAGCCAACACCAGAACCACAATCTTACATAAGTGAGTGTAACTACTATCATTCGCCGAAGATGTTGACATCATTGGTCGGGCTCAATGATGTAACGCCCACGCAACGAAATTTGGTTATGCTAAAAAACAACATCGACGAATTGGACAGGAACTTTGTCTACCTCGACTGTTAACTATGACAACAACATCTGGTCAGAGATAAAACGATGAGTTATTCCTGCAAACCGCTTTTTCCTTGGACTATGAAGGTGGTAATTTAGTAAAGGTTGATTTTTTAGGAGTTAAGTTTTTTAGGTTAGCAGCACTGGTTAGTAATGGCGTCCAAACGTCATCTGTCAAAGTAAAAAGTTTTCAGTTACTCCGCCATTTAATCATGGAAAGACTTACAAACGAGCATCGATTGCAAATTATTGAAATTAATTATCAAAATTCGTGCTATGTGAAAAATGTGCAACGTTTGTTACGACGTCATAATCGTCATAATCGACCTGGTGAATCAACAATCCGTGCTGTTAACACCAAATTTGCACAAATTTGCTTTGTTGGACATTAAACCATCGACTCGCATGCGTACAGCGCGTACCAAAGAGAATATTACAGTCGTAGCTTCCAATATTAACCCGGGGTCTCCACGAGCAATATTTCATAGAATAAAATGTGGCATTCTATGGAAATTGCTTGTGAAAAATTAATTTTTATGTATTGCTCAGTCAATTGCTTTCTATGGATAGTATGTTATGGGCTGTCGTTTTGTTTGAAATTGTAAGATTGCTTGAGATAGTAAGCAATGGAAATGCACACCCAACATTTCATAGCATTCAATCATAATTTATTTCTATGAAAAGTGACAGATTGTAAGCTATCAAATATTGGAGACGCGATGTAATGAAGATCGTGAAATGTCAATTCGGCGCCGTTCTCAGCAATTGGGCATGTGTTGCTCAACCACATGGAAAATTTTACGTGTCGATTTGGGTTTGAAAACCTATAAAATTCGACTTGTGCAAGAATTGAAGCCGAATGACCTAACACACGTCTAATTTTGGTGAATGGGCCTTAAAGCAGCTCCATAAAAATCCGCTGTTTTATCGAAAAATTGTGTTCACGTAAATAAGCAAAACTGGCGCATCTGGGGTGATGAACTGCCACACGGCATACAAGAATTACCGATGCATCCCGAAAAACGACAGTTTGGTGTGGTTTTTAAGCTGGAGGCATCTTCCGTTCATTTTTCTTCAATGACGACCTTGGAAGAAACGTTACCGTCAACCGATATCGAGCCATGATAGTCGACTTTTTTTGGCCCCAGTTGGCTGAGTTGAACTTGGTTGACATGTGGTTTCATCAAGAAGGTGCCACATGCCACACAGCTCGTGAAACAATGGAAATGTTGAAGTATGAATTTGGTGAGCAGCTTGTCTCTCGAAATGACCGCCAAGATCAGGCAATTTAACGCTTCTTGATTATTTCTTGTGGGTTATGTTAAGTCGTTAGTCTATGTGGACAAGCCGAATACGATTCAAGCCTTACAGGATAATATAATACGCGTAGTTCGTGGAATACAGGGGAAATGCTCGAAAAAGTTACGCAAGTTTCGGAGCCGCGGACAACATTTACATGAAGTTGTCTTTAAAACGTAAATTTAAAAGGCCTATTTATCGATTACAATACAAATTTATTCGATTTATTCGATTAAAAAAGACACGCTTAAAAAATCACCCTTTAGTAAAGTCCTCTCTCGGACCACTTAGGAGATCCTCTATATGACCATGATCAATGCGCAGAAACAGAAAAAATCCTTGCTCTGTTTGAGCGTAAAGTTATTCGGT
Organism: Rhingia rostrata; assembly: GCA_949824845.1. NCBI lineage: Eukaryota > Metazoa > Arthropoda > Insecta > Diptera > Syrphidae > Rhingia > Rhingia rostrata. The sequence goes on from OX463755.1 coordinate 119,339,168, forward strand.
AGATCATCGGTCCCGTTTGCTTTGACGGGAATTGGAGGCGAAGATTTAACTACTAATTATAAGAGCTGTATAAGAACACAGACCAGGTCGAAAATATTTGCATTGGACGTTTAAGATGGCTGGCACATGTAGTGCAAATGAATACCAATACTCCGGCCCGCAGAGTCTTCGGTATCCGGCCAGACTTTGAACGCAGTACAGGAAGATCTCTCCTCAAGTGGCGTGCACAAGTAAAAACCAGCCTCAACCAATTGTAAGTGCCCAACTGGAGGCAGTAACCTAAGGACCGGGGTAATTGGAGAAGCATGTTGGTTGAAGCCTAGGTTTATTCCGGTCTGTAGCGCCATTTACGTAAGAAAGTAAGAAATATAGTATGACCATACTTACATTGGAATGCAGAAGCATGTCATGCATATGGCCTACGTATTGATTAATGTATGTCGAATCTCATCACCTGTATGTGAAATAGCTAGTGGATTACGCAGTAATTCCTTTACTGATTTTTTTATTTATTTAAAATGTAACTCAATCTTTTTCCCCATGAAGATGCATATCAAATGCACATCAAACAATTTTGACATCACAATGAAGGTCAACGTTTTGGAAGCTGCTTTTTTTTAGGTTACATAATTATTACATCTTACTGCCTAAAAAATGGAGTTTTGGTATAAAGTGAACGTTGGAAAACGTGAACTAATTAAAACCGAAGGTATTCACGTTTTTGAAATTGTTCATGTTTTAGAATGTAACGTTTTGTGAGTACAATTCTATTATTTCCGTACTGTCTTTCTAATGCTGTTAAAATAAAACACGTTTTCTCCCATTTTTAGAGAACATTTTTACTTATTCTTTTTTTAAATTCAAAGGGCTTATTTAACAAAAAAATCTGCAAGTTTTTGAATCAGAAATTTTTTTCTTCGCTTTTTTCATAACCGACAATTTAAGCCTGTGTGTGTGTCTGAAGCATTTATGTATCACTGCATGAAACCAATGATTATAAAGTTTTCAATGAAAAAAAGTTTTCAGAACAAGCCAAACTCATCTGCATTAAATAATTAATCATTGACTGTGTAATTTCTGCAGTTTGTCTTTTTATTTTAATTTAAAATAAATGAAGCTGCGATGATAGCTTCTCACCAGTTAGTTTTAGAAGTCGAATGCTATATCGTTTTTTAAAACCACTTAACCATTCATCACTTAACAAAAACCACCTTTGATTTTTTATATTTTTTAATGTAAATCTTTAGCTTTTTCTTTCAGCGTTAGTCCACTTACATCAAATTTTTTTGTTTTGCATTCGAATGAACCGCTTGTAAAGACATTTTTCCATTTTTGTCAGATCCAAAGATCATAATGTCTTCCGGTCAAGACTATGTATTTTTAACACATTTTTAACATTAAATAATCTTTCTTTTTAAAAAAAATATGGTCGCTAAGTCTACACTAAATATTTTTTTGATAAATTTGTTACGCTTTCTTTTTAAACTTAAGCTTTGTTTAAGGTTAAACATTTTTGAACCGAAAAAATGACACACGTTGGTCAAGACGAATTTGGCAAGAGAAAAACAGTATGTAACAGAATAAAAGGATGAAATCAATACGAACACGTATTTACATGTGGTACCAAATGCACGCAAACAACAATTTGTCAATATTATGAGATTCCCAAATACTATGCATTTTGAGTATAATGCGACATTTCAATAAATTTTTATGTTTTTTTTTTTCATGTTTCAGAGCTCTTAGATTTGTTCACGTTTTAAAGTAGTCAATGAAAGAAATACAGTGTTCACGTTTTGGGGTAGTTCAAGTTTTGGGTAGTTCACGTGTCTAATACGTTTGATTTTGAAGTTATGAATATGAAAATTTTCATGTTTTAAGGTACACACCCTGATTATGTTTGAAGTCTGTTTTTGATACTGGAACCCAAACTGCTCAATCGTTTTGGCACTGTTTTTTTTTTTATCCAAACGCGTTATAATACATAATCAAGAACAGCAACTTAAATTTAAATAAAAATCGGTGTGGTTTGGTTGTGACAAATACAAAGGGTACATTTTGATAAGCAGTCGCACAAGTGTTAACACTGTCTCGAAAATAGCACTTAGCACTACTGCCAAAATGTACCTACTTATACCAATAATTCTTATGATTTCTTATTCTTATGATTTCATCGGATTACTTTTTAAATTTATGATTAAGAGATTTTTTTTCTGTAATTCTTATTAAGTTTCTAGATTTAATCCTGAAAGTTGCTTTTGCACTCTATAAAATGAGAAAGGTGTGAATATATATTAAGGTAAGGATAAGTAATCCATTCATAAAAATTTCCAGGGTTTTCTATGGTAATACCTTATATATTGGCGAACTTTCAAACATAGGTGAGATATAATGCAACACACATTATACATTTAGAATAATATTAATATTATAATAATATTTTGTTTTATAACAACCATATAGATTTGCAGAATCTTTAGTGCGAAAACTGATAGCAAAAACATTGTCAAAATTATCACATCGCGTCAATATATCGTGAAATAAAGGCCGAAAACATAGAAAATGTTGAATCAGATAATAATCCATTATCACACGGCAGGTTTTTTTTTAATTAAGCAACAACCGTTAGTAAATGGAACCCATTTTAAGGTTTCATTTTTTTTAATAAAGCAACAACTGTTACTAAATATTTAATAATGTTTTTTGTTAGGCCATTTTAAAATGTAACCAACTCTTAAGTTATTCCTTAAATTTAATAAATGAATGTTTAAAAGTACAACTGTACCTATAACATTGCTAAAAAGTATTAAAATATCCTTTGACATAATGGTTAAAAAAGATTCACAAAGTTCAATGTTACTGGAATGTTTCCTTTGATTTTTTTTTTTAATTTTTAGTTGCGACACGAGCTACTTTGGCATAATAAGGGGTTGATATATCGCATTCTTAACGTACACAAAAGTTCATTGTATAGAAGTATTCTAGACAAATTTAGTTTATCTCATAGTTTTAAATTGCGAACAAATTAAAAAGTTTTAAGAAACATAACCAAAAAATAAAAAAAAACAAAATTATTTTACCCTCATATTTCCTCAACTTAACTCAAATTACTTGGGAGCTTCACCACATACGAGTACAACGACAGGAAAGTAGAGAAGACAAATTTTCTACCATGCAAAACACGAACACAAGAAATTAAAGGATTCACAAAAAAAATAAAAAAAAATCTTTTAAAGCTGGCAGAGCATTGTTAAGAAGACATTCTGATATACAATCTTGCATTCTCGTTCACATTCTCATCTAAGGACATTCCAAGAAATACTCAATTACATAGCGGAGCTTAAATGAAAACAACTAACCAAAACAACGAATAAAAACTAAACGGAATGGAATAACCCAAAAACAAATTATAAAAAAGTATAAAAACAAAATATAATAAAAAAAAAGAAATTAGAATCGAAAGAGACAACGACTTGAAAGCACATAGCCAGCTCATACTTACCGTGCTCACTTTACGAACTTTGGTGGCTGTAGGTGCTGTAGTAGGTGCTGGTGGTCTTTGTATAACGCTCACCGACTCCGATTCCACTTCAACGCTACGTATTGACATTTTCTCCTTGTTGTTGTCATCGTTGCCCTTCTCGCCGCCAACGAACAGCTCGTAGCTAATACACGAGTACGTTGGACTTTTGACTAGCCCAGGATGCATTGCCGCCTCAGCAGCATCGGCCGCAGCCTGAGCGGCAGCATTTGCACGCTCCTCGAGTTTGGCAGCTTTCGCTGCGGCAGCTTCTTCGGCTTCCTACAAGTATAAAAAGTTGAATGAGTGAATGAGTCACGGGGGGGTGGGGGCGCCCGGGGTGTGATTGATATGAAATTCAATGTATGTGAATATACCCTTATAGCCTCCTCTTCGGCAGCCTCCTCTTCTTCGGCCTTCTTTTGCAATTCGTCATAAGACATGGCAACAATAGCCAAAATCAAATTCACGAGATAAAACGAACCTAAAAAGATGATCACGATGAAGAAGAGCATATGCCAGGGGCCAGCCGCTCTCAACACCAGTTGATATAAATTTTCCCAATAATCTTGGGTCATTAGACGAAATGCCGACAGGAATGCCCAGCCAAATGAATCGAAACTGGTGTAGCCGTAATTGGGATTATCACCGAAGCCCTGAAGACATACGTAGTCATCCAAACATTGTCTGCAAAATGATTAAATAGAGAGAGAAAGAGAGAGAGAAAGAAGAGAGAGAGAGAGTGTGTGTTTTTTTGTGGTTGGTTGTAAAACATGAAGCAAACATCAAGCTGTCAAACAAGCTATGTAACATACCCAGCTCCAGAGATGTTACCACAAAGCGGATACGATAGGCCATCATTGGTGAACCAATTCGAAGCATTCCGATTGTGGTAATCCCAATTTTCATCGGTCAAATTCCCCCATGAGCCGTCTAAGGGGAATTTCTTAATGCACTTTTGTGTTAGAACACCCATATAGATTTGCAGACCCATCAGTGCGAAAACTGATAGCGAAAACATTGTCAAAATTATCACATCGCGTAGATTTTTAACCGATTCGATGACAGCGCCAACAATGGTCTTCAAGCCTTAAAAGTCACAAAGCCAGATAGGGATTTTGTTGTCATTAGTTTGGGATTATTTTATTTTGTATGCGTGAGAGAATTGGAAGCCATTGTTAATTGCAATTTGGAATATTTACCTGGCACAATGGCTACTGTTTTAAGAGCTCGCAATACCCTAAACGTTCTCAAGGCAGCGAGATTACCTAAATCTATACCCATCGTCACATAGCTATTAAAGAGGATCAAAAATACAATTTAAAACAGATTTTCCTTTAATGAACAGTTTTAAGAAGCGGTGTTTAAAATGAAGCTGGTGGTACAAAACAAAATTAATCAAAACGAAAAAAACCAAAAATTTAAAATTGGTTGTCAAAATGATATTGAACACATAAATCAAAAATACAGTGACAGTTGATTCAACAAATTTGATGTTGATGTTTCGAACTTTGGACAAGAGTAACGGACGCACACATGTTTCGAATGGTATTGAATGTTTCCTATGTTTCATAATGTTTTGTATTGTTCATTCGTATTCGATAAGAGTGTCGAGCTATAAAAAGAATTCGATTCGACTGTAGTACATACTACCAAGTGAAGGATTTAGGTTTGTACCTGTTGTCCGTAGCCATTACATTTACGGCATCTTTTCGGAGAACACAACAAAGCAGAGAACCAATAAGGCGCAGCGGATTGTATTTTATTCACAAATTTGGTTGAAAAAGTTGGTGCATGCACAAAATGGGACTTTATGCGAATCGCAACCGGCGATAAATGTGAGAACAATACCACGAAATTTAGGCAACAATGGTAAATTTTGAACACCTGACATGTTGTTATCGACAATGGGTGGTGTACCCAAATGCCTTCAAGTTTCCAATGAAAGCTCTCTAAATGTTCATAGAACTCTGGTCGACGTTGGGACTTAAAGAAATCGATTCCGTCTAGTTTAAGACGAATTTGATGATATGTCGAATGCCATTTTTAATGCGACATTGACTGTAGATGGCTGAACGTATTTTTTAAGTCGAATTTACGAATCCGGCACGATCAAAGAACTAGGCTGTGTTACTTATTAATACAAAATTCATAAACATTATTTAAGTTGAAGTAAAGCTGGTCCTCAACTAACAAACTTAGCTACCATCATCCAGAAACTCTAATTTTTGGTTGAGATCGTTTTCTTTTTGTTCGCGACGCTACTACTAAGAACCTATGGCATTGGAGGAAATACGTTCTTCTAATAGGCGAACGCGCAGTTCGAGTTTCTCGATCCATCAATCCCTCCACGGAGTCGAAGCATTGGATTAAATGTGCAAAACATGTCCTAGCAATCAAAATTCCCAAGCTCGTAGTTTTTACTAGGATTACATAGTTGCGACTCATTCGTCAAACATAAAAACTACACCAACGATTTTTTGAAGTATTTTTCCCTCGAAACGGTTGAGAATAGCTCTGACCGCTTTGTGAAAAATGCAGGAGAGCCAGAGAAAAATCAATTATTATTATATTGCTACGGCTGGGAATTGAACAAAGACATTCTGTTTGGCATTTCATCGCACTAACGCACTGTTTGGCATTTCATCGCACGAACCAACACTTTTTTTTTACCAACAAACTGATCGGCCCTTATCAGTGTGGTTTTAGGCCAGTAAAGTCCACAACCGATGAAATTTTCATACTTCGGGAGATCATGGAAAAAATCCCAAGAAGTTTAAATCGATACCCACCACCAATTCATCGATTTCAAAGCCGCATACGACAGCATTTATAGAGACGAACTATACAGAGTCATGTCTAGTTTTAATATACCGCCCAAACTAGTCCGTTTGTGTAGGATGACGATTGAGAATTCTCGCTGCTCTGTCAGGGTCGGAAACGACCTCACCGACACGTTTGATACCAAAAATTTAGGCAAGGCGATACGCTGTCATGTGACTTCTTCAGTTTGATTCTTGAGCGGGTTGTGCAAAACTCCCGAGCAATTTTCCAAAAATCGGTGCTACTACCTGCATACGCCGAGGATATTGACATCATTGGTAGGACTCAACGTGATGTCACGTTTGCTAGTATAGAGAAAGAAGCGGTGAAAATGGGTTTAACAGTAAATGAGGGCAAGACGAAGTATATGCTGTCAACACGAATCGACGAATTGGACAGAACGTCACCATTGACGTGTTACTTTGAGGTAGTACGGGACTTTGTCTATCTCAGCTCCGCTATTAACTCTGACAATAACATCTCGTCAGAAATCAAACGAAGAATTACTCTTGCCAATCGCTGTTTCTTCGGGCTAAGAAGGCAATTTATTCACTCGAACTACTAAGCGGATCCTATATAAGACCCTGATCATCCCAGTCCTGCTCTACGGTGCTGAAGCATGGACCGTCTAAAAAGCGGATGAAAAAATCGTTGGTCGATTTGAAAAAAAAAATTCATCAAAGAATCCTCGGTCCCGTTTGCGTTGATGGGCTATGGAGACGAATATTCAACCAGGAAATATACGAGCTGTACAGCGACATGCCCCTGGTCGAAAAAACTCCGCATTGGAAGTTTAAGAAGGCTAGGACATGTAGAACGAATGGACACCAATACTCCGGCTCGCAGAGTCTTCGATTCCCAGCTAGGATACATTAGAGGAAGACCTCGCCTTAAGTGGCGCGCACAGGTGGAAACCGACCTCAACCAACTTAAAGTGTCCAACTGAAGTTAGCTAAGGACCGGGCTAATTGGAGAGGCATGTTGGTTGATGCCCAGGTTCATTCCGGACTGTAGCGCCACTTAACAAACAAACTCATGCCACTCAGCACGTACTTCTTGAGCTTGTTGTTCTGATATTTTGTATCATCTGCTATATCTATATATCTGCTCGTCGAGGAAGCTGACATATTGTTTGACTCGAGACTAAACCATTTTCTATAATTAGTACAACCGTTGTGCGATTTTTGAACTTCTATTATGTTGTCAATAAATTAACTTAAATTGCAGTAGTTTGCCGGTTAGACATGAAGAATTCAATATAAAAGCGGACCAGCTGGAGCGATACACTCCCCAAGAACGCGGAATAATCGAAGTGGACGATTTTGCGACCAAAATCATATTGAGCGATGAGGCTCATTTTCACCTCAGAGGATCGCTTATGGGGCACCGAAAATCCACGAGTAATGCACGAGGAACCATTACACCCGCTCAACGTACAGTGGACGGTACGAGCTATAGGGCCATGTTAACCGAGTAACAACATCGGCTGACTTCTTTTGGCCCACCTGTTATTTTATGTATTGACAAAGAAAATATATCTGTTTAAAATTTAAGCGGCTTTTCGCTTTAAAAAAAAAAACACTAAAACTGAAGATCACTTTTACTACCGAATACATTTCAGGATACATTTCCAACTTAAAACTCATGTTTTGCTCAACGTTACATAGATTTGATTTTATCAACTGTCATCACTCGTGTTGATAGCATAGGGATATTCGATTCCTAACGCCTGAATTTTGACGTATGTTGTGTCAACATCGCGTTGCATCAAAAACGATGCATTTCTGAATTTACGTTTTATATGCTACATCCAAACTTCATCTTTTGGACAAGTGTGTTGAAAGTTTTCTATTTAAAACTGGAACTAGAAATAGAATAGCAAAGTGGTTTTGATTTGTTCTCAACATTATATGTATATGGATGTTTACATTCTGTTATATATGTTTGCTTTGCGATTTTGATTTAATTGTAATGCGAAATTTCATAAAAAAAATCAATCGGTATTTTACCACTGCGAGCTTTGCACTCCAGCCAAAAGTATATATTACCTTTCAAAAAAATTATATTAAAACCACCCCTGATTTTATACTTAGTATGAATTATTTTGTTTTCGCGCCAGTTTTTTTTTTAATTTTTTGATATAATAACCGCGTTTGACTGTCATATTCAATTTCAGACATCCTCACACTCACACCCTATAAACTCGATGCGAATCTAATTTAATACGATCCACCATGCTTTTTAAAATCGGTATTCAGTCAGTTTTATTGGTTGGTTTGAAAAATAAATAGGTAAGACCACGTATTCAGTTTTTTTTTTGGGGAATTAATGCAAGCTCTGACACAGATAGGGCGCTATGAGCGTTGTTAAAAAATTCTATGATGGTTTATTTTTCTCCTAGATTACTCCTAGTATACCACTGCCATAGCTGACTCTCAGGGGATAACATATTGTATATTTTTCGATCTCTCGTATATCGTAAAATGTAGAACAAGTTATTACCTGAAAAGTCCAGGCAGAGCTACATTTAAATATAATTCAACAGGTTCCATGCACGCCTCTGTCACAGACCAGATACAATCGGATGTCTAATTAAACATTACACGCGGCTTGTGACAACGAAAAAGCAACCTCAATCCTCAATGTGCTGCATGTGTTTCTGTTTTTCTCAAGTTCGCAATCCCTGTGTGTTGCCTCGTCAGATGAGAGAATATTGTCCTCAGAGAATATATGTCATATAAACATGTTTCTGTCAAAAACAACAAAAAGCTGACATGTTGAAATAAGTTCATTTGTCATTGTTTGTTATAGATGTATCTCAGCTGAATAGGACGATGAAATTTGAAAACCTACAACTATCCGTTTGAAATGCTATGTCCTGTCATTGTTGCGCGGTGTATACCTACATTCCGTTTTTTTTTATGTGAATTATGTCCTATCGATCGGGGCTTACACACTTACAGTCTGCTACAAGTAGTAAAGAAATTCAACATGAAACAATCTGACAAACAGAAGGAAATAGTAGCAAAATGAGGATATTAAGGCGAAGCCTCATTTGTTGATTTGGCTACTTAAATATTCATGTCAATGAGGACGCGAAAACAGAGCCAGTAGGTGTTACTTTTGTCTCAATTCCGGTGGTGTAGAAAAACGCGCCTAAAATTGTTTTTTTTTTTTTTTTTGCAAACATCATCCACAGCATGTTCCCTCTAAAGCCATTCGGTTAGGATCAAGGCGCAGCTTTGTAACTCTGTAATCTAAAATATTAAATCTTATATTGTTTAGTGAAAATTTTAAATGAAATAAATGTGCATACAGAGTGTATACATGCGGGGAAAGGCGGAATGATTTCAAAAGGCATCCCCGAAAAAGAATGAAAACAAAAAAAACACACCCACTGTGTCCTCCTTGCTTTTTTACGAGAGGACATAACTTACTCACAAACAATTAAGAGACGTGAATCTTTATTTATTTATTTTTGAAAATATGCTTTGGGATAGGTACGAAGGTGAATATCGAATCGAATACGAATATGTTATCATTTTGAATTAGAGAAAGAAATAATTGCGATGAATGGGTGGTGTGTTTGTTTTGTGTGTGCAAAGGATCGGGGAAACAAATTGTGTGCGCTGAAAAATGTTAATTCCTCCTTTTTAAATTTTTTTTATACACATTTGAGAAAGAGAGAGAGTAAGAAAACCAAAACGCCTATAATATGAAACGATTAGTTTTTGTTGTTGCTTATAAAATGTACAACTACCAATTACTATGTTCCAAAAATACTATGAAATACATTTATATATACGAGTATATTGAGTAAATGTAAATATTTAATCCAATGTTCTACGGATTACAATTATACGAACTAGAATAGAAAGGTTTGTTTCTTTTTTTGTAAAGGAGTGAAACAGGTTTTGGGAGGTGAATAGTAACTATACATTGAAATAGACTGATTATATGGGAAGTATGGCAAAAAAAAAGAAAAATAAATTCTTTAAAATAAAATTTACTATTATATAAATAATTAAATGTTTTACGATATATGGATTAACAGTTTACTGTAAAAATATTAAATGAAAATTGTATTGTAAACGCAAAATAAAATTTGTAAAAACCAAAATTAAAAACCATATAAAACTCACGCTAAAGCTATTACTACGAAGTCCAGCCAATTCCATGCATCTCTAAGATACGTAAACGGGCATAAAATGAAACCTCGTGCCATCACTTTAACAGCTGATTCAAATGTGTAGATTCCGGTGAATATCACCCTAAAAACGAATTGTTGAATTTTTTTTGTGGTTTGTTTTTTTTCCAGTTTTTTTTTTATAAAATTTTTAGATTTTGTAAATTTGTTGTTTCGTTTTTTTTTTAAGAAAGAGAAGGATAAGCAAATAATAAATGGTTTTTTAATAGATAAGAAAGCATTTTAAAAATAGTAATCCTAAAATATAATTTTTTTTGTACATAAATATTGCTTAACGATATAAACACAAATAGCTAGGGGCTGTATTTAACTTTCGAAGATGAACAAATTGAATTTTTAAAACTGAAAAATTTACATTATAGGTATAAGTGTTTCGATTCACATGATTTTACTGCTGTTTTTGAGTTGTGTTTTTAATTTTACATTGAGTATAAAGAATGTATTTTTTTTATATAAATTATTTCTATTTTTAAGTGTTTCTTTTTTTTTAACGCTTTTATTTTTATGAATACAATTTTAATCGATTTCGAATTTATTTCGTGGAAGCTTTATTTTTGGATTTAGTTGATCTTTATCATGCAGACAATTTTACTTATTTTGTAGATTCAGTTTGTTGTTGATATTAAAGAAATTATAGTTAATAGAATCGACTTGTTGGAAGAAAGTGGACACTTGGCAGAACTGTAAACCAAGATGGTCGATGATATACATTATGTCGTTTATGTTCCAGATCGATGTTGTGTGGACGCATTTTGTTTTAAATTAGTATCCTCGAGCGTAAAATGCCTTAACAAGTCCTCCTTGTGATTAACTTTATTGAAATACTCGGAATCGTTAGCTGAATGGATCTCCCAATGTCTGTTCCTAGTTTTCGAATTTGATATACATCAAACCATTCTTAAACGAAAAGAATGGTATTGTCATGAAAATGATTAACATATGATTTTAACATACGATAAGAAGATTTCCGCAATTCCGTCCTAAATCGCTGCATAATTTCGTTTAATCAAAATATTTGAAGTTTTTTTTTTGGCTACAATTCTAGGCCAATTTTATTTGTTTTAGCCATTCTACTAAAGGTACCTACTGTGCATATAACGGTTTTGAGAGACTTTTGCGTTTGGAAAAAGTTATCAAAAAAAGGGTGGTTTTAATGGCCGATGTTGAATGTAAGCCACACCTAAACGTAAAGTTGTCTTTCTGCATTTTATTTGACATTTCTCAATTTCAGACTAACTCAATTTGAACCATGGAAAGATACACAATCGAGCAACGCGTTAAAGTTATTCATATTCAGGCTTATTATGAAAATGGGCGTTCAAATCAAAATGCATATCGTGCACTTCGTGATTTTTTCGGTCAGCTTAATCGTCCAAATGTGCGTACAATCTGAAAAATCGTGCAAAAATTTGAGCAAACCGGGTGGGTATGTAGGAGATATGAAAACACCAGTGCATGCTCGTACAGCTCGTACTGCGGAAAATATTGCTGCTGTTCGCGGTAGCGTGACTGAAGAGCCGTCCACCTTAACTCGTCGTCGTGCCCAACAATTGCACCTCTCACGCTTGTCGTTGATGAACATTATGCATCAAGACTTGCATTTACACGCTTACAAGGTGCAATTGACTCAAGAACTAAAGCCTCTTGACCATTTGAAGAGTCGTCAATGTCGGTGGCAAGAAATGCCAACAGTGGATGATCAATTTTCGAAGAAAATCATCTTCACTGATGAGTGACATTTTCACCTCAGTGGATTCGTCAATAAGCAGAATTGCCGCATTTAGGCGAATGATAATCCAAGAGTGATTGTCGAAAAACCAATGCACCCACAAAGCGTGACTATTTGGTGCCGTTTATGGGCTGGCGGCATCATCGGGCCGTATTTCTACAAAATAAAGACGGCCAGACAATTACTGTGAATGGTGTTCCCAATCGTGAGATGATAACGAACTTTTTATGGCCCGAATTGGAAGGTATGGAAGTGGACGATATGTGGTTTCAACAGGACGGTGCCACTTGCCACACAGCTAACAAAACAATGGCTCTTTTGCGCGACAAATTCAATGGCTGTGTTATCTCACGTAGTGGCAATGTCAATTGACCGCCAAGATCATGTGATTTGACACCGTTGGACTTCTTTCTTTGGGATTATTTGAAAGAAAAGGTGTACGTCGATAAGCCAGCAACAATTCAAGAGCTAAAGGATGAGATAATTCGGCACATTAACGGCACAGAACCTCAATTATGCCTTGGGGTCATCAAAAATTCGGACCATCGGAAGGAGGCCTGCCGCCGAGATCGCGGCGGCCATTTGGCCGATATTATGCACATTGGTTTGAGCAGGAATTTATCAATCCTACTTGGCTCACGCATAAAAAAAATTGCTAATAGGCCGTTATTTTATTTTGGTTTGCGATTCCATATATTTAAAGTCACATATAAATGTATTACTTCTTGATAGAATGACAACAACTTCACAATAAAGTCGTTTACATGTTGCGTTGAATTTTTGTTTACAATTTTGACATACAACTATGTGCACTAGAAAAAAAAACCTTCCATTTAGATCTCATTTCATGTTCACTTTTTCCTGAAGCCGATACATAAGAGAAACTTCCATCGAGTGGCTGATTTCCATTGCTTTTTCGTGCTAAATCAATTTTATTTTATTTTGTTTGTTAAGTTAAAATTTTGAGCTGCGATACAGAAGAGAATGAGTACACGATGACTTTAAAACAGATAAGGAAAAAATTTCCCAACAGACATTGCCAGGGGCTGCCCCCCTTAAGAGCTAGAATCGTTGTTACACCTAACTCAACCACTAATATACGATAATAATTGTACCGCTTTGCACAGTGACTTTGTTCCAATCTATATACTCTCTTCTATATGAAATCTGGGGAATAAAATCCCAGCATACCGAAGACAGAGACAAAACTGGAACAAAGGACAGAAAAAACAAAAACAAAATGTGTGTCTCCTCAAAACCAAGACCTCAGTGGCGCAAGTGGTAGGCACTTGGCTCCCTAGGCACAGGGTTACAAGTTAGGGAATAAAAATTGTTTTAAATAATCATGCAGATAACTGAACGTTCAATTAGCGTCACTAGGAATCTGATGAGGACACTTGGTAATGTCAGAAACAGCAAAAATTGTGTCGTCTGTAACAAGTTGTTGTTTTAATTTCGATCATTCAATTTAAGAGTATTTTGGTGGTCCGTTTTTGATCCTGCGTATGTTCACAATCGTTCATGTTCATGCCCGACGACTGAGTTATACCCTTTTTTATTAACAATAGGTACCTACCGGAGTTAGACGAAGGAAGTTTGATGGAAAACGCACATTAGTGAACGCGGATAAAGCAGTTCTTTGTTAGTACGACGTTGATAAATGTTCCCACACTCTTGCGTATTTCACACATTTGTTTAGAAGAAAAGAACTTAGAGAGTTCAAAATGGTCAAGTGAATAAAATTAATGACCCTTTTTTGTTTTAACAATTGCTTGCAGGAATCTAATATTTTAAACTTTTTCGAAAATGTTAACAAGTATCCAAGATTATATATAAAGCTTTCATGAGAAAAATCTCATCTTTCTTGTTCTATTGCCATCCACCATTTTTTGTACGATGACGTCCTCGCCCGCCTCGGTCCCCAAAAAAGAAATGACCTCCAAATAGATAACCAAATCAAAATATTCTCTTTTTAAAAAGTACGATTATATTTTGGGTTCGGTGCGATAAATATCAATATCATACATGACCTTTCAATCGAATGGGTCAGATTATTCATTGTCCAGATCAACTTGAACTGTATCTTGTTCATTCGATGGTCTCTAGGCTTAGTGAAAAAAACAACTACTCCTCTAACTCATTTTATGTTTGAATTTTTGGTTCTAAAGAAAAATTCGATAGAAAAATGTTAAAAAGGGAAGGCTATGTCCTCATCTGAATAAACAAACCACGATAAGGAGAATATTAATAAAGCAAAACAGCGGCCCCAACGCCAATTAATGTGATCGGTATTGAAGACTACAACATGTTACATACCTTGATAAAATCGTTACCATTATCAGGCTATTTTAACTTCACTTTAAAAAGAAAAATACATGAAAAGTTTCCGTAGAAGACCCAAAAAGTTACTGTCTATTGTCTCGCATACTAAAAACAGATCAAATAGATTTCTGGAATGCCCTTACGTGTTGTAGCCAGAGGGTTACATGCGTCGTGCTTAAAGGATGACATAGTCAGCGATCTGAAAAACAGTTATAGATGCCGTTAGCATTGTCAAGTGAGACAAACAGCAAAAACAGGGTGAAGCAAATATAATAAAACGTGGTCTGCGATTATTTATACTCACTTTCGATACAACACAAAGTTTTTAAAAAATATATGAAATCAAAACAGTTCTTAATATTGTTATAAAAATCGAACCCATGCGTAAGGATTCAAAGGCGAGTTCAAGCGCTGCCAAGGATATAATAAAATCCATTGTCAAAAAAGCCGCGAAAAACTCCTGCTATTTGCATTAATTGTAAAGGCGATCATCCCAAAAGTTTTCGCGGCTGCGAAGTAGCTTAAGAATTGCACAAAAGTCGGGCGAAAGTTACTAGTAAAATTTCACAGAAAGAAAGCCTAACATTTCAACTAAACTTATGTCAAAGCCAAAACAGGCAACAAAAGGAAAAACAAAATTAAGAAACAAAATAAACTAATACCTCGGCCATCAGAAATACGATCGGATATTGTACATCCAAAACCAAATAAACAAACTTATGCTCAAGCTAGAGTATCCGATCAAATATCTCACCTGACCCCGTTTCCAACGTTTTTTCGATTATTCTTCCAAAACTTGAGGAACAAAGCGAAACGAAGAAACATATTTTCGACAGGCTAGTAAAGCTTGAAAATAGTATTCACAACAGATGTAATCCACCTTCAACATGAATAGATTTCTTAAAATTCTTACTTGAAATGCCAATGGTTGTTGGCATAAACTTGGAGAACTTGAATTGTTTATGAAGGAAAAAGATATCGACATCTGTTTACTATCCAAAACTCACTCAAAGAGTAATTCTCAATTAAAGATTAAAGGTTATCTTGATTAACATGTTCTACATCCATCAAATAAGGCTGGAGGTGAAGTATCACAATATTTAAAAGAGTGTATCGATCATTCGATTGATTTTAAGTTAGAAGTTGAAACAAGAAAAGTTTGCCCTATACAAGTCAAAAGCAGACAATCCTTTCTGAAGATATCTTCTATTTACTGCCCACCACGAACACTTTGAAAACTTGCTTAATTCCCTTGGACAGGGTTTTGTCATCGGAGGGGATTTTAATGCAAAACATACATTCTGGGGATCTACATTCATATCACAGAAAGGTAGGATGCTTTACGTTGTGGGCAGAAAGTACAATACCGATTTTTTTTCTACGGAAAATAACAGATTTTATCGATTTTTCATTGGAAAAGGTCTGCCATCCATTTGTATCAAAGTTAAAGAATGCTTTGATATTTTTTCTGATCATTCTCCGGTCATTCTAACAACTAGCATGTCACTCATTAGAAATGAAAACCCACCCAAACTAACAAACGCGAAAACCAACGTGAAAGGCTTCAAAAACGATATTGATAATAATATTCGACTGGGTGCAACGCTTAGATCCCCATTGGAATACGAAGTCGCGGTTAACTCCTTTGTCGATACCGTTCAAAAAGCGGCATGGAATAGTTTTCACCAGCAAAGCAAAACAAAAAGAGCCTTAGTCATATCAAGTACCCACGGGAAATAAATGGTTTTGCTAGACAAAAAAGAAAAGCTCGTGGAAGAAACGCCATTGAAATCAGTTGTGTAACTTGATATCAAATTTGATTAACAATTTTGAAAACCGTTCAGTAGAAACTTATCTGCAAAGCCTACCCGCTGGAAAAGAATCCAATTATTCACTTGGGAAAGCTATTGAGTCATAAAACGGCCAAAAAACGCTGTGCCACCAGTTAGGGTAACTCAAGATTCTTGGGCAAAAAGCGATAAAGAAAAAGCTGACGTTTTCGCCACACATCTTGAGGAAACATTTTAGCCCTTTGATTTAGTAAGATATGCATGTATTGCCGAGCTTAAACGGGAAATACATAAACTAAAGCCTTAAACGGCTCCATACCAAGGCAGTGGAAATTCGCGGAAGTGATTATGGTTCTCAAACCAGGAAAATCACGGAATGAAATAAAAAAAAAGATTTTTGGTTTTTAAAAGCCTAATTAAGGATTCATACAACAGATATCCAAAGTAAACATATCCGATGATTTATTTTAAATTCTAGATAAGTATTTGAACGACCCACAAAACAAACATTTTCAGCACAGAATCACAAAAAAACTCACTTTGTTTTAGATCTAAGAAAAACCGTTATCATTTAAATGCTACTATGTAAAACGAGAATCGTGTTACTTTTAATAACGGCGGATATTTAGGTGTCGAATACTTTCATTCTTTATTCTTAATTTGACAATGGACAAGTAGTTGGTTGGGTTGTTTAATTCTTTTATACAGCGTTCTTATTTTTCCAATCGCTTTTTGTCATGACTATCGTTAATTTATGTATTCAATAAATTAAACATTAAGTAACTTAGTATTAACTACCTTAACTATTAAGTGAATGAATTATTTGTAATACGAGTGCCCAGATTATAATTTTTAGCAATTTTACAATAAAAGTATCAAACATGTATACGTTCCAGCTGAGACAAGCCGCTCCCAAATGTCAAAGTAATCTCTTAATCTGTTCAAAGGTATCAGTAATCACGACTATAGCGAAGTAATAATTGGTGTAATGTGTCCACTTTCATCAAACTATCCGAATTCTGTTGTCTAAAAATCCCTCTACTGCTTGCTTATGGTTCTTTGTTACAAACTCCTTTGTGTAGGTATTGTCTATTTTGTCAATTGTCGATTCCATTTTATATTCCAAGCCATTTTTTTTTTAAATTCACCTCTGATGGCATCATTTTTAGCAGACCGTGCCAATGGCCTTCAAACTTCAAACACAGACGACTCAACTTATTCGTCGTCATCGATCGTTGGCATAGGTATCGTTTAAGCATTGTTGTCTATGCATAGCGTTGCGCGGCCTCATCCATTTCAAGCCCAAATCCCTTTCAAAACGAAATCATAAAGTTAACCTACTTTTCGTCCAACTTTTCAGTCTATATTTAGATCCATGCATAGGTTCAAAGTCAAGATAAACTGTGTATCCTGTATGTAATAATGATACGCCTCATGTCTTCAGAGTACACGAACAGCACAACACTGGCTATACATTTGACACAAATCCCTGCAAGTGCACTTGATGCGTGCACTAATTGCAAGACCGTGCTTGGTTAGGTATGATGTTGCACATATTTTGCCGCCAAGTTCACAGCATCCTCTATGGCTGTCATTATGCTAACACTGAAGGATTCTGTGAATCTGTGGTGCGCTGTGTGCAATGTACTTAAAAGCGCATTTATTCACACTTTGGATGATTCTCTGATCATTATCATAACACGTATTCGGCAATAAAATAGCAAATAGTATCTGTGCATCTTCCGTGCAGTTGGATGTGAGTTTGAGGATGTGTGACTTTTCGGTGAATGGTGCGATTTACTCGAGATAGGCACGAGAGTATGTCACTTGGTGAAGAGTTAGCCTTTTGTTTTCGTTTTGTTTTGAGAGACATCTTTTCGGGGCTAAGAAGAATTAGGGCGGTTTATTCTGATACCAAATCTACGTCGATTTTGATATCAGCTAAAAAAATGACGTTACTTTTGTTATTGTGTAGGTGGTAGGTCCTTTAGAGCTTCAATTTGCTTTCAACAACTTCTAGAACTTCTAGTGTTCACTTACTTTTCTATTTTTATAAATAAAGTTTCTAATGGCTAGAAGGGGTTTTCTTTTTGTATATACAAAACATACATATGTGGTTGATAATGCTTTCTTTTTGTCTTTTTTTTATTATGATATGTATGTATTAGTTTACGAAATTTTTACATGGGGAATTTTACACTTTTGCTACTTCAAAAACTTTAAAATGATGACGAAATAGGAAATTGGTTACAATTTTTTTATTTTGTAAATATATTATGTAAACACTATTGTAAAGAATTAAGCAACTAGATTAATTTACAAAATTTGGAATAAAAATGGTTCTACCATGTGTTTTAGTGTGATTTCGAATTTATCATTCGACAACATTATACGCAGTACAGAGGAGGGGGTATAGCTATAGGTAGGTGTATGTATAGGCAGTTTGTATGATTTTTTTTGAACACGAGTCTTAAAGAGGTGGTCAATGAATTGCCGACGACATCAAACAATCAACAAATAAATTTTTAATATTTAAATATTCCTTAAAATGAAGAAAGACGACTTTTGTACGTGAGAAGCTCTTTTGATGATATGAATCCACCCACTGCTAAAGACTAAAAAGGATGCGAAATTTCTTTGTCTGATAAGAAAGTCGTTATACCAGAAACCTGAAAAGTAAAAAAATTTATCAATGATATCACCTTACTGGAGGCTAATTTTGAAAAGGTTTCCAGCAAGTTAAACTCTTATTCGAAAAAGTCGTCAGTGTTGTTTTAATGAGGAGGAATTAATTGGTAAATCTACGTTTTGCACTTATGAGCGTATTTAAGGACGAGGTAAGGGTTGAACTTATTGTTAACCTCTCAATTATTGTTTTGAACTAATGAAATGCCTTCGAAAGGAAGGATTTAATTGGTAATCATGCTGACCAAAAAAAAGGACGACGATATTCGTATCTGCACCTATAATGTCATGAGAATATAGCCGATCAACTAGCGGATGTCCCAAGCAGTTTCGAAGCAGACATTACTGCCACCCAAGAAATACGATGGGAATTACGAGACAAAAAGGGGACCAAGGACTGCGACATTCCATTACCATAAGATGGACGTAATTCTGAGTAGAATCAGCGACCATTCGGATAGGGCAAGAAGTTTTATGTTTAGGCAACTAACATTTCCCGTCAATACCAAATTCGTCCGCATTTGATGTGCTGGCTCCGTCCGCCACCAAAAAAATCCTGGTTTGAAGAAAAATGTGTGCCAGATCCACAAAAAAGGGACAAACTGAACCACGTCAAATAGAAACCGACTACGAACAACCTGCTTATCAGGATTCATGGATTTCAACAAAATGTTACATTTTCATGTTTTTTTGTGTGCATACCTACATTGTTCTTGTTATTAAGAAGATTATAAAAACAAGGTGGGCCAAAAGAGATCACCCTATTGGAAAATGCACTTATCTGTTCTGTTTTGATATTTGTAGACTAGACAGATGTAGAACACAAGTGAACAAGCCATGGAGCGATACACTCCCGAAGAACGCGGAATAACCGAAGTGGAAGATTTTTCGACTAAAATCAAAATGAGCGATGAGGATTATTTCCAATTCAGCGGTTACGTGAACAAGCAATACTATCGCTTTTGAGGCATCGAAGTAATGTACGAGGAGGCATTACGACCGCTCAAAGTTATTGCATGGTGCGCTGTTCACGCTGGAGGAGTCAAGGGGCCATTTTTTTTCGAGAACGCCGCTGGTCAAACGCTGCGCGCTATAGGGCCATGTTAACCGATTTTTTTTTTGCCGCAATTGGACAAATTAGGACTGGAGGACATGTGGTTCCAACAGGACGGAGCACAAAACGGCACAAACTGCGCGAGTCACAACCCATATTCTGAAGGCCAAACAACATCGGATGACTTCTTTTGGCCCACCCTGTACTATAAAAAAAAACTCCCAAGTTATCATCAAGCTCACAATTTTTGCAAATCTGTGCAGCTATTTATTGTTTATACGCCGACGATACTGATACTACTCTCTTGTCGAACTGAATGAAATGTCTAAAAAAAAGGAGCACACAACATCGGTGGAATAGATAGAATGTCGCAATCGACAGTCTAGCTCGGCTTCGCCATAAACTCTAACAGCTAGTCAGAAATATAACAACAGCGGGGCTGAATATTTAGAAATGAAGTCTTTACTCGAACTGCTTTAGGGATTTTATATAAGGCCCAAATCATGCCTTTACAGTTTTCAGTCGTCTAGACTGAACAATTATTTGGAAAACCATAGTTTACGTTGACCGAAAGTAGAAGATTCAACAACGAACTTTTCCACAACTATGTGTGTGCACATTCCGGTTTCCAGCTCAACCAGAAATCAGTTCATTTTCTCCATTCTCCGACTATTGAAAAGCATGCTTAATTTATTTTGTAAGTCCGATCTGTTCCAAGATAACAATGAATTAATAATACAACAAAAGGATACGCCACACGCTACAACAAGGATGAAATACAATAAGAAGAAATGGCAAAGGAGAGAACACGCAGCACACTTTTCAGAAAAAAAGCAAGAGTATATAGATTGGCGACACTACTGAAATCCACGTAGACACGGTCGTGTCTAATCTGATTACAGACACATACTACGTTTTTCCTTAGAAAATATTTTCTCCCATGGAATAAGCGTTTTGACCACGAAGACTAAGTTCACTCATACAAGAACAAATAAGTTTTTTCTGTAAAATCACCCTTACCCATCTGTATCCCCTGAATTTATCTGTCAATGCGTAAATTTGTTTTTCTGTATTTCTGTAATCGTTGTTTTTATAAAGCAAATCTACTGTTATATGGTTAATTACTAAAATATTAATTTAATCTTTATCGAAACACAACACTACAATAGATCATCTATAAACTATTTTCTACACGTACTAAGTATAATTTATTATTAATTTACAACTAACACAAATTTAAGATTATATTTTTGCTACAATTGTTTTTATAAACATTTTCTATTTCTATTTTAAATACAAGTACAATTAAAATATTATACTATTCTCAATTTGTTTATATATATTTTTTTTGTATAAATCTAGGTGTTTATATAGAATATATCTTCATTTATATATTTAATAAAACCAAACGATAAACCATAATTCAAATTAAAATAACAAAAATCCCAATAAAACCAAACTGATGGCGCTATAATTTAAATACTTTCTTTTT
Source organism: Rhingia rostrata (assembly GCA_949824845.1). NCBI lineage: Eukaryota > Metazoa > Arthropoda > Insecta > Diptera > Syrphidae > Rhingia > Rhingia rostrata. The sequence continues at coordinate 119,360,790 of OX463755.1, forward strand.
GGTGAAATATATGTATGCGTTTGAAAAATATCCCAAAACAATGTACAGGGATAGGGAGTTATGATTCATGAATGAATGTGATTTAAAATTCAAATCAAACATTCGAATCAAACAAAACTATACACAAATTTTACAATTTCACACTTTTAATAGTGGCAAACTTTAAAAAAAACTTTCAAAAATTATATACTTTTGTAGAACGAAAAAAAATTAATTAATCTTCTACGCACAAAGTTTATATAGAAAAGCATTTGTTTACCTTGAAAATTAAAGTTATAAGTAACGATATATATTGGTTTGTTTTATTTTAATAACAATTTTCTGCATTTTTGACATATACATAAATACTTTTTTGTTGTTATTATAATTTCTTGCAGGATTATGGTTTAAGTTATATATTAAAAAAAAGTGTTAACAATCAAAATATTTCCTAAAACAAATTTTATATAATTATTTTTTTTAAATAAAAAAAAAGTTTTTAAACACATTTTTTCGGTTGTTTTAATAACAATTTAAAGAAGAAGTTTAGAAAAAGAAACGAGAAACAAAAAGAAAGAAAAAATATATTGCATATATAGAGGGGTACTCACTCAGTTGATTCGACCGTTGGTGTCGTCGGCATTATCATCAATATACAGTTAACAAGAATAGTTGTAATAATGAATAATGAAAATAACGGATGTACTAAAATATAAATGGCTACACGACGTATTGGGTTGAACGGATCGAGCAACCACATTGCTTTTGATGCAGAAAAGCGAAAAATATCTTTTCCTTTGCTTACTACTACAAATGTCTGGAAATAGTAAAAGAAAATAAACTTAAGTAATAATGAGAAAATAAAAAAAATATTAAAGAGAAATTATATTGGGAACTTGTTGATTACTGGGCGGCATCAGCAGTATTTATACCCTAACCAATAGGGGTATATTAGTTTCGATACAAAGTTTGTAAAAGATAAATAATTTATCTAGATATAGCTTTAAGTATATTGATCGACTCAGAATCAATAGCTGAGTCGATTTAGCCATGTCTGTCCGTCCATCCGTCCGTTCGTCACCAGTTTTTGGGCCTCAAATTTTGAGCTAGAATGATGAAATTTGGTACACGTGTTTATTGTTGCTTCAAGCAGAACAAGTGTGAACATTTTTGAAATCCGCCCACTGCCACGCCTCCTTTTTAGAAAAAGGTAGTTTTTTTGAGGGCGTTTTCAGTAAAAAAAAAACTTTTTCGATAAAATTTAAAGCATTTAGAAAAAAAATTTATGCAAAATTATTGGTTATGGTAATATAAACATTTCTTCTATTTATCATTTTGACCCGCGTCCACTTTTTAGAGGCGTTTTCATACAAAAACCATTTGAATGCACTACCTCATAGCATACCCAGGCGAAAAACGTTGATTGTAGCCTTCTCATATTTTTTATTAAAGATTTATCTAAACCAAATTGTCTACAAAATGTGTGTTCGGTTAAATAAAAACAAATTTTTGGCGAAACAAGCTCGTTAATACCCAGTGCCGAACTTTTTCACAACCATTCATGTGTGAATGTGTACTTCTTGCACGATGGCGGGACCTTCTGCTTTGTGCCGACTCCGAACGGCGAATTTAAGATTAGCTTTTCTTGACAATTGATACATACTACCAAAGATTATAGAACTACATAGAGTGCGCATCTCATACAATGAAAATTTTCTATGTGGGGTACTGACATTGATACCCCAGTGTTCACATTGCTACCCCAGCCGAGACCCCAGCATCAAACAACAGCATAGCCGACGCATACGATCGACGAATATTCCCCTTCGCACTGACCGCCCGTGTCTGAAGCGGCTGTAACATTTTTTGCTGTGATGCGTACTCTATGTAGTTCTATACTCTTTGATACTACTCAGATGATTTGACAGATCATCACGTGAGGAGGGCCAGTGAAAAATCATTTAGGTGTTGCTACGGCTGGGAATCGAACCCAGACCTTCTGCGCTTCTGATCCCGTGGAGTGAAGTTAAAACGTAATAATAATACATGAAGATGAAGGGTGACATTTTGAAAAAGTTTTTTACCTATAACTCTTTTAATAAAAACAATAATAATAAACAGATATTTTGAAGTAAACAAAACTCAAGACAGTTTTGCAAAAACCTAACCTGCTTCAAACACGATGCAGACCATGTTTACCCACTTTTGGCAACAAAAATCGGAATTGGAACGTCACATTTTGATTTTACTTATTTTTTAAGGAGTACCCTGCCAACTCAGAAGCCCACTAGTGAATTTTTCGGGAAGTGCCCATATTTTATGGACATCCCTCTGAATTTTCGCTTAGTTTTGGTAAGTGAAAAGCACACGGACAGTAAAAACGTAGATAGACTTCAAACTGTTCCCAAACGACGATCGACTCGAGTTACTTTTTGCAGCAATTCAATTTTATTGATTCTTATCAAAAGGTTATTGTGAAAATCTAACATAGGGCAAGTTATTGCGCACATTGACGAATTTAAATTCACATCACCAACGAAGTTGGGCGGAGATCTTTTCATCCCTGGTCACTCTACGCTTTCTTAGTTGGGAATCCAAAAGAGAAAAAAAAGAGGCTATAGTTTGTTGTGTGAATCGTTTAATATCCACATTCAATAAAAATAAACAGCCCTAAAATATGGGCGTGGTTCCAAACGTCAAATACATCGTTTTTTTTTTTAAATATCTTACAGCATAGAAGGGCGAGTTTAAGATGGATAGCAAAACTAAACATGACCCTGTATAATTTTTCTCTATAAGGATCTGAACAAGGGTTATGATTTGATCTTTTATGGCCCTAAACCATACTGATAATGGCGGACAAGGTTTGGGTGAACCGGATATTGGCTTTTCATTGAGGGACGGGCAAACAATGTTGAGGTTCTTCAGGCAAACATTCATACGAAAGCATTCCTGGCTCTGTATAGTTCGTCTCTATAAATGCTGTAGTATGTGGCTTTGAATAGGTGGTGGGTATCGATTTGGACTTCTTGGGATTTTCTAGGATCTGCCGGAGTGTGAAAATTTGATCGGTTGTGGAATTTCCTGGCCTAAAAACACACTGATAAAGGCCGATCAGGTTGTTGGTAAACGGTTTCAGGCGTTCACATATTATGGCAGATAGGATCATGAAGGCGATGATGAGGAGACTTATACCTCTGTAGTTGGGGTAGTTTAAAGGGCAAACGATGCTGGATTCCACTCTTGAGGCGTACTTTCTTCCGACCAGATTTGTCTTATAAGTTGGTGGATTTTCATTACCAAATCATCTCCGCCTGATACGTAAAGTTCAGCGGGGAGGCCGTAACTTCCGGCAGCATTAGTATGCTTAAGTTTAGACATTGCTATCCTCACTTCATTCAAATCTTCGCGACTGTTGTCAAGAAATCACACTCGTAGTTGAACGATTTCCATCAAGTAAAGTTAGAATAACCTGAGTTTTGACAATCTAAATAACCCGCAAAGTTACGTCTTGTTTTCGGGGTTAAACAAGTACTAACAAAACATCTGCGGGCGACTTGCCATTCGTTTTTTTAAACATGTTTGCATTTTACATCATTTTGTATCAACCCTTTTCTGAAGTACGTTTCTAAGTATTGCTACTCAAAATATTTGAACAACAATAAGGAAAAAACTGTGCATCTTGTGAATCTTGTAGTTTTCTCCTTCGTCATCTTATATTTAGTCAAAACTACAAACACGAACTTTCAACATCATCTACTGCTGCACAAGCAAAAAAAAATAGAACACAAAAAAAACTAGCACGTATAAAGGACATCCGTATCGATCGCGTTGCAGTCCTTTTTGTTGATTCAACTAGTTTTGTGTGTGTGTAAAAGTTGTGTACGGCTACATGTGTTTATATAATTTCAACTGCAACAACTAGGTAGATACCATTATTGGAATTTATTGAAAAAAAGAATCATTTTGAAACAAACATTTGTAAAAGAACATAACACTTATATTGCGTACTATTTTCTCAACCGAATGCGTTAATTATTTTAAAGGATTTGTGGATTTTAAGTATCCAACGTAACATTTTCCTTCTTTCCCGTTGGTGCTGATAGCGCCCTCATACATTCAAAAGGTTTTAGCTTGCGTGTTCCAACAACTAACAACGCAAAACATTTTGTTTTATTAGTAAATGGCTTTGAATCGATAAAGTAGATTTTTACTATCCATAAGATGTTCCTTTTTTTGTTTTTCCACTTATTTTGGAATTTCTAAAAGACAAAGACACTTTGGACGAATATTAATACAAAATGTACGCCGCCCAGAGCTCCACAAGAAATGGGGATTGCCATAAAACGACATGTGAAATATGAACATAAAAAGTTAAACACAGAAAAAAAATACTCACCAGTATATTTGAGTAGAATGGATCAATATCCTCGAGAGGAGTGGAGGCCAATTCCGGCGGGAAGCTGCCCTGCAGTCGAACAGGTATGGGCACACCCTGTTCAAGTGTAGGATCCGGTTGTGGACCTTCATCCTCGTCCTCGTCATCATATCGGATCTAATATTTATTTGTACGTGAAGCAAGTGTCGAGGCGGCGAAATAGGAAAATAAAATAAATATTAGCAAATATTTCATTTAAAAAAAAATATTACAACAAAAAATAATTGTTTTTAAATATAAATTTTGTTATATAGTCTAATAGTTGAATTTTGTTTACGAATTTGTTAGTTCTACGTATTTTGTTCCAAATCGGTCTTTTTTTTAAGAATTCAAGAAAACTAAAATGAAATAAAACAGCAAAAGGCTTGCTATTTTTTTAGATCTAGGTAAATCGTTCTAAATGAAAGAGAAATTTAACAAAAAAAATCTTAAAAAGGACACAACTAAAGATTTGTATTTATTTGTTGTTGTATTTACCAAATATTAAGGCCAGTGAATACTCATGATTTTTGCATTAACATATTTAAATTGTGATGAAATAAACAAATAAATAAACAGAAGTGGAAGCGTGTGAAATGCATCATGCCGGTAAACTCAAATAGTTTTATTGCACTTAAGCATGTAAAGTTAAGTGGGGCAAAATCGTTTGAGTTAAACTTTAATATTTACAAAGACACATTTGACAATTTAAAACAAATTTAGGTGGGATGAAATAGAAACACGTCACACAAATATAAATCTTATAATTTTAACTTTAAGGGGTTGTTCCACTTAAGACTTGTTAACATTAACTGCAATAGTTATGAAAAACGTTCTCGTATACATATTTTTTTGTTTTTAAAATACTGAAAACAATTTTAACAAAAAAAACATCACTTAGCAAAGTTATTTAACAGGACTTTTAAGGGATGTGTATAAATTAAATTTATAGATATACAAGGTGGGACAAAAGAGATAACCCTATTGAAAGATGCTTATTTTTGCAAATGGCCGCCAATGTCAAATCTGTTTTGACATTTGAGGACTAGACAGATGTAGCATGCAAGCCATGGTTCGATACACTCCCCAAGAAGGCGAAATAATCGTGTCTATTTTGTTGCGTAACAGTTCGTCTGTAGTGTTGGCGCATCGCGAATTCCGTCGCCGATCCCCGGCCGTCCGACACCGACTGCGCAAACACTGTGCCGTTTGGCCACCAACCTTGAAGATTATGGGACCCACACTAGACTATGCCGAGAGTGGCCGGCCCCGGAGCGCCCGTAGTGCCGAGAATATCGTCGCTGTTGGAAGCCGAGGAAGTCGAGCTGTCGCCGGAAACATCGACCAGACTCCGTGCCACGAAATTAGCCATCAGCCGGTCTTCCCTAAGGCCAACAGACTTGCGCATGTTTCCGTCAAAGTCCAGTCCGTGCATCAGCTGCTGCCTGTCGACCGCCAAACACGTGTAACCAAAATCATAATGAGCGATGAGGCTCATTTCCACCTCAGCGGGTACGTGAACAAGCAAAACTATCGCTTCTGGGGCACCGAAAATCCACGAGCAATGCACGAGGAGCCATTACACCCACTCAAAGTTAGCAATAGGGCCATGTTAACCGACTTTTTTCTGCCACAATTGACGAATTAGGGCTTGAGGACATGTCGTTCCAAAAGGACGGAGCAACGGCACACACTGCGCGAGCCACAACCGATATTCTGAAAGCGGCGACAACATCGGATGACTTCTTTTGGCCCAACTGTTACATATATGTATATATGTGTGAACATATGCACATATGAACACTCATAGCCATATTGAATGTGGCATTGTTTGTTTTGCTTTGAAGAATAATAGGCCAGTTCCGCATGAGCTGTCTAGAAATCATGTGATCTAAGAGTCTAGTTTTCTTTCGGATTGGGTAGGTGTAACCAGGGGTCGATCTCAAGAAAGGCACATTGATAGCGCACCAGAATCTCAACCAAACTATTTAATTTGGATGAAACACAAACGGCTGAATAATATTCTGAAGCAATCGAAAGCTTATGTCAAAATTTTTCGTTAAATTTTCTTCAGTACTGTCAATTGCTCAAGTTGCCCATAATAGACTTTTGCGAATGGAAGCATGGAAGTCGTTTTGCCAAACGAAATTTCGTTGCTTATAAAATTCAAATTGAAGTGAAATATCCAACTTTTGTATAAAAGAACAAAAGAAAGAGACAGAGCGAATGAATTCGCTTCATCGCAACTGAGCAATAATAGACGAAAAATGAACGAATCGAAGCGAAAAGCTATTATGGTCGTACAATACAAATTGCATATGTTCGCACAGTTACGGAAGTGGTCGTCCTCAACCATCTTCATTTATCAAACCCACCATTTTATAGACGGTGTTGAACAGAAACGAAACGTAGGGCTGCTGCTGGGCATAAACTCTTTTTTGTCGGGTAAATAAGAGAACCGATTTATGCATAATCAACGTATTAGCAAAGAGTATACAACGAACTATACAGAGTGCGCATCTCATACAAAGAAAATTTCATATGTGGGGTACTGATATTGATTCCCCAGTGTTCATATTGCCAGCATCAAACAACAGCATAGCCACCGCATACGATCGACGAAATTTTCCCTTCGGCTACAACATTTTAAGCTGTGAAGCGTACTTTATGTAGTTCTATACTCTTTGGTTTTGGTAAACTTTGGTCACAAGAAATTATATCATCATCTTCTTATATACGCTCACCACAAATGCAAAGATCTTAGAAATCTTCAATCGCCTTTTCGTTGTAGTATGCGCCTTGTAAATAAAAACTTTAGATCATTACTGCCCGACTGTTCACGAGTTTCCTAAGGATTTCTTAATGATCAGGTCATGCCTGAAGAGACTTGTAGGTCATTGGGAACTTATCGTGATTCAAGATATTTCATAAGCTGATGGTTTATTACCTTAGATATAAGAGAGGTAAGTACAATTGGTAGGTATTAGGTATAGGTAGATAAAAAGAATTGCCTTTTCTATGAAAGGGCTGGACAAATGCAGTTTTCCATCTATAGTCCTGACGGTAATAGTTTTCCCAGTGTAAAAGAACACCTCTTCAGAATTATAGCGGTAGATGCCCATACCATATGGACAAGGCGATTTGTGTATATCAAGATTATTATTCGAACTCTTGCAATTATACGAAAGAGAATTGATTCCACAGAATGTTCTACGTTCTCAATTTCAGGAGTAGACTGAGCACAACCTGTAACCGTTGAACAGGCTGCAAAATGAGCAGCGAACATTGGGAAAACTCTTGATTAAGACTCTGTACATTGATCGGTAAAATGAGTATTCTAAACATACGTAACTAATGTATTAATAAGTCACTGGACTCTCGAGCACCCTAATGACTTAGCAAATTGAAATCAATTGACAAACATTAATCGAACAAAATATTAAGTCGTACAAAAATAAAAGTCCCTTCCAAGTTAACATTTCCGTGATCGCCCGTTCGCTACTACTCCATTACCGTTGTTACTTTTTGGTAGCTATTCGATATATAACAATCTGCTTAGAGTCATTGGAACTCATTACCAAAACTATGTGCTGCGTTTCAGGCAAGCCTGGTCACGTCCTCAAATAGCCTAATGGTAATCGTGGCGTGTGCCTAATATTTACCCCAAACGATATAGCACAACAAGCAGCTGCAATTGTCCGAAAATGCCCTTTAATTATTTACACTGTAAATTGTCCACAGATAATACGTTAAACATTTATTTACACATACTTTGTTGTTGGCTTTTTGAAATACACTATGTACGAGCATATAATAATGCAAGCATACAAGCACAAGGCTTTCAGAGATGTCCAAGGTGATACTGCCAGGAAGTTACGAGTCGTTTACTAATTACAAAAGTGGTGGGGATTGTCCCGGTTGTGCTTTTTCCCATGTCCCATGAGCGCCTACACATTTCGGGACATCTTTTTGCAGTACACAGTCATTACGGTGAGTAGTTGACCTAATGATTCGATTCTAGGACGAAAATTATAACCATGTTGGGTATTTTTTTTCTTTTTTTCGAGTGACAGGTTTATATAGGTTTACATAGCTTGTGGCAATAATTATATTTCCCAGGTGGCTATGGGTGGGAAGTGCGTTTATTTAAGGGCAACACATTAAACCCAAACACGCAATGGAGTTATTTGTAAGAAAAAATATAAAAAAATGGATAAGTGCCTGGGTATTCAAGTTATTTAATAACATTGCGACGCTGTGGGGACCAATATAAAAAGTTGAACATTTTATTTATTTTTTATGGAAAAGTGTCATCATTCCTTTGAAATATGAAAATAGACATGAGATAGTTGTGCGTACGCGACATTGATGTTTTATCCGTAATTAAATAATATTTATAGTTACGTGTATGAATATTTGAAATACAATTTAAGATTTTATAATTAGACTAGAGGAGTATATAATCAAATTTAGTCGACCTGGTTCGTTAGAGGTTCTCTTTGTATGCAATCATACCGGTTATTTCATTATTGGTTATCGGGTTATCTGTATGTAACTAATTTAAGTTCGATATACATATATAAAATACATAGCTGCGGACGTCATTGGAGAAATTATACAATCTGCTGATTGGAATTTATTAATTCATAAAACAATTGTATAAATTAACTTTATGTTTCTTCATTAGAATGAAAATCTAATGATTACATTAGAATGTAAATCACCTTACAGCCTTCCTTTCAGTATTTACACGATTTCAGACCATTTACCAACAACCTGATCAGCCTTTGTCAGTGTGGTTTAAGGCCAAGAAAGTCAACAACCGATCAAATTTTCACACTTCGGCAGATCCTGGAAAAAACTCAAGATGTCCAAATCGATACCCACCACCTATTTATCGATTTCAAAGCCGCATGTCTAGTTTTGGTATACCGCACAACCTCGTCCGTTTGTGTAGGATGACGATGAAGAATTTTCGCTGCTCTATTAGGGTCGGAAACAACCTCACCGACACATTCGATACCAAAAAAGGATTTAGGCAAGGCGATGCACTGTCATGTGACTTCTTCAATGTGATTCTTGACAGGATTGTGCAAAATTCACGAGCCAACACCAGAGGCACAATTTTCCAAAAATCGGTACAACTACTAGCATACGCCGACGATTTTGACATCATTGCTCGGACCCAACGTGATGTCATAGCCACGTTTGCTAGTATTGAGAAGGAAGCGGGCAAAAATGGGTTTAGCAGTAAATGAGGGCAAGACGAAGTATATGCTGTCAACACGAAAGGACACACAACATCGTCGAATTGGACAGAACGTCACCATTGTCAGATATAACTCTCAGGTAATACGGAACTTTGTCTATCTCGGCTCGACTATTAACTCTGACAACAACATCTCGTCAGAAATTAAACGAAGAATTAATCTTGCCAACCGCTGTTTTTTTCGGGCTAAGAAAGCAATTTAGTAGCAAAGCCCTCACTCGAACTACTAAGGAGATGCTATATAAGACCCTGATCATCCCAGTCCAGCTTTACGGCGCTGAAGCATGGGCCGTCTCAAAAGCGGATTAAGAAATCCTTGGTCGATTTGAGAGGAAAATTCTTCGAAAAATCTTCGGTCCCGTTTGCGTTTAGGGGCTATGGAGACGAAGATTCAACAAAGATCTATACGAGCTTTGCAGCGACATGCCCCTGGTCAAAAAAAACTCCGCATTGAACGTCTAGAACGAATGGACACCAGTACTCCGGCTCGCAGAGTCTTCGATTCCCAGCAGAGGAAGACCTCGCCTTAAGTGGCGCGCACACGAAGAAACCGACCTCAACCAACTTGGAGTGCGCAACTGGAGGCAGTAAGCTAAGGACCGGGCTTATTGGAGAGGCATGTTGGTTGAGGCCCAGGTTCATTTCGGACTGTAGCGCCACTTAAGTAAATATTTTCATGGACAAATTTGCAAAAAAATATATTCGTCGAAAGCTTTTTTTAATTTAATTTAAATTTACCAAAAACAGTTGTTTTTTACGAAAACCGCAGATTAAAAAAGTGGGCGTGGCAGAAAACTTTGTGTTGACGATATATAGGAATGTCTTAATATCTTGCTCATACACTTTTAAAATGTTCTTACGGTTTAACCTAAAAATTAAAAAAGAAGATGGCGGGTTTTAAAAAAATAAGTTCCTTTGTTCCTGTTTTTGTGAACAGTTTAAAAGAAAAACCAAGTTAATTGGTCACAGATGACGCACTGCATACAAGCCCGCCCGTATCGTGAAGCTGGTGAGCAAAAGTTTCTGTTTTTTTGTTCTCAATGCGTCATCAGTATGACTTTTATAATTGGTTTTACGTAAACGCACAAAATACCAACTTAGATATATATATTTACTAGCATTGATTAAAAAGTCACACAGATGGCGCACTGCATTGAAGAACAATTGTTCTATGGTAGGTCGTGCTGGAACAGCCCGTACACACAGTTTGGATCTAGTTTCTGATGGGTGCACATTGCACACAACCCGGCACGACTACGCCGGGTGCAATTTTAATGACAAAAAATTTGATTTCTGCAACTTAGACCTAGAATACCCAACTCATGTAGTTTTTATACACTATAGCATTTCCAGGAAAATGTAGATCACAGGTAAGAGTGAAAACCACATCGAAACCAGTTCAGAAGTTCTCGAGATTAGCGCATTCATACACGTTTTGGTACTTTTTTATACTAAGTATAGATATAGATTTGTTGAAAAAACATCGTAATGACATTCACATACATTTTCCGATTTTAAACAAACTTAACAAAAAAACTATATATTGACCAATACCAAAGATGTGTAAAAGTTTGGTAAAAATCGGTAAATGCTTTAAGGCGTGAATCGGCGACGAAAATTTTAAGGCTCAATTTTTACATATACATAATATATAGATAGTTATGCAACTGTGATTATAACAATTTTGTTTCCAAAATTTGAAGAATCGGTGTTCATGTAAATTATAATGATTTTTCGTTATTGGCCAAAACTGAAAAATACGTTAAGAACTATTTGTGCTAAAACCAATTTTGTGAAATTTCCTTGAGTTTTCTTTATATGGCCTATTGTTTTACAGATATTCTCAAAAAAAATTAGATATGCAGTTTTGTTGGAACTTACACACTTATAGTAACGGGTGTTTTATTTAGAGGTTGGTTTTTCGAATAGAGATAAAACTGACATTTTGTAGTCAAATCGGGAAACTCTAATGTCATTTATGTTCAGTTTGGTTTGCCAAGAGCAAAGTGTTGAAGAGGACCCAAATGAATCGATTCGCCACCGTGCACAGCAATAAGAGCTTTGTCCATCAATTTTATGGAAGATTTTGTGCAAAGATCTTGTCCTACGACCTTGCAAGATCCAGCTTGAGCAAGAATTAAAGCTGCGAGACCATGCAATGCGTCGTGAATTTGGTAATTGGGCCGAAAATGAGATTGATGTCGATGCTGGTTTTTATCGCAAAAGTTTGTTCCGTGATGAGGCTCATAATTTCGCGGAATGGACCTGTCAATTTGCAACGAAGATCGTGCGATTTAAGATCATTGGATTATTTTCTTTGGGGATATGTGAGGTCGCTCGTCTACGCCAACAAACCAGACACGTCAGGGGACTTGGAAGCCAACATTCGTGGCGTTATTGCCGACATACGGCCCAAAATGTTCGAAAAAGTGGTTGGGAATTGGACCTCTAGATCAAATTATCCTTCCGATAAAGCGAAACTGATGGACATTAAAATTATTTTCTTGTCTTTTATTTCAATTCGAAGTTTTATACCTCTAAAAAAAAACCTTTATATCTGAAGTTTAATCAAAACCGTTTGAGTCGTTTTCGAGTAAATTGAAGTTATGTGTAACTTTATATGGCAGGTTCCTTTAATAAAACAGTGAAAAGTAAAACAAAAAAATGTCCTAGTATAAAGAAACGTGGATAGGCTGGATATGCCATTATGGGCGGACGGATTTCCATTAACCACTTTTTTGGGTTCCGCTACAATTAATCAAAATCTCAAGTGCGACATTTTCCAAGAAAACAATATCTTTCTCTTTGAAAGAGAAATTTAAAAAGAATTGACGAAAATGTTTACTCATACTGTTCCTTTTTTGTTTTTTTTTTCTCATGCTGAGTTTGCATTTATAAATAATCTCCACTCCAGGTCTCAATCAAAAAGTAAAAGTCCCGCATACATTTTCATATTTTTATTGACAAAGAAGCAACACTCTCGCCATAACTACCCTTGTTTGCGTTGTAGTCAAACGTTTTAATATTCCAAAGTGCCCCACAGGAATCTTGCATTTTTGTGTCCTTATTCAATATGTTAACGTATAGAATATGCCAATTCATAAGTAAATAGCCATACACACACTTGTACACACTTTGTCAGGTGGAAATTTTTATTGCATTTCTTAGGGCCGGCCAAACAGCTACGCCGCACAGTCGTCATCGTTGTCTTCCTTTTCCTTTTTATTTATTCCATAAAATAACCAAAGCACACACATACAAAATATAAAAATCGATAAAATTAGCCTTTCACATTACTGTCGAACAAACGACTGAGAAGGGGTTGAGGGTTGGGGGTTAGCTGCCTACGTAGTAGTATTCCACTAATAAAACGAGGAAAGGAAAAAACAAGAGTGTGCGGGCCGCACCAGTATGTTCTTTTATGCCGAGATAGTACGAGTAAAAAAATAAAACTAGGACGTATATTCCATATATAAACAGTTAGATGTGGAAAAGGCACAATAATTTCGTGTCTAATTCAAATTACCGACACACAGAGTAGGGGTGGTATAGGTAGTATCGGGTTGTTTGATGACCGCGATATGACTAACACCACACCAAATCCTTATACCATAACAACCCAACCCCACCCGGCTTCGAAGCTACACCAAACCAACAATATCCTATTTAATTCGAACCGCAGTCCCGAAATGCGCTACCACAGGACATCCTTTTCTATTTGTTTGAGTTGATGTTTTCACAGGGATGTGGGGTTTGGCTCGCACAGAGTTGTTATAATTTGGGTTGGCGACGATGACGACGTTGTCGACGGAGGTTTTGTGTGTCAGTGAATTTATGTACGCGTTTGTGTGACTCGCAAACTACAACTGGCGCCTGAATGATTGATTGAAGCACGTAAAAATGTATCGTTATGCATGTCCTTTGAATACATATGGGGTCCCTTTAAAACTGGGCCGCGATTATTTTCTCACAATGAAATGCGTGTACTGTGTGGTTAAAGAGGAAATATATTTTAAGTCTTTATAGAGTTCGAGGCCTTGGCTTAATTTTTTATGCAATTGCGACAAAAAACAGCTTTAGAACGTGCTTGAAAACGCAACATGTGGCAGCACCCGTAACAGGTTATAGAATAACATACAAGCATTGACATATGACATATTCGGGCTAACTGTGTCATTATTATCACGTTCCTTGTGTTTTACAGGAACTAACTGTATGAATACTCACAAAATTATGTTGCCAGTGCTGCCGTAGTGGAAACAATTGTCTGGTGGAACGAACATAAGCAGTTTTGATTATCTTAACATGTTTAGGATTAAATCAAAATGAGAAAAAAACGCTAATTGGTGATCTGAGAGCACTACCCTGTCGGAATTTTGACAACTGAATATCATGCTCTTTTCTTTCTTTTTTTTGCAGTTCAAAATCAACATTCCTTCCTTTTATTATAATTTTAGAATCAAAGCAATTACATATACAAATATTTTTAAATCCATTTATTTTATAAAACATAGATTTGTTACCAATTTGGCAGCGTTTATTTGCCGGTTGTTATACCGGCAGCCATATTCAGAAATTTCGATAACCGTGTTCGATAACAATTACAATATATAGGTTTTGGTAGCAAATTGTATATCCAGGCTAAGTGTGTAGTACAAGCTGTCTTTGCATTTTGCACATTAATTCTAAGCCTATATAATATAGATTACTAAAAAACGCACCTATAATTTCTAATCGAACAGATTCCAGATTGACAGCTGTTACGTCTGTTTGCGCTGAGACCGATACATAACTAAATTGAAAGCAAGCGTTTTTTTTTCTACTTATTTCTAAAGATCGCAGGCTGTACAAAACATTAATGACAACCTAGTGCCAGACGAGATTTTATAGCCTTTTTAGCGGCTGCTAAATGAGAGTAAGGATAGCAATAGGGAACGAAGACTGCTACCATCGGTCAACGAAGATAAAACTATTGGAGCTTACCTATCGCCGAGTTAATATCAACCCCACCAATTCTACTTTAACTTATGGAAAGAAATGAGATCAAAATTCCTAACTCACAAGTAATAATCCTGGCGGTAGCGGACTATAATCCTAGTAATCCTACTTTACGGCGCCAAGTTCTGGATAGTAAATACGAAATTGAAACAAATAGTAAGCACTTTCGAACTAAAATTCCTTGTCAAATATTAAGTAAAATTATTTTACGACTTTACGAACATATTGAAGTTTACATCCGGTATTTGAAAAAAGTTTTGGGAAAACGGGATTTCAACATAAGAACTTTTGTAACTTCATGAAGATATTGTAACGGGTGATTTTTTTTTTAAATCAAGTTTTGCAAGTTGGCAGCACTGCCATTTAATCATGGAAAGACTTTCAAACGAGCAACGATTGCAAATTACTGAAATTTTTTATCAAAATTCGTGCTCTGTGAAAAATGTGCACCGATTGTTACGACCATATTATGGTCATAATCAACCTCATTTCTGCCTCAACGTAAATAAGAAAAACTGTCGCATCTGGTGATGAACAGCCACATGCCATACAAGAATTACCAATGCATCCCGAAAAAACGACAGTTTTGTGTGGTTTATGGGCTGGTGGCATCACCGTTAAGGGCGAACGACGAAATGCTCGAAAAAGTGACGCAAAATAAGACCTTCCGAATGGACCATTTAAAGGGAGCCGCGGACAACATTTACATATAGCTGTCTTTAAAACGTAAATGGCAAAGCCCTATTTATCGATTACAATACAATACAAATATTTCCTGGAAATTTGAGGGTTTAATTCGATTTTTAAAAAACTACGCTTAAAAATCACTCTTTATATCTGGTCTAGAAAATAATTTTTATTTTCAAAACAAAACCATACCCGACAGGATATCATTCTGCCAAATGCAACAGAATTGTACCTTATACTCTGTAACGTGTTAAAGTTTACTTTCTTGTTTAACCAGATTAACCCGTATATTTCTATTAATGCAGGTACGAAGAAGGATGAAAATATTTGTTATAGCAATGACTTACTCCAGGTTGTTGTCCGAACTATCCGCGAATGTGAGTGTAATTCATAGAAAGTTGGTGTTACGTAGTATAAAGTGTTTTTATGTACTTTGAATTGTTCAAGGGTTTTTGGCTTAGATTGAAAGTACAATCTTCCACTTGTCCTTCAGAAAAACTCCACCGCAGCATTTAACTCATTCATTTACGTGTTTAAATTGCAGTATTGTTGAATGAAACTTGCACCAATTCAGTTATTGAACTATCCGAAGATTACCTGCCTAAAATCCATCAGAAAATGTCAAAATAGTGATGAAACGAAGTTTGGTACAAGTCATCGAAACTATCAAAAAGCCTTAAAAATATCCTTGATTCATCTGGCGTAAATATTTGGACAACTCCAAAAAATAAATACATGCAGAGAAAAGTGAAAAGGCTAAGCCAAGCAAAACTAAAAATAAACGAAAAAAACATGCAAAGCTCCAAACACAACGAAAAGCTAAAACCACTTTACCACAAAAACGGTGCACACGTACTAAATAATAATTGGCACAATTACCTACATTTTGCGCAAAATAATTGCATGACAACAACGTCATATAACAACTTCACAAGGTGGTAGAGCGCGCAAAAAAGGATTTGCACCCTTCGTGTGTTAGACAATTTGAAAAGCAAAAGAACACGCCAAATTGAAACCGTGCACTAGTTGATCAGTACCATAGTCACGGTTGTTGTTGTTGTTTTCATATAAAAAAAAAGCGCACAGCAAAGAGTACTGAAATTCAAGGAGTTATAGGAACAGGTTTGCATGACGTTGAATTGTGCAGTGATTTGTGTCATTTCGTGTTTTGTGTGTTTTTTTTCTGTGTGTTCTTTGTTGCTAGGCAAAAGGGATTTTATTGATTGCACAGGACCTAGACATTAGCATTTAAATCAATAATAAGCTTTAGGACATCATTTAACAGAGGTACAGTACACCATTCTCTATTGACAAACACATGCTAAACTTAGGACGAAGTAAAAAAAGAAATAAACAAAAATAAAAAAAAAACTTAAAATTTTTAAGAAAACCATTTTCATCATTTTCAAAATGTCTAATTTTTTGGTTGAATGTACATTTTGATTTTATTTTTTGTATCTCCAATTGTTTTTTTTGAAATATATATATTTATATGCATTAACTTCTAAAAAAAACTCTAAGAAAATATTTTTTTTTCTAGACTAAGTCTTACTTCTTTCTGTTTTTTCTTGCGACCATATTGCGGCTGAAAATAACATTTAAAGAAGGAAGAAAGGGAAAGAAAAAAAGAACAACGACCCATTATGTAGAAATGTTTCAGAGAGCTAAGAATTAATTTTTGTTTTTTTTGCTGAATTATCTGTAAATATGATTGATAATGTTTGAGTGGCAGCTTCATAATAGGTATCTTTGGGGGTTCATGGCGTGTTTGTGTGTGGTTTAATTTAAAATTTGGAAAATTGTGAATGAAGGACTGACATTGCTAGATGAGGACGTATGACAGTTTTTTTGTTTTTATTATTTATTTACACACTTTCTATTGCTTAAAGAATACATATTCCTACTATGGAATTATACAATCGGACAAATATGGTCAGTCATGAAAATAAATGTTCTTACAAATAAAAATAAAATAGGTCAACCAAAGGAAAAATTAAGAGCTATTATATCTAAACTATACCTGTCCATAAACAATGGTGAGTAGGTTTTTGTAACTGACTAAAAACAACACAGAGAAACACCTATTCGGTATGACCTTACTCATTATGGTCAACCTTAGCATGTTTTCGATTAGGGAGTTTTTATCGTCATACTTTTATAACTTAGATAATTGTCTTACTGTTAGTCTACCCTTTAAATATATTTAGTACGATGTATATCAAGATTTATCAATAGACGCGTCGAAAGTTTGAAATTTTACTGCGACACCACTAGCTGGATGATGGATGTCAAACTATATTCTGACTCTACTGAGTACAGATACTTTCGAATCAATCACCATTCATTCATATCAAGGTATCCGTTCGGAAGAACGAATATATCTTCTAACGAAATGCACATGATTGCGCATCGACGACATGCTTTGAGTCAACAATTTTTGACAGCAATACGTTGAATTTGTTCCGAAGTTGTCCGACGAAGAATTGCTGCGGAACCAAATGAAGGCTGTATACATTTTTTATTTTGTTTCGCAACAGAAAACTCGAAAGCAAATTGAGTTCTAATTGGAACTGACTCAAGTAACAACGTCTTCAAATTACTGAGCTGTGTAACGAAAATCAACGTTGACCGAAAAATGCACATATTTCGTGCGGTTAGATCAACTTATGGTCAGAATAATCGACCTACAAAAAGCACAATGCGCTATACCACCGAATAATTATAATACGTGATCCAATAGACTACACATCTAGTGGTACAACATCATATTTTATGACAAATTCGAACAAATGAAAGATTGAGATAAGCTTTTTTGACCGTTGATACCGTCGGAAGATTTGTCAGACCATCGCGTATGTATGGTCAGGGAACAACAGTGTTTCAGTGTTCGTAAAAAAGTGGATCTTTCGAGTAAAATTTTGGCCAGCTATAAGGCCCAGTTCTGGGTAATGGTTATGTAAGTGAGAGAAATTGTCCTATTTAGGCTGAAGAGCAACCAAATGAGGTTCACAGATGCCATTTGATCCATGCAAAACAGCTGTTGGATATGATAATTGGATTGGTGGAAACTTCGGTACATTTTTTTTTTGTTCAAAAATAATGCTGACCAGAATGGCGTTGCAACAACAACGGTCGATTTATTATCAGAAATTGGAACCCATGATCTGACGACATTTGGTTCCAACAAGACCACGCTACTTGCAACACAGCCCGTGAAATCATGACTGTATTTTGAAAAAGATTGTTCAAAGAGTTTATTTCATGCATTGAAGTGATTTCATGCGGTGAAGTGACCATGTGATGTCAGCCTTTTAAACGTTTTCACTTGGGGCACGTAAAGTACTTACAGTCCGGTACTGAAGAAATAAAAGGAAATAGCACTTGAAATTCAGACGGCTCAATTCTTCGCAATACAGGTCCGAATTACGAGTTTTGGAGAAGGGGTAGATGATTCCCAGTCAATACCATGAAACAGCAAAACATTTCTGGCTGATAAAATTCTTGGAAAAATCTTCGAGACGAAGATTCAACCAAAAACTATACGAGCTGTACAGCGACATGCCCCTGCTAAAAAAAAACTCCGCAATGGACGTTTAAGATGGCTAGCATATGTAGAACGAATGGACACTAATACTCGGCTCGCAGAGTCATCGATTCCCAGCCAGATGTCGGACGCAGTAGAGTAAGACTTCGCCTTAAGTGGCGCGCACAAGTAGAAACCGACCTCAACCAACTTGGAGTGTGCAACTGGAGAAAGTTAGTTAAGGGCTAATTGGAGAGACATGTTGGTTGAGGCCCAGGTTCATTCCGGAGTGTAGCGCCACTTAAGTAAGTAAGTGATAATTCTGTCACTGGCCAACATTTGCGTTGGTTCATCCAAAATCGATGATTTATCTTGAGAAACTTTTAAGTGATCCACTTTTTATCAACCGTCTCCATCAACCTCAAAAATGGGTCGATATTGTCGAAATATGGGTAGGAGGAGATGAAAATTCGGTCCATTAGGTTCTTTTGCGTTAACTGGTGTGACACTCATACATCGACATTCATTAAGCCTTATTCAAATTGTTGCATTGGTTTTGACACTGTCGCAACCGCAACCGCAACCGCAAGCGTGACATAAACTGGATGATATGGATACCGAAAACATGTAATTTCCATACAAATGTACTACGTGACGTGGAGCGCATGCCACGATCTGCATTCTGTGCCAGAAAACCAGTGGGGACGGTAACATCATTAATTTTTTTTCTTCGGGTACATCTTAAATCGCACGGGTATCCCAATCTCAAAGTAAACATAATGATTAATGAGATGACATAAGAAATTGGAAATTCGAACGAGTGGATATTTCGAAGTCGATATCAAAATAGAGCCTTCTAATTGAAAGGCCATGTAGTATCTTGTCACTCAGGATTGTTATATAAGAGATAAGAAATGAGAGCGACGTCGATGTGTTGTTTGTCGCCCACCGAGTAGCTAAGTTCATATACGAACACATTTTACTATTGAAGGGTCTATTTAGATTAGTGTTTGAAAGAAACTAAACCATTAAGACGAATCACCAGACAACCCACTGGCATAGCTTTGAACTAAACACACAATTTTTCATAAAGGTCGCCGAACCACACTGTTTCTATTTGGGAAAAGTATTGAATAATTGAAAGTCTTATAACGGGTGTTTTTTTTTAGAGGTTGGTTTTTCGAAAAGAAATAAAATTGAAATTTTTTGGTCAATTTGGGCAACTCGAATGTCATTTATGTTCAGTTTGGGCCATTTCACCATGAACAGGTTGACATTGGACAACGCTTGCAAATCCGGCAAATTTATTTCGAAAATAATGGTTCAGTTCGCGAAGTTTACCGCAAGCTCCGTCCATTTTATGGTCGACATAATCGTCCTTTAAAGAAATTAATTCGGTTAATCGTTTGACCGTTTTCGCACTACGTTTACTCTATGTGATAATACGCAACCGCAGAGACGTCGAACAGTGCGCGCCGAACAGTGCGCGCCGAAGAAACAATTGCTGCTGTAGAGCAAAGTGTTGAAGAGGACCCGAATGAATCGATTCGCGACCGTGCACAACAATTGTAGCTTTGACCATCAACTTTATGGAAGATTTTGCGCAAAGATATTGGCTTACGACCTTGCAAGATCCAGTTTGTGCAAGAATTAGAGCCGCGAGACCATGCAATGCGTCGTGATTTTGGTGTATGCCCGAAAATGAGATTGATCTCGATGCTGATTTTCATCGCAAAATTTTTTTCAGTGCTGAGACTCATTTTCGGTTGAATGGCTACGTCAACAAGCAAAATTGAGTGAAAAGAATCCTCATGACACACGCCATTCCACAAAAACTGACTGTTTGGTGTGCTCTATTCACTGGTGGAGTCATTGGGCCATACTTCTTCCGAAATGATGCTGGAGAGTCAGTTACCGTTAATGGAGACCAATATAGAGCCATGATAACCGACTATTTTGTTCTCGAGTTGGATGGCATGAATGTGGATGAGATGTGGTTCCAACAGGACGGCGCTACATGCCACACAGCGCACGTCACAATCGATTTATTGAAGGAAACATTCGATGAGGGCGTAATTTTGCGGAATGGACCTGTCAATTGGCCACCAAGATCGTATTCTTTGACACCATTGGATTATTTTCTTAGGGGATATGTGAAGTCGCTCGTCTACGCCAACAAACCAGAAACGTTAGGGGACTTGGAAGCCAACATTTGTGGCTTTATTTCCGACATACGGCCCCAAATGCTCAAAAAAGTGGTTGAAAATTGGGCCTCTAGACTTGATTTTATTCGAACCACATCGGCCACCATTCGGCCACATGCCCGAAATCATATTTAAACATTAATGGTAATTATCCTTCCAATAAAGCCAAATTGATGGACAATAAAACGATTTCCTTGTGTTTTATTTCAATTCGAAGTTCAATATCTTAAAAAAAAAAAACACCCTTTAATTTCAAAATGTGAATCATAGAACAAATGTATCGTATGGATAACGGTTGTTCATTAGCTTAGTACATTTCAAAAGTCAAAAATATAAAAACTCGCTGACAACTCTATTTTAAAAATGTTTTCAAGTTTAAGTAATCTCAAAAAAAAATGTTTACGTAATGTTCAAATTTTCTGCTAAAAATAATCCTATAATGCACCTACCTAACTTTCAGTTTAGTAAAAAAAGATACAACCTTCCTAACTAAAACCATATTTTACACCAAAACCAAACGAAAAACATTAAACAAAAATAAAAAATAAAAAAAAGACAATACTACACCAATATACTTTTACAATATCTAATCATTTCTACAACACGAGTTTGAATCTTTATATTAAATATACTCACAATAAAAAATAAAACAATTTTAACCTATAAAATAAATTTATAAATACACGAATACATATACATTTATTTAAAGCCAATTATTAACTTCTTTTTAACTAAATAGTACAAAGTAATACCATATTCTCATGCGAAATTTATTTAATTGCCAATCATTTAAAGTGGATTTACGATGCAAATGTCCCTTTTTAAACAAAAAAATATTTCTTTTAAGTAAATAAATAAATTGTATTTTCAAATATTCAAAAGAACATTTGCCTTCAAATAACGTTTTTACCAAGACACGAAATAATCAAAAAAAAAACATTTATAGATATAATCTGTTTACGACATGTAAAGTTTCGCTTTTAAATTATTTACAAGAAAATAATTAAAACTCAATAAATTACTTTAACACATTGAATTAAATCGGGAAATTAAATACATAAAAATGAGAAGGATGAAGAGAAAACAGTTTGAGAGGGTTCGCAAATCGACTACTACTTTTCTTTAAGAAAACAGAGAGAAAATATCTTCGGGAGAGAGAACATGTTTCAAGTCTACAAAATATAATAAAAAGATAAAAGGTTAACACTGTTTGACGTTATGTTGTTGTTTGTTTGTTTCCGTTAAGGTTACTATTTTGTTTAAGGTGCATAGGAAATTATTAAAAAAAAATTTAAACAATTATCCAATGTTATTTCCTAAAATATTTAAAATCTCTTGGATTTTTTTTATAAATTACGAGTATATATAGATAAACAACATTAAAATTGTGAAACAGAAAACAATTATAAAATTACTATTTAACACCGAACAAAATTTTTGTCATATATTTTTTTGGAATATATAGAAACTACAGTAGATAGGCAGCTATATAAGGAGTAGTTAACAAAGTCAAGGGGGGAAGTTGAATGAATTATTCTATTATTTTAAGGGTTGGGAGGATATTGAAATGTTGATGACTATATAAACGAGGGAACTGACATTTTATGACACGTAACGAACATGATTTTGGACATCATTAAAGCATTATTAAAAAGTATTTATAAACAATTACCACCTCTCCTTCGGCTCTCTTTCTTTCCAGCTCTTTTTGTTTAGCATGTTCTGCTGCAATACGGGCTTCTATAACCACCAATGATTCGCGGGTGAAGGGACGGAACAAACTTCGTTCTTCCTCAGATATCGAGTCGGAATCTTCTGTCATTGTCTATGCGGCCAACGATGAGAGCCTCAGATTTCCAAGGCCTGTAAAGAGTTATAGAGAAATCAATCGGTTATAAATGGTAAAAAGGTAAAGAAATATAAAATTGACTTTGACGTTTGAAAAACATTTTTTTATTCCACAGCATTTAAGTTGCACAAGAACTTGGATTATCACCTTACCTCGGGTATGGTTGGGTCACCATTGAAATTACCACTGTATAAACTAATTTTTAAGGAAGTCCCTGGAGTACTCCTTAAGCCAGAAAGGGCTCGTCGTTTCGGCAGTTGTATTATGTTTGTAAAGTGGGAATACAAAACTATTTTGTATTTCAGTGACGACATTTAGTCAGTTTAAAAGTGTAACTTCGATGTTCATGGTCTCAAGGTAGTTAGTTTAGGTAAGGTATAAATTAATTTGAACAATTGAACAATACATACAAGTGAAATAAGTTTTCCTGTATAAAAGCCATAATATATGAGAAGACAAAAAAGGGGCATGATTCGAACTCAATTATGTGTAATTATTTTGTTTGAATTGGTTGAAGAGGTCGCCAGCGCTTTGCCACCACAATCAAATCAGATTTTATACATTGTGGTACCACGTGAATCTTGGTGTTATTCCTATCAACTCACTGAAAGCCACCCTGGACTTCTAAAAAAAACGATAGGGGCTTTTTACTTCCGTGTTGGACAAATCGCAGAGTTTGAAATTATTTGTGTATTACCAGAAAATCGTGCTGTGGAAAAAACGAAAAGAACGCAACAAGACAACAACATTTGTTTAAATATTTTGTTTCACTCACTTTTCACGTTTATAAAGCTGACAGACTGGCTACCTGCAAAACTATACAATACCGCGAGAGACAACTTGGTACGCACCATATTGCAAATTTGACCCGAAACCAAAAATATGCCAAAAAATGATTAAGACAAAAAGGATTGTGCAAGCCACCCCAGTGATCATCAAGGGCATAATCAATTAAAAATTTCGCATTTGTTGTTTCATAGGTCGAGAAGAACATGAAAAGGGGCAAACATTAATGAAGAGGTCCTTAGTTATTTCGAAAAATTATTCGAAAAACATTAGATGCTCCATGCATCGGTCGACGGGGTAATACTCTAAGCAGAAGTGAAAAATAATCTTGTCCAACATGAAGTGTGCAACTGTAAGAACTTAGCAAAGGATTTGGCTAAGCAGGGGGACATGCTGTTAGCAAATGAGAATGGTGGTACTGTTTTCCTATGGACAAAGAGCAAACATTACTTCAGCTCAAATCAATTTCGTTGCCAAAATCAAACATGGGTGAAGTTGGTTGCTGTCAACGAGTTCAACAAATATTGAAATCGATACCATGAAATGGACACATTTACGAAATTGTATTTTTCATTTCATTTATTACGGATTCACTAATCCCAGCAGTTGTCTTCAAAACCAAGTTTTGCTCCAGTTTTTATCCGAACACCATCTTACACTTTTGTGAATGATTAATTAATTTTCAAGTGCGGAGGAAATAAAAGAAGAAGTACATCGTTGTTGTTGTTTGCCAACACAAGTCCTTGAAGTCCTTCTTTTGATGAAAAATACTTTAAACAAACATTGACTTCTTCATTTTGCTCCCACTTAAAAGTTTCTACGCTTGTAAAAGTTTACACAAAAATAGTTTCAGTGTAAAGTTAGCAGAAGGTATGTAAACATTTTTTTTTACATTCACATGCCTGTTTTTTGGGGCAGTTAGATATAAAAAAAATCCGTGGTGAATAAGGATGAATGCAAATACTTACATGAGGCACATGGATGTTGCCTGCTACATTAAGGTTACAACTATATCCGAGGCGCCATGTTCGTGAGGCGCCCACCGGCTATCACGATTTCTGAAAAAAAAGAAAGAGAAAAACAGTTAAATGGATATAGATTCTAATATATATTTTGGGAAATGTCGTAAAGAAAACGTTTCTTTTAATTGCCTTAGCAAGCTATATAAAACTCCAGTTTTTTTTGGTCACAGTATGTATATAATTGCGCGCGTTAAGTAATCCAAGTAGGCAATCAACTGTAGGTACTCAAGTTCAAGTTGAGTTGCTCCTTGTGACCTTTCGTTAACGGATACTTATTTCAACGTGACGTACAAGGTATGAAGGTAGGCATTGTGTTGAACACAACGAATCTATTACTGTTCAACACATTGTAACACACCTACCTTCATATGGGTACCTATAATGGAATGATATTGGTTTTGGCGTGTTAAAGTCGTTTATTTGACTGACAGGGATTGAGATATTACTAACAGAGAGAATATATAAGAATTAATATACCAACAACCCTATATAACCTTGAAGTTTATTATTGCTTTGTAAGAGATAATGGTGTATTTTGATTGTCATGTTACCACCATAACGTCAATCGTTTCAGCGACTAGACCATTATGTCCGAACATAAGACATTTTCAAAAATAATTAATTCGAAATATTTATGGTCGGGGCCAACCTGGGACTGGACCAATATGCCTCTTTAATTAGCCTGGTCCAGTTACGCACTTAAGTTCAGTCAATTTCAACTTGTGCGAGCAACTAAAGCCAAGGTCTTTACTTATTACTTCTAACGTTTGACTGGGTATTAAAGAATCTTCGGTCCGGAGTATTTGTGTTCTCTTAACAACGTGATGGTTTTTGGCCAGGTCTATATGCCACTACATTTCTTAGTTGCATCTTCGTTTTTATAGGCATCGAATACAAGCAGAGCTACAAATTGTTCGCTCATACGGATCAAAGATTTTTTTTAATCCGCTTTTGAGATGGACCACACTTTGGTAAGGTAGACGGGAGTAGACTTTTATATAGGATCTCTTATGCCGTTTGAGTACGGAATTTATTAAGAAATGCACTCCATAGCCCGAAGAAAAAGGCCAGTATTGGGGCTGGTGGAAATCTTCGTAGACACGATGAGCACGTGCCCAAAGTAGTCTGAGATGTTTACTCACTAAAACCACCACCCTTTTTGTATTTGTGTTACAACTAAGTATGCGACTAAGGGTTATATGTAGTGGGCTTTTAAAAAACTCAAAGAGGAAATCGCAAGGAGCCAAATTAGAAAACTAGGCTGGTAACACGAATCCCCATCTATGACCTTGTAGTGTGAGAAATGTTGGAACCCCAAGTTCAATAAATACAACAATTCGTATAAGAGAAATAATAACGCTGTGAACTAATTGTCTTCGCAATCATCACTGAAAAACAAAAAAAACACACAATGCCAATTTTTACGGGTGGTAATGACGGTCATCAGTCCTTTCCGGGGCTATTGGTTGCTTCGTAACCGTTAGTTTTTTCCATGGTTGGGTAGTTAACCCAAAGCACAACCCCCAACCTGGAGGGCCAGTTCCAATTTATTAGATACTCCTAGGACACGGGGCCATCAGTATCCACTACGGGATTGATCGCTGCCATTGCCCTTTCGCTTCATCCACCACCATCTCTGTTCAAGGGGCCTGACTAACCCTTGAAATTCCTATTGTCCGATCATGTCGAAGCAGCTTGTCTAGGTTTGCCTGGGACAGCAGGCCGGGTATTCATTCCGTGCCATTCTGATGTGGCTGTTTAAAGTGTTGCTGTTTTTCGTCTTGTTATCAACACTCGCGCTTATCGTTAAGCAAGCCAAATCCTTGGATGAGACCAGTACCCGATGGTTACCACTTGGAGGTTAAAAATAAGAACTTGATGTGAAGTCAGAGTTACAACCACTGAGCATTGCCAAGTTAAAGCCAATCAGAGTCTACTCTCGTTCTACAACACCCAACCGCTTACCGCCCAAACTCATCCGTTTGTGTAGGATGACGTTGGAGAATTCTCGCTGCTCCGTTAGGGTCGGCAACGACCTCACCGAAACATTCGATATCCAAAATGGATTTAGGCAAGGCGATGCGCTGTCATGTGACTTCTTCAATTTGATTCTTGAGAAGATTGTGCAAAACTCCCAAGCCAACACCGACCGAGCATACGCCGACGATATTAACATCATTGGTAGAACTCAACGTAATGTCATAGCAACGTTTGCTAGTATAGAGTAGGAAAATGGGTTTAGCAGTAAATAAGGGCAAGACGAAGTATAAATTGTCAAGACGAAAGGACACACAACATCGATGAATTGGACAGAACAGATACAGAACAGAACTGAACACATGACAGATATAACTTTGAGGTAGTACGGGACTTTGTCTATCTCGGCTCCGCTACTAACTCTGAAAACAACATCTCGTCAGAAACTAAACGAAGAAATATTCTTGCCAACCGCTGTTTCTTCGGGCTAAGAAGCCAATTCAGTAGTAAAGCCCTCACTCGAACTGCTAAGGAGATCATATATAAGACCCTGATCATCCCAGTCCTGTTCTACGGCACTGAGGCATGGACCGTCTCAAAAGCGGATGAGAAATCCCTGATCGATTTTGAGAGGAAAATTCTTTTGTCCCTTTTGCGTTGACGGGTTTCAACCAAGAACTATATGAGCTGTACAGCGACATGCCCCTGGTCAAAAAAACTCCGCATTGGACGTTTAAGATGGCTTGGATATGTAGAACGAATGGACACCAATACTCCGGCTCGCAGAGTCTTTGATTCCCAGCCAGACGTCGGACGCAGTAGAGGATGACATCGCCTTAAGTGGCGCGTACACGCAGAAACCGACCTCAACCAACTTGGAGTGCGTAACTGGAGGCAGTTAGCTAAGGACCGGGCTAATTGGAGAGGCATGTTGGTTTAGGCCCAGGTTCACGACTGTAGCGCCACTTAAGTAAGTAAGAACGTAATGATGGTCGTCATGAAGAATTACCTTCAATAAATTGACGGAAGCGGCTGACGCTATTTTACTCCGATAACGCCGTGAGGGCTTAAAGATTGAAGCTCGCACCACCCACTAAGGTGATCTCATTGCACAAAGAGATTACAGTTATTCGACTTGTCACACTCGCGGTTTTTCTGAACATAGTGACCCATGTCACAATTAATTTCCGGTCCGGTATATGGTCCAACGGGGTTACATTATCTACATTGGCTACATCACAAAACATCCCTTCCAAAAGTAGACGTCAACATTAAATGCACTTTCTTCACTATTGCAACGCATAACGCGACTGACCGGGTAAGGGTACAAAACATTAGAACATTGCCTGTCGACCGCACCCTCCCCGCTAAGACTAAATGACGCGCATTTAAAAAAGAATTTTATTTTGCCGCACCCTGTTGTATGTATGAAATAATACCTTCCTGGTGATATAGTTTTGAACTCCTTTTTTCGAACAAAGGACTCCTACCTACGTTCGATACCAGAATCAGACATGAAATATGAGACCCAACACATGCCTCTAAAAATATATATACAACCGTAGCGTGAGACTGGAGAGTCTCTACGAACCTGTCTTTCACAGCTGTGCAAACCCTAGACAAAACGTTTCGACATCACCTTACCAACTCATTTTCGAGTTTAACTACCAGACAACCATTCACAGTCAACTTAAGATTGGGAATCGGATACAGTTGCAAATGAAAACGCGTTTCACAATTACACTGAGGGAGGGCGCTTCAACGAGCATATTATGTCGCCTTCCTAATTATTGTCCTTACTGAAGTGCAACGTGATATTCACGAAACATATCTTACACGACACCCCAGAGGCAATCAAATCGCTAATAACGGGTGATCCAAGTAGAGATACTTTTTTCAATAGCCTTTTTTGACAGATCACGTTTCAGTCGTGTCATGCTGTCATGTTATTTTTGTTTACTATTGTTTGGCATTTCATAATGGAAAGACTTACGCGTGAGCAACGTTTACACATTGTTCAACTTTATTATGAAAATTCACGTTCTGTGAGGAATGTGTTTCGTGCACTTCGCTCAACTTATGGTCAACATAATCGGCCTACTGAGCGTACTATTCGCAACACCATCACCCATTTTGAGACCCAGCATTTATTATTGGATAATATTCGACCGAATAGACCACGTCCAGCACACTGTGAAGAAAATATAGCGGCCGTAGCTGAGAGTGTACATGAAGACCGTAGAGAGTCGATTCGGCGCCGTTCGCAGCAACTCGGACTGACGTATGGAACGACTTGGATCTTAAATTGAAAGCGTACAAAAAACAGCTTGTGCAACAACTGAAGCCGCTCGACCTTCCCAAGCGACATCGCTTCGCTCTATGGGCTCTTGAAAAGTTCCAAGAAGATCCGACGTTTTCGAGGCAAATTTTGTTTAGCGATGAGGCCCATTTCTGGCTCAATGGGTGTGTAAACAAACAAAATTGCCGCATTTGGGACAAAGCAACCTGAAGAGATTGAAGAACTGCCACTTCATCCAGAAAAAAAAAACGGTTTGGTGTGGTTTGTGGGCCGGTGGAATCATCGGTCCATATTTCTTTAAAAATTATGACGGTGCGAACGTAACCGTCAATGGCGACCGTTATCGTGCTATGATAACCGACTATTTGATGTTTGAAATTGAAACTCGTGATCTCGGCGACATTTGGTTTCAGCAAGACGACGCCACTTCCCACACATCGCATCAATCAATGGACTTATTGAGAGAACATTTCGGTGAGCACATAATTTCACGTTTTGGGCCGGTCGATTGGCCACCAAGATCGTATGATATCACACCGTTAGACTTTTTCCTGTGGGGATATGTAAAGTCAAAAGCTTATGCCGACAAACCCGCTTCGATTCATGCCTTGGAGGAAGACATCACGCGTGTCATTCGCCAGTTACCAGTCGAAATGCTCGAACGAGTGATCGAAAATTGGACTCAACGGATGGACCATCTGCGACATAGCAACGGCCAACATTTGATAGACATAATTTTCAAAAAATAAACGCCAAAGAATGTTCTTTCAAATGATAATAAACATTCTCTATTAAATTTGAATTTCCTGTGTTTTTTTCTTTAAAAAAGTAGGGAACCTCGAAATGGATCACCCTTTACACAAATAAATCAGACCACAAAAACCAAGTATTTCTTTTCGAGATACGATATGGCTGGCGGAGCATAACATTTTTAGAGGTGGGGGCATGAGTAGGATAACTTAGGCGCCAAGTAATAAAATCGGTTTTTTATAAAACAGTTGTACAACCTTTTTCTAAAGTCAATATATTGTTCTATTAGCTTATATTTAAATAAAGTGAATATGCATTGTTTTTGAAAAAAGTGGTTTTAAACTCAAATTTTAAGCAAGAAAATGTAAAAAAAAAGTTTAAAGTGTAATTTTTCAAAACTTTAAAATTATGTATTGTTCTTTTTTTTAATATTCGTTGCTCTATTTAATTCTTAAATAAAAACCAGAAAACTAGATGATTTTATGTCTTCTAATTTTTGAGAAAATTTTGATGGGATACTTGTTTTTTTGCTTGCATACGTATTACGGCGTATTAACAGTGTGGTGAGGCAACCCCCCTGCTAAGGTATATTGTAGGATTTTGGATGGGTGCGAGGTTCGGTGTTTGAAAAGTTTCTTTTGCTTTTAAAGCACTTGACAATAACACCTCAAAGTGAGATTACCCAAAATACCAAAACACAAAAAAAAAATGCCGCTTCGCTCAGTTTATGTAAAGTCGTCTGGCAGGCGGCTAAGTCAACTTTTCTGTACAAGGTACTATGGGTTACCCGCTTCGCGTGAACAAGAGATTTTCTTTCTCTTTCTGGGGACAGTTCACGCTCACGCAACTTCGTTGCTCTGCTCAGGGTATGTAAGGTCGTCAGGAAGGCGCCTTAGTCAACAGTTTTTTTGTTAAAGTTTTCAATGTCCTTATTGTAGGCAAATTGTACAAGATACAATGAAAGTGTTAATCGAAAAGTAGACATATATAAAAAAAAAATTGGAACTTTTTTCAATTATTTGTTTAGGGCCTATTTTCATTTTTTTTTTGGGGCAAAATTTCCACACTCAAAGTGGGGCATTATTTTATTACGAAATATTTCTTTTGGGACTTTCTTTCATTTTGGATTTTGGGGTCTTTATTCCTGGGGTCTAATTTCACAGCGCCGTGTATCCGCCCATATAGAGGCTGTTGTCCCACCTAAACAAACTAGGCTGCTCAACGACGAAATTAACGAACTCTACGAACTTTAACAGAAACGAAACTACAGACGAAGACTTCATTGACGAAAGTAACATATACTTTAAAGGCATATTTAACTGAGACTAACTGACTGACAAACTGACTGACTTTGACGTGGAATGCAATGTAAGTCTACCTCCTCGTGTTGCATTCTGGGTAAAGCTATATGACTCCCTCTCCCCAAGCCGACCCTGATGGAGCAGCGAGAATTTTCTCGGTCTCTATAAATGCTGTCGTATGCGGCTTTGAAATCGATGAATTGGTGGTGGGTATCGATTTGGACTTCTTGGGTATTTTCCAGGATCTGCCAAAGTGTGAAAATTGAATCGGTTGTGGACTTTCCTGGCTTAAAACCACACTGATAACCCTTGTCCGATCAGGTTTTTGGTAAACTGTTTCAGGCGTTCACATATTGCGGCAGATAGGATCTTGTAGGCAACGTTAGGGAGACCTATGCCTCTGCAGTTTAGAAGGACTCCCTTTTTGTGGATGGCAAACAATGCTGAGGTTCCGTTCTTCATGCATTCCTTCTTCCGACCAGATTTGGCTTATGAGTTGATGGATGTTTCTTCCCAAGTCATCTTAAGGCCTTCATTGCCGGCAGCCTTATTAAGCTTGAGTTTAGATATTGCTATACTCACTTCACTCAGGTCGGGTGGTTGGCAGTTTTCGCAGTCGTTGCCAATATTGAATGGTTCGTTCTGCCTGATAGCGGAATTTTGTTCGTCATCGCCGTTTAACAGTCTGCAGAATTGGTTCTTCCATATCAGCATCGACTGTGTCTCAACTACTATATTTCCGTGTTCATCTCGACAGGATTCTGTTCGAGCCTGGTATCCTTGGCTTTGACGTTTTACACTTTGGTATAACTTGCGAACATCGTTCCTGGAGTAGCACCTCTCTTACCTTCTTCTCTGCCTATAGAGCTGAACGGCAGCTCTAGTCTTCACCTGCTGCTTAGCCTTGTAGGCCTCGTTCTTGGCTGCGAGCATCTGTCGGCATTCCTCACCAAACCAGGGGTTTCTTGCTGGCGGGCGCGAAAAAGTTATCTAATGCCAACGATTATAAAGTCATAAAACAGAAACTTTTGCTCACCAGCTTCATGGTACGGGCGTTTTGCACGTGCACGTGGGTGGCCGCGGTGTAGTGGTAATGTGTTCGTCTGTTGAGTGGAAGGTTGCGCGTTCAATCCCAACCAAAATCCATTTCACTTTTATTTAAAAGAAATAAAAAGGTCGGTGTAGTACCTAAAAGTATGCACACCATCTTGAATTTCTTCAAATTTAACGAACACAAGAAAAAGTGACTCCCCGGAGCTAGTTCGGACACCACCCATGGAGTTAAAGTCTCCACTACATCCAAAATCTTTCCTATCCTCTCTTTCTTCCCCTTCTCTAACGCTCGTACTATGGTAACATATAAAAGGGTATTCATAACCCCTTGAGTACGTGTAAATTATAAAAAAAAAAAAAAACACATGAGAAACGAGAACCAGACAAATTGGCGGGCTGCGCCAGTACGACCCGCCATAAAACAGTGCGTCATCTGTATGACTTTATGATATTTGCTTATATGTAATTCAATTCCTTAGCATTGATCTTTTGGGTCGGTTTTATAAAAATTACACTATACAAGCCTATTACCAGCTTGTTAACGTAAAGCAATAGCGTAATTCTTAAAAATAAAAACTTACATGCATAGAAGTAATTTTGTATTATATGAGCAATTATCTGCGACGCAGTGGTGTACTTTATTTTATATATTCCATCCCTGAGCTGGCTTAAATTGCCATAACAATAACAACGGTAAAGCCACTACCGACAGCTTTCTATTAGACATAAAAATAATATCATATCCATTCATGCGGATGGTTTTTGACCTAATTAAAAAAAAAGGAAAAGGAAAACAAAAACTAAAGGATAGGCACGCTCATCAACATTCTCGTTACGAACATCATGTCCCGAAGGAGAAATGGCTGTTAATGTTTACAGATTCCACTGTTTCTGTCGCAGTAGCTATCCTAGTGATGTTGATGATGAGACGAGCTTGTTGGTATTTTTTGCTTTGTTCTCTCCTTAACGGTTGAGTTGTATGAGCGAAGGTTTTCACCGCTGCGTCGTCGCCACCCCCCGCAAGGGAATGGGGTTTGGTTCTCCTCCTATAAATAGCACTGTTTGGCATTGAGCGATGCACTATCGGTTACTACTGTCACTCTCCTACAGTTCATAACACCGTCGTCAGAGGGATAGGATTCAGTTTACAGCGATGTGGAAAAGTAATTTTTTTAATATAATTACCGTAATAACTTTGGTGTCGGTTTGTAGGTGGGCATTCCTAGTTGTCGCCACTACTTTAGGGTTGGGCACATGATGGAATAGTTTCCATTAGACTATCCTCAACCCGGATCCAGTTGTTGGAATTAATATGGAATATTGATGTAATAATAATCGGATAAAGATTTGTGATTAACTATATGTATATGTAACAGTTTGCTGTTATTAGTCTTAAGTGATTGTATCGAAAGGATGTAGCATTTATTGTGAGCACTTTACATATAGACGTTATGTGCGAAAAAGCAGAGCTACAATATTCTAAAAAGGAAATCGCGCAACATATTGTTTTTTTTTTAACTTACTTTAACTTACTAATTAAAAAGTTTTTGAGCTGAAATCCGTATTTTTTTAAATTTAAAAATAGAATCATAAAACGCAGTTCGGATTAGGGAATCTCCCAATAACTCTCTTCAAAATCTTTCGATATATTCCTATTAAGGCAGCTTCTGCACAACGCCCATTAGTCACAAAATATTTCCGAATAGATAATAGGTGGGGTCTGATAGTTTACCACCAAAAATATGAACTGCCTCTGTTCACTAAAATTCCGCTAAGCCTTGCTTTGTCAAGCAAAACAAAATACATGAATTTTCATTTTCGCTTACCTTAAGCTTACCTTAAATCCAAATACATATACACGAAAGATTAAATAATGTGGTAATTGATGTTTATCTACTTTTACATTAAAGCCATTGATACAGCAACTTCGAGTCATACATTTTGGAAGCGGTGTTGTATACACTAGTCGAGAAGGCTACTGTCTTTGTTGTTGGTTTTTCGAACAGAGATAAAACTGACATTTTGTGGTCAAATCGGTCAACTCTAATGTCATTTATGTTCAGTTTGGTGTGCCATTTCATCATAAACAGGTTGACAAATGAACAACGTTTGCAAATCGTGCAGTTCGCGAAATTTACCGCAAGCTCCGTCCATTTTATGGTCGACATAATCGTCCATCAGAGCAGTTAATTCGGTTAACCATAGATCGTATTCGCACTACGTTAACTCTATGTGATAATACGCATTCGCAGAGACGTCGAACAGTGCGAACCGAAGAAACAATTGCCGCTGTAGACCAAAGTGTTGAAGAGAACCCAAATTGCAGCATTGGAGCTTTGTCCATCAACTTTATGGAAAAATGTTTGCAAAGATCTTGGCTTACGACCTTACAACCAGCTTGTGCAAGAATTAAAGCCGCGAGACAATGCAATGCGTCGTGATTTCAATGTATGGACCGAAAATGAGATTAATCTCGGTGCTGATTTTCATCGCAAAATTTTGTTCAGTGATGAGGCTCATTTTTGGTTGAATGGCTACGTCAACAAGCAAAATTGCCGCATTTGGAGTGAAGAGAATCCCCATTAAACATTGGACGCCATTACATCCACAAAAACTTACTGTTTGTTCCGAAATGATTCTGCAGAGTCAGTTACCGTTAATGGAGACCGGTATAGAGCCATGATAACCGAGTATTTTGTTCTCGAATTGGATGGCATGAATGTGGATGAGATGTGGTTCCAACATGACGACGCTACATGCCACACAGCGCATGTCACAATCGATTTATTGAAGGAAACATTCGATGAGCGCATAATTTCGCGGAATGGACCTGCCAATTGGCCAACCAGATCGTGTGATTTGACACCATTGGATTATTTTCTTTGGGGATATGTGAAGTCGCTCGTCTACGCCAACAAACCAGAAACGTTAGGGGACTTGGAAGCCAACATTCGTGGCGTTATTGCCGACATACGGCCCCAAAAGCTTGAAAAAGTGGTTTAAAACTGGACCTCTAGACTTGGCTTTATTTATGTGATTTATTTCAATTCAAAGTTCTCTACCTCTAAAAAAAAAGCATCCTTTATAAACCTATGTTATAGGCCTTCAACCATATGGTTGGAGGAACTTCTATACAAGCTTAGCAGACCAGGTATGCGAAAACCTTATTAAATGCTTATGGGAAAGAATTGCCTTGTAACATGTGGTGAAGTAACTTACCGGAAGTTACGTCTTTAAAAATTAAAATTAAATTAGCAAAGTCCTTTGCTAAACGGTCCTTATAAGGTAAATCATCGCTTACGGCTGCCCTGTGAGGTTCAATACAACGTCTTCCTACATGGGAAATATAAGACTTTATGACACGCGGTTAAGGAGAATTGATGACTCCTTGAACAACAATGCTAAAATCAGCCTAATCATCGCCGCTTACCCTACCACAATGATAAATGCATTGAGAGCAAGCCTCAATCGGACATTATTCCACCAGGTAATTTCTTCATATCGACAAGCTAGTGTTAGAACAAGAAAGAGGCGGTATCCCGGTATTATACCATGACAACCATGGTGCGCGGGACAAGCGATTAATCTGCGACCAACAACGAATGTTAGTTGCTGATAAGCAACTCATTAGTTTTGAGATGTTCTATGTATTTTTAGCTAAGATAGGTGAACTTTTAGAGATGCCTTACCATGGATGGCCTCCGATATGCCGATTTTCAGCTTCGGGCGATCCGGGCAGCGGGATGTACTTCCATGACGGCTGAACGGGCAACACAAAGACGCAACTCAAATGGCAACCCCCTTTTCTGATAAGGAAATGTAGTCCTATATGGAGTAGTAAATTCGAGCTCAGAGTTCCTGTAGTTTTCGTTTCTCACCATGAATGTTTCTATAGAGACGTAAGAGCGTAACAAACCACACACACTAACGTCCATTTGAAATGGGTTAAGGCTTGTGATAGTTTGCACAATAATAGATCCCACGCTGTTCTATAGTTGGGATATACGTTTCATTGTTATTCGAATTAATCATTGAACGACAACGGTTTTTCAATGTCAATATTTGAAAAGAATACTCAATACCTACACAAATAGATACAACAATGTGTAATCACATTAACACAACTTTTTACACACACACACGCATGTTGTTAATGCCATGAAACCGTATTAGACATAGCTGCTTAGAAAAAATGTCTTACTCAACTCTAGGAAGCAGCTAGAGAAATCATTCATTAAATGCACTAAGCCTACAAATCGATAGTTCTTAAGACATTTAAACGAGCAATTATTGTAAACGCAACCGCTCAACATTGAATTCGATACGTAGCTGCCTTACTCAGTATTGGCGTTATAAAGAAACCAGCGGAAGTACTTGTTTACGGAGAAGGGCAGGAATAGTTACAATATCTCAGAACGTACAGCGGGTTCTTCAGTAAAAACAAAATTAAAGATTCTGATCCTGATCCTCCATCCCATTTATAAGAATCTGGGTATCTATACAGACATGTTTTTATGGACTCTTATAAGCAAACTACAAAATGTGATAAAATATGTTCTAGTTTTGCTAAAAATAAACAAGTTTATGTATTAACGTTATAATCACATAAAGACAACAATTGAATACACAGTATTCTGCGAATCCAGTCTGACTGAACTGGCTAAGGTCCAAAGAACAACATGTGTATGCATAACAGGAGCTATGCGCACCAGCCCCACAGCAGGTTTGGAAACAATTCTAAATCTCCCCCCATTCGACCTACAGCTGATTGACACAGCAGCAAAAGGCGCAGCAGGCCTCAAAGAAGCTGGCAACTTATGTATCAAAACATTTTGTCACAGCACTATACTGAAATTAGTAGAATATGAGAGTGGGGCATCTAACTACACCATCCCATATCACGACTTTGATACTTACCATTATACCTACTAGAGACGAATGGTCGTCAAACAATGTGGTGTCCAGTAATGTAATAGCAATCTGTACCGATGGATCTAAAATGGAAAAAGGAGTGGTCTCTAGGGTCAAACACATCCATTCGATTGGCAAACGCGTGCAGTGTGTGTTTTTCAAGCAGAGATCCTAGCCATACTCGAAGCTGCCAAATCAGCTAGAGTAATGGACATATCACAAGAGGATATCTCAATTTACGTAGATAGCCAAGCGGCCATTAAAGCTCTGGCATATAACATAATATTTAAAATCACGAGTAGTTGGACGCTGCCGCTCAGAGCTCAAGACTCTTCGTAACCAGAACAAAGTACAATTATCTTGGTACTAGGACACAATAAGATTCCAGGAAACGTAAAAGCTGACGAGCTAGCCAGACTAGAATCGTCCAGCTGCATCTTCTTTAGCGACAATATGGTTAGACCCCCACTTGCTTAAAAAAAAACAGAAGATAACCAGGTTCACGCTAAGTGAAACAAAATCTAGGTGGCAAACCATCAACGCTTTCAAACACACTAAAGACCTTTTTCCGGAAATAAGCGGTAGCAAATCAAACAAGCTTATAGCTCTGAACAGAGCTTCCATTTCTAAAGCGGTGAGAGTCATAACAGGTCACAACCTGCTGGGTAAACACTCCCATAGGATTTACCTAAGTGACTCGCACCAACTTTGCAGGAAGTGCGGAGACCCAAACGTAGAGGAGGACATCGTTCAACTAATGTGTCACTGCAACAGCAATAACAAAATCCTAGGCAACTTCTTTTACGAGGACTTGACGGATCTAGTCACAACACCTATTGCACAGATCGCCAGTTTCAGCTGCAAGTCGGGTTGAAGCCACTTCATATATATTAGTTTTGATACATAGTTTGTAACATAGTGAAATACTTTAGCTAGGGATACCTCAAATAATATGGATCCACTCAGAATCGATAGCTGAGTCGATTAAGCCATGTCTGTCCGTCCGTCTGTCCCTACGTCAACAGTTTTTGGGCCTTGAATTTTAAGCTAGAATGATGAAATTTGGTACACATGTTTGTTGTTGCTTCCAGCAGAACAAGTGTTAGAATTTTTAAATCCGTCCACTGCCACGCACCCTTTTCAGAAACACATAGTTTTAGGCCAAACCGTTAGAGATACTGAAAAAGTATCTGAACAATATATCTAGACAATCATAATGTCTATATTTTTTTCACACAAAGTTTTTTGGCACTCACACTTTTTGGGGTCGTTTTTAGTAAAAAAAAAAAAACGTTTTTCGGAAAAATTTTAAACATTTCGAAAAAATGCAAAATCATTGGTTCTTTTAATATAAAATGTTCTTCTGTATATAATTTTAGGCCACGCCCTTTTTTTGGAGGCGTTTTCTATATACTATTTCATAGCATAACCATACGATAAACGGTGTTTTTTGTCGAACCATAAATGCTTTTGATAAACTGTTTGAACAATATGTTCTGACAGGACATTTTCTATATTTCATCGCCAAAAATCCGACATTTTGAGTATATTTGTTTTAAGGATGGGATGGGATAGGGTATATATAGTATATAATGGATTGTAGCCTTCTCATATGTTGTATACACTTCTTCATAGCATAACCAGGCAAAAATCGTTGTTTTTGTCGAACCATGAAAGATTTTGATAAAATGTCTGAATAAATATGTTTTTATAAACGAAGCTTTCTTTTCAGGTATAGCAAAGGGTATCGCTATGGGCCGATGCGGAAATATGCGGGTTTGGCGATTTACTTGGGCGTGGGCAACCCATCAAACCTTAACTAATCTACCTACTAACTTTTATTTAAATCAAACGTCGGCACCAGTACATTTTTTAAAAAACACATTTTTGGCTCGAGGTAGGTCCCCAAATTTACGAATTTGTAAAAGTTTAAACTTCGAGTTTTCGTGATATCACAATACTTCCATATACTACGTATACTTGGGAAGTGAGAAAGTACTATATAACATGCTCTAAAATTGCAGAACTACCATTCTCCATTATTTTAAGTCAAAATTTAAAAGTTGCAGTTCGGAAACAAAATTTATCAGATTTCTTTAAAATCGGAAAATACTCAACCGAGTCTTCCATTCTGATTATTATCATTTCGAACAGATCTGTCGGCGTTATTTTATCGCACAGCGCCATAATGCGTTAATTTAATAATTTTAACAGCTAAGGATTGCTTTTTTCCGAAATTGTTCGACGAAGAATTGTTTCAGAATCCATCAAACGCGATTGTACCTTCATTTATTTTGTTACACAAACCAAGAAAGCAAACGGAGTTTCAATTAAAACTGACTTTTGCTTTGGAAAATAACAGATGCCTCGGTAGGTCGGATAAAGTTGATTGAGTTGCCTTGGGAAGGAGTACTTCAAAACTCATTAGCAAAAATTGGTCGAATTCGCTCGCTCGAACAAAATGGATAGCTTCTTAACTTCGACAAATAAAGAGACATTCTTACAATCGCATACAAGTTCCTGAAATCGAAAACATCGAATACTTTTGGGATGTATCACGAATTGTTTACTTATTATTTGTTTGTTTTGTGCAAAAGCTATCAAAATCGAGTTTTAATCCTAGCGTACCGTGATGGAGAAGCCCGAAAAAGTTGGCTGGCAATTCTGTCCGTAAGTCAGTCTGTGATCTGTTGGACACCTAACAGCTGGACGGAATTACTTCAAATTTGAAATGTGTATGTACTATATTCTTGATACAACTACTAAGATATGGCTTCGCGGATTTTAGGGTTTTCAAATAAAAATCCGTTCGGAACAAAATTTTGTACCGAGGAATCCGTTCAGATTTGCATTTCGAGAAGATCTTCCGATGAAATGCATTCCGCATGATCGCATGACGGTTTAATGCGTTAATTTAACAAATTTTGACAGCTCCGACCAAAAATTGCTTCGAAATTGGAACCACCCCGAAATTGTTAGTAAAGAATAAAATATAATATAATTTGTTTTTATTCACTTTTCACATTTATAAAATAACACAGCTGACAGATTGTCAACGGTACGCGAACGTATGCTTCATTTCTTTTTTTTCGCAACGGATACTTCGATGGTAAACTGAGCTCCGATCGGAACTGACTTTTGTGAAATTCTTTGAACGGATACCTTGACAGGGCTGAATATCTGTTAAGCTGTATCATACATAAAGAAAAGATATAATGAATAATGAAAGCATTTATTTTTTAAAATTACATTTGATTTGTATTCTAAAGAAAAAAAGATAGACAAAATCCTTTAAACTGGTACTGCGTCTAAGATGAAAGTGGTCATGTCCATTTGATTTCAAGGTTTTAATTCTAAAAGACGCACAGAGTGGCCGATAACCCATAAAATTGGTAAAAATAGGAACATTTAAATTATACCCATATGATGCAGCGCTATGCAAGATCGATAGAGGTATTAATTAGATATACAAAACCGGTTTCGAAAGTATGATAGGTGAAGGGGAGGCTAGTCGCAACGGTTTAAACTTTGAACACTGAACCTATGAATCGTCGTCATTGACAATTCAGCATAGCGACTGAGTGGTTCAAGTTTTAATAATTTTGTGAAAACAGTGTGTACCAATAACAAATTCTTATGGCATCATTACCATCTGGTGGGCTTTATTTAAAGAAAAATAAACATATCTTGAAGTTTTTTTTTTTTTATGTGAAAAAAATGTTTCAAAACATGTTAATCTAACCACCTTGTTATTCTGTTATTTATGTAAAGTGGCAAACTTTTAGTTCACTTAGGTGTGAGATCGGGGTCCGTTTATGTTCTGTTGTTGTTAATGCTGCGGTGCTTCGTGAACAAAAAAAAATTTTGCACATATTTGCACTATTTTATCTAATCAGCCGTTGATGTGACCATATTTAAGCCGTAATATGCAATATGGTTATACCCTATCCCATTGGGGTATATTAGATTTGACATTAAGTCTGTAACATAGAGAAATAATTTCGCTAGGTATACCTTAAAGTATATAGCTGAGTCGATCTAGCCATGTCTGTCTGTCTGTCGGTCCGTCCGTCTGTAGGTCACCGATTTTTAGGCCTTAAATTTGAGAAAGGATAATGAACAAGTGTAAACATTTTCAAAATCCGCCCACCGCCACGACCACTTTTTAGAAAAAACCTTATTTTTGGCCAAACGGTAGAGAATTTTAAAAAAGTGTCTGAACAACATAATGTAGTCAATCTAAACATCTATATTTCATCAACAAAGTTTTTTGCACGCCCACTTTTTGAGGGCGTTTTTAGGGCGATAACATTTTTAAATATTCGAAATAACTTTTGATGCAAAAACCATTGAGTTTGATAAAACAAATACTTCGTCCATATATCATTTTAACCCACGTCCAATTTTTATAAGCGTTTTCCTACAAACCATGTGTATACCAGACGCCATACCATACGCAGGAGAAAAAAATTGTTTTTTGTCGAACCATAAAAGATTTTGTTAGGGATATTAAGGGAACCACACAGTGGATTGTTGCCTTCTCATATGTTTATTTGTTTATCTATTTGTGCGTGCAGAATAATTTTTTTTTGCACAACTAAATGCCGCTAGTATTTGCCAGACTTTCTCAAGTCAATAAAATACTGGTGTCCCAAAACCGTCAAATGCACTATTTACCAGCTGAAAATTGTGGAAACCGTCAGACAAGCTCTGATGCAGTGCCCCAATCGCGTTGAAATATTAGCCAGTGAATAATTTTTGACATTAGTGTGGTGAATATAAACTTTAAACGTTCTCACTAAAAATCTATACAATAGCTAGTTTTTGACGCTTGATTGAGGATTGAGAGAGATAGAAAGCACAAATTACGTTGTCTTCAATCTTGAACAGAAATAGTTTATAGTACTAAGTCGTGTACTGAAAATGATAAATAATTATAGTGTTTCAAATAAATGTCTCTGAAATCTGTTGGATTTTTTATTATCATCGAAAATGTGCATAAATGTCTAATAGAAAATTATTGACAAAACATTTTACAAAAAAAAATTTAAATCCAATTGAAACAGAAAAAAATTATTATTATTACTTCTAACTGGTGGTTAAATTTTAAGGGCCGATGTTGAATGTAAACCACACCTAAACGTCAAGCTTTTTTCTGCATTTCATTTGACATTTCTCAATTCCAGACTAAATCAATTTGAACCTTGGAACAACGAGTTGAAGTTATTCAGGCTTATTATGAAAATGGGCGTTCAAATCAAAATGCATATCGTGCACTTCGTGATTTTTTCGGTCAGCTTAATCGTCCAAATGTGCATACAATCGAAAAAATCGTGCAAAAATTAAAGCAAACCGGGTCTGAAGGAAATGTGATAACACCAGTGCATGCTCTCACAACTCATACTGCAGAAAATATTGCTGCTGTTGCTGAAGAGCCGTCCACCTCAACTCGTCGTCCTGCCCAACAATTGCACCTCTCACGCTCGTCGTTGATGAACATTATGCATAAGCGTGTAAATGCTTACATGGTGCATCTAACTCAAGAACTAAAGCCTCGTGCCCATTTCAAGCGTCTTCAATGGTCAGAATGGTGGGAAGAAATGGCAACAGTGGATGATCAATTTTCGATGAACATCATCTTCAGTGATGAGGCACATTTTCACCTCAGTGGATTCGTCAACAAGCAGAATTACCGCATTTGGACGAATGATAATCCAAGAGTGGTTGTCGAAAAACCAATGCACCCAAAAAGAGTGTCAGTCAGTTACTGTGAATGGTGAGATGATAACCAACTTTTTATCGCCAGAATTGGAAGATATGGATGTGGACGATATATGGTTTGAACAGGACAATGCCACTTGCTACACAGCAAGTTTGTTCCATACATAACTGAACCATACCAATATTATCATTATAAAAAGAAATGACAATAATTTCCTTTATAATTTGTGTTTAATTCAAAATCAACATTGGCCCTTAAAATTTAACCACATAGCAAACATCACCCAGCAAATACAACTCTTTAAACTCCATTTTCTAAAACGACACAGCAATCATAATTAAATTCATTTCCAAACGAAAATGGACGACCGTTTTCCGGGACTCTGTTCAAAATTGCAATAAATAAGTAAAGTAAAAGAAATTCCTTTGTATTACCCTGATTCAAGAATGTTATTGGTGGATGTAGTGTTGTACCTACTTTTCAAGATTTAATACACACATACTACTAAAGTTTCGAGATTAAACTGTAACAGAAAAAAAGTCTTGTTAAATCAATATGTATTGAAAGTCCGACATATCGTTTTTGAGAGCGTTATTCTGTACATGTATAAAATTGACAAACAAAAAAATTTTCTTACAAGAATCCAGACAATGTCTTCCACTTTATCAAGGCCTCCATCTTCTCGCTGATAAAAGAATTAGTAAGACAATTCCTAATGAACTGCACTTTCCTATTCATTTTATTTTGATTACACGACACTACCATCCAGCTTTCCTAATTAAAATTGGCTAAGCCAAAAAAAAAAAAAAAAAAAACAAAGTACATTCAAGGTCTATACTTGGGTAGTAGATATACCCATTCACATGTCCTTTCGTCTTTTGCCGAGGATAGTCAATCAATATCAAGAATTAGGCCAATTGAATTTCAAATAAAAATAAAGCCAATCCGTACCTACTTCTGTGATAGAAAACCCACCCGATTATGCCAATAATTGAAGTGCATGGCATAGAGAGAACACAATTGCTTCGCACTACTTCAAGTTCGAAGGATCAGGCCAAAAGTGGGACGGATGTACTTGAAATTGCCCAAGAAATCCTCATGCGCTCATTGAAAGGACACCCGCATTCAAAAGGAACCCATCTGTGTAGTAGGTGTGTTGACGGATTCAAAGATGAATACCCAACCGTGCTCTTTATTATACAACAACGACTACGACGACAACGAAAAAAAAAATCAATTAACTTTTGGGGCTGTAAGTTAAGAAAAATCAATATCCTTTCTTCTATGACAACAGTGTCTAAAACACAAACACAACGAGCCAAACAGCACACTCAATGTTACGTATTATTGAACAGCTGTGAGCGTGTGTGTGTTTGTTAAGCGTGTACAATGTAAAAGCTTTTGAAAAGGGTGACTACTGAATAAGGAGAATCCTTTTTTTATGAATACTGTTCCAATGAAATTTAACTACGAGTACGACTACCACAAAACACAGCAAGGGACCCAAATTATAGTTAGAGACGGAGACACAAATTGATGTTGACATTAATTATTATCCTTGCTGGACAAATACAAAAGAACATTAAAAAAGTAACCCAAACCAAAATTAAGTGAAATAAAATTGGGTGCTTATTTGAATGATATATTGGCAGCGACTGTGTGTGACTCACTGGTGGTGTATTGAAAGCGAAAGCTTAAAGTTAACGGTGTATGCTTGTTCTCTTTCCACCAACTTTAAGGATGTCCTTTTTCTAGGAAAAGGAAAATAAATGAATCGAAGAGATAACGATTTTTGTTCACTCTGTTAAGTTGTGCTAACATGGGC
This sequence comes from Rhingia rostrata, assembly GCA_949824845.1. Lineage (NCBI taxonomy): Eukaryota > Metazoa > Arthropoda > Insecta > Diptera > Syrphidae > Rhingia > Rhingia rostrata. Next base: position 119,405,362 of record OX463755.1, read on the forward strand.
TTATATAGAAACGAAACCAACGGCAGGCTATTAAATTTCCTGATGCAGTTTGCTGTGTGGAAAGCCCCAAAGTTGTTTTTTTTTTTTTTTTTTTTTAATGGAACGACTTGTGTGTGTGCAAAGAATATTGCCTATGAAGAGAGACGACCCATAAATTAGGAAATGAGTCAGTTTTTATGGTGTTGCGATGGTTGGTTATGTTTCTTGGAAATTGGGGGAATTGGGGGCAACGGCTGACACCCAAAATGACATAATAATACTGACGTCAGTTTGACATTCCCCATTCTTTGGGAGAAATAATATTTTATTTTTTCTATCAAAACTACAAATACAAAAAAACAACTGGAAATGAAAGTGAAATTTGTTTATTGAAAAAAGTTAGCTTGCGTTTGGAAAAAAAAAATATTTTGAGGATTGCAGATACATACATTTTAAGGCACGCATATGAATGAGCGTTTTAATAAAAAAAAAAAAATGTTGTATGTAATAATGGGGTGGAAGCAGTGAGTGGTGTAATTTGATTGACGTTGTTATTGTATTTCCAAAGTTGACTAGCAACTTTTCAAAACAGGATTGCAAACGTCGATACAATCTAACAATACATGTACATATTTTTGACATAGGAAGGTACAGCTTTATTCTAACAAGCATTCATATGTGTGTACGTACAATTATGGCGAGTACGAACTGCTCCTGAGCTCCACTGAACGCAAGGTGTTATCGTGTATAGATACAACTGGCTGACAATCAAATACTCGATCAAAGCATTGCTTTCCATTCTCTCTATATGTCTTATATCGGGTGTTTTTTTTATAAGTTGGTTTTTAGATTAGAGATAAAACTGACATTTTATGGTCAAATCGGGCAACTCTATTGCCATTTATGTTCAGTTTGGTTTGCCATTTCATCATGACCAACGCTTGGAAATCGTGCAAATTTATTTCGAAAATAATGGTTCAGTTCGCGAAGTTTACCGCAAGCTTAGTCCATTTTATGGTCGACATAATCGTCCATCAGCGCAATTAATTCGGTTAACCATGGATCGTATTCGCACTACGTTAACTCTATGTGATAATATGCATCCGCAGAGACGTCGAACAGTGCGCACCGAAGAAACAATTTCCGCTGTAGAGCAAAGTGTTGAAGAGGACCCGAATGAATCGATTCGCCACCGTGCACAGCAATTGGAGCTTTGTCCATCAACTTGACTTACGACCTTGCAAGATCCAGCTGTGCAAAAATTAAAGCCGCGAGACCATGCAATGCGTCGTAATTTTGGTGTATGGGCCGAAAATGAAATTGATCTCGATGTTGATTTTCATTGCAAAATTTTGTTCAGTGCTGAGGCTCATTGAGTGAAAAGAATCCACATGAGACCCTTGCACGCCATTACACAAAAACTGACTATTTGGTGGGCTCTATTGGCTGGTGGAATCATTGGGCCACACTTCTTCCGAAATGATGCTAAAGAGTCAGTTACCGTTAATGGAAACCAATATAGAGCCATGATAACCGACTATTTTGTTCCCGATTTGGATGGCACGAATGTGGTTCCAACAAGGTTCGAGAATTAATATATGTCTGCTATTAGATAGATAGATAGATAGTAAATACCTATAGTCTTTAATTCGCAATACGTGTCGTTTATATGTCATCTATCTGATCCCACCCCAATGTGGTTCCAACAAGATGGCTCTACATGCCACACAGCGCATGTCACAATCGATTCATTGAAGGAAACATTCGATGATCGCATAATTATGCGGAATGGACCTGTAAATTGGCCACCAAGTTCGTGCGATTTGACACCATTGGATTGTTTTCTTTGGGGATATGTGAAGTCGCTCGTCAACTACGCTACGCCAACAAACCAGAAACGTTAGTGGACTTGGAAGCCAACATTCGTGTCGTTATAGCCGACATATGGCCCCCAAGTGCTCGAAATAGTGGTTGAAAATTGGACCTCTAGACTTGACTTTATTTGAACCAGCCGCTGCGGCCACATGCCCAAAATCATATCCAAACAATAATAGCACAAAATTATCATTCCAATAAAGCCAAAATGATGGACATTAAAACAGTTTTCTTGTGTTTTATTTCAATTCGAAGTTTTATACCTCTAAAAAAAAAACACACACCCTTTATATAGCACCAATGCCAATTACAAATCTGGTTGTCAAGTTGATGTGCTTAACAAGGCTCCAAGTTTGGAATCTAAGATTGTCTTCTGGTAGATTATGAACAAAGGAAGGCATTACAAAGAGAAAGGAGTTGTAAAAATTGTCGACCTAGAGATTTTGATTGATTTTAACATTACGATGATAGGGGAACGCAAAATGGTAGTTTTCGCGAGTAAGTCCATCGGTCATCCGGTAAAAAAATTAAATATAATGTTACTATTACTGTTTGAGATAATTCCACAAAATTATGTCCAGATGTCTAAGTCTGGCTCTTATTAAAAATGTAATCCGTAAATACCTCAGCACCTAATATCTTTTTTTTTTTGTGGGCTGGTGGAAATCTCGATAGACACAATGAGCACGTGCCCAAAGTAGTGTGAGACTTTTACCTACTAAAACCACCACCCTTTTGTATTTGAATTGCAACTAAGTATGCGAATTATCTAGCAATTTTTTTTATCACGAGTAATGGATTTTTGGCATGTAACTTCCCTTTCAGAGTTCCTGCTTTTTTCGCTTCGTTCTTTGAACACGCCGCAGTAAATTTGTTTCGTCAAGAATTTGGAGCACCGTTGTGTTAACGTGTCATAATAAACTTTTTTATGTTTGTTTCATCTTTAACCGCGAGAAAACCCAGATCTCCGCGTAGATCTTCATTCCTTACATACCACGGCGCATTGACGAATGATCATAACATTTTGTTTTCAAATGTTTGTAGAGTGTTTAGGTTCGTTTCACTGGTACAACCCCATAGTTGCATACCGAATGTCCAGACCGGCTTTAGCATATGCTTGTATAATAGCAGCTTGTTATCAAGGTTAAGCTCCGAGTATTTTCCGAGTATTATCTGTATTTATTTTTGAGTTCTTCGAATTTCTTCTTTACATGCGACTTCCATTTACATTTTGCATCGAGTGTCATTCCGAGATATTTCGTTTCATTTGCAAAGTGGACTCGAACCGTATTGAGAAATACTGGTGAATTGTTAGTCCGTTTATACGAAAAATCTATATGAATCGATTTGCTCTCGTTAAATGCATTCCGCCAGGATTTTGCCCATTCATTAACCTCGTTCATAGCGTTTTGTTATTTCATATTTGTTTCCTTCATTGTTGTGCCAACTGCTAGTATTGCTGTATCGTCAGCAAACGTGGCAATTATTGTATCGTTTGTTTGTGGGATATCACGTGTAAATAGGAGGTACAGGAGTGGTCTAAGGACGCTTCCTTGGGGTACTACTGCCAAAATTTCTTTGAATTCCGAATATTCGTTTCCAAGTTTCACACGGAAGAGTCTGCTCAAGATACGACACGAGGATTTTATATAATTTTTCAGACAGAACTTATATTAGTTTGTATTGAAGGCCTCTATGACAAACCTAATAACTGATAAGTGCATCTTACACCGACAAGATGTAAACATTTCTTATTTGTATTCGCTCACACACGGTTTTTATGAACATATCCAAGCGACATGCAAGTATATTTACTGTCATGTGAATGAACACTCCTTTAAATTGTTGCGTTCGACTAGACATGGTGTTTGGAATGACTTCATTAATTTTAACTTGATTTTTTTTAGAGGTGGGTGTGGCTTTTCTCATTTCCAGTCAAAAAATAAATATAAAAAGATTTTACTACCGACCTCTCCTTGCATGGCATGTTACAAAGCCAGCATGATAGGTTTTTACTTTCAAAATTAATAAACTTTTAACTTTCAATATAGTTAAACTGTATTCGAGAATTAATATATGTCTGCGATTCGATAGATAGATAGATAGTAAATACCTATAGGCTTTAATTCGCAATACGTGTCGTTTATATGTCATCTATCCGATCCCACCCCAATGCATTGTCTAAATGTATACAGTTTAAATATATAATTACCGAGAATTTTTTTTTAAGAAAACAAGCTTAAAAAGTGTACGTAGTTTTAAAATATTTATAGCTGAAACATAGATAACGATAATATAAACATATGGACTAAAGACACTTATTGTTTTTTTTTAAATGGGCGGGTCTAGTAATTTTTTATACTGTATCTGATCGATTTAACACAGAGTTTATATACCAAGTTTCACCAACTGAGCTTTAAAAGTAAGCCTTAAAAATAAGTAACAGCCAGCACAGACAGACTAATGTTTCGATTCCAATTCGATCATTATATCCACTAATGGTATAAATTAATTAATGATTTATCAATCAAAATTAGTATACCCCTAGGGAGTGGGTGTAATTACCGGTAGCGACAAGTTAGAGGAACTACTTTGTAAGAGGTTTTTCAATAAGAGCGCTAAAAAAGTTTTTTTAAATAAAACAAAAACGGTTTTGGATATCAATGAAATTTTTTATTCCTGTGACAGTACGTTCGATGCCATTATGTATGGAACTCGATTTCTTTTGCATGGCCACCACGGGCACGCTTGCAGAAGTCCAGACGCTGAACCCAATTTTCGACGGTTTTCAAGTATAAATCGGCCGATACTGCTGCAATTTCACGTTCGATATTCGTACGAAGTTCGTCAATCGTCGCTGGCTTGTTGGCATAGACCATAGACTTGACGTAGCCCCACAGGAAATAGTCTAACGGCGTCAAATCGCACGACCGAGGCGGCCAAGCGACTGGACCATTTCGTGAGATAAAACGTTCTCCAAACTTGGTTTCCAATAAATTTATTGTGGCATTCGTTGTGTGGCTTGTGGCGCCGTCCTGTTGAAACCACATGTCCTCCAAGTACATATCATCCAATTGGGGCCAAAAATATTCGGTTATCATTGAACGGTAGCGATTGCCATTCACAGTAAAGTGCCGGTCTTGATCATCACGGCACAATGACGCCGCCGGACCATAAACCACACCAAACCGTAATTTTTTCGGGATGCAATAATGACTCATGGAGTACGTGTGGATTGCTGCCTGACCAATACCGCATATTTTGTTTATTGACAAAGCCATTCAGCCAGAAATGAGCCTCATCGCTGAAGATGATTTTTCGATGAAAATCCGAATCATTTTTAAGTTGTTGCTCAGCCCAATTCACGAACATACGACGCTTCTGGTGGTCAAGCGGCTTCAGTTCTTGCGTCAATTTAATCTTGTAAGGATGTAGGCCAAGATCTTTTCGCAAAATTCGCCACAACGACGTCACAGAGATACCAAACGCTTGAGAACGACGTGTGAGAGACACATTTGGGCTTTCTTCAACTGAAGCCCCGTTGCAGCAATATTCTCGACACTACGGGCAATTCTTTGTCTCACTGGCACTGGGAACATTTTGTACTGTGCCTGCAGATTCAAATTTTTACACTAGACGCTCAATTGTTGATCTGCTAGGACGATTATGACGACCATAAATTGGACGTAGCGTTCTTAACGTTGAGGCCACTGACTCCGAATTTCGGTTGTAAATTTTAATAATTTCGACTCGTTGTTGGATTGTATATCTTTCCATCATGAAATGGCAAACCTTACTAAAGAGAAATGTCAAAAGAGCGGCAAAAAATATGGCGTCGTTTGCTGTCCCTGTTGCTCAACTTTTGTAGCGTCCCTGTTGCAAAAACCCGATAAAAGAGCTTCCCTAGATAATACTAGCAGATAATATTGTTTGTTGTGCCATGAGCGAAGTATTCACTCAAGGATTTACTAAATTATTGAAACCAATAGCCTCGGAAAGACGGATTTAGTTCCTGATGGTGAGTATGTTAAACGAAAATTGAATGACGATGTTCCTATAGATATTCGACTTTTTACATGCGGCGATTTTAAGCCTTGGGGTGGGATGGTTAGGACAAAGGGTCCAGTTATAGCTATCATTGAAAACCATTATGTGAAATTTTCTTTTACTCATTGCGGCTTTTTTTACAAATTCAATCATTTGCGAGTTGGTGTCAAAATGAGGCTTTTTATTTTTCAAACAAGATAATCCAAAAATATTTCAATTTTGAATTGTAGTTTTAGCAGAAAATCACTTTGTGTTTTTTTATGATCAAGATTTAGTTTTGTGAAATAATGTTTGCCTTGCCACTGAAATGAAATGGAATTTTCCAATGAGTCCTAAAACCAGCTATGAAGTTAAAATTTCAATTCCACCATAATTTGTGTTTCAATGAAGTTGTTTAATGACAGCTATAATATAACTTTTCTTATTGCGCAGTCATTTTATTTTAAGAATTCATTAATATTCCTAAAAAAAATAAAAATTAATAAAATAAAATAATTATTCCTTGACATTTATGAACGGTGTTTACAAGAAAATTTTTCTAACAAATCACCGCATCCGTGAATGAATGTCTCGCCCGTAAAAGAGTCTACGTGGTATTATCTCAAACGTTATCGAATAACTCGTAACGTTATTCGTAAACCTATACGTTCTTTCGATCAGTTAAAAGCATTCGTAATTCAAACTTGTTACGTATTAAACTTTAATTTTTGTTTTGCCATTTCTGAACTCATACTATATAAAGTGTGTCACAACCCAAGGTATTGCCAATACAATGGTACCAATGCCGTAGTATTTATACCACCAGTGTGTCAAAGGTATAAAGAATGTTATATTGTGGAAAAAGAAGACTATAACTTTGTTTTCTTATAAAAACGTTACATAATATCGTTTCACTTGTGGGTTTTTGCTGACCAAAAACACCAATCAAAGAAAAAAATTTTCTTTTAATTAAGCACAAAAAAAAACTGGCGGAGGACCTAATGAGGAAAAAATCCTTACCCAAGTAAACGAGCACATCATAGGAGCAAGCAGGCTAGAAGTAGCTGTGGAAGGTCTTGTTAACGTTGAAACTTTTGTAAAGAAACTCAACACAGCTCCCGGAAAATTGAAACGATTCATTTTGCTCATGGTCGAAAGGATTGTGGCTTCTAACAATGATAAGAACAACAACGAAGAGAACGAGGAACCAGTTGACAAAAATAAATCGAAACCGTGAATGAGGAAGACAAACCTTGATCCGAAAATGCTGCTTCTTCAAGATTATATAAAGTCAGGATCAGAATTTAACAAAAAAAACTTGAATCGAAGATCGATAGGGTGCTTCATAATCAAGAAAGATTTCAGGTCGTTGCTGATTAAATGCTGATGATTGCCTCTTGCCAATAGGGGAAGTTTGTATGCTCATTGCAATACTAGAGGTACTGCGGTCGATAGTTGTTGGTTATGAAAACTTAATTTCAAAAGAACGTACTTAAATGCTTCTTAGCTTAAAGGTAGCCCTAAACGACGAACCTGCTAGTGCTCGCTATGTTTTTCTTGTGTAGGGGTTGGTTTGCGAGCCGCTCGGTGTTGGCGAAAAAATTCGATTTTTTTGTGTTCGTTGGCTTTGATGTTCGCCGTCTAAGTCCATGTTCGCGACCAAACCTGATTTTTGTTGTGAACGCCACGTAGTTCATGGATAATGGCCTTGCGCTTCTTTATCGCACATGTTTATGGTATGAAGAATCAACATGAAATCAATGCTCGCTAAATGTGTTCGTCGTGTAGGGAATAATGCCAGCAAGCATGTTCGCCGTTTAGGGCTACCTTAAGCGAAATAAGTTTCAAAGTAAACCGCTCAGATAAACAAAAAAAATACTTTCCACTATAAAACTAAACCGATCCCATCTAGTACAATATACGTTAGCAATTAAAAATTCTGTTTCGTGGGCATTAGAATGCCGTGATCCCAATCCGATTGTTCGAATGACGTATCACGTAATTATGGTTCGTACGATTATTCACGGATGCGGTAATTTGGTCCTTTCATATTCACTGCACATATTCTGCACAGAGCTTTCAAAAACGAGCAATATTGCGCCATGATATCCAACTATTTTTTTCTTAAGCTCAACCCCAAGATCTAGACAAAATTTGATCCCAAAAAGATGGCGCTACTAGCCACACAGCTCGTGAAACAGTGGCCCTACTGAAAGACCGCTTTGGGGAACAATTAATTTCATTCTTTGGACCAATGAATTGGGAAGCAAGATCCCGCAGTAAGACTTTACAGTGTTATTCGCGAGATACTGACGAATATGCTCGAACGCGTCATAAAAATATGGAACGGAGTTACGGTCAACATTTGTAAGAGATTATCTTTAAAAACTGAATGTCATGAATGGTTCATCAGATTAATAGTAAAGATTTCACGATACATATGTTTAAAAAAAAAGATATTTCGCATTTAAAAAAATACCCTTTACTTGCGCATATTTTCGGCATTTTTTATCACACTCAATGTCTACGAGCTATATAGCCATTAACAAAAATTACCACTTAGGCTTGAGTCTTACGTAATATCTTTAATAAACAACTTCAACAATAGATTTAATCATAAAAGAGGGTTACAATCCGCTGTGCGAGTCGTTTAATACCCTATCCCATCCCATCCTTAAAATTAATATCACCGAAATGTGGGCTTTATGGCAACGAAATATTGAAAATGAAATTCTCACAACATATTGTTCAGACAAATTATAAAAATCATCTCGTCCATATGGCATGACATAGGGTATACAAATTAATTTTGTAGGAAAACGCCTGCAAAAAGTGGGCGTGGGTTAAAATGATATATGGGAAGATGCTCTTATTTTTGCGAATGGCCGCCAATGTCAAATCTGTTTTGACATTTGTGAACTAGATAGATGTAGAATACAAGTGAACAAGCCATGGAGCGATACACTCCCCAAGAACGCGGAATAATCGTTCTACAAACAAGGATTTACTAATGAAACGGATGATTTTTTGAGAGTTAAGTTTTCAGATTGCCAGCACTGGTTAGTCATCAGTCAAAGTGAAAAGCTTTTAGTATACTCTGCCTTTTAATCATGGAAAGACTCACAAACGAGCAACGATTGCAAATTATTGAAATTTATTATCAAAATTCGTAATCTGTGAAAAATGTGCACCATTTGTTACGATCATATTATGGTCGTCATAATCGAACTCATTTCTGGCTCAACGGATAAGTAAATAAGCAAAACTGTCGCACCTGGAGTGATGCTCGAAAGTGACGCAAATTTAGACCTTCCTAATGGACCATTTGAAAGGGAGCCGCGGAAAACATTGACATGAAGTTGTCTTTAAAACGTGAGTGGCAAAGGCGTATGTATCGACTACAATAAAAAATTCTAAATATTTGATGCAAATTTGAATGTTTTAATTGATTTAAAAAAAAACTACGCTTAGAAACACCCGTTAGCTGTATACAACCAAAGTGTATAGAACTTCATAGAGTGCGCATCTCACACAACGAATATTTTCTATGTGGGGTACTGATATTGATACCAAAGTGTTCACATAGCTATGCTATTCCAGCATCAAACAACAGCCTTGCCGACGCATACGATCTACGAAATATCCCCTTCGCAATTACCGCCCGCGACTGAAACGGCTACAAAATTTTAAGCTGTGAGATAAAACTGACATTTTGTGGTCAAATCGGTCAACTCTAATGTCATTTATGTTCAGTTTGGTGTGCCATTTCATCATGAACAGGCTGACAAACGAACAACGCTTGCAAATCGTGCAAGCTCAGTCGATTTTATGGTCGACATAATCGTCCATCAGAGCAATCAATTCGATTAACCATGGATCGTATTCGCACTACGTTAAATCTATGTGATTATACGCATCCGCAGAGACGTCGAATAGTGCGCACCGAAGAAACAATTGCCGCTGTAGAGCAAAGTGTTGAAGATGACCCGAATGAATCGATTCGCCACCTTGCACAGCAATTGAAACTTTGTCCAACAACTTTATGGAAGATTTTACGCAAAGATCTTGGCTTACGACCTTACAAGATCCAGCTTGTGCGAGAGTTAAAGCCGCGAGACCATGCAATGCGTCGTGATTTTGGTGTATGGGTAATGAGGACCGGTATATGGCCATAATAACCTACTATTTTGCTCCCGAATTGGATGGCATGAAAGTGGATGAGATGTGGTTCCAACAAGACGGCGCTACATGCCACACAGCGCACGTCATAATCGATTTATTGAATGAAACATTCTATGAGCATAATTTCACGGAATGGACCTATCAATTGGTTACCAAGATCGTGTGATTTGACACCATTGGATTATTTTCTTTGGGGATATGTCAAGTCGCTCGTCTACGCCAACAAACCAGAAACGTTAGGGGTCTTGGAAGCCAAAATTCGTTGCGTTATTGCCGACATACGGCCCCAAATGCTCGAAAATGTGGTCGAACATTGATCTCTAGACTTGGCTTTAGTCGAACCAGCCGCGGCGGCCACATACCCGAAATCATATTCCAACATTAATGGCATAAAATTATCCTTCCATTAAAGCTAAATTCATGGACATCATTTTCATCATCAATCATTTTTAACATCTATTGCCAAATCAGCGGCGGCTACTTTTATGGTGTTAAAAGATAGTTTGCACTAGCCCAGCTTTCTTTCTTACTTAAAATCGCCAACCTTGAGCTAAGCGTAGGATAGAGGGAGATCTTTATTTTGGGCCTGTGACATTTAAACGCCCCACAAGACATGCTGTTGCAGCACATAGGTAAACTAACAACGACAAGAAAAATACACTTCCAAAATTCTACTTGTTCAGAGCGTATTAATCTCGCTGCTTGTAACTGGAGTATAAAAGAAATCCAGGCTCCAATTTTTAAGATATTTTATAGGTGCATAATAATTTATTAGGTGGTATGGCAATATATCTCCATACGATTATTAGGTACCTAGTCGTTCTTTCGGTACCGCTTCCAGTCACCAATAATGCTAAGCAAAATGATCTTAATTTTGAATTTTTTTTTTTGCCACAATCGTTGTGAAAAGTAAAAACGTGCAAGGATATAAAAGATATACTATAACACTGCATTGCCTCTGACAAAAACTGCTTATCGTAAAAGTAGAGAAATTACACGAAGACAAAACATGTTCAAACTACCCAACAAAGGATAGGTGAATTCTTAAATCGAAACGAATAGTTCTTATACTGAGGAAAAAAAAGGTGGAAGCCCACAGGTACGGATAAAGTACAGCAGTTATTATGATTATTCTAATCCTTTGCACAACCTTGCTTAAATGAAAAACAAAAGGTACAATCATGCTTGCTTCAAGTATCCTAAACCTAATAGCACAAGCAATCTTCAGTCTGTTTGCGGTCTAGTCGATGTTGTACACACAGTTGGTGCATTCTAGGAAATAATCCCCAACATAAGCTCTGCATACGTTTCAAAATACACATCCTTGGTCTAGGGAGCAGAAAAACGCAACACATAATTATATTCATTCGTACACCACAAAGGAATATAAATGATTCATCGCGTGTACATTATATATGTGTACTGCGAAAGAATCGGGATTTTTCTGCATCCTCAAAAAAAGGTGGGCATTATTGATTAACCACAAAATACACCAAGTCATTAATTTTAAATCTGTGTAAAAAAAAAAAAAACCGCAGCGTCTGTATTTAGGTCGAGTCACGAATCGATTCATGCAGCAGTTTCAAAAATGATTTACTTTTTCTAAATTTGGGACATTATTCCAGTAACATGATGAGGAAGTTAGTTTTATTCGATTAATCCAAATGCAATATATAAAGTGACATTGTGAAATAGAAAGCAATTTAATCCGCATTGCAAACTTTTCAAACTTACAATCACCTTCATAAAAGCACACACACTAACACATATAGATTTACTTACACAAAAATAGATCACAGCTAATCTCCGAACAAATTTTACCAAACTAAAGTTAAACTTAATAAAAAGTAACATCTACGAGTACTTAAACCAAAGAAAATACGACAGGATGAGAACCGGACACGGATGTAGAATGCGAACGCACACCAATCTTTTCCAGGCGCATTGAAGCAAAATTCTACTAAATTCCACACGAAGAGAAATAAAAATAACTGCTCGAAAAATGCCAAAGGATTGAGGAAAAAAAACACAATTTCTCAATTGAAACAAACAGTTATAGAGCAATTTAAACCCAACCGCATCACAATCACACACCAACAGTTCTACCTACATGTAGAGGAATTTATGCCTTGGCTGTGCGGAAAAATCCTCAATGCACCAGTACAATCGCACAAATGTCAACAGAAAATAAGCTTTGACTTTACTGTTTTTGTTTTTCCTTTTTCCCCCAAAAAAAAGAGAAAGCTGGAGAAAATTTTCACTGGAAGAGCGAAATGCAAGCAAACGAAAAAAAAAACGTAGCATTCCAATGAGAAAACAAGGATTGATTGTATAATGGTGGAGGCAGCAGAGGTTTGCCGATTATCTGGTGACGGAAGATATTTTGTTGTTATTTTCACTGGAATTTACTGAGTCATTTCAGTTTGTCTACTCTTTCAGAAAAGTGCGTGCAAAAGATGTGAAAAATTGGATTCCAACAATAATAAAAAAATAGAATTGGAGGATTCCAAATTATGAAATCAAATTCTGGGGAAAGTCATTAAGCAACAACGTCCTTTGGATGGAACTATTAAAAAGTAAAGAATTAAAAAAACATGTTTAACATTTTTAAATGAATAGGGCAGGGGAATTTAATACGAAAGTTTTGTAAAAAAAAAAGGCAGCAAACACGTAAAAAACCATGTTAAAATGTTTTTGAAAATTATTTGCTTTGAATTAACAAGATCATTAAGAAATGTCGACGTATTCTAATATTAAATTTTAGTTTTAAATTTTTTTTTGAAAACGCAAACTATTTGCTTTGAATTAACAAGATCTTTAAGAAATATCGGCGTTGCTATTCGAATATTACATTTTAGTTTTCACATTGTTTTCGAAAACGGTTTGATTAAACTGAAGTTAAAAAATAGCAGCGTTTATACAACCCACTTTTTCTTTTATTAAAATCTTCGAAAATTGTTTGCTTTGACATATGAGGAGATAAGGGCGTTTCTACAACTAGTTTTCGATCAACTACGAAATGTCTAAGTTTCTTCGATAACAGTTTCCTTGAACTCAGCTATGTTTCGAAAATATAAATATCAGTTTGTATAACCAGTTTTCGGTGTAAAAATATTTCCGAAAACTATTTACTTTGGCTAGACTCAATTATGTTTATATTTCTGTGTGCTCCAGCAGGTATTTTCAGTTAAAATTCTTGCAGAAACAGTTGACTTAATTTTTAAAAGATTGGATGTTAGTGAAACTAATTTTCAATCTTCAAATGTCTTCGAAAACCAAATGGTTTTAGCGGAATTTAAAAAAGGAGTTTGTTTGACTTTAGCGAATTCAGAAATGATAAGGGTGTTTCTAGACCCAATTTTCGATTTTGTCCTTAAAATCTTCAAATATCTTTAAATTGATTTTATTTTGACATGTCATCCGAGTAGTATAAATTGTCAAGAAAAGCTTATCTCAAATTCGCCGTTCGGAGTCGGCATAAAACACGAGGTCCCGCCATTGTGCAAGAAGTACACACCACACATGAATGGTTGTGAGAAAGCACGGCCTGGGTACTAATGAGCCTGTTGCTCCAAAAGTTTGTATTTTAAGCGCAGATTTCTAAATTGAAATGTTTCAAAAACGGTTTGCATGGAAATTTAATTTAGAAATGGTCATTGGTCAGGTTGTTCTACGACTAGTTTTTTATTTTCAAAAACTATTAGGATCGATCAAGAGGTATTCAGAAATGTTAGAGTATTTTTACAACCACTCTTAATCTACAACCTCTTCTGATCTTCAAAAACAGTTTGCTCTGGCTAAACTGGAAATAGGTGATATAATTTTTGTTTCTTATTGTTGCCCTCGCTATTGAATTCTTCCCAATCTGTTCAATATTTTTATTACGTCAAAACGAAAACATTTTATGATCATTTTTTTGATGATGTTGTTTAACTCGTTTGCTTTACATAAACAGAGTTTTAAAATATATTAGCATGTTAGTACATTTGAAATATTGCAATTTTTTTAAAACTTTTTACTTAATACAAACAAAATTTGCAAACCCACAAACGTCTCTGGTTTCAGTTCTTAAAAATTATACATATATTTTTTAAACAATGTTTTAAATTACTAAACTTTTTTGTTTTCTAATTATTTGATATACCATTTTTTTTTCTGAAACATAATTAAAAGTTAAGAAATTAAATAACAACTCACCGTTAAACCGTAGATATTTGTTCGTTTTTGGGTGGGTCAATAACGTAGGAAATTAATGATTCCGCTGTTTTATCAATGATGAATGACGATAGAAACGGTGTTAGTTATCCTGTGTTTTTGTATTAAGTAGCTGACTTGTTTTTTCAGCTGCTCGTTAAAATTGTTGTTGCAGTATTTCTTGTTTTTTTTTCTAATTTATTAAACTATTCATTTACGTTATAGCTAAGTGCGAATATTTAACTGATTATTTTATTAATTTGCTTGTATTATGTTTGATATTAATCGAATATCCTTAGGGCGATGAATGATGATTATTATTTTGAACTTTTCTCTTTTTTTAGGTTTAAGCTTATGTTTTGTTGTTGTTTTGTTTATACTTATAGTTACTGACGGATTATTTACACTTTCTTGTTGTTGCGTTTACGATTTCTTATTTTATTATAAATGTAAGCGTTAATCCTTGTTGGATAAATTTGGAAAGAAACATAATAATTCCAAAAATTTAAAATGATTTTGAAACACACTCGCACAACCATATGAATAATGTTTCTATCAATGGAGTATCAAAACGGAGGGAAAACAATACCACAGGAAGAACACAATGTAAGGAACTTAAGAGAAAGCAAGCGGGAGTGTAAGAGTGTGTCTGTGTATTTCGAATTGAAATAAACATCGAAAAAGGATAATATTGGAGCTTTGTACAAAGTCAAAATGGAAAAAAGGGGAATATGACAATGACGACAACGTTAATGGTGGTGATGATGATGAAGATGAGATTTTTGGAATGGGGGGATTTCCAAGGAACAGTTTTCATAACGGAAGATACTGTCTTGTCCATTTTGACACACAAAATTTTGGTTTAACAATAAGACAAATATGTGAAATAATAGGATACTCCGTTGACGTTAGTATTACCCTTTATGCTCTTTTTTTTTTTGTAACACAGATATTAACCACTTGAGTGTTATATATACATGTATATATTATTTATAACTATTTAGAATGTTCTTATAAAAAATACCCGTAAACGATTGTTTTAAAATATAAACGCGATTTCGTTTTTTTTTTGACTTTTCTAAATCAAAAAATAGAGGAAAGATGTTTAGATTTGCACGTAAAATATTTACACATCACTTTTTGTTAGAAAAACCGTTTTCTTTTTAGTTAAAAAAAAGAACAGTTAAATAATAGTTTTCAAAATAAATATGAGACACATGCAAAGTATTGCAGCGAACAAAATTGTGTGTAAGAAAAATATAAAACAACAAAAAAAAACTTTAAAAAAAGCCCTCTGTATATTCACGAGAGTCACACACTTGCAAAAGGGCAAATAATCCATACACCTCATGTACATACACACACAAATATACACTTATAAGTAGCAAGGACGAGAATTCTTTCTTTTTCAGTGGCAGAGTATAATTTACATAACACGATTTTTTCTTCGACTGAATTTATTATAAGAAAACAAAAATTCATTACATAAATTCCGCTACAACTCGATCGCGAATAGTATTGCAGATGAATTCACTTATTTTCGTTTTTTTTTGGAAATTCTTTTAAAATTTTATATGCTGTGATTTAACCGAGAAAATTGATACGACAGAAAAAGCAATCACTGACGAATTATTTTTTTTTAACAAATTATAGATATAAATGTGAAAATAAATTTAATAAATATGCGAAAACAAAATCCAAATGAATTACACAATAAATTTCTCTTTTCAAATGTTCATTCGTTTTTCATTGCTTTTTTGCTTCTTTCTTTTCCTTTCCATATCCCTATTGCGGAGGACATGAATATGTGTACATTTTATCCTTATACATACATAACACGACGAAAAATGAAAAAAAAAAAACGTTCAAATCGAATGTTGAGAAGAAAATTTTTAATTTTTCACATCAAATTTCACGAATTTTGTTCAGATTTGGAGCACTATTACACATTTTTCTTTTGAAACAAAGAAAAAATAAATTCTAGAGGACATTATAATGTCCTATTTGAAATCTATACTGTGTGTCAGAAAAAAGAAGCAAACAATTTCTATGTGAGAGAAAGAGAGGGAAAATCCAAAAAGGAACCAATATGTGAAGTTATGGAGACACTATACCCGAAATCCGTTCTTCTCCGTGGTTCGCTTAAACTGCAGTCCGCATTATGTGTTCAGCAATGCCCGAGTCCCCCAAATTAGAAAATTCTCCAAAAGGAGAAAAGCTACAAAAAATAAACTTTCCAGGGAAAATCTACTCTGTGAATTGCCCACTTTTACTCTCGCTCTCCAATTCCCAGTGTGTCGAGGCTCCTTGTCATCGGTATTTGGTTGGAATGACGAATCCATATATACTCCGTCGAGGACACTTCGAAAATGCACGAGGGTGTGTTTTTGCCTTTTCTCTTAATTGCGAGTCTGTTGTGTAGACATCCTTCCAGGAAAATGACTTTTCATTTGACACATTGGCAGCAGGGCAGTTAGCCCTGTGCCTAACCCTTCATTCATCCTCTTTTTTTTTTTGTTTCTTTTCTTACTCTATTCGACTCTGCTTATGAGGTCATGCTGACATCATATACGGTTGCGTATACGCAATTGTTTTTGCAATTCTCGAATGCCTCGGCTATCCCTGTACACATGGGATGAAACGTCCGTTTTTTTTATTTATTTCTCTCTTTTTGTCTATTTTTACGGAAAGAGAACCATTAAAAATATTCCTGGAGAGTATAAATTAAAGTTCGGCAGTATAAGAAAGAGAGCACTATAGGGTTATACCACTGCCACGCTGACTGACTAAGCAATTGACGACATCGTTTCTATGGCAACGTCCAACCACCACTATACAACACATGCCTCTAGTTAGACATGAAATGAATAATCCGACTTATGAAAAGTGGTAATGGAAATTTTCTATGTAAGTATAGAGTGCTGTACCCTAGCAGTAGCCAAGCTGGCGCCAATCTTCATCAGCACTGACGGTTGTTAGAGTTTGCTTTGTTACTACCCATGTTGAATGTCATGTATGTTAAAAATAAGCATTTTGTATAAAAGTTTCTTGCACAAAATATCGAATTGAAACATATTTACTTTTGGTTATCATCAAAAAGCAAACCTACTAATATTGGTTCGCTAATTGATTACTACCGATAATATCGATGTGCTTTTGTTAGGGCCACTTGAGTTGGCTTTACCACGTATCTACAAGCTCAGTGCAAATATATTTTATGGGGTGCTTCAGCATTTTGCGATAGCAGCATATGACATGACTTTGTTACAGTTAGGTGTACCGGGGAAGATAAGAATCGATCAATGTCAACTGTCATGCTGTTTTGGTTAGTTCACACACGAAATATCAATACATATCGGGATTTGACGTTTTAAATTACATTTTAGTGTCATGAGTAACTTTATGAATTAATCCTTGAACAACAAAATCACTTTAAATGTCAGCTTTGGCGTAGTAAAAATTAAAGGAAAAAAAACATTTTTCGAAAACAGAAATTCATTTGTCCGTTTTTTTAATGCTGTTTTAATGAGATGCGTATGTAAGTTACAAAAGTAAACAGGCTTGTTAAGGTATTCCTTTCATTTCATTTATTGTTTTCTTATACCAAAGGGGTTAATTTTTTGTTCAATTTTCGACGGAGTAATTGGCAGAATGAAGGTAGATGTACATTATAGTTTATTCAATAGTCTTATAGTATACATCCGAGGCTTTAAAGTATTTTAAAAAAAAATGGCAGAACAAGATCGTTAGGATCCAGGATATATTTTTTTATATATAAAATATATATATATATATGATTTATATATCAGTTTTATCGCATGCTTTTGTATCCTATCCGCGTTGATGTTTTTGCTGCACCTGACCAGATGTGGGCGTCGAACTCAAGTTTGGGGTGTATATACCCTTTATATATTGAGGCCAGATCAGAGGGGGTGAAATATTTTTTGTTCCAACCAAGGTCGTTACTAACACACATACCGAGCATGGAAAGTTTTTCGGTTTCGGCGATGCAAGTGCCATTCATGGATAATGGCGGTAAATTTTGGTTTCGCTTAGATGACAGAAGACAGTATTGACTCTATTCGATTTACCCCACTTAATTATGCTGTCAAGATCGGAATATAATGAGCTTAACATATTTTGCCGTTTCTCTTCCACGTCCGAAGATGAAGGGCGTGGATTAGAGAATGAATATGAAAAGCTGAGAGTGCTGTCATCAGCAAAAGAAACATCATTCCTGGAGTGTTACGTCTACATCCTAAAAGGCACCCATTTTATTGTAATCCCGATTTTATTTCCTCATTTTGCGATTAAGCTTCAAAAGTGCTCCCACGCTAAGAACTTCTCGTAGCATATTAACTCGCTGTCATAACGAATGTAATTTTTTTTCATTTCATTTTTATTTTTAATGGAAATTGCAAGAAAAAAACAAAATGAAGAAGATTTGGTGTGTGGAAGACGAGGAGTACCTGGTAGAGCTATGGGCAAACAAAAATGACGAGCCCCAAAGATTTTATTCAACTATAATAATTAGACACAAAAATTTTGCACCTAGTATGACAGCTGAGCTGATTGAAATGTCAAACGAAACCTGGTCAAAGTTCGGTCTGAAAGCAGATATTAAAAGGTGTTCTCACTAAGTTTTCGAATTACGTTTGACAACTTGCCATATTTCTGAATTTTCTGTGACAGTTTATAGTTGACATTTATATTGTAAGCAAACAAAAAATGTCCACGTAAAACACAATAATTAGAAATCCTTCAAAATGTATTCAAAATACTCAAGATGTGATCAACTCAATATAATAAATTATTTCAAAACATTGAATCTCGTGTTGCTAAAAAATAGGACTAATTATATGGCAAATAATATCAACTAAAAAAAATATCGGGAAAAACAGAGGAAGCGGAATGTGCAAAACTTCTGTTCCGATTTTCATATGTTGTCGACCCTGACATTATAATGGAATACTTCGAGGAGTTTCAGAACGAAATAAAAGCCGCAAATACATAGTAAATTATTTTGATCTAGATCTGTCAAAAGACCGATTTTGACACTTGTTGTGTTCCATTGTATTCTTATCTCAGGTAAATTTGCAGATCTGAATTTTTCGGCAGGGGTAAATCTGCCTTGCACTAACACTTATACAAATGATAGCTGTCAGTTTGACTAGAGTGACTTTCGTTTTGATTTAAGATTATTTCGACTGTTAAAAACTATTGTTAACCATTGAAACTGTAGCATAGTATGATGTGAAATATAAAATATATTAAATCAAAAACAAACAACCTGTGTTACTAGAAACTTGACAGCTACACCGACACTAACTCCACAGACACGAAATTACTACATTACAATCAGAGAAAAAAAAACAATCTGAAATCGTGTTCCATTGGTAACAAAAATGATCAAATTTCAGATCAAAATCCAGATTTATCAATGGAAAACGCCATTAGTTAAGCTGCCGTTTTTGAAAACACCCTGCCATCATCTGACCAAAATATCCATAAAGACGAATGCTCAAACGCGAAAAAAATATACAGGATCTCAGAAACACCATCATTTAGTTAGTTAATTCATTATTTGGCATTGATATCCATTTGTATCAAATTTCATAACAATTCTTCTTTGAAATCTACAAATCCACCTACCTACATCCTGCTAGCTCAACTAAACAATGCATGACTGATATTTTACCTCAGTGTCTAATTGGGTACCCTCTCTAAAGTTTTAACGTACGTATGCACTTAAATATTTATGAATTTTTTACAAAAAAATAGAAATCAATAAATACCTACATATAAACCATAAAAAAATAACAAAAAAAATAAACGTTACATTCCGAAAAAAGCTCAACATATGAACCACAAATATACACGACAATGTCGATGACATCATACTCGAGAAAGTGTATGTACATAATTACCAAGTTGCCAAGTGTATACCCTGCAACAACAAACAACGAGCGCAACCACAACCGTAGAAGAACAACAAATTTACTTTGTCATAGAAAAATAACCTACAAAACACCTCTCCATTCATCCTTCCAATTCCAATGACCATGTCGCCGCACGACGACAAACCTTGCCTTGCGATTTTGGTTTTCCTTTTTACACTGGAATTTTCGGAAAAAAGAACAACGAAGTGTTTACTCTTAGTCTTCGCATTCGCATCGAATGAGAACGATTCGAGATGTGCATTCAAGTCCTGCGCCCACAAAAAACATAGAAAAACAACATCGAACGGGGTAAAACGCCGCCTAAAACGAAAGAGCAAAATGTGGTGGACTTAACAATAACAAAAAAAAACATCTAACAACAACAACACACAAAAATACACGTTCACAAATCGCTCTCAGTATCCCTCTTGAAAATTTCCTTGAGCTAATAAATGTGACCCCATTCCTATTGTTGTGAAAAAGGACTATCGAAAATCATACTCTACAGCTACACACAGTGGCCGCAGTTCGTGTATGACTATGTGTTATTATCTTGTCAATGTATGAAGTAATGGAATAAAACAACAAAAAAACCATCAGACCTACATACACATGGCTCTAGAACGATAGTTTTTTTTTTCTGTGTTCTTAAGTCGGACAGTGGGTTGTGTGTTCCTTTCTTCTTTTTTTTTGTTATTGCTGCGCGGCGAAAAGCTTCCACTTTTACACTCTTGCAAAGGTTTAGTTCATAGCGTGAACTTATGAACCTTGCATGTGAACTATGTCTTGTGCGGCATGGAGCTTTTTGTCCTTTTTGCTCTCATTCTTTCTCAGTTTTCTCAAATCACTGGTTCACTGGTGCAGTTGCACTTACGTCTAGGAACACACAAAAGCAGATAGGAAACGGAATCGCGTTTTCGTAGTTCCTATGATAGATATGCTCTAGATTGTCACTTACTCTGCAATGCCTTCGCTGCGCCTCAGTGCAATTAATGATTTTGTCTGCACTACCCGCAATGGGTTTGTTGGGCTGTATAAACTCTCGAGTTGTAGTGTTTGTTAAATTGTTACAAAGCTCATGCCAAAAATAAAGTCATTGACACCGCTATCACTAAAATTTTATTTGAATTTAACGGAGTGTGTCGTGTGCACATATATACTGAGATATATACGAGGACTTGTCCGTCCGAGATAGAGTGGCCATAGTTGCTAGTGTTGTTACAGAAACCACTCACCAAAACAAGTATGCAGCTCCCTAATGACGCATAATGACTCTGCGATGGGTGTGTTAGAAAAAAGATGGTGGTGTTCAAATATATTGACTTTGATTGCTTGTTAACTAGAATTTGAGGGTTTTGTTTTTTAAATGTTTCTTCGTGGATATACTCTGTGGCTTGGTGGGGTTAATGCAATGAACTGATACGCAGAAGGTATAGGTTTGATTTCCAATTACAGTATCCTCTCGCTATTATCCAATAATAGCACCAACTGTCATAGAAAGCTTGTGTCAATTTAGCCATTCGGAGCAATCATGCAAGAAGTACACATTAATGAGTATGTTGCGCCAATAATTCATATTTTGTCTGTTGCTTAGAGATTCCTGCTGGGGTTATTTAGGAATGATGTGATGTCAGAGGGGACATTGAGCCGATACTGCTGGCTTATTATTTAGTGGTGATTATGAAACTTCCATTTAAAAGGAGTCTTTCAACAAAATAGAAACTGACAAACTTGTACCATCACGCAAAGCCATTTTGGTACACGGCACAAAGAGAAACAAATCTTCACCAATCTTAAATCCCCACATAAGGGCAATGTTACAGGAGATCCTTAAGGCGCACTGAATGTGTATAGTTGCACACGTAGTTTGGCCAGCGACTGCACTAACGCGGGAGTCCAAATGGTGTCCTTGACGGTACAGCACGAACATTCACGAATGTCTTACGTAACTTTTCGACTTTTACTTTAAGACTCATATCCACTCGAGATGTACAAAATCTGACGAACTTTATGAAATTTGCTCTCCAACTAGTACTAGTTAATTTTATGTGTATCAAGCTGAAAAGGTTTTCGGGAGTTACTTAAGGGTCCAAACCATTTGCAAAAGAAGTAAAATGGGTGAGCATTCGTCAATGCGCCTGGTATATAAGGAATGAAAATCTACGCAGAGATCTAGGTATTCCCGCGGTTAAAGACGAAACGAAACATTTTGCACGCAAACATAAAAACGTTTATTGAAACATGTTAACACAACGGTCCTCCAAATTCTTGACGAAACAAATTGATTGCGGCGTCTTCAAAGAACTAAGCCCTTGGATTTGGCCTGATAATAACAAACCGCGCTATAAATGCGGAAACGCAGGAACTCTCAAGGGAAATTTACCTGCAAAACATTCATTACTAGTATTAAAAAAATTTCTAGATAAGTCGCATACTTAGTTGCACTACAAATACAAAAAGGGTAGTGGTTTTAGTGAGTGAAAGTCTCACACTATTTTGGGCACGTGCTCATCGTGTCTATGAAGATTTCCACAAGCCCACGGAAAAAAAATAGCTGCAACAGCTAAGCTCAGATGATGCAACTGGAATTTGTGGTCGCTACGTAAGAAAATGTTTCGAGGTAGTAATTACTCTCGAATTTTATGAGAAGGACGTAAATGAAGAGTCTTTCAATAGGAACACTCGGAATTTATAAAAGCAATATTACCACAGAAGTGTTGGCGTTGAACAACATGTAAAAATTATCCGTTTATGAAACGTTTTGCACATTTCGCGGTTTTTGGCCCATTATTTGGATAGAAAATCAGTGAACACCCCTACGTGGGCGTGGGAAGCGTACAAATGGTCGACAAAAAAATGTCGAATGTACAAATATAAATTGTATCTACTGTTAAAATGTCGATCCACAAACAAGGAGACCCTCTAAAACTGCGCCAACTACAGAGGCATAAGTCTCCTCAACATGGCCTACAAGATCATATCTGAACATATATAATATGCGAACGCCTAAAACCGTTTACCAACAAGCCGATTGGCCCTTATCAGTTTGGTTTTAATCCAGGAAAGTCCACAACCGATAAAATTTTCACACTTCGGCAGATCCTGGAAAAAACTCAAGATGTCCAAATAGATACCCACCACTTATTTATCGATTTCAAAGCCGCATGTCTATTTTTAATATACCGCACAAACTCGTCCGTTTGTGTAGGATGATGATGGAGAATCTCGCTGCTCCATTAGGGTCGGAAGCGACCTTACCGACACATTCGATACCAACAACGTACTTAGGCAAGTGCGCAAGTCTTGTGACTTCTTTAATTTGATTTTTGAGAGGATTGTGCAAAAATACCAAGCCAACAACAGAGGCAAATTTTTCCAAAAATCGGTGCAACTACTGGCATACGCTGACGATATTGACATGATTGGTTGGACTCAAAGTGATGTTCTAGCCACGTTTGCGAGTATAGAGAAAGAAGCGGCAAAAAGGGTTTAGCAGTAAATGAGGGCAAGACAAAATATATGCTGTCAACACGAAAGGACACACAACATCGACGAATTGGACAGACCGTCACCATTGCCAAATATAACTTTGAGGTACTACCAGTAATTTGTACAAATTACCAAATTTTATTTTTAAAACCAGTGATCAGTTCATGAAACGTATTTTACATTGCGCGATTTTTGGCCCATTATTTGACTTGTTCGATATAATCAGCCAACACCCCTACTTGGTTAGCGTACGAATGGCCGACAAAAAACTGTTGACGGCACAAATATAAATTTCATCGACTGTTAAAATGTCGACTGAAGTTTGATCGACAAAAACAAGTTCACAGTTTCAAATCTCGACCAATTAAATTTCGATTGAAAAAGTGTCGGTAAGAATGTGTACACATGCATGCAGCCCCGTATTCATGTGAACATCATTCACATTGCAACTGTCGACCATTTACGAGTCGACCTTTTCAAAATCGACTTTATAAATGTCGAAATTTTGATCAATCGGTATTTTTACCAATCGACTTTTGAAAATCGTACCCAACCTTCCTACATCATAAAAGCTCAGCTGAAAACATCACGGTCTTTGCAAACTCCAGCAGGTGAATACCAGTTGTGCTCTGGAACAATTCGAAATTGATCAAACGTTTGACGATCGTTTTTAGGACATGGAGCAGAACATGTAGAGTAAGTCCAATGCAGACTATTTTTTTTACCTTCTTAAAGTTTTGTTTTGTTCTACTTTTCCAGAGGTGAGGTTAAATGGCGCTGAACGAATTTTACCGATCGTCAATCAAAAAAATTCACTTCTACAACTAAATATTTGCTACCAAAGCCCTAATGTGGCTATATGGCTTTATAATAGGCCCTAGAGATGTATTCGTCGGAGCGGCAAATTCTCCGATTTTGTACGATTCGGAGGATTTTAGCTTCGAGGTATACTTCCAAAAAACTGTTCGGAATATTTCTCCGACATTTTGTAATGCAGCCCGGGGAATTACGTTGAAATGCATTCAGGGGCATTTTTCGTGCAATTTTTGACAGCTAAGTGGAGTTATTTTTCCGATTTCCTCCGACACAAATTCTTAGCAGATTTTTTTTACGAATTGTAGTGAAGTGATTTGTGATTTTCGGCTCCGACTGATGCCTCGCTAGGGCAGAATATTTGCTACTGCACAATGTCACTTCGTATGTACTCAGCGAAAACGTTTTGTCGTGTACTTAAATATACTGAAATGTTTCCTTTTTTCTGATAAGATATTAAAAACGCAAAATCATTCACTTCGTTTTTGAGATTTAGAAGGGCGTGAACGTAGCTTATAAGCTATTTACGTTTAACACCCATCAGCTGATCAACTGTCTATATCTAGTAAGGGTACATGTTTGAAGTCTTTCACCAAAAATGACTGGCACAGACGTGTGTGGAACGGCTTGTCGTCTAATTGTTGTAAACGGAGCCTCTATGACACCTTCAGATATGTGACCAGAGATGATCACCCAATGGTGGCCATCGTACTCGTGCTCGTACAAACCATTCAACAGTCATCTGGATCCACAGATGAGTCTTGAGATATAAATTCAACTTTTTGAAACTGTTAGCAAATGAGTAAATCTGTACATGTTTCTCAAAACAATAAAGGCCTGTTGCTTCCGGGATCTGAGACTAATCAAACATTTTATATTTACTTGATCTCTTACCAGAATGGGTTTTGAAGCTTGCATTTTGTGATCAATGTATGAAGAAAAATATAAAATCAAATGCGTACTTACTTTTACATCCATAAGTATAGATGTGCAGGGATAAAAAACTATTTATTCCCAGGGCAATTGTTTTTCTTTTACTGGGCTGCGGAAATGTCTTGATATAGGTATATGCCGAGTAATTTCCGAATAAATTATTGAATTTGGATGGCGACCGTATTTTCTATAATGAAATCATAAAATATGAATGTAGAAAACAGTTTTCACAATTGAGTATGTACTTCTTGGTGGTATATTTGTTTACATGTTTTTATAAAGATGGATAACAAACTTTTGTAAACATTTTGTAGGTATGTATATACAATATATTTGTTTCATGTTTTCTTCAGTTTTTTAGGTACGGCAATTTGAAAATAAGTGCGTATAAGGTGAACGAACGAGTGCAATATCAATATTTTAGCTTCTTGCATTATGTACCTTACATTCATTTATTTACCTACTTTATCTTTGCACATTGCAAAGTTATACACATTTTTCCTATAAATAATAAACCAAATACAAACCTAATAAGTTAAGAAAATTAGAAAAACTGAAACGAATACAATTATTATAAATAAAACGGTACATTGTTATTGTTTAAATGAACGCATCCGAAACCATTTTTAAAATTGCCTCCAGTTCGTTGTGTGATCACAGTTTAGGAATCTGTGAGAAATAATAATTGAACCCTATTTGAATAATGCACCAATTGGTGCTTATTTCTCACGCCTTCAGTTATAAGGGCCCAATTATAGCTATCAAAACCATCATTGAAAATTTTCATTTACTTCTTGCTGCTTTTTTAAATTTAATCATTGGCGAATTGGTGTCAAAAACAGGGCTTATGAATTTTAGAACATAATTATCCAAAAATATTTCACTGATCAACATTTATTTTTATAAAGTAATGATAGCCATTCTACCGAACTGAAACGGAATCTTACAATAACTCCTATAAGAAGCTATGGGGTGACATTTCAATTCCATCAAGTGTTGTGCTCCAATGAATTTGTTCAATGATAAATTAACTGGGCCCTAATAGTTATAACAATAATCAAAAAGCATCATTAGACATTATTTTTAGCTTCTTGGGGACTTTTTATAATTTCAATCATTTTATCATTTTTTTTATCATTTTAAAACAAGATTATCCAAAAACTCATAAATTTTTTTTAAAGTTTTCGCAGAAAAACCCTTTTTTATTTTTTATTTATACGGATTTAGTTTTATGAAGTAATGTTTGTCGTTCCACCGAAATGGTACGGAATTTTCCAAAGGTTCTCATAAGCAGTTATTGTGGGAAAATTTAAATTCCATCGTTTTTTTTGGTATCAAAACAAAGTCTATAAATTCAAGAACAAGATTATTAAAAATTATTTAATATTTTTTATTTATGTTTTCTCAGAAAATCATTTTTATCCCAATATCCATAATAAGGAAAAATTCTTGGAATAGCGTCCTATGCCAATAGTAAGCAAATTTCCTATTAAAAATAATCACTTTTTAACATGGACTACCAACACTTGGTGGTCGGGTATATTAACAGCCTTATTCATAAACTCAAAACAGTGTATAAAGTTATGCGCTCCTTAAAATGCCTCTGAATGCAAAAACCTTATTCATAAAACTTATTCAACGTAGAATTTAGGCTGCGTATCCTGAACGCCTCTTATAATTGAAAAGTGTATGTATAAGCGAATTTTCTTTTCTTTTTTTAAGTTCAATTTTTAGTTGAAAAAAATGTCAAGCGTATTTTTTGTATTGTAGTAGTTGTGTTTCACAGTTTAATTTATTCAAGTTTAAGTTAACCTACAGACTTAATGTAATGTTAATTATGTTAGTGAGTCAACATGACGTATTAAAGTGTTGAAAACAAAGTTGTCGCTAAGGATTTCGCTATCATAAAACTTATCTTTGTAAATCTGCGGAGCTGTGAAACATGTCATCGTAATAGATTTCCCTCTATTTGATAATTTATTTGACATAAACCCTGTATAACTATTATGTGTGTTTCAATATTTAATGGATAAAAATTTGTGTGACCCTGAATAATGGCTGTACAAATACTTATATACTGTATAACTATACAACAGTTGAGATGTGTTTTAGTGAATTCTAAAGAATAAGGGGGTAGTTGTGCGGTGTAACTTATCGTATGTTTAAAATTAATAACTTGTCATTAATATCTAAAAAAAAAGTCACAAAACAATCAAAACAAATGTTTTTTTACAGTTTGAAAGGGCTCCCACTTGCGTGCCAAGTTTCCAGACTATTCCAACATAATAGGAACAAAGAAGCATTTTTTTATAGTACTAAATTTGCTAGTTTCTAGACTATATTTAGATATGGGTATCTGGGAATAGCATTTTAGTATTTTTGGTTTAACAATGATCAAGATTTATTTTTTTGCTATTTAAAGATCCAGATTTATTTTACTTAATTACCTAATGCTTGTCTCTCCACCCAAATAAATAAACATTTCCAATGATTCCTTTCCATTGACAAATTCATCGGGGGTATTCATGCTACGTCGGAAAGTCGTCATAAACGTTGTAAATGTGATAAAATTACGACGTGATAGATGAACTTTCAAAATTTGTATGGCAAATCTTTTCTATCACTTTTGAAATGCTATATTGACATTTAATCAGTCACTTTTACGCATGAAACGCATTTGGTAAACTAAAAATAATTATGGAGAACGAGATCAATAGGAACAAATTTCTATCAATAAATAAATAACTAAATTGAGATTCAATTCAGTGGGTTACCGATTTATTTAGTGGTGCAATTTTAGACTCGTTAATGAAACGTCCTCGTAAAATAACAATCTTTCTCAAGTAATAAAATTGCGACGTTGCACGAATACCTTTATTGTAACACAAACCTATACAGCTGCGGTTATAGAAATCATTAGAAAATTCCGTTTTATTTCTTACTCACTTGATCTTACTCCAAAAAAAAATGTTGATCATTACAAATCAAAAAGTGTTTTCTGCAAAAACTATATATAAAAATTAAAATATCTTTGTATAATCTTGTTTAAAAATTAATAAGCTTAGTTTTGACACAAACTCTTCTATAATTGAATTTATAAAAAAAAAGTCACAAGAAGTAAATAACATTTTCAATCGCGCTTTTCAATGATAGCTATAACCGGACCCTAATTAATTTCTGATTTGGTAAATTCCAACATATAATCCAGATGAACTGCGAACTCTTTTAACTATAAAACTCATTTACTTACTTAACCGGAGACACGAACCATAAAGATACCAGTAATAATAAGCACTGAATGCACTCATTTTATAAACCAAATATCCCGCTGTCAATACACCAACATGGCGTCAGAAATTTCCAATCAGTAACGAGGTCGTATTTCTATAAATTTATTTCGCAATTTCATCTATAATTAGTGGTCTTAAATGTGTAAAATTATATTTTAATTATTCAGAAGTACGTGACCTTCTTATTGGTGCACAAAAAAGTGAGTATGCCATAATTTTTCAACGATTAATTTGGAAAGTAAAATTCATTGTTATGATGCTGTAAATAGCTAACACAACAACTGACAGCGGGATATGTTTACTGCTGCAAGTGCAAAGTAAAATAAAAATAGTAAAACACAAATAGGCGATGATTTTCGAAGCTATTATGTAATTGCATTTACCTTGGACAAAATGAACAACATGATTTACAATATCCGCCAGCCAGTCTTTCAACAACAACAACAGCAGCAGCTGGGCAACGGAGAGCAGACAATGAAGCAAAATAACGCGCATTCGTTTGTAGAGAAAATAGTTATCGGCCTTGACCATGCCCCTCCTGCGTTCAAT
Source organism: Rhingia rostrata (assembly GCA_949824845.1). Taxonomy (NCBI): domain Eukaryota; kingdom Metazoa; phylum Arthropoda; class Insecta; order Diptera; family Syrphidae; genus Rhingia; species Rhingia rostrata. The sequence continues at coordinate 119,434,631 of OX463755.1, forward strand.
TTACGTGAGCAACTCACAGGGGTTGCCGGAGCCAATTTACAGTACATACGCAAGGAGACCGGAGTAAATATCAGCTTGAGGGGTATTGGCTCGTTATTTATGGATCCAAATACGGGAGTCGAGTCGCAGGAGCCACTTCATTTCTATATCGAACATCATCGTTTTGAAAATTTAAACTCGGCACGACAACTCGCAAAGAATCTCATTGAAACTTTACAACAAGAGTTCCTTCAGTTCCAGCAGCAACAATCACCTGCATTACCTCAAATTAATATACCACCTCCATCTATGATCAGTGTCCCGCCACCATCAATCATCCAATCGAGTGTAGGTCCTCCTGCCCAACAGCAACCCACAAATATCATCCATCAGCAATTTGTCACACAAAGTGGAATACCCATTCACATGCAGCAGGGGAATATGGTCATACAACAACAACAGTCAGGGACACACAATTTGAACATACCACCTCCAATGAAGCAGATTGTTCAGTTCCATCAACCACCACCAACAATTCAAACGAGTGGTGCACCTATACAAACCGGCCAAGCAGCATCCCCAATAATACTCAATCACCAACCCCAAACTTCTATTCAGTACCAGTACATACAGCAGCCTGCTAGAGACGGACAGGGTAACCAACTCACCTTGCAACAAGTCTACCAACAACCACAACAAATACAAGGCATTCAAATGCAGGCTACTCTACCGCCGCCGAATCTACAGCAGCAACAGCAGTACATCACTGTGCAGGGTAATACAGCGTACATGGTGCCACCGCCAACGATAATTCAACAAGGCGGCGGTCAACCCACACAACTCTCTATTATTCAACATCCACCGCCTTTGCACATGCAATTGCCTGCAGGCGCGATCACGGTTCAAACCCCGGTGCAAGAAGCTGTACAGCAACTAGAGCAAAATCAGATCAGAGCAGAATTGGGAGCTGAAAACGAAGACTATTCCTCTGTAGAGAAGTCAGAAGAAGCTGAACAACCTTCACTAGAGGAAGAAAATTCCACCCCTTCATCTGAATCTGAAGGCGCTGCGCTTGTGCGAACAATAAGCACCTCAGTTCCACCCCCTCAACAGCAGCTAATGCGCCAACCACCTCCACCACCCATGACCCATGTCCCACCACCAACAATAACGATGTCTGTTCCTCCGCCAATGAATGGTGTTCAGCAGCACATCGTGGGCAATACTCTCTACACAACAACTACAACGAATCCAGGTGGTATCCAGCAATTCCAGCAGCAAGTGATACCCATACAACAGCAACAGCAGACGCAACAATTCATTCATACAGCGCCGAATGGACAAAATTATGTAATGAACACAGCGACAGCTCAATGGCAAGCTCGCGCACCTCAGCCTACACAATTTGTAACCCAGCAAATTACATCCGGTGACATCCACACCCTTCCTCCGCCAGTGTCTATGAGTGGGATTCCCGTGTCTGCAGCTTCTGTCCAACAAACCGCACCCGTTGCTGTTACATTCTCTCAACCAATGATGCAGCAGCAACTGCAGCTTCAGTTCCAACCACAAATGATGCAACAAGTGCAAATGCAGGCACAACCCACTACCCAGCAGTTTAACATCATACAGACGCAGCCTCCTCCGCCACCAACACTTGTACAACAACACACACAACAGGCACAGCAGCAAACAGGCATGGGGCTGCTGAGTGTTAGCCAGAATGGTCTGAGCTATACCCAAACTGCACCCAGTGTAGCGCCACAATTTGTACAGCAACAGCAACAACAGCAGCAGCATCAACAACAACAACAACAACAACAACAACAACAACAACAACAACAACAACAACAACAACAACAACAACAACAACAACAACAACAACAGCAACAACAACAACAACAACCACAGCAACAGATAAGACCTCCGCTATCGGTAAGACTTGCAATCTTTTAAAAGTTAACAAAATCCAAATTAAATTCTTTTCAGTATGGAGAACAAGTATTGATGCGCTCTGGACAAAAACGCAAATCCACTAGCGACACAACAGACGCGCCTGCACAAATGCAACCAAGAATGGGAATGGGGTAAGTGCTTTTTCTAACTATAGGCTAGATAACATTTTAAAGCTACAACAGTGCATATGCGTATGGTTGTGGGCAATGCATATGATTTAAGGATTTCCTTTCGAAGATAGCAAACATTTTAACATTTAGGGAAGTGCGTCCAACTGGTGAATGAGTATTAACAACTTTTTTTTTTTAAATAATTTTGTAAATAGATATTTTACTAGGTCAAAGAAATGCAACAACGGGAAACGACGATGAAATGTGTTGTTATATCGAGTTTTTTTCTCTTTTAATTTCAAAACAAAAAAGGTGGTTTGATGTGGTACCAAACCTGCCAAATAGATAAATATAGCTTTACAGCGGACTACAGAACACGTACAGTGAGCACGTCTTTAGCACACATTTGCCAACAAATTCACTTACCTACCGCTTGAAAAAAAATCATGCATTTGTAGTAAAACCGATTTTTTTTTTAAACTACGGCTTGTTAGAGTATTTCTTTTATTAAACATTTTAGTCATTATAGGCTATACAGGTCCTTACTGAGCTTCTCCATTCATTCGTTTGTGTGGTGTTTTTATTTGACACAGCTAAATAGACCAACAACTTAAAGCCGTCTCAAACGGGAAGTTACTAACCTTCTCAGGAGAGTTTAAATTCTTGGATGTTTCTTCGACTTTTGCTTAAGATGGGGCAATAAAACTGTTTCCAAAATATGGAATCGCTTTTTGCATCTGCGTCAGCTCAGATGTAGTTAAAGTTTTTTTCTTGGTTTCGTGGAAATCTTTATAGACACTATCAGCATGTGCTTACAGTAGTGTGAAATATTAACTCTCTAAAACCACCAAACTTCTGGTATTTGTATTGCCACTAAGTATGCGACTTATCTAGCAATTTGTTTACATATAAATGTTTGGCAGGTAACATTCCTTTGAGAGCTCATGCTTTATCCGCAATTTATAGCGCGGTTTGTGATATTATTGGGCTATATCCAAGGGCTTAGTTCTTTAAAGATGCCGCAACAAATTTGTTTCTTCAAGAATTTGGAAGACCGTTTTGTTAACGAGTCCTAGAAAAAGGTTTTATGTTTCCACTTCTTAACTGCAGGAATACCCAGATCTCTGCATAGATCTTCGTTCCCTATGTACCACGGCGCATTGACGAATGATCTTAACATTTTGCTTTTCAATGTTTTGTAGAATGTATAGATTCGTTTCACTGGGACAACCTTATAGTTCTATACCATATGTCCAAAACTTCAACGCTTCTTATCAAGCTTCGAATATTTTCAAGCAACCAGTACAATTCTCTTTATTTATTTTTGAGTTCCTTGCATTTCTTTCTCACATGCGACTACAATTTTAATTTTGCATCGAGTATCATTCCGAGATATTTCGCATCATTTGCAAACGGGAATCGATGCGTATTTAGCGTAAATGGTGCCACCGCCAACGATAATTCAACAAGGCGGCAGTCAACCGCCGGATAAACAGGCAAATTGTTTATCCGTTTATACGGAAAATCTACATTAACCTCGTTTAGAACGTTTTGTAATTTCGTGTTTGTTTCCTCTATTCTTGTGCCAACTGCTAGTATATCAGTATCGTCAGCAAACGTAGCAACCATTGTATCGTTTTTTTTTTTTTTGTGGGATATCACGAAAACCAATATTTCTTTGAAATCTGAATATTCGTTTCCAAATTTCACACGGAAGAGTCTATGCTCAAGATACGACACGATAATTTTATAAAATTTTTCAGGCAGAACTTGTCTTAGTTTGTATTGAAGGCCTCTATGCCAAACCTTGTTAAGTGCTTGCGACACGGCAAGAAATACGGCTGAGCAAATTTTGTGTTCATCGAAAGTTTTCTCAATTACATCAATAATTCGATGATCTTGGTTTACAGTCGAATGTTTACTTCTAAACCCAAATTGATGGTCAGGTAAAAGGCGTTTCTGATCAATATGGAGTGTTGCCGACCGAGTAATATCCTTTCAAAAACATTTGAAATTATTTTAAGAAGTGAAATAGGTCTGTACGATTTTATTTCATTCGGCGATTTTGCTGGTTTGAGAGCCGTAATCACTTCCGCGATTTTCCACTGTCTCGGTATGTATTGTAATCTAATTGCTGCATTCACAATTTAGAGGAGTTAATGCTTTTCGAGGCAACATTTTAATAAGTTCTCCTGTAATTAGGTCATAACCCGGAGCTTTTTTTGGCTTTAATTTCTGTATTTCCCGTTTAGGCTCGGCAATACTTGCATATCTTATTATATTGCTATCGGTTGTAGTCTCGAATACATTAACGTTTTCATGTTGCGCTGGGCCACCAAATGGCTTAAATGTTTTCTCGAGATGTGCGGCAAAAACGTGTGCTTTTTCATTTTAGGTTTTTGCCCCATCGTCTTGAGTTACCCTAATTGGTGGCACAGCGTTTTTTGGCCGTTTTATGACTTTAATTGCTTTCCAGAGCGAATAAATCGATTCCTTTCCAGCGGTTATGCTGTGTAAATAAGTTTCTAAACATTTTTAAACATTTAAATCGAATTTGATAGCAAGTTACTCAATCGATTTAGATATGTTTAATGCCATCTTTTACGAGCTTTTCTATTTTGTATAACCAAGTTTTTTATTTCCCATGGGTACTTGATATTACTATAGCTCTCTATTTTGCGATGTTGAGGATTTTTATTCCATTCTGCTCCAAATTTGCCAATTTTGTTTATTAACATTACAATTTAATTCGAAGTTGGCTTAATCCGACATAAAAATACAGTTCAGCATGGTTTCGTCCTCGTCTACCATATGAATCAGCTTCTGGCGAAATTCCAAGCGGATCGGAACGTCCGCAAAGATCAACTATCAGTTAATAGTTGATATACGTAAGTTATTGATTAATAGATTCCAGAAGAGATGAAACCATCTTATGGTGTGTGTGACCATATGTTTTTTTTTAATACTTTCCTCATGTGAGGACAACATCTAATATTTTGAGATGTTTATTGACACTGCTCTTAAATTTATTCACATTGTATATTGGTGGAGATACTTCTCCTGGAACTTCGGTCTATTGTTTTCTTGTTAAAAAAAAAATTTAATTTATGGCTCAACATGCTCGTTAGTGCCCAGGGCCTAGCTTTTTTCTCACAACCATTTACGTGTACGTGTGTACTTCTTTGCACGATGGCGGGACCTTCTTTTTTATGCCGAATCCTAAGCTAAGTTGAGATAAACTATTTATGACAATTGATACTACTCGGATGATTTGTCAGATCATCACGAGAGGAGGGCCAGTGAAAAATCATTTAGGTGTTGCTTCGGCTGGGAATCGAACCCGTCATTGTTTTCTTGTTCTGTTAGGAAAAAAAATGTTCGAATTGTGTTGTTCGTGACGTTGCTAGATGAACTGTGTGCCTCTGTACTTTCATATTATTCCTTATGGTAACAAGAAACAAGCCTTGGGATGTTTGCGGTAAATTCTCCTCAACAACTGTCATACATTTAATGAACAGATAGATCGTCTACAAGTCCTCGTTGAGCTAAATGTTGGAAATTTGACTGAAGAGAAGAATCGTCCAAAGTCGTTTTTTTTTTTAAATTGATTCACGTAAATTTAGTTTTGTTCGTGTATTGGGTCCAAATTCAAATATCATTTTACAGTTTCCTTCACGTGTACAAACAAACTGGCCCTGTCTTAAAGACATGTATAGCCAACCCACTTGGAATAAGTCTCTACAAGATGGAATACTTATGTTTGTGACAAAAATTTACTAAGGTGATAACTTTAGTTCTCTACAGTCTTTGACATTTCCGACTCTTTGATTATTCTCTGTTGGTGAATTTGTTATCAAAGTCTTTCTAATCACAAAAAATTCCTTCTTTAGTATCTGGAGTTGGCTGGTTTTGAGTAGCTTTTGTGCTGGCTTTAAACTTACAAACAAATTTAAGAAAACTAAACATAAGGAAGTAGGAAGATAATTTGTTAAAAGGCGTGACCTCATTTATAGAGGATATACTGCAATTGAAAACAAAATTTAAGTCGGCTATTCCATTAAATCGAACCGAAAACTTAACTGATGTCTAAGTTAGTCCATAGCTAGAAAATATGCATTGCCCCGTGTTTTGTAAGCTGCTTGCGTCGCAATCCTATGCTAAGACACAACATGTAAATATTTTACGTAACATGACATCTAATGGCTTATTCGTATTTTCTTCCTAAAATATCTTTAAAACAATTTGAAATTTCACTGAAAACAGTTCTCTTTTATTTGTTTAACAAATTTACTTATAGGTCCATATAATAATTTAAAGGTTCACATATTTTGTTTTTCTAATTGTAAACCCATATTAATTATCGAAAACAAAAAAAGTTGTAATAATTTTATGAAACGGTATTTTCTTACTCAACATTTTTTTTATTTCTTTTACAAATTCCTAATAATTTATATTTATATATAAACATATATAGTTTTGCCATATTTCCTTAACTCATATAACATTAAATAAAAAAAAAAACTTACTCATATATTCTAATCGTAATAACAAATAAAAATAAATTATAAACAGAGCACAGCGGGAACTAGCGGATTATACAATAGCACCACCGCCAACGCCAACAATATCTAACTCAAATTTAACTCCTTCCGGTGGTGCTGGCATCGGCCAAGGTTTGTATTTTTAAATAAAAACAAAAAAAAAACAAATCAACATTTTTTTAAATATTTTTCTAAGTAGATAACAACAAAGGGAAACGAGTAAATTTTTGTTGCTATTTAAATGAAATTAATTTATTCTTTAGAAATTTTAGCGCAGTCCTAACAGAGTGATGGAACAATATGGCGGGCAGTTCGCAGTCTGTAGTGTGTACATATACAGTTTGTGTGTTGTGTAGTAACTCATTTACTTGTTTCTCTTTTGAATTTTGCAACTTTTAAATGAATAAGTCGTGTGTGTGTTAACAAAAAAAAAAGAAAAGAAAAGAAAATGTTATCCAGACATGTAGTAGTTTTGAGATTGTGAAAGCTTTTATTCTATTTTTTTAGTTTGTCTATAACTTATGTAATTTTGTTTTTAAATATAAGCTAGACTAAAGTAAAGGGCCATAAGGAAATGAATGCTAGACTCAGCTCTTTGGGAATGTAGAAAATCTTTTCATTTTTTTTTTCATTTAGAGTACAAAGTGATAGGGGAGTTGTAATAATTAATCGCCTTCTCTCTCTGAACATCTATTTAGCCTCTGGTTGGAAATCTTTTCTATCTGTTTCTTTAAAACTATTTTCTTTGACTTTCTATCTTATTTTCGTTGGTATCACACAAAAGCATGAGGATTTAATTGGCCTCATAAATTCTTCAAAAAGTCTTTGAGTTCGAATATGCAAGTCGCTCAGACGGATCAGTAGAGATGCAGTTAAATTAGTCACGATAAGAGTGATCAAACACTGTTATCGTGATGAAGTTGTCTTAAAGCATTCGCGCTGATATTAACTAGTTTAGGTGTTTTTCAAAAGCGGAGTGCCCAGAGAAGTGTGTCCCCACATTATACAGGGTGTCCGCCGGGAAGGTATACTACTTGGTTTTGTTTATAATTTTTGATTAAATGAAAGAGAATGGATCTTATATTGACAAATATTTTGTTTAATGTCGGCAATTATGTATGGAATACAATATCAGGTAAATGTCCGCCTCTGTTAGTCTCTTAAATGCGACCCCTTTTGAGCACATTTTTCATTACATTTCTCGCGGTATTTCATTATTTCATGAAAACATTGCTTTTCAGATATCCCCATAAAATAAGTCCGGAGCAGTCAAATCAGGCGACCGTGGAGGCCAATCAACATCACCATTTCTAGAAATAACTTGTAGTGGAAAGAGGTCTCGCAGTAATTCCATTGTAATCCTTGCTGTATCGCTCCCCCTTCACAGTTACCGTTACGCCGGTTTTATTTTCAAACAAGTAAGGTCCAATGATTCCTCCTGACCAAATTGCACACCAGACTGTAACTTTTAATGCATGCAAAGGTGACTGATGAATAATTTGAGGGTTTTCCATTGCCCAGAACCGACTTTTCTGCTTATTCACATATCCATTCAAATGAAAATGTGCCTCGTCACTCATTATGATTTTTTTAATGAAAACCAGGGTTGTCATGGGCTAGCTGTAACATCCTATTGGCTTATGTACGGCGGCGTAATTGGTTTTGTGGAAGAAGCTCTTGGGTCAACTGAATCTTGTGCAAAATTGTGGCCAAAGTTGTTATTTGAAGAACAAGCTCCTGAGCATTACATCGAATTGAGGTTGATGGATTGTTTTGAACACTTCCTTGAGCAGCAGTAATGTTTTCAGCCGATCTTGCAGTACGTTGTGGTCCATGCTTGGCCTACCACCTACAGAACCTCTTTATTCGAAATCATTCACTACACGATAAATAGTGCATTTTTCTGCCACTTTTTTTCTCCCGAAAAATTTCACGTAACATTCTCATCGTCACAGAAATCGATGATTCATTTTGATAAAATGTTTTAACGATTAAAACACTTCACGACTGCCAAATATGAACTGTTCAGGCTAATGTTTACCAAAATGGCGGCAAAACAAAGTAGTATACCTTCCCTGCGGACACCCTGTAGAAATGCCATTGATTTTAGGTCCTTCAGTCATTCTTCATCGATATTGGAGGTTGTTTTAAACAAGAAACAGGTGTCAACTGATTTAATACAGGTTCTTATTCTGAGACACTGCAGCCTTCCATCCTCTACGATCCCGGGCTCGCTGCTTCCAGTTGTCTAGACCAAGCGCTCTGGCATCCGCGATGGCTTGGTCTTTGAAACGGAGGTTCGGTCTTCTTTGCCTTCTCGAACCTGGGGACTGGAATTCGAAGATCCTCTTAGCTGGAGCATTATTGTCCATTCGCTCGATGTGGCCGAGCCAATGTAGTCGATGGGTTTTGGGTTTTTGGACTACATCCACATCTTGGTACAGCTCATAGAGTTGCGGTTGAAGGACCAAAAATCCGACGAAGTATTTTTCTCTCAAAGGAGCCCAGTATCATAAGCTCTCTTTTCTTGGTTATCGTCCAGCACTCGGCGCAATAAAGCAACTGGCTGGATAAGGGTTTAATAGAGCACACATTTCGTCCTTCGTGTTAGGAGCTTTGAACCCAGCTGTTTCGCCAGGGTAACTCTTCGCCGGATCTCCACTAGGGTGTCAATCGTGGAGTCTATGTTTACTCCAAGGTAGGTGAACCCCTTAACTACCTCGAAATTGCTGCTATCAATAGTGACGTTTTGTCCTAGGCGTTGGACAGATGCTTGTTTGTTTGATGATATCAAATACTTAGTCTTGTCCTCATTTTGTTCAAGGCCAACAGATTTCGCCTTTTCTTCAATCGTCGTGAACGCTTCTATCACGACACGCTGGGCACGGCGACCGATGATGTCAATATCGTTCTCATAGCCCAGCAGCTGGACGGACCTGTTGAAAATAGTACCTTCAGTGTTGACACCTGCCCCTCGTGCTATCTGCTTCAGTACGATATTGAAGAAGTCACATGATACCGCGTCTCCTTGCTGAAATCCGTTGCATGTCTGGGATAGTTCGGAGGAGTTACTTCCAAACTGCACGTCGCAGCGCGTGTTTTCCAGCATCACGCGACACAACTGAATCAGTTTTGCCGGGATTGCGAATTCGGCTTTGAAGTCGATGAATAGGTGGTGAGTTTCGACTTGAAATTCGTTGCTCTTTTCTAGGATTCACCTCAGTGTGAAAATTTGGTCTATAGTCGATCTGCCGGGCCGGAAGCCGCACTGGTACGTGCCGATTAGTGTTTTGCAGAACGGTTTTATAAAGCCACGAATGACGCACTGCATACAAGAAAAATTGTTCTATGGCGGGCCGTACTGGCACAGCCCGCTATATGTTTTGATCTTGTTTCTCATTTGTGCACGTGAACACCGCTCGCCCGTACCATGAAAGTGGTGAGCAAAAGTTTCTGTTTTTTGTTATCAATGCGTCATCTGTATGACTTTATAATCTTTGGTGATATACAAATTTAAGTCTCCCGTTTTCCTATACGTCCAGAGCTGTATTTCAGGGATAAGTTGATGTTTCCATCTTACTTTGTTTTTGTTTTTCGGATTACACATATTGATATAAGTTGGTTGCTAACACGTTTCCTCAGTAGAAAGTAGACTCTCTACATTTCGTTGGAAATGATGTCAATGGGCATTATTCTGGCTAGGACCAGTACCGGAAATCGTTTTTAAAGCCTTAACTCTATACCCTATTGATAATTCTCTCCTGTATTCGTTTCTAGCCATTGCTTCATCCCAGACTTGTGCTGCGACTGCCGTCGTGTCTACTGATGTTCGGCTAAATTCTTGCAAGCGATGAATTGAGGATCGCTGCATTCTTTTCAACGAAATGTAGGTGTGCCTACGAATGGAATACACGCGTACTTGCGTGAATTCCATTATTTTTCGGCCAGTTATCAAAGCTGCTTCGGTTTTCTGTTCGGCTAGTACAATGCCAGCAGACTACAACGAAGCTTTGATTACAGATATCGCTTCGTTTGTTGTATATTCGATCTCGTGGATATGCTTTACCACGGTACGATGGCCATATCATCCGCGAAACACATAATATTACACAGAACGAATCTAGAACGGATCCTTATGGAAAGCCTGCCGACACTTTGTAGTACATAGTGCCTTTTTCGCAGTATCCTGAGAATATATCTCGGCACGTTCATTTTGACAAAAGAGCGCAAGATTGAGGGACCTGTTTTCAGAATGAAAAGCATTTTCTATGTCTAGGGTGACAACTGAGCAGTAATCCTTTGTTTTAAATCTCCATGGTTTTCCCTCGATGGCTGTTACTGCATTATTGACGAACGTCTGCTAATACCAAATTGCTTGAATCGATGTCTCGGCGATGATTGTTGGCTCTTTCGGACTTTCACTGCTGGATATTCTTTGTCGATCGAGCAACTTCTTGTGGCATCTCTAGTATACCCTGTTTGCACAAGACGATCATCCAAATGCTTAACATGGTGCAAGATGACATGGGAACAGCACTACGTTAAAACAACAAAAGAGAAAACGGACAAATAAAATGGAACAATAATTCCGACTTCTGCATGGGTGTACTGCTCCATTGCTTGTTGTCATACCATTTGACATTTGAAGTCCAAACATTGTTGTACATTCACATTACGGCATTGCTTTACCCTACACCATGTTTGGATTGGGTAGGACGTTTTACCTTCTCATATGTAAATTTTCGTTAGGATTTGAGAATGAGATTGGTTTACTTAGTAACATTTTTTTTTAAAATACTTGCCACGTATTTCATTGCAAATTGATTCTGTTTTAGGTAGCAACTGTGCCAAAGTCCATGTTTGTGACGAAGTACCTACGTACAACATGTTATCGTCCTAATATTGTCACTTGCTATACTGAGGCAAACACCAATTTCTTTACGGATTTTCGGAGCAATGCCTGGATCGATTAATCATTAACGTCCTATTTAGCTGCATCCCTTCTGGTTCTCCTGTGAGGTTTCCAAAAAGGTCTTTCTTAAAGTGTTTTTGGTTTCATTCGATACGAGGTTTCTTCTATTACTCTTCGTTCTGATCTCTAGCCGTGTTAATCCCTAAATTTACATGTAAACTTGGGTGTGAATTGAGATCTTGAATGTGTCTCTATGAATGCTTTTATTGTTTTTTTGTTTTTCTTATTGGATTTATACAGCGCATGTGTAACAACAAGATCCAACCTTTTTGTTTTCGTCATCTTTATCCCAAGAAGAACCCTTGTTTCCCGAAGAGTTCCTCTTCTTAAAGGTAGTTATCAAAATCGACAACTCTAACGTAAACCATGTCCTTTGTTACTTTGTTCATGTTTAGATGAATTCACAGAACCCCTAACGATGAACCAGTTTTGATGAACCGTCAGTTGGCTTAAAAATAAAACGTTACTAAGTTGAAATTTTTAAAAAAATTGCCAACATTCCCGCCACTTCTGTGGCGCTACAGTCCGGAATGAACCTGGGCCTCAACCAACATGCGTCGCCAATTAGCCCGGTACTTAGCTAACTGCCTTCAGTTGCGCACTCCAAGTTGGTTGAGGTCGGTTTCTACTTATGCGCGCCACTTAAGGCGAGGTCTTCTACTGCGTCCGACGTCTGGCTGGGAATCGAAGACTCTGCGAGCCGGAGTATTGGTGTCCATTCGTTCTACATGTCCTAGCCATCTTAAACGTCCAATGCGGAGTTTTTCGACCAGGGGCATGTCGCTGTACAGCTTGTATAGTTCTTGGTTGAATCTTCGTCTTCATAGCCCGTCAACGCAAATCGGACCGAAGAATTTTCCTCTCAAACCGCCCAAGAATTTCTTCATTCGCTTTTGAGACGGTCCATGCTTCAGCGCCGTAAAGCAGGACTAGGATATCAGGGTCTTATAAAGGATTCTTCATATACACCAGTTCTGCAAATTCTTTATATTTTAAAATCTACAAAAAAAAACTCAATTTACCCTCGGGCTAGGTGCTTGCACACTAATTTGAGCAGATAGTGTGGGGTGACATGATGGAGCCTTGTATGAACCCACTTTAGATTTCGAATTTCTCTGACAGCTTTCTGCTGCGCAGTTTACAACCGTTTGAACTTTCATAACATGCCTTTATAGTTTATATTCATTGATTGGGAATACTTGTTCTACGATGGTGATCCTTCTTAAGGATTCAACGAATATACATAAAAGAAATTTCGTTATATTGTATGTCGTTAATTTGAAATACGATACCATAACTTCTAGCAGTTTACAGAATTTCCATTTATCTATTATTCATTATTACACTGAGCTTGTAAAGAATACTTTTGTTTTTTGTACCCTATAAGACGCTGTAACATTTTTTTTTATTTTGCATCCATTACTTTTGTTTTCCTTTGTTTGTCAATCTACACATCTAGCTCTAGGTATTTTTATTTACGAAAACCAGTGAAATTGACTACCTTCCAAGTTGCCTTTGCTTCAACAAATGACGTATTACAACATATTTTATTGTTATGAACATCAAATAAATTGTTTCAGCATAAAATAGACTACTACCCGTTGGAAGATGAACAGCAGGAGACCTACATCAACAAAATAATTTTTAAAAAAAACTTTTACAATCATAAGACTTAGCTTCTAATTAGAATAAGAATTTTACAAATTAAGCAGTAATTTTTTTTTATAATAATTCTCCAATAATTTTGCTTCAACAATCAATAGATGACCCAACTACATCGACTATGAGTACATCAGAATCGAATCAACCACCTTCACAGACACATACACCAACACAGAGCCAGAAAACTGTTGGACACCATTCTGGCTATATTGGAATGATGCGATATAATTCAGATGTGCGTAGAATGGACTCTGGGGGAGGGTCACAGCCACCTCGGCCACCTTACGCCTCAGGGCCGCCACCACTACGGGGTCGAGCAATGTACAACGGTAACTACAGCAACATGAGACCACCCTCCCAACACGATGTTAACTATCGAATGGGATTCGGACCGCCACCATATCGCGGTGAAGGTCCCGGCAACAATTACGGTCCTCGAAGAATGCAGCGGCAGTAGATGTACTGAATTATTTATGTTACCATAAGAACATATTTATTTAGTTTTTATTTTATACAACAACAACAAAACATGAAATCAGAAATTATCCAAACCAAAAAGCTCATCTTAGTAGTTTTTTTAACTGACTAAAATATGCGCAATTACTATCGTTTATCTTTATTTATAGATACACGTATTTTTATCAAGATTGCGCGATCAAGTAAACTGACTTAGTAGTGCTGTGACATGATTGAAAATACAATTTTAATTATATTTAAACTTAACGTGTACCTATATAAGCATATATATTTTATTTTTACTTTTTTTCAAAAACGTTGTGACTTTTAAAGTCGTAACAAACATAAAAATTATTTTAACGCAGTCAATAAGTTAGTAGTGTGTATTTTTTTTTTAATTTTTAATTTTTAATTTTAAACATTTTAAAGAAATATACATTAAAATTGAATTGAAATCAATATTTGTGTTTTGTATTTAGCTGACAGCGTGAGAAATTTACCAGAACGAATGTCCATGGTTTGTGTCAATTCCGTATTGGAAAAGATGCTGATACTTTTGAAGCGGTGGAGGAAGATACAAACATAACAAGATCGTTAGGACCCATTTTCCAGATTTGGTTTGGTAAAATCCCTTCCAAAGCTCCTTTAAAAATACTTAATTCATATAGTATCTTGTGGCCATTGAATTGATGAGATGACCGATGAGAAATATAAAAATAAAAACAAAATTAAAAGGATATTTTGCTACTGAATTCCAACAATCTCCAACAAAAGCTGGACTTCTTCTCAATCGTCAGTAGCAGCTGATTTGTTTCGACAGAAATGTCGGCTTCATATTGACAAAAATCAATGAAAATAAGGTTTCCGACTTTCTATGGAGCTTTATAACGGGTGATTTTTAAGAGTTAAGTTTTTCAGGTTAGTAATGGCGTCTAAACGTCATCTGTCAAAGTGAAAAATTTTCAGTATACTCTGCCATTTAATCATGGAAGGGCTTACAAACGAGCAACGATTGCAAATTATTGAAATTTATTATCAAAATGCGTGCTCTGTGAAAAATGTGCACCGTTTGTTTCGACCATATTATGGACCTGTTGATGAGGGTCATTTCTGGCTCAACGGATACGTAAATAAGCATAACTGTCGCATCTGGAGTGAATTACCGATGCATTCCGAAAAAAATGAAACTTGGTGTGTTATATGGGCTGGTGGCATCATCGGTCCATTTTTCTTCAAAGACGACCGTGGAAGAAACGTTACCGTCAACGGCGAACGATATCGAGCCATGATACTCGACTTTTACATTTACATGAAGTTGTCATTCAAACGTAAATGGCAATGGCCTATTTATCGATTACAATAAAAATGTTAATGCAAAACTACGCTTAAAAAATTACCCGTTATCTTAATTTTCCAACAAATATTTCATGCTACTTACTGCAGCTTAATTTATTTAAGTCATAATTTACTTATCCACTTATTAAAACACTTACCAACATTACCAACTGCGAACTAAACGAGAATGGCAAGAAAGCACATTCAAACCTGTTAATGGGTTGGTGCACATTAATCGTACGCACGCACATAAGTCTTTCGGGGGTTGCTATTGAAACTATAGAAATTAGATGGAAAACCCGCAACTAATTATATCCTTTAAAATTAGCAAAATTCGTTAAAAAAAACAAGAACATCTGAAAATCGCATCTACAGTTCATACAAGCAGAATTGCCGCATCGCTGCACAAATGTTTGACGTTTCTAAATGTCCCCGATCCTTTATTTTAGTCGGTTTTTTTTTTACCAAATGATCTTAACATATCATTTGTTCGTATGATCTAAAGGAGCATTCCATGGTCAGACAAATTCAATTACGTGAATGTTACAATAAAGCTCGTTATCTTAGGTACGTAAATTGGATATGCCGTGTACTTATTTTATTGAACACCTTACATATTTGTCATTTATTGTATATAAACATTCTGAAAGTTTTTTTTTTTAATGGCCTAACAAAAAAAAAAATTGCAGTGAGTACGGACCTCTACGCTCTTCTTATCTGAATGCAATGAATGTTGGAAATTTCAGGTATGGCTTTGACGTTTCCCCATGGCTGCTCATTCATTATTCTATTGTCAATTTCTGATGCTGAAAGCTAAATGACTCGGGTTTTGGACACCAATCGCAATGCCACATCAGGAAAATCTTTAGCTGATTGGACCACAACGTGATCATCTTTACTTAACATTTTCCCTTCAGTGTAAACAGTGGTGTACCTCAAGGAGGTCATTTGGGTCCTCCTTTCTTTATTTTATTCACTAATGACATACTTTCTTCCATTAAACATTATGAATGCTTAGCATATTCCAACGATTGGAAGCATTCCACTGAAATAAAATCACTGATCTACCCTTGTCAGTGTGGTTTTAGGCCAGGAAAGTCCACAACCGATCAAATGTTTACACTTCAGCAGATCCTGGAAAAAAAAACCAATAAGTCCAAATCGATACCCACCACCTATTCATCGACGACAGCATTTATAAAGACGAACTACACAGATTTTGGTATACCACCCAAACTCGTCCGTTTGTGTAGGATGACGATGGAGAATTCCCGCTGCTTCATCAGGGTCGGAAACGACCTCACCGACACATTTGATACCAACAAAGGATTTAGGCAAGGCGATGCACTGTCATGTGACTTATGCACATGCGCCTGGTCAAAAAACCCGCATTGGACGTTTAAGATGGCTAGGACATGTAGAACGAATGGACACCAATTCTCCGGCTCGCAGAGTCTTCGATTCCCAGATAAACGTCGGGCGCAGTAGAGAAAGACCTAGCCTTAAGTGGCGCGCATAAGTAGAAACCGGACTCAACTAACTTGGAGTGCGCAACTGGAGGAAGTTAGCTAAGGACCGGGCTAATTGGAGAGGCCTGTTGGTTGAGGCCCAGGTTCATTTCGGACTGTATCGCCACTTAAGTAAGTATCATTAAGATCGGTTAGTTGGGTGTTTTTCTTGTCGTCGCTAAAATTGTATGGAAGATCGGTTGTCATCGCCGGTTAAAAGTCCAGGGGTGTACTGTTATATTCTCAGCATCGATTGTGATTCAGCTATATATTTTCCTTGCTTATGTTGAAAGAATTCTGTTTGGGATTTGCATCCCCGGCTTTGACGTTTTACATTTTCAAAAATCGTTCCTGGAGTGACATATAACGGGTGATTTTTTAAACGTATTTTTTTTTTTAAATCAAATAAAACACTCAAATTTGCATCAAATATTTAAAAAATTTATTGTAATCGACAAACTGGCATTCGTCATTTACGTTTTACAGAAATCATCACAAAAGTAGTAATCGAAGTATGCTGAAATGCGCATTCCACATTCCAAGTATCGCATCGGGTAGCGAACAATACTCGTTACCGTCAACTTGGGTAACTTTGACCGGTGGTATAACTTTGACCGAAAATCAAGAAGTAATTCCAATGTATTTTACTGCCTTCTTTTGAAAGATAGACTAACTCTGATGATATTTTTAGAAGCTCTATTCATTAACAGATGGCAGAAAAGAGTTGGAGAGAAATAATTTAATTTTCATAGCTGTCAAATCTAATTTTTGAGAGGTACGTTTTAGCGGTATTTTTGAGTGCTCTAAACTTTATATATTTAGCGACATAAAGTGAACAAATATCCACATAAATTTTAGTCTGGTAAGGACTTCAATAAATTACCTTTATGGAAATTCTACTTTGCAGTAGAATTTCTTTTATGTTTAATATTTTATAGAAGAAATAAAAAAGTGTGCCATCATTCCATGTAAAACGGCTAACATTGACCGATGTCAGTTTAACATTGACCGGGTGGTCAAAGTTAGACATATAGTATGGCAAAGATTGACCACGATATTTCCCGCGCTTTTATATAATTTTACACCTGTTTAGCAAAAATAAACATGTCGCCAAAGACTATTCAAAACCAAAAAAGACGGTACAACAGCACCACCGACAAATGCATGGAAAAGGCTCTGGACCTTATTCGAACGAAACAGAGATCCATCAATCAATGCTCAAAAGATTTTAACATTGCCAAAGGGACGCTCATCAACCGCTTAAAAAATGATCACGTAAAGGGCATTGATAGACCTACGGTCCTTTCAAATGACGAAGAGAAGGCAATAGCTAATGCTCTTCTGACAGTTAGCAATTGGTGATTTCCATTCGACTTTCGAATGATAAGATTACTGGCCAAAAATTATCTTGATTTCGCAGGAAGAAAAGTGGATCGATTTGGCGAAAGCAATATGCCGGGAGTTGATTGGGTTAGATCTTTTCTATTGCGAAATTCGTCAATCATGACATTGAGGAATTGCCAAAACATTAAGCCCTCTAAGGCTCAGACACGGTCAGATGATATTAACAAATACTTTGACCATTTGCAAGAAACCTTAAAATCATCTAATGGGGAATGGATTCCTGCAGAGAGGTAAACACATCTAAATAAATGACTTATTATGTACCTAAAGATCTTTTTTTGAAATCACTTTTATTATAGAATTTTTAATTTTGATGAAACCAACTTGTGTGATGACCCTGGGACAAGGAAATACATTAGCAGTTATTAGCTTCGTTTATCAATGAGCATGGTATATCGGATAATCTTGCATCTGGATTCAAGAAATGCGGCATTTTTCCGTTTAATCCATCAGAAGTCCTTCAACGATTGCCAAATTATGATGATGAAAACAATAATATTGGGGAAACAGTGTCATCTGCTGTGTTAACCATGCTAAAAACAATGCGTCATGGTGATAACGAAAAGATTCAGCCACGCATAAAGCGATCCAAATTTATAGTAGAACCGGGAAAGAGTGTAGAAGTTATCGCTGATGAAGTCGCTACACACTCAACACACGACAAAGAGCAACGTTTTGAAAGTGTAGAGTATTTAGACGATGTTTCCGATCCTGACGATCCTCAGGAAGTAAAGGACAGCGAACAAAATGATGAGGATATGTCAGTGGATGAAATATTTTCCATCTTATGCTCACAAAGGAATATATAATCACATTTAATTTTTTTAAGATTAATAATACTATGGTCGTAAATATCTATGTTCTTTTTTCTTTATTATTTTGAATTCATTTGTATTTATTTATTGTTAATTAATGAAATAAAAAAGTTAAGAAGCGATATATAAATAGATTCCTACGTCCATTTTTAAGTCAAAAATAGTACGCGGTCAAAGTTAGACTTAGCCTAGGGAAACATTGACCACCCTGTTTTTGAACAAAATCTACCCAAAAATAATTAAAAAAAAAAATGTTGCCTTTAAAATATAATAGCTTATAAAGCCCCTAATATAAAAAAGAAAAGTACAGGAAAATATAATTTGACAAACTTTGACATGCATTAATAGTTTGGAATCGGTCAATGTTTGCCAAGTTGACGGTACCGATATGACATCCGGAATGTCTAGACAGGTAAATAAACACACTACATGTCACGTATCATGGCTCGATATCGTTCGCCATAATATGGTCGTAACATACGGTGCACATTTTTCATAGAGCACGAATTTTGGTAATAAATTTCAATAATTTGCAATAGTTGCTCGTTTGTAAGCCCTTCCATGACTAAATGGCAGAGTATACTGAAAACTTTTCACTTTGACAGATGACGTTTGGACGCCATTACTAACCAGTGCTGCCAACCTGAAAAACCTAACTCTTACAAAATTACCCGTTTAATTTATATTCGATTGCGCGCTCTCCTTAGTCTCTTCGTTTCTTTCAAAAAGGCCGACGTTCTTTCCCCCTTCTTTGCCTAAGGCGCTAATTTCCACATGCATCGGGATTCTTTTGTCAGAAACAAATTTAAAGTCTGTTACCATATAGAAATCAACAAAGTTGAACATCAGTCGCAGTTTCTGCAGTTTCTTAAATTGCATCGACTCTTCGATACATTCAGATGATAACACTCAATAATTGTCAGATACCATCTCGAATTAAAGATTAAATAACATATGTCTCTCTTTATTGTATAAAAATTAATTTATTTCAAAATACAACAATTTATGTTCTCATTGAATATAATATATAACATAAATTATTTCGAAAATATATTCGTATATAAAAATCATTCCATACAACGGTATTTCATTATTTGAATATAAAATACATATATTTCCACTATTAAAACTATTTTCTCTTCACGAAAACGGTTTTTTTTTTTTAAAGAAAAATAAAGCAAATACAAAAATAACTCTTTGATTCTAAATTTGTTTACAAAAAAATTACGTTTACCAAAGCAACGCGTGAGCAATGCAATCAATTTCATTTTCAAATTTTAATATGGCATTGATCTAAATAAAAATAAAAAAACAATATGCATGTGTTTCTTAAAAAAAAAAAATAAATTCTTAATTAACCACGACCATTACCCCAAACAAAAAAAATATTTACGCCTCGATGTATCAACTAAATTAGCTCACGCGTCCGTATTTTGTATCAACGAAATGGAAGTACAAGGAAAATTATTATTCGAACTGTTCTCTTACAAGCTACCAATTATACAAATATGAGTATATATACTGCAGTGTTTCGGGTTTTGAGCTCTTCAGGTTTGACAAAGCTTCTTTAATTGAGCTTCTCCCGTTGACTTATCTGTGCCATCGTGATGTACTGTCGTACAAGCCGCGAAATCTCGTGCGCCTGCTCGGTTTGCACTCGAATAACACGTTGCTGCATCAAGTTGCCAACCTTCATGTCCAAGAAGAGAGCACCGTCCTCAGAGCGAACCTATTTCAAGGATGATTTTCATGAACAAAAAATGCAGTTATATAAGTTTATTTTATCGACTTACCTTTCTGGTTGATATGACCTCCATGAACGGCCAGTGCTGTAGCGTTTCATGTGTGTTTGGATCAAGGAATAGCACACCTCGTCTATTGAGGGCCAAGATCAAATCGCGCCACATCGGATTGCTGTCCTCCACGTGTGGTCCCTCCTCGGCCCAAATGCGTTTCACGGCAAAGAAACTGCTGCCGAACAGAGGCCACGCTGCAAGCACATTCAAAAACTGCGCTTTCACTTGGCCTGGACTAAGGTTGGCGATGGCCGGCCAAGCTGACTGCACTAAACTAACCCACTGAGCTGGACGGATTTCTCGGATGCCAAGTGCTGGCTTGGGAAGAAGGAATTTAATCTCTTTCATCGCAGGCACGTGGTTTAGGTCGGCAGCTCGGTGCAGTAGTGCTGCTATTCTTGCCATGTCACGAACCACTTCTGGAATAGGTCCCCCATTGCCAGGAAGTTCGAGCAGCAGACCCTCCAAATAATCGGGAGCGACTTGATTGAAGAGAACTTCTATGTAGAGGGGAGTTGGTGCAGGATCGCGTTTTAACGAAAAGTGCCACACAGACCGGCAGAAAATCAAGTAGAATGGCTGTCCTGACTTTAGCAGTTCCGTGGTCACATCCAGAATATACTCGTCGGCCGCCAGTGGCATTGTGAAAGCGTCCCCTTGGACAATGCAGTATAGCGAGAACTCCTGTTGCTCCGCTTCAGAGTCAACACTCAAGAGTGCGCAAAGCTCTGATATAACATCGGCAACAACTGTGGAGCAGCGTGTGTTAACCACCCTCTCGGCACCACCAGGCAGGCGGTAGATTTGACGGCGTGCGGAACGGCCAGCTGATACGGCAGTGACTTCCTCCACGCTTGGTACGTTTTTGCGTCCACCACATCGTGCGGTTTTTCGTAGATTTGTCAGACAAACTGCCGCAGTGCCATGACACGACCTTCGTCGATCCGAAGCAGCCGAAGTTAGGTGTTCCATCAAGTAGGGTCGGAGGGAATCCGAGCAGCCAAAGTAGGCTGCCAAAATACTAAGTAGACGCCACGCTCTCTGGGATGAGTCGGGACAGGGTGATCTGTTAGCTGTGGTTTGCTTCATCAGCTGGCAGTAAACTTCATCACGGAGCGCAAGATATTTGTGACAATGCTAATGAAGTAGGGAAAACACGTTGACAAAAGGGCGATCGTGGTATTGTCGTGTAGGGAAAAACTAAACTCACCATTAAAACCGTGTACACACACTTGACTTCTGTTAGTTCCGGATCAAGTGGGATATCGCCACAATAACGCAGAATGCAGTCGAAACATTCCAAAGCAAGTGCTGCCAAGTCCGTTGGAAGGCGCAGAAGTGGCGCCCTTATAGGAGAACCCTGCCATTTGACAAGCTCAGCGTATGAGCGGTTTGACGATGCCCGCCGGTCTCCACGATCATTTGAGCGATGATCAACAGTTTGACTGAAAGCAAAAACAACATAATTAAGTCTTTTCAGGTTGATACGGTTAAATGGTACTTACTCATTTCTAAAGTGTTGCATGGCAAACTGCAATAACGAGTACTTCGTGACCGATGGTGGCGTGCCTGGATGAGAGTCCTCTGTCATATAATTTGCATCCAGATTAGACTGCTGTTGTTGTTGTTGCTGTTGTTGCTGCTGCTGCTGTTGCTGCTGGTTTGTCGATGTCTTACGAGAATGCAAATAGCTCTGTTGCTTAGCGAAATGGTGACGTTCAACTTGTTCCGTATGATTTTCCAGCACTATATGTGCTTCGTTCAGTATTGCTCCATTGGAGTTGTGTCCTCCACCCATCTCATTATTTTGACCATGCTGATGCGATTGATGTTGTTGTTGTTGTTGTTGTTGCTGATAAGAATGATGATTAATGTGATTCTCGACGACATCTTGCCGATTGCTGCGATGTTGAGTTTGAGTTTCAATAATATCGCGACCAGTTGATGATTCCCGATGGTTAGATTGACGTGACTCTAAACGCTCAATTGGTACATTAAGTGTTTGAGCTGCAGCTCTAGCGCCAGACGAAATAGTCGAAGCCTTCGATTGTGCCTGAAAGCAAACAAGCACACAAAATTAAAGAAAACGAAAAGTCATTCACACGCAAGCAATTAACTGTCTAAATTGTAGACATGAAATCGAAAGTGATCCGAAGTTTAGGAGCCAGCAAGCGCACCAAGCACCAAGGCGATGTGAAAGTTGCCTAGCGCCAATAGAAGACCTGTTCTATGTGCCATTGACCATGCATAGTAACCACACGACGCTCCCGCTTTAGTGTTGTTGTCACACCAACAAAGCCAACACAAATTTGAAACAAGTTCGGAACCAATTTATTGGTGGCATTTTCTACCACCTTCTTTCGCATATATAGCCTCCAGTGCATTTTTCCAGAATATTAATAGGAGCAATTTATTTTCCTACCCGTGGCATTATTCATTAGCTAATTGTATTAATTTTACACACATCGTAGAGATCGTAGAAAACATGTCACACCAGGTGACAAATTTATGTGCTTGGAGTCTGTTACTATGTACGTCCTACTGATCACATTTTATAGAGGTGAATAAACGCTGATAGCTTGACTTTGAACAGTGGCTACGTAAGAGATGATTTTTTTTTACTGTTGTTCGAATTAAACAGGATGACAAAAACAGCGTTTTGACACTGTATAGCGAATGGGTTTCGCGAAAGCAGAGTAATTGGAATAGAGATACTTTTATAAATTCTTTCTCTCCTGTTCGCAACGTTGCTTAAATGATGCTAAGGGTAGTCTACTCAGTATTAAGCGTTACGCATAAAATTTTTCCTACCATTAGGGTTCTTCTAAGCGATTTGCAGAAAAGCCGTCGAAGTGTTATTTGCACGGAAGCATTTATCAACAAACCAGTGGATAACTCAACTATCCAGGTATTTCTGGTGGATTTCCGGCAGCTAACCAACAGAGATTAGTTAAATAACGGGTAGAACGCATTTATTCATCTAACCAGTGGATAGCTCAACTGCCCAGGCATTTTCTGGTATACTGTTGACGGAATGGTTTTGATGCAAGTAGACTTAAGAGGGAAACTCACCTCCACACAAGTGCATGCAGGCTTATGGGTTGTCACGTGAATTGTAAAAAAAACATTGAATCGAATATTATCAGGAGCATGCACTCTTCGAATAAAAATTTTATATCCAATCTTATGCCCCACCCATAAAGGATTGCATCATGGTTTTCCTATTGTCATTAAAAAGATACAATTAATTGACACAATAAGCCAAGTTAGGAGGCAGGGCCGTTATAGTCAGAGTTCATACAGTTGCATTTTTTACCGAATGCGAATTGATATTGAGTTGATATTTCACGAAAATGTAAAGATTAAGATTATTGATCAGTAGAAGAATGTTCCCACAAAAAAAAGCTTCAATTCATTGGCGATAACGGGCCGGTAGTGCCCATTGGTAAGGCCGAAGTACCTAATAATTAACATAATTATTTAATTTCGACGATTTTTAATAGACCAATGCAAAGTGCCTGTTCCTTCGGGCTAAGGTTGTGATGTCCAATGGAATGGGCCGGACACACTTGTGCGAAATTCGACAACGATGGAAACAGATGACTTCGCTAAAGACTGTTTCTGTAAGCTACACGATATACCACAAGGTGGTCTCTGGGTAAACAAACATTAAATCAAATTGGTGATATTTAGGTCGACAAAGGACACATCTGCAGCATATTGGATGTGTTAAACACTTAAAAATTTTGAATTATAGTGGCTAATATACCCGTTGAACGTCTAGAGTGGCTAGGATAAGTACATACACTCCTTGTTTACCATCGTAACATGATATCAGATATTATATACATTTTGAGTAAATTTTCGTAAGTACTAAAATAATTTCTTTCAGAGATGAGAGATTTTATGAAAAGCTAAACGAAAGCTTTTGAAGTAAGATGTATCATACAAACTTTTGTCAGGTATTGATGATATATGTGTAGGCGTAGCAATTAAAAAAATCAAATCTAAAGCCATGGGCTATGCTAAAATTCACCCAGATTTTGTAAAAAATATTACTTCCTTCCATCTTGCCCCAAATCACTCATATATTGAATACAATATTAACTACATCCAAGTACCCTGATGGCTGGAAGACTGCCAAAATTATTCTACTGACAAAATCGAATAAAAGAGATTTTCGTCCAATTGCTATCCTTCCCTTCCTCAGCAAAGCCTGACTGAGAAAAAAACTCATCACGATTTTGCAATCGGGCTTCCGTGCACGACATAACTGCACCACAGCTTTGCTAAAGAGGTTTTTGGACCAAAACATGATGACTTCGTAGAGACGTTTTAGTGCATTGGCGGACCTTTTCCTTTCCCCCCCTCCCCCCATACATTTTCTACTTACTAATTGTAGTTTGTAAATTTAATTGAATTATATAATAATATCTATCATGGTAATTAATACAAAAACAAATCATGTACAATTTTATATAAGATTTATCTTTTTTGTATTATGAATTAACTGAATAATAAATGTAAATCTAAATCTGGTCAACGAATTTTTCAAAGCGAAATTCATATATCTCTCATATTCTTCATACACATTATCTCTATCTACCTACTTGAAGAGTAGGTAGAAAAATGTAGGTCCCTTCCATTCGTAAGCTTAAATAAATGAACGGCTGTGAAGCAAAAAATTTCCTCATGAATCATAATAGAAAGCCAACCCCTTAACAAAACCGATAATCCCCCCAGTCCATAAACTACCCCAAACCACTTTTTTTATAATCACATCTCTGAAACTTTTTTAGTCCAATTATAACAATTAAGCTTATTGACGTTAGTAAGAAATGGTTGAATAAAATTTAAGTTAAAGACGGTGGATCTTATTAAGAACCCAAAAAACTAAAGGGTAGATGATTCGGAAGGTCGGCCGGTTCAATAGAGTTGTTCAGGACAACGTCAGTGTTAAACTGTCAAATGACAAACTAACATCATCAGTATGAAATAAAACTTTGACATACATTTTTGCACAGCATAATTTTTGTTTTACTCATTGAAATTGCATTTATATTCACACTTTGCAATGATACTGGTCATGAATTCCAATTGTTTCAAAGTAAACAACTTATATTTTTATATTTTTAACGCAATAATCCCATAAAACAGCACTCCCGCTATATAATTGTTTTCACATAGTTTTTCCTCCAAGTGATTTTGACGTTTTAATGAAAGAGACAACGCACGTGTGAGGGAGATGTCCCATGAAAAATATAAAATTCTCATTGTTTTCCTCCAAATAGAGACAACGCCACTTGTGAGGGAGATAGGGTCGTGAAAAACTCTATTGTCAAGAGTTTAATTTTTTGTTAACCAAAATCCTTACGTAAAATACGACAACACAAGTTTTAAAGAATGGCGCCCGTGGATAAAATTCATCTGTGTCGTCACTGCGTTGTAGATGAGCAGGGTATTAACCGATTGTTGAGACCGTTGACATTTTCAAAATTAAGAAGCTAAACAAGACTCTGTCGTTGTCTATATTTCGTCCACATAAACTTTTCAGCCACGATCACGATAAAAACCGGACGAGGATAATGAAGTTTGGTGTATAAGCTCTTTTTTCATGGCTTCAATCCAAGTACAAATATTTTTTTTATCCGCCCACTGCCATGCCCACTTTCATTACAAAACATTGATTTTGCTCAAACGAAAAAAAAATCGATAAACTGTTAAAAGTATATTTATACCTTTCTAGAGTTTTAGCACAAAATAGTAATTTTGAACAGAATAGGAAGAAAGCGAGAGTGGATGTAGTGTAGTGGAAACCTCATCCTTTTTGAGGGAGTCGCTGTTTTTCTTGTGTTAGATAAATTTGCAGAATCTATTGGAAGTTAGGCCGTATGTCAATTGCGTTAAAAAGAGGGTTAAATTTTATCTACTGTTTAATTTTTGACTTTTCTGCACCATACTAATGTCAAAAATTACTCACTGGCTAAAATTCATTCATTCCATTCAATTATGGTTTCATGGTTTTTGGAAGGGATTTATGGCACAACTCAAAAATTAACGGGAAAAAACATTAATCATAAAGTTTACTCTATGTTATAATACGCATCCGCAGAGACGTCGAACAGTGCGCACCGAAGAAACAATTGCCGCTGTAGAGCAAAGTGTTGAAGAGGACCCGAATAAATCGATTCGCCAACGTGCACAGCAATTGGAGCTTTGTCCATCAACTTCATGGAAGATTTTGCGCAAAGATCTTGGCTTACGACCTTAAAAGATCCAGCTTGTACAAGAATTAAAGCCGCAATGAGATTGATCTCGATGCTGATTTTCATCGCAAAATCTTGTTCAGTGATGAGGCTCATTTTTAGTTGAACGGCTACGTCAACAAGCAAAATTGCCGCATTTGAGGCGCCATAATATCCACAAAAACTGATTGTTTGTTGTGCTCTATGAGCTGGTGGAGTCATTGAGCCATACTTCTTCCGACACTATGCTGGAGAGTCAGTTACTGTTAAGGAAGACCGGTATAGAGTCATAATAACCGACCAATTTGTTCCCGAATTGGATGGCATGAATGTGGATGAGATGTGGTTCCAACAAGACATGCCACACTGCGCACGTCACAATCGATTTATTGAGGAAACATTCGATGAGCGCATAATTTCGCGGAATGGACCTATCCATTGGTTACCAAGATCGTGTGATTTGACACCATTGGATTATTTTGTTTGGGGATATGTGAAGCTGATTGTCTACGCCAAAAAAAAAAATAAAATGTTAGGAGACTTGGAAGCCAACATTCGTGGCGTTATTGCCGACATACGGCCCCAAATGCTCAAAAAAAGTGGTTGGAAATTGGACCTCTAGACTTGGTTTTATTCGTACCAGCCGCTGCGGCCCAATGCCCTAAATCATAAAAATTAACGGCATAAATTTAATTATATTAAGTAAATAAATTATCCTTCCAATAAAGCCAAGTTGATGAACATTAAAACGATTTTCTTGTGTTTTATTTCAATTTGAAGTTCTAGATCTCTAAAAAAAAATACTTTCATACATAGTTAAGCCAAACGCATTTGATGGTTGAAAAGTGTTTCTATTTTGTCCTGCATTTTTACAAACGGTTCCTTTTAGAGTTTTCGATGAAATTTTATTTTTAATTTAATAATAAAAGCAGTTGGTTGGTGCGATGAACAACTAAGCGCGTGGTCTTTCTTTCAACTCCCAAAAGTACCAAGACCTAAGATTGTTTCACCCCTTGCGAAAGTCTAACAAACATCAAAAAGCAACACTGTAATGAAACTTCTCAAATGTGCCGTTCAGATTTTGTGGCTAAACTGATAAAATCGTACACACAAATGAAGGGAGAAGCTAGGTTTGAGGATCTGTATGGATCAGATATTTGATTCTGTGAGGCGTCAGAATTACAAAGTTCAATGAGCTGCTTATATGTGGAGCTACAAGCAGCCCGAAACAAATAAATTGACAAAACAAAATTAATATTAAATTATAAAATCAGCAAACCACATCAAGTAGAAAGCCACGAAGCTCAACATTTTTTGCACATTTTCCTTTTCACCCAATTGATTTGCGATCACTTTGCCTTTTTAACGATCTTTTTATGTCTTAATTTTATTTTGATATGCTTCGTGGTGTCATTCGCAAAATCATAAATGAGTTTTTTTTTTCTTTTTACTTTTCCAAGTGAAAATGATAGCAAACTCAATAATGAACACTCAAAGATTGGTATCGGTAAATACTGGTTTTCTTTTGCTTTATTTTGTTGTTGCGTTTGATTGCCATTTTCCAGAGTTGTGTCATGTAACATTGATTAAGAGTCGTCGTGGAATATCCACTTTTAAGTGGATATGCGAGTTTTCTTTGCAAGCCTTTTCCACAGAGAAAAACAAAATAAATCAAAATGCAAATACCGATGGGTGGCTTTTGATAGTGAACTCATGTCTTCCAAATTATAAAAACAATAACAATAAAACCAATTTCTTTCAATCATAAAATTGGATATGCTCGGTCAGAATTTTGTGTGAAAGTTAACCTTTATGTAGTGTGTTGAAGAGAAATTGCTCCACTAGACAGAGGCAAAAAAATGACAGCATTTACATAAGTTAAATTTAGACAAATGGTTAAGTATACGACCCGTGTACCCCAGTGAGCAATTAAAGTGAAGAAATTCATAATTAGGGCGACTTTCGGCGCTTTTAGGTAGATTATGAACATTTATGATGCAACTCACGTAACTCGATCCACACAGATGACAGATGATAAATTAGCATAGCGGGTACATTTCATTGAAGAAGGAAATCGGTTCCAATTTAAATGCGTTATCTGCAGTGTGTCATCTTCAATAAACCGGATCGATATCCATCTGCACTTCTCGAATGTCCAACAATTTTATTCGACTGTCTATAACAGTGATGACTGGAATGCCTATGTTCCATTTATGTCATGCGATTAACATTTCATTCTCCTTGTAAGTATGAACACTATGTGCAATAGGCAAAGACAAAGTTAAACATATATTTTGTGAGAAATGCTCTTCAGGGCATTAACAAAAACTAAAACAACAACAAGTTCATTTAACCTAGTTTATTGGTCGCCAAATGAGGAAGTTGCAACATATTGGAAAGAACAACTTAATGCATAGACTGGTTTATCTGGACACAGGTAATGGATGTGGTATACATTTGCAATCAGAAATATATATCGATCCGATCAAAAAATTAGTAGTTGCCGTATATCATTGCATTTACACTAATGTGAACGAATTCATATTTATTTTTTTAAAGTGTCCAATATGGCACGAGTTGACAGAAAACCTTTTTTTTTAATGTAAACATCCATAAAATTTGGTAAGACTTTTAACTTTGTTGGGTATAAAGGCAAGGTTAGACGTTTAGTATGGATAGCCGGAACACTTTTGCATACTTAATGACACTTCTGTCAAAACCAATGCAGAACATTTTCAATTTATTGAAATTAAAAAAAAATGTTAACGTTATATAAAGGGTGATTTTTTAAGAGTTTAGTTTTTCAGGTTGGCAGCACTGGTTAGTAATGGCGTCCAAACGTCAGCTGTCAAAATGAAAAGTTTTCAGTAAACTCTGTCAATTAATCATGAAAAGACTTACAAACGAGGAACGATTGCAAACTATTGAAATTTGTTTTCAAAATTCGTGTTCTGTGAAAAATGTGCACCGTTTGTTACGACCATATTATAGGATAGGAAAATAAGCAAACCTATCGCATCTGGAGTGATGAACAGCCACATGCCATACAAGAATTACCGATGCATCCCCAAAAAACGAGAGTTTGGTGTGGTTTATGGGCTGGTATCATCATCGGTCCATTTTATCGATATCGAGCTATGAAACGCGATATCATTTTTCGCCCCAGTTGGCTGAGTTGAACTGGGTTGACATATGGTTTCAACAACACGGTGCCACACGAGCTGTGTGTCGTGAAACAATGGAAATGTTGAAGGATGATTTTGTTGAGCAGCTTGGCCATGCGATTTAACGCCTCTGGATTATTTCTTGTGGGGTTATGTAAAGTCGTTAGTTTATGTGAACAAGCCGAACACGATTGAACCCTTACATGATAACATAACACGCGTAATTCGTGGAATACAGGCCGAAATGCTCGAAAAAGTGACGCAAAATTGAGCCTTCTGAATGGACCATTTGAAACGGAGCCGTTTTTTATTTTTTAAACTACGCTTACAAAATCACCCGTTATAACAATATTAAATCGGTATTATTTGATTAAAAAAGAAACATAATATGCATGACTAATAAAAAATGAAAATAAAAGAGAAGTTCACGAATTATCAAAAAATTAAAAAGTGAAGACCAGAACGTGTTCAAGTGATATCTTCAAGAAATATTTGAGTAGCTATTTCTACCGTACGTTGGCGAATTGATAAAAACGATATGCATGCAAGTTGTTTCGACAATGCCCAAAAAAATTGGTTCTGGTGATTTCTTTGATTAAATAGTTGTATTCTCTGTTTCGATTTGGGTAATTGTATAGTCCCGATGTAGGTCATTTTGTCTTGAAGAATGCACCTAAATTACACATCAGCGCAAATTGCATCGAAATATATTCAGATTCGTTTAATTTGATGGTTTTTGGGGAAAACTTTACGACTAAATTTTCGATCTAAGCGGCAGTAGATGGTTGCTGACGCTACTCATCGATTGTCAAGCAAATCGTGCACGTAATACAGCACAAAAAGTAAATGACCTAACTACAGACCAGGTTAACTAGTGATCAATTCTGGTTGAGGCCTCGATTTATCCTTGACTATAGCACCACTTTTATATTTTTAGGCCGTGTGTCAAATGCGTTAAAATTTCTGCAGGGGTAAACAAAAAAAATTGGCTTTTTGCAGTGTCAATTGGATTGAAATGGAATTTATTTTAATACCATTTTCAATAATTTCCCAAAAGAATTGGAACGGAACAAAAATCTTTTTTTATAATATCTTTTGAACGAATCGTAGGAGTTTAGCTTCAAGGTGTTCTTTCGAACAGATGTTCGGAATATTTCTCCGACATTTTGCAACGCATACCGGCGAATTGCGTTGAAGTGCGTTCAGCTGCACTTTTCGTGCAATTTCTTAGCGGAATTTATTTACGTACTATAGTGAAGTGATTTTTTTCCGATGACACATACCTCGAATGGAATTTGAACCTTCGACGAAGTATGTGTTGCCTCGCTAGGGCAGATTATACAGAGTTTAAAAGCAAAATTAAAACACGTGTTTTCTGGTTGGTAGGTACGAAGCAAAGAACATTTTATTTTAATTGTCAACCATACATGCCATAAAAAACAATGATATGCTACTTTCTTTATATAAATTACATGCTGTTCTTATTTTCAACAGAAACAAATGTAAGCATGACAATTTTGAAACTATCTTATTTGAACTATCTCTTTTTAAATATCGTAATTTTACTACGTGCGAAAGATGTACTTTTATGACAACGACATAAACGACCCTAAGACTGTACCACTAAATAATGCGGTAACCCAATAAATTCAATCTCAATTTAGTAAATTATTTATTGATAAAATTTTGTTTCAATTGTTCTCTTTCTGTTATACATAATTTTTAGCAGTAAATCGAATACGTTTGATGTGTGAAAGTGACTGATTCAATGTCAAAATAGCAACAACGATTACAATCTTAGTTTACATATTCAATTCCTGTGAGAAAATTCCGATATTGTTGGAAAAGATTTCCCATACAAATTTCGACAGTTCATTTATCACGTTTACAACGTTTACGAAGACATTAATAGCCCTTATGGCTGTTATATAATAGTCGTAAGCAATCTGGAGCAGTACTGAAAATTACTTGAGTTGCACATAATAGACTTTTGTGAATGGAAGCGATTGTCAGAATGGAAGTCGTTTTGACAAAAAAATTATTTGCTTATGAACTTACAAAATTCAATGTTCGCAGATGTTGAAGTGTTATGTCAAATTTTTGTATCAAAGAACAAAAGAAAGAGAAAGAGCGAATGAATTCGTACGATACAAATTGCAAGTGTTTGTACCGTTACGGAAGTGGTCGTCCGCAACCATCTTCTATTATAGTTCAGCTTTATTGCCCCTAAACGCAAAAACCTTATTCATAAAACTTATAGACCGTTGAATAGAGGCTTCATATCCTAAACGCTACCGATGGTTGAATAGTGCCTGTATAATTGTATTTTAATTTTGTTTAGTTCAGTTTATCAAAGAAGGCTGAACATTAGGGTAACCAAAGATTCAATTTTAAACAACTTTTTTTTTAAACAAGTGGTCGCTTTGAGTTTCGCAACTAAAAATATTAACCGTTGGTAACTCTGTCGATCTGTACAACGGATAATTGCAATATATTTTCCTATTTTTGGTTATTTATTTGACGCAAACCTAGGATGGCCAGATTAATGCCCACGAAAAAGAGAACACCTTCAAAAGTCTCAAATGAAAAATTGAAAAAAAAGCAACTAAAATAAAACATCTATATATTTTTTCACATTAAAATGTTCTATTTTGGGGAATATGTTTTATTAACATTACCAATGGTTTAGTATCGAAAGTATTTTCGTTTATCTGCCCTACAAATTAACAATTCGTAAATAATTTCAGCGATGAATTTGTGTCGGAGATAATCGGAAAGAGAATCGCACCTAGCTGTCAAAAATTGCACGAAAAATGCACCTAAATGAACTTCAACGCAATTTGCAGGCATGCGTTGCAAAATGTCAGAGAAATATTCCGAAAAGCTTTTCGGAAGACTACCTCGAAGCTAATATCCTCCGTATCGAACAAAGTAGAAGAATTTTTCGCTCCGACGGATACCTCGCTAGGGCTGTATGTGTTTTAAAATTTGACCAAAAAATATTTTTTACTGAAAACGCAGCCATGGGGTGTGCAAAAACATTTATATACACGAAATATAGATATTGGGGTTGTCTACATATGTTATTCAGAGACTTTTTTTTAAAATGTTTACCATTTGGTCAAAAACAAAGTTTTACTAAACATTTAGCCAGAGCGGAACATTTTTGAACTTATTCTGCTCCGTCGTACAAAGAGTCTGTATACCAAATTTCATCACTCTTGCTCAAAATGTAAGCCCCGAATATCGGTGGCACACAGATCGACGAACGGATGGACAAACAGCCATGGCTAGATTGACACAGCTAGCGATTCTGAGACGTTGCAAAAAAAATTTGTTGTATTTTTGTGATGTCGAAACTAACAAAACCTTAAAAGAGGACCTGTATATCTGTATATCTGTTATGAGTGGAGAAATATTCTGTGAATAAGAATTTGTGCGACCCTGAATAAAGGCTGAATAAATAGTTATGCTCTGTATAACACAACCTTTCATATGTGTTTGAGCGAATTCTAATATATAAGAAGGTTAATGTCTCACTGTCTTTACAAATGCCTACATACATTTCCAATAAATATATGAGCTCATAACAGACCGATTCGTTGCGTTACTATACATTAAGCGAATAATTCTTCTTTCTTCCACACATTATACATGTATCTATAAAAAATTGAACTCTATCTGCGATAAAGATCGCGATCGCATCACAAGTTAATTTCTTTTACTGTTCGTTTGGTGTTTTCTTTGCTTCGCACAAATAAACCTCGCCGGTTGAAGAATATGTAAAATTATTCGCCAGACGAACGTTAAATTGACCACAATACAAATGCCCATTGCCCATAGTCATGTAAAAAAAGAAAAAAAAATGTAAATGCGCTTTTCTGATTAAATTAAATAAAATAAATATCTATCTATGCAATTAAAGTGGTCAGCGGAGATTTATTAGGTTTTTTTTTAGTTTGCCTGCAGCGTTTTGCTTGCAGTCCTTATGGTCAAATGAAGAATTGTAAGTAAAGGCATCAAATCCACATGCATTACATTATTTACAAACCCACTCAACTATTTAGAGAAGCGAGAGTTATGTACGCAATGGCCAGCGAAAGCGTTCATTTGTATAATCAGACAATAATATTTACATTGCATTAGCTGTGTACCGTTTGATATGTGTGTCATTAAATCGTAAAAAAATTCAAAATCCAAATTGCGATTTGAATCTAATTGGGAATCCAAAAATTTAATTTTATGCGAACAAAAAGCAGAATTGCTTAATATTTGAATCCGCTTTGCAAACGATAGAAAGTTAATTATGATGTAAGAGGATATGATCAAATAAAGTTAATAAGTTCGACAATTGTTGCAAAATGCGAATTAAGTGCCGTTTTTGCGGAATATTTGCGCAAATCGCTACAATAAAGTTTGCTCAGTGTGATCAGCTTCATAAAACAACAAAAGAGGTAACACCAGCAGGCGATGTGTTTTCATAAATTTCACATCAAGTTTCATGAAAACCATGCCATCGACCTATTTAATTTCAGCGCTGAATGACCCCACGACTATGACCGACTAAACTCTATAATTTGCGATATTGTTTTGTTCTATTATTAATTTAACGGATTCTCATCGCCAGCAATAGGCGATTGTTCATTGTAAACGCAGACCCTCGTCGCCATCAATAGAAGCTTCTTCTTAAGAAACGCCAGATCTTTATGGAAGATAAATCATAATGGAAATTCTGTTCATTGTTTCACACCTATCGCGAAGAGTTGAGAGAGGAATTGAACATGATTCAATCTTTCTTTTTTTTTTTGTTATGACTTTATAAACGTCCATTTGAAGCCGACGACGAACACCCATCGCAACTTCCACACATAATTTAATTAGCTTAGCACTTTAGTGTCACGTTATTTATATGTGATTATACATATCACACCAAGTAATGCGACTCATAGTAATCGACGTGCATTTGAAAATACATTACGTGTAAACGTTTTAACTTACGACCAAGTTTTGTCAATGAAGGTTTCGAATAATGTTGTCACCACATACAATTGAAATTAAGTATATGGTATCTTCAGAAATTATATTCTCATTAAATGAAAGAATACCTCAACGTTAAGTTCTTTCTACCGCTATGTTTTTTTCTTCACACAACTGATCCTCTAGTATTACCAAAATTATTAGTTTTTCAGATAACTAACACTAAATTGATGGCTACCAACAGGCCTCACATAATAGAAGAAGTCCAGTGTTTTGCGAATAGCAACTTGTTAAATCATTTCCAGGCTTTACAGTTTGTTCGGAAATATTCGGTGCAGTGAAAAAACCCCTATGGAAATACGACAGAAGCCCCATGGGGCTTATATCTATCCGTAGGGGTTATCTCACTGCACAGAAATAATCATGATATGTAACCAATATTCACGAATGAATGTTTTTCCAATTACATAGTGTTTTATCGGTATAAGAGGCAAGGCCTTGAAAATTGTTTCAAGTTAAGAGTTCAATCTCAGGTTAAGTTAGGTTATAGTGGCTGCATACGATGCGCGTGAACACTTAGGCCAACGCTAGTAAGCGAGTGCGCTAATTCACGCTTGTCCTAGCTAGTCCGCGAAGGTCCGCGCTAGTGCGGTAGTAGAAAAAACCGTGGACGATTGTTTACGCTAGTTCAAGCTAGTAAATTTCAAATCACATGAGTTTCAATATACAAATTACAAGCGCGGACTAGCGTGAACTAACGCCAATGCTTACTAGCATTGTTCGTAACCGCGGCCTTAGTCCAGAAAATAGACATTGTGGTACCAGAAGATAGATCTAATATTCCTAATATCCGTTTGCCTAAGACAACCATTCCGAGCTAACTATAAAGGTTTCTGAAATTGTTATTAACCAGCTCACCTAGATAAGCAGACTACTCCTAGATGGAGTTCCCTTTTGTTGTAGAGAGCTGAAAAAGAGCAGAGAAAGTGAGAAATACACCCCTTCTCCTCCTAGTCCAAGCAACTTCTGCTGAAGGCATAGGTATAGATGCCTAGTCTTTTTGCATGTATGCCTAGAGGGCAGTCTCCTGCAGGGACATCGATTATGGTACTAATGTTTGATCTGTACAGCATAATCAAGCAGAAAGGGCGTTTCTGGTTATAATTTGGACAAAATTGCCTAGATATTGGAAACGTGGTGCCGTATATCCATCTGCAGTTTGCTTTCTTGATCGCAACCAGTTGCATTAGTGATTTACATATAGCGAGGAGCATACTTAACGTTTCTACTGGCGGTAGGCTATCCGCGGTATATCTCTGTGTCCCGTTACCCAGAAGAGGTTATAGTAAAGAATATTCAGTGAAACATTGAATATTTTTCGTGGACATCCCATTACACCTCAGCCAGGACAAGCCTTCTTTGCCATGATTTCCGACTGGAAAATTGTAGAGTTTCCCAGGCGGATCGGAAAAGCGAAAGGATATGCCTAAGCCAAGCATTTCGGAGAAAACACCTCTACCTGCACATGATCCATATTATGTTTTAGACCCATCCCTAGATTTAGTTACATGAGAATCTAGTTTTTAACTCCAGTCAAATCTGACTCCCTTTCGAGGCGTCTGGGGATGTTTGACTTGATGTTATGATCAAAACTGAGTTAGTAAGTGATGTGCTTGGTTTTCCAACATAAATAAATCTGAAACGATTGCCCTAGAAGTTCTGGAGAGGAATTTATTATTCATCCCGGGGTTTCGTCAAAATTTAAAATTAAAAGTTATACCCAAACATTAGGAGTTTTTTTTAGATAAAAATGTGAAAAACAAATAATTGTTGACCTGGCACCACTGAATCACATAGATGCCAACCGGGGCCATTTTGGGGCTTCAAATTTCGATAATTCATTTTTTATCCTTTTTTTTTTCATTTTACTATATTCTACTAATGTCGGTGACTACTAATTCATAGCAAATATAAAAATATTTGCACATCTAATTAATTTATTAAACGTTGATTTCCCGCCTATTTTGTAGCGTTACCGGATGTACCTAACTAGTATTGGCAGCTATTTTTAGTATTTTCGACGACCGTCTTCGATAACATTTGAAAAAAAAAAAATAGGTTTGGTTTTCTATCCCGACTAAGGGTGTAAGACTGAATAGTTACGGCTTCATGCAATATATATAGGCCAAGGCGTTGTTATATTTTACACGTAAATTATTTTCTAAGTCTATATAAGAAGGATGCCATCCGCTGTATATGTTGAAAAGGCTGTAGTCCGCTGTACTGGATCGTTTAATAACCTATCCCATTCCATCCTTAAAATTGATGTCCCCAAAATCTGATCTTCATGGGGATGGAATATAGAAATGGAAATATCAAAACATATTGTTCAGTCGGTTTATCAAAATCTTTTATGTATCTACAAAAAAAAAAAAAACGATTCTGAGTCGCTCCGTATACTTCGAGGTGTCTATAGCTACCTAAATTATTTCGCTCTATTACAAACTATGTAGGCATCGAAACACGCCTATATGCAGAAAACATTTTCGCCCCTGATAAAATATTTGTTGGCCGTTAGAAAAGCGATTAAGCAAAAAAGTATGCAAACGTCTATGAGAATAGAGAATATTAGTTAAATATTCGTCGATGCATACTAGCCTAAATGAATTAAGAGAATGTTTCACTATAAACATTTATCGTGACCCGCAAGATGTCTCGCATAAATAGGGTATAAAAATCAGCCTTAATGGTCACAAAAACTGGCCATTTAAAACCCCCTGTTAATTTCAAAAACAAAACTTTACCTCAGATGTACTCATAATTTCAAATCTGGCTAGTATCTCCTTTACTGAGATCTTCGCTTCAATTGGCTCCTCCAAAATGGTCTCCATTCTGCCAGCAGATCCACTGCTCGCTATACTCGTTCTTCGGTTTTTCGTCGATAATCCTACCGATGATGTTCCGGAGGAAATACTGCCACTGTTGCTATGTCTCGCATACAAATTCTCATTGTCCTCAAGTGAGTTTATCTCATTATAATTATTATTACTATCAGGTCTACTATTCTTGCAAGGATGCTGGTTATTACTACTACTAGAACTACTGCTAACACTTTGGCTTTTGTACTTAAAATTATTTTTACACATATTCAAACTGTCCATGTCTTGATCCAT
Source organism: Rhingia rostrata (assembly GCA_949824845.1). Lineage (NCBI taxonomy): Eukaryota > Metazoa > Arthropoda > Insecta > Diptera > Syrphidae > Rhingia > Rhingia rostrata. The sequence goes on from OX463755.1 coordinate 119,472,724, forward strand.
GACATCTTCGTCCATCTCATCTTCGTCCTCATCGATTGCACTCCACGCACTCTCAAAATCGAAACTACCGGCTTTTGTGCAATTTTGTATTGTCTGATTGTTCAGCTGGTCCAAATCACTACCACGTCGTTCGTGATGATGATGATGTTGTTGCTGCTGCTTATAATGGTGATGATGATGATGTACCTGGGCTGATGTTTTTCCGGTAATGTGTGCTATTTCCGCATCGGAATCGGAATACAATCCATCATTATCCTCAAAGCTGTCGGGGTCGGTCAAATTGTTTAAGCTATCCAATGATGCTGACCGCTGAAGTAGACTTTCACAATGGTTTGATTGTAATTGATTTAGCTGTTTGTCATTTACATTGTATTTCAATTTGTTATTGTTGTTGTGTTGACAGTTGGTCGATGCAGTTTTTGTCGCATTATTCAGCTTCTCATGATTTATTTTGCCTATCAACGATTCCATTTTGTGAACTATTCCGGTTAATTTTCTCGTCTCATTTGTGGATTTACTCTTCGACGAGGATTTGGATGATTTTGTCGATTTAACCGATTTCACACTTTCTGACATTTTGAAGCACTTGTTTAAATCTTTTTATTAATTAGCTGTAAGTAGCTGCGATTCATTTAAATGAATGTCGACTGGAGAATAGAGTACCGTTTTGGTAAATCAATTAATACGATGTTAGGTGAAAGTTTTCATTAAAATAAATTATTGCATAAAATTAAAACAAAAAATCTGTTTTCATTTAGAATGTGCCTTCACTTTATAAAACCGATCCGAATGTTCATTCCGCAACCAAATTCACGTTAAACAAAACAAATGAATACTTCAGAACACCGATAAGCAAATACCAATGAACAGCGATTGGATGGCGAAACTTGCTTATAATTAAACATTCATGTGAATCCATAAACAGAAATGTCCCGTTAGCTGTCTATTGGTTATAAAATTGCGGACATTTTTTTTTATTATGTTGTGGAGAGACAAATTTCTCTAGCACTTCCGATGGTATTGATGAATAGATAAATATTTGTATATTCACGTAACAGGAAAAAAGGTGAACAGAAAATAAATAAAAAAAACAGTAATCCGGCACTTTAGATGGAAATTTAATACGTAACAATGTGTAAAACGACCCGATTGCCCCAGTTTCCGGAAAATGTTATAAGGCAGATATTAGATGGGCTCTTTTGAAAGCACGCAGCATAGCGCTTATTCAAGAAAAAAACTTCACCGACTATCGTCACCGGACCGTAGCGATATTCTCAATTATAAATAATAATCGTTGTAAGTTAGCTATGCCATAACAAACACCGAATTCCATTGCATTCTCCCTGTCAGTTAGATGATTGTTTTCGTTTGTATTTTTCGCAATTCAGAAAACAGTCAGAACTCGACTGTGTTTAGAAAGTTACAAAAATCTGTCAATGGACATACGATTGCTGCTAAACATCCAAAGCAGAAGGAAAATTATATTCATTTTCAGATTTGTGTTCTCTTTTATTTATCGATTAACATTGTACTACCGCGAATTCAAAGGCGACGACACACGAACACTAGTCCATTGGAGGCTTTCATATCAAAACAAACCGACTATAGCGGCGACGACGACGACGATGAAACTATGACGAGTTTATTGTGGTGCGCGGCGGTGCTACTCGATCGACCCGTTCTTTGCAACTAAAAGTGGCGTTTGACCATTTTTGTGGATGGGGCCGTTTGGTGATGGCTGTTTGTTCGGTATTGCGGTACTGTGGTAGCCATTGTGGCGTTTCCATTTGACTAACCCTGGTCGGATACCTGTATCTCGCAGCTAACCTGGTATCTTTTGTATGTGCAATGAATTTCATTTCATATAGACAGGTGAGTGTGTTGTTTTTGGACTGCACATTGGACGACGATCGGATCACTGCTGTTAGGCAGCAAGCCACCGCATCAGCAGCAGCGGTATCACCATTTTGTGCGAACTGGGTGATGTATGTGGTCTGTGCAGTATTTTTTTTTTTTATAGATTTTCCGTTTTTTTAGTTTTTTTTTGTGTGCAGCTAAGTGCATTTTGAAGTTAGGCTTTGCTTAGGTTTTTATGTGGATTGCTATCTTCTCCACATCATAAATTTGATCTTAGCAATTAGTAATTGTAATGTAAAGGAAAGCTTCAAAAGGAATGATCTCATTTTGGAGAAAATTTTGTAAATCGTACACTTTTGTAATTAAAATGGAAAAATAAATTTTTACTGAGTTTAGGGGACACTTGCACCAATTGATTAAATCAATCAGTAAACAGTAAGCAATGCAAGCAAAATTTGGTCGAATGAAAGTATGCCTGGAGAAAGAAACATCGTTTGTCCACAAAAACGAAGAAGCCATAAGTGTCCTCAACATCGGCTATATGCAGTAATAGATAAACCGTTTACCAACAACCTGATCGGCCCCTTATAAGTGTGGTTTAAGGAAAGGAAAATCCACAACTGATCGAACTTCGCCAGACCATGAAAACACAACCATTGAAGACTAAATCGATACCCACCACCTATTCATCGATTTCAAAGCCAGATACGACAGCATTTATAGAGACGAACTATACAGAGTCATGTTTAGTTTTGGTATACCGCCCAAACTCGCCCGTCTCTGCAGGATGACAATTCTCTTGTTCCTTTAGATTCGAAAAGGACATCACCGGCACATTCGATATAAAAAAAATGTAAACAAGGCAAGTAACAAGTAACTTCTTTAAAATGATTCTTCAGAGGAATGTGCAAAAATCCCGACAAACACCAGGGGCACAATCTTCCATTGATCGGTGCAACTACTACGAGCTCATCTCTATTATTGGTCGGACTCATAGTCATGTCATAGCCACGTTTGCGAGAGTAGAGAAGGATGGACATAAAACATCGACAAATTGGACAGAACGTCACCATTGACAGATACAACTTTGAGGAAATAAGGAACTTTGTCTACCTCGTCTTCGATATTAACTCTGACAACAACATCCCGTCAGAAATTCAGAAATTAAAAGATGAATGACACTTGCCAACCGCTGTTTCTTCGGGCTCAGAAGGGGCAATTCAAGAGTAGATCCGTCACTCGTACTCCTACGGAGATCATATACAAGGTGGGCCAAAAGAAGTCATCCGATGTTTTTTGGCTCTCATTTTTATCGGTTGTGGCTCTCGCAGTGTGTGCCGTTTCTTCCTCCTCTTGCAACAACATGTCCTCCAGTCCTAATTCGTCCAATTGCGGCAGAAAAAAACACGATTAACATGGCCCTATAGCGCGCACCGTCCACTGATGTTGTTTTCGAAAAAAAAAATGGCTCGATGACTCCTCCAGCGTGAACAGCGCACCATGCAGCAACTTTGAGCAGGCGTAATGGCTCATCGTGCATTACTCGAGGATTTTTGGTGCCCCAGAAGCAATAGTTTTGCTTGTTCACGTACCCGCTTATATGGAAATGAGCCTAACACGCGTTTAGCGGTTGACTGACAGCAGCTGATGCACGGATTGGGCTTTGTACGGGAACATGCGCAAGTCTTTAACCAAAATTCGCCTTAGGGATGACCGGCTTGTGGCTAATTGCGAGGCAAGGCGTCTGGTCGATGTTTCCACCGACAGCTCGACATCCTCGGCAAAAGCGACGATATTCTCGGTACAACGGGCGCTCCGGGCCGGCCACTCTTGGCAACGTCTCGTATGGTCCCGTACTCTTCAAGGTTGGTGGCCAAACGGCGCAGTGTTGGCGTAGTCGGTGTCGGATGGCCGGGGAATTCGCGCTGCGCCAACACTACAGACGAATTATTACGAACGATTATTCCGCGTTCTTGAGGAGTGTATCGTTCCATGGCTTGTTCACTTATATTCTACATCTGTCTAGTTCACAATGTCAAAACAAATTTGACATTGGCGGCCATTTGCAAAAAAAAGACCTCTAACTAAGTGACGCGCACAAGTAGACACCGATCTCAACCAATAGGAAGTGCCAACTGTGGCAGTAAGCTAAGGACCGGCGCAATTGGAGAGGCATGTTGGTTGAGGCCCAGGTTCATTCCGGACTTTGGCGACAATTAAGAAGGTAAGCAAATAGTGGAATGATGGCTACATGCATGTAGTGCAAAACCAGTATGCTCCGTTAAGAACTGCATACGAGTGATTTTATGCTAGTCCGAGATAGGAAGAAAACCGTGGAATATTGTTCAAGCTAATTCGGTATCAAGCTAGTCATGTTTTGTGCAGATTAGTTAAGGATTCTAACGTTAGCCAGAAACGTCCCAATCTATAAATATGTCTATCAAAGAAATTTTAAATCCTCCAAATCGTACTGGTTTGATCATGGCTTGAGAAAATTTGTATGTAACAAAATGTCTCTTTCGAATTCAAATTATTGCGGTGGAACCAGCTTCTTCAAGCCAAAAATGAAAAAAATAATACATATATAAATAAGAGAAAGACAAAGGGCCGATCTGTAGCTTTCACTCCTACTTGGTGAATTATTTTTTGAGTTTCAAAACTTCGCAGAGAGGTCTAGCTTTCTCACAATTTGAATTTAAGAAAACTAATATAAAAAGATAATGTGTACTTATTATATAAAAAAAAAATTGTATCTTTTTGAAGACCAAGAAGAATATTTTTCTACCAACGTGTGTAAGCTTGTATACTTTTTCATTCGCATTCTAATATCATCCACATAAAAGACCTAAGACTTAACAATTTATGAAAAGATGCCTGCATACGTTTAAATGTTTTTTTAGTGGAAGTGAATTTAAATTACGACTACATGTACGTAGTTGATAATGAAATAGTTAAGTAAATCTAATGAATGCGGTTGTACATAAATGATTTCATAATTAAATTCATTACATCGAGCTGAATTAGCGGCATTGAAAAACATTATACATGTACGACTACTTCCTATCTCACACGTTCGCATATGATGAAACAATACGAGTACCATCAGCTGACTAACTCCACGAAAAAAAAAACAACAACCGAGATAGTATCTTTCCTATCTCATGTAACTATATCTGCTGTGAATGTATCCGATTTAATTATCACAGTATTGTGGAAGTGAGAGATTTTGACGCTGGGACCTCTGATGATGTTGCAACGTACTGTTGACAGTAGCCTTGCTTGTACTTCTTGTACTTTGTACATTTAATAATAGAACAATTAAATAATAGAGTCCGGGCTATGGAATACGAAGCTGGTTCAACGTGTTGAAATATTTAACATTACGCTGGCAATTGATGTGGTAAAATGAAAAAGCCAACAATTTAAATTAATCGATTTTAATAATAGGGAAGTTTTAAACTCAAGATACTCTAGTCTTATGTGTTAATTCAAGTGCTCTATTATTATTTCCGAAAGCGCCATAAGCCATGCAATATAGAAATAAAAATTATTGTGGTATATAATGCCGAACGAAAGGCAAACGTTGTAATGTGAACCGACTTAATGGCACCAGTTCCCATTGAGGGCATCCGGTGCGAATTTGGAATTAGCATCTAATTTTGTTAGCAATTTTTATGTTAAATTGAGAAAATATGTTGTCACTCATATTAACGTATATGCCTTTACATTTTTATTAGAATACATTTTTAATTATTCATGTCTGAGGTGATATTTTGCATGTTCAATTTTCTATTGCTAAGATTAAAAAAGAAAGAAAGTGGTAAATAGTAACAATCAATAAAGTCGCCCTGTGCAAGGTTACGAGCCATTAAACATTGGGCATCACAGTACTTCGCACATGAATGCAACGAACTACAGACACGTAACAGCACTGGCGACTGAGGCCATCGGCTGGGACAGGTCAAGACATTAATACAACAGAGAGAGAGAGAGACAGATAGATACATAGAAGGAAAGACATATAATATACACCTACGTGGCACAGAGAAAGAGACATAGATAAATATTGTCTTATATTATCGCCATGATCAGGCCACAGAAGCATCTTTCCCGGAAGTGAGGGGGACACGGAACGTTCATCGTGTAGGAGCATTTTTACAACATTTTTACAACACTTACAACACACAACCTCGACAAACGTTTGATCGTGTCAAAAAAGGACAGAAGTTACTCTACTTTGACTGCGAACGGACCAATAAGGATGGGGAAGCAGATTAGGAAAAGAAAAACACTTCCCATTACCGGTGCCACTACCGATGAGAACTCTGGAAACAACAATAGAATGTTCGCTTAACTTGTTTAATTAAAATGAACTAAGAAACGATTAGGACAGACAAGCATAGTTTAGTAAAACCTGTCACAACAGTCAGTACAGCCTCGTAAACCTTGATAGGGCAATATTTATTTTACATTGAAGTATGTATGTCAAATCCTGAAAGACATGACATTTTAAAGACCCATTTTTCCATAGGTATTTGCCTGTTTGCATACCGTTTTTAATATATTACTAGTAACGTTGTTGTTTGTGTTTATATGGAGTAAAAATTGTAAATCCCAAAGCTCCTAAATTTTAATGATTGACATGTTTTTTTCTTATATGTTCCATTCATTACACAAGCACTTTTATATACTCTGATTCTATTCCGGCTTGGAACTGACATGAACTAACATGGTTCTCCAATTACCCCGATCTTTCTACTTGCTCGCCAATTAATGTAAGGTCTTTCTCTATTGAGTATCAATTATGGGTGGTAATCGTCGAAGACTCTACGAACTGGAATATAGGTATCCATTCGCTCTACATGCTATCTTAAGCGTGCAATTCGAACATTTTCAACCGATTCTCCTCTCCAAAGTCTGTCAACGCAGACGGGACCAATAGAAATTCTTCATCAGAAATAATCCAATTATTGGCGCCGTGTAGCAGGACTTTGGGGATGAGAGCCTGAGATAGGACCTGCTAAGTAATTTTAGCGGGCGACTTCTCAGCACGGAGTAACTGCGATTGTCAAAAGTATGTTTCTTTTCTGACGATATGTCGAAGTCGAAGGTATACAAAGTCCATTGCTAGCTCAAGTTGTAGTTGTTTATTTTGACGTTCTGTCTAATAGTTGACCGCATATCCTATCTTTTTCACAGCATATAACAACAACAAAAAAACATCCAATCGGATAGGGCTGTCGTATTAATATGGTCGGAAAGATCGGAACTATATGATATAAAATACGTAAAATATAGCAGGTGATTTTTTAAGCGTAGTTTTTTTTTAAACGAATAAAACCCTCAAATCTGCATCAAATATTCAAAATTTTTTTGGTAATCATTTAAATTTCGTCCTGTATTCCACGAATTACGCGTTTCACATTATCCTGTAAGGCTTCATTCGTGTTCGGCTTGTCCACATAGACTAACGACTTTACATAACCCTACAAGAAATAATCAAGAGGCGTTTAATCGCATGATCTTGGCGGCCAACTCACAGGGCCATTTCGAGAGATAAGCTGCTCACCAAATGCATCCTTCAACATTTCCATTGTTTCACGAGCTGTGTGTGGCTTGTGACACCGTCTTGATGAAACCACATATCAACCAAGTTCAACTTAGCCAACTGGGACAAAAAAAAAGTCGCGTATCATGACTCGATATAGTTCGCCGTTGACGGTAACGTTTCTTCCACGATCGTCTTTGAAGATCAGCCCATAAACCACACCAAACTGTCGTTTTTTTTCGGGATGCATCGGTAATTCTTGTATGGCATGTGGCTATTCATCACTCCAGATGCGACAGTTTTGTAATTTACGCATCCGTTGGGTCGGAAATTTTTCGATAAAACAGCGGATTTTCATGGAGCTGTTCTAAGGCCCATTCACCAAAAATTAGACGTTGTGGTACGTCATTCGGCTTCAATTCTTGCACAAGTGGAATTTTATAGGCTATCAAACGCAAATCGACACGTAAAATTTTCCATGTGGTTGAGTTACACATGCCCAATTGCTGAGAACGGCGACGAATTGACATCTCACGATCTTCATTAACATTGAACGCTACGACTGCAATATTCTCTTCGGTACGCACTGTACACATGTAAAACAAAAAAAAATTTGGTGATAACAGCACGAATTGTTGATTCACCAAGTCGATTATGACGACCATAAATGGTCGTAACAAACGTTGCACATTTTTCACAGACCACGAATTTTGATCATAATTTGCAATCGTTGCTCGTTTGTAAGTCATTCCATGATTAAATGGCAGAGTATACTGAAAACGTTTCACTTTCACAGGTGACGTTTGGACGCCATGTCTAACCAGACCTCCCAACCTGAAAACTTAACTCTTAAAAAATCACCCGTTATATATCATGGACTTCAAGAAAATCAAAAGGAAAAAAGTTCTGCAGTTTGTCAAGAAAATCAGGCTTTTGGTTTGACTACATAGATCGATTATAGATACTTAAGTAAAACATCCATCAGACCCACAATCTAACGATAAAATGTTTTATGTAAACCAAAAAGATCATCTCATTATTGATAACACTTCTATATATGAAACGATCATCGCTCTCACTTGCAGGTATTTTGATATGTCTTCGAAAAACATTCAAAATAATGTGTTATTACACGCAAGCAACAAAAACATTCGAAATTTCTTCTTGTTTGAAAAAAATCAACATTTTCACATTCAAAATCTAGACCTATCCACCGAAAATGGTTCACGGCCAAGTCCACTTCTATACCTAAAAATAAAGTCGATTGAAATTGCCATTTAAAAGGGAAGTTGAGCCCTGTTTTCGTCAAATCAAACGAACATTGGATAGCAGTTTTTGATAACATGCTGTACCTTCGATTACCTAACAAGTCTACAAAAAATTTCATAATTTTACTCAAATTTGGTCATTAGTTGTGGTGTTCGATTAGCTTTTACATACGAATGTAAGTTAATCGAACACACCCGATTGCCCCGAAACAAAGACAAAGCGAAAACTGCCAACCAGCCGACCTGAGTGAAGTGAGGATAGCGATATCTAAACTCAAGCTAAATACGGCTGCCGGAAATGACGGCCTTCCCGCTGAGCTTTATAAAGCCGGTGGAGATAGCTTGGTAAGTAACATCCACCAACTCATAAGCCAAATCTGGTCGGAAGAAAGTATGCAGGAGGAATGGAACATCAGCATCGTTTGCCCGATCCACAAAAAAAGGAGACCCTCTAAACTGCACCAACTACAGAGGCATGAGTCTCCTAAACATCGCGTACAAGATCCTATCTGCCGTAATATGTGAACACCCGAAACCGTTTACCAACAACCTGATCGGCCCTTATCAGTGTGGTTTTAGACCAGGAAAGTCCACAACCGATCAAATTTTCACACTTCGGCAGATACTGGAAAAACCCAAGATGTCCAAATCGATACGCGCCACCTATTCATCGATTTCAAAGCAGCATACGACAGCATTCATAGACACGACCTATACAGAGCCATGTCTAACAACCGATCAAATTTTCACACTTCAGCAGATCCTGGAAAAAAAACCCAAGAAGTCCAAAATTATATTCACCACCTATTCATCGATTTCAAAGCCGCATACGAAAACATTTTTAGAGACGCACTATACAGACAGTCATGTTTAGTTTTGGTATACCGCCCAAACTAGTCCTTTTGTGTAGGAAGATGATGAAAAATGCTCGCTACTCCATCAGGGTCGGAGACGACATCACCAAAGAAGGATCGATGCGCTGTCATGTGACTTCTTCTATTTGATTTTTGAGAGGATTGTGCAAAACTATCAAACCAACACCAGAGGCACAATTTTCCAAAAACTACTACAACTACTAGCATACGCCAACGATATTGACATCATTGGTATCCTCGACGTGATGTCATAGCCACGTTTGGCAGTATAGAGAATGTAGCGGCAAAATGAGGGCTGTCAACACGAAAGGACACACAACATCGACGAATTCGACAGAACGTCACCGTTGACAGATATAACTTTGAGGTATTACGGGACTTTGTCTATATCTTTGTTCACTCTGACAACAACATCTCGTCAGAAATTAAACGAAGAATTACTCTTGCCAACCGCTGTTTCTTCGGGATAAGAAGGCAATTCAGTAATAAAGCCCTCACTCGAACCACTAAGGAGATCCTATATAAAACCCGGATCATCCCAGTCCTGCTCTACGGCGCTGAAGCATGGACCGTCTCAAAAGCGGATGAAGAAATCCTGGTCGATTTGAGAGGAAAATTATTCTAAAAATATTAGGTAACGAGTATGATGTTCGAAAGAAAAAAAATAAAATAATTTGAAAGGACCAAATTGGTCATCTTGGAGAAACCGTCACATCCTAACAACATTCAGTTTTACATCCATCTCAACATCAAACTTGGTACCCGATTTTATTTTAAACGATAACGTTAAAAATCGTATTGAGTTTAATCAAAACATATAGAGACGATTCTAAGAAATTTCGGTTTTACTTAAACCTTTATAGGTAAAATTAGTTTTGATCCATAATGCCAAATCAAAATCCTCTCTAAGTATTAAACCTCAAGCCGCTTAGCCTCCAGATGCGTGGACAGATCGTGCGCATCTCATACAACAAATATTTTTTATGTGGTGTACTGTTATTGATACCCTAGTGTTCACATTGCAAACCCCAGCATCAAACAACAGCCTTGCCGACGCATACGATCTACGAAATTTTCCCTCAGCACTTACTGCCCGCGACTGAAACATAAAAAGAACACTTCTGGATCAAATCTCTAGAAAAAAAAAACTCTTTTCCTCATTCCTTATTGGAAAGCCCATAAGAAGCACTACGCACTACAAAAACGTATATTCGTGGTATTTTGTCTTAAGTGCAACAAAGTTTCATGCACTAAAAAATAAAACAAAGATCCACTTTACTTCCCGTCGACCTCATTTGGTTCATTTCCCTTAAGTCTGAAACAACTTTCTATGATGGATAATGTAATGTGCCAATTGCTATTTGGATAAACAAATATTTTGTGTTGTGTTATTTCACTCACCTGTCTGAATTCCTGTGAAAACGTTTGTATCATGGCTTGTATCGCAGACGCACGTACAGCGTGCAGTGTCAGGTGTCCGCCATTACGCATGTTCAGTTGTAGGGCTGCGGGCCGAGGTAGTGTGACAGCGCCTTGCAATTCGCTGAATGGCAACGACTGCACCACAATCAAGTAATCAGCATCACGTCTCGCCAAATAGACGCCGTTGTGTGAAATACCCATAATCGATACGTCAGGGAACTGAGGAGCTCCCTGAACAGCAAACAGACGTGAGAAATATAATGGCCAACTGCGTGCCATATCGACCAAGTGTCGTTTAACAATCGCACGAACATTTTGGCTGCGCACATTATCCACGGTGACACCATGTCCATTGAGCATGTTCATGGCGGCAGACTTTTCTTGTGGGGTAATACGCAGACAGGGTGTTAAGCCGAAGACATCTCCCACGACCTGAGCGAAGAGCAGATCCAAAGCGACCGGTGGGCCAATCGGTTCGTTGGGGTGGAAGACTTCTTTGCGAACACGTAGCTTCCATGCAACTCGGTTATATGTGAGGCATGCTGTTGCCGGTGATTTAAGCGATGGAGGCGCTGGTACAGGTGCTGGTATTGATGGTACAGGCCATTCCTCGGCATAGTCGGTTTCATCATCTCTGCGGGTGCCTTGTGAAACAGTTGTTGAACCAGATGTTTTGCGTTTGCGTTCTTTTTCGTATTTCTGGACCATGTGCGTTTTAAAGGTGGCCGTTGTATTGATTGATGAAGATGGTGAGCCGTGAGGAAAATGTTGACTCAGCTTGCGACTATTTGCATCGCGCTCGCCTTGAGCAGTGAGTGCTTTCGAAGGAGGGTGGTATACTTTATTGCTGTCTTTCTCTCGCTCGACTTGGCGCATTTCATATATTCGATCGCGTTTTTCCCGCTCTTTCTCGCGCTCACGTTCGCTTCCTGTGGATGGAGGTCCTTCCACTTCGGTTCGATCCCAAACTGATTCTGAGAAATCATCTCGATCGCGTGACCTGGATCTGGATCGCGACCTTTCGCGCTCGTTGGGAATCTCCTTCTTGAAGCTGGTTTCGTAGACCATGTCCAACTTGGCTGCTTCAGCACGACCCCAAGAGTCGTAGGTATCCTTCGACACTTCAGATCCGTTCCAATTGTGGCGGGCTCCAAACGTGTCACGTTCTTGTCGCTGAATGAATGCTGGTATGTCCTGCTGTTGTTGTGACCGATATTCGCGTTCTTCGCTACGATCGACACGCACTGGTGGACTCTTCGGTACTGGTGGTGGAGCAGGGGGCGCTGTTGTTGGTGGACGTATCGGTGGTGGAGGTGCTGGTACTGATGGTGCTGGTGGCACCACTGCTGGCCAGGTGGACTGGGGAGGAGGAGATAGTTTCCCTTCCATTCGTTCCACTTGTGACCGCACTGATGACATATCATTCGATTGGCCCATCATTGCGAAATGACCGCTAAGTTGCTGCTGGAGCATTAGCTTTCGAGTGTCCTCCAGTTTGGCCGGTGCTCTCTGCTCCGACTTCGTGCTAATGGATGATCTTACTGAGTGTCCAGCTGTCACCTGTTCCAATCTCTGGCGCATTTCAGAGCTGAGCTTAAGCTTCCCAACGCTTCCCGGTGGTGGCCGATCAGCGCCGATTTCAAAACTCTTACGGGATACTTTTGTAGCGGAGTTTGATTGCATCTGCTCGGGTGACTCTTTCATGTGTTTTCCACCAGATGTTTCAATTTTGATTTGGGTCCGCATAAACTGTGACGTGTGCATGGCTGGAGGTGAGGGCGCTTTTGAGGATTCCACTTCAAACTCCTCCCATTCGATTGCAGACCCATTCAGCGATCCATTGCTACTATGCATTTGTGATTGAGGGGTGGTCTTCCTTTGGCTCTGTCGCATTTTGAACACAAAGAAGTCCTCCTCGCACTCTGGCTGCGGTCCGTCTTGAGGAGGTGGCCAGCGCCACTTTCCAATGCGAACAGTTTTTGCACGACCATATGGGTCTAAGAAATGCCGTGTCTCTGAAGGATCCTTGGGTTCAATTGGTGGGGGCATTGGTGGTGGAGGTGGTGGTGGTATCAAGGAGCCCCCACTTTCTGACGACGTCTTGCGATTGCGGTCTACTTCGGTGAACTGTGAAATCCGATTTTTGAAGCTCTGCCGACGAACCGACGATGGATTGACGTTCTGTAAATTGATCTTACTAGTCGACGTGTGGGTCGTTATAGATGATTGCATGTGTGGTGGTGATGCAGGCGAAGCTGGTGCCGTATCCTGTTGACTAAGAAGCGTTTGAAGGGCTTGATTTTGTGCCAAAAGCTGTTGCTGAATCTGTAAGTTTTGGGCCATGGCTGATTGTAGAAACGCTCGCTGTACTTGATGTTGGTAGAGCGAAGGATCGGCTTCCTGGGGTATGCTGATCATTTGCATAAGACTATCAGGATTAACTCCATTCATAAGGGGTCCAATTTGGCTAGAAACGAAACCAGAGGTGGATGTACTTTGCTGATGAGTGGTTCCACCACCCTTGATCATATCAATCAATTCTGACTTCTCAGTCAAGTTGTTGACATCTTCGCTAATAAAGATCGGTTTGAAGAGTCCTGAAATGTAATCGTCGAGATTGGCATCCTTCTTAGCTTCACCAGAATCGACAGACTTTTCTCCGCCGCCTTTAATTTTGGCGCTTAACAAACTGGCGTTGGTCAGTCGATCAAGAGATTCCTCCATCATTGGTGGGTCAAAAAAGTCATCTACTCCGCCACGAATACTTGCAGCCAAAGAACGAGCATCTGACAGTTCATCCAGCGATCCATCAAGAACGGGACTAAATAAGTCGTCAAGGAACTGATCGACATCTGACGCCTGTGATGGAACACGTACTCTGCGCACGTGACTTGCCAGTGATGGCGCTTCACTTGTGTCTGACATGGCAGACGACCGTGTTGCATATTCGGATTTGTCCATATATTTGCTAGAGTGGGAACCCGCATGAGACCTTCGACCAGCGTGCTGCGACTTTTGATAACGTGGACCGGTTTCTTTTCCCATTGGCGCTAAGCGTTCTGCCGAATGGTATCTGTCGTTCAAGCGACTCTCGGACAGTCCCAAAGTATTCAGTGGCTCGGGTTCTGGAGTTGTTACCATATCTCCATCATCGCCAGCTAATAGGTCGTCCAATGACTTTGATCTGGATTTCTCTGTTTCGAAGTAGCGTTCGTTCAAAGCTGAATTCCTGGACAATAGGTCGCGAGAATTTTTACGGACTGCATTGTATTCGATTTTCTTCTCAACAACTGGTTCTGGAATTGGAGCTTCCATCGGCTTTGGAGTGGATTTAGCTTGTGGCGGTTCAGGAGGAGGCACCTGTGGACGTTTGGGGCTACTGGGCTCCACGTCTGGAAGTAATATACGAGAAAACTTGGAGCCCGACTTGAATAAGTCGCTCCGACCAGCAGGGAATGCTGGACAAAGTTCCTTTTCTGCAATCAGGTCCAAGACATAATCAAGGCCGCAGGAATCAGCGAGCAATTTTCCATCATCCAAGGCCACAGTCCAACCACGGTTTGATATGCCCAGAGTTGAGATTGCAAGCGAGGCCGCCTCTTCACATGTGGTCCAAGAGTCAATGGCCACAGTCTGTGTTACTTCATCGGGTAGTGTCAATGCGACAGCAATGTCCGATGTACGAGAAATTGCACGCCATTCCACCCAGGAAGGAGTAAAACTGCGGCAGGCATTAGCTTGTGAGCTGCCAGTATTGCGAAGAATTTTCTTGAGCATCAATTCCTTGATAGAAGCCGGGGCATTGTCGGCAATGAATTTCATCAGATATTTACTGAACGCGGGTCCTGGTTGGAAGCAGGATAAACAATGGGCCATCAGTTGCCAAATGCGTTGAGCCTGATTCTCATCTACTCGGTACACCTGGTTACACAATTGAACAAGAATTTCATCGCGAAGCCCTCGGGATGATAGACCTTTATGGACAATGTAATCGGATAGCACTTTTTCCTTATTGGCATCCAAGGTGGTATCGTTTGTCCAACGTAGAATTAATTTAAAGACAGCTAGGGCGTCTTGGAAGTCTTGATCGCGGGAGGCTGCTCTTGTCAGAAATGGGGTTGTAATTGGCTCACGTCTCGATGCAAGCCGTAGACCATTGCAATACACAGAACTGAACTTTCCAAATGAAAACTGATCAAGATCCTTCGGTAAGTCGGCTGCGACAGGTGGTCCAGGGACGGTTCCGACCACCTTAACCAAGTGACGATCACCGTGTAGTGGTGTCCAGCCTTCAGTTTTTGAAAATATAAAAGCCAACTCCGCTGGGATATCCAAGTATGCGACCTGGCTTCGTTCGATGTTTTCTTTGGCAATTTTTTTGGCCTCGCGTTCTTTCTGTACTTTCTGCACCTCCAGACGTCGCTTGTGGTCCGCTTTCAGCTTCGTATAACGTTTTCTTGCCATTTTTCCTCGCCAGCATGCTTGCGCTCGTAAAGCACCATGTCGTAGCTCTTTGTAGTGCTTCCTGTCACGATAACCACGCCATTTAGACTGCACCTTCGTTGCTGCCCTCTCTTCGCGGGCAAGCCTTCGACGTACCAACATGCCACGGACACTCTTTTGAATAACAACTGCAGCGTTCTTAAGACGATCCGATCTTCCACTTTCCAAAATTCGATGAAGTGCTTCGCGAAGAAAAACTCTTGTAGCGCCTAACTGGAAGTCGGGACCTTCAATGCCGGTCCGCGGCAGTGCCTCCAAAACGGTTCTGCACAATTCTCTGTACGGCGTACCCCTCGGTAGTGGGGCTTTCATTAGATGGCGATAGCGCTCAACAAAGTGCTGGAATCTAAGTCTCACAGGGTAACCTCTCTGCCGAATCTGAATGGTGTCGAGCATTCCCAGGTACCGCAACTGCTGGAGCACGCATGGCATATCCATCTTTAGAGCGTGTTTCTCGTTGTTTGGTTTAACGCAGCGCACAAACCACGGATTGCAGCGGCCCATAGACTGTAAGAGTTGCTGCAGTGAGTCCGAAAATCTTGCTGCAACTGTTGGTGTCCTTGGCTTCATGGTAACAAATCGACCGTTCGAACCCTTTGGCAGAGTTTTACCGGAATCTCGTTGAGCTCGAAGTTGCTTGGTAAGGTCGACCACCAGTTGTAGCTTACTGGATGCCAGAAGTTCGAGTACATCTCCTCTAAGAGCGTCGCGATTTTTATCCAAAAACCCATCAACACAGTACCAAACTTGACCGGCGTAGTGGGTAATGCCGAATTCTTGAGCCCCAATGCGCGGTCTCGAATACAGCTCGTTCAGGGCATGGTTATAGTGGCATTTCTCTAGGAAACTCATGTCGGACGCTCTGGGAAAGTTTGACTCATCGTCCAGAAGATGGAAAATACCAACTGGCTTTTTAGCCAACAGGTGGATCACCGGTAGATTGTCATCCCAATTAAGCGGGGTCCACTCTAGTCTTTCGCGGGCATACTCCGCCTGCTCCAATTTGAAAACGTGCTTGTTGAAGTAAAGTTGAAGATTTTCGTTTGCATAGTTGATGCACAATTGCTCGAAGGAATTCTCAGCTAAATCCTCGAAACCAAATATATCGAGGATTGATATCCGGTGAGCGTCATGCGTCCCACCCTTCTGCACGATAGAATTAATTCTGGACACCAGCCAATTGAAAAGCCCGGCATAAAGAGCCTTGGCGAATGCATCCCTTGAGTCTAGAGCTTGGTCAATGCCCAGAGGTGTGTACAATCGTTCTGATCTTGCTTCAGTTGTTCTGCTTGTCAGCGATCGGTGAAGCCCTTCGGCTGAGATATGCAACAGGTGGGCAGCCCACTTTATCTCAGCATCCGAGCCAACTTCCACTCCTTCCTGTCCGTGACGCAGTTGACGTCTGTGGAAGTAAACGTTTCCTAGATGCAGCACTGATGCTAGCACTCTGATAATTCCTTCTCTTTCCCCTTCTGATACACCAAGTACCTGCATTGCGCTCTGCAGAGAACCCCAATCGACTCGACCGGGCGCGCAGTCTGACCCGCCCTGGTTAAGATAAAAATATTTATCAGCTTCTAGTAGTCCATATTTTGTCCGCTCTGACTCTGATAGACCTCCCAGCATTTCATAGAAAACATGGTAATTCCTCTCGCCTGGTGCTTGTGTGACTATCCTCGACTTCTCCAGCAAATATTGTGTAATCTTAGCGCCAACAATGGCACCAGACTTAAAGTAAACTTCCAGATACTTTCCGAATCTGGAACTGTTGTCATTGCGAGCCGTTCTCGCATTTCCGAAAGCTTCTAGCAGCGGAGCTGCTTCCAAAATTTGTTCTGTAATGACTGCTGATGCGGATCCACCACCAGGGACTACTGCTGCTAGATATTGCATTACCAGCTTGGTGGATTCAGTTTTACCCGAACCAGATTCGCCAGATATGACCACCACCTGCGGGGATGGTAAGGCTGCATGTGCCGCTGCTCCGATTGCAAATAAATGCGGCGCCAAGGTCCCAAGTGGCTTACCAGCATATTGCTTGGCTACCTCCAACCCATACGAGTCTGGAAACATTTTATACGGATTCACTGCAATGAGTATACTTCCAGCGAAAGTGTAAATAAGTCCTTTGTCATAGCGCAGACGTAGGTTCCATAAGAGTGATGCTTCATGCAGGTCATCCAATTGGGTCATGTCATCGACGCCACTGCTGCCGAGGTCTTGTCTTGGTCGTAAGTTACCCTCGCCCGGCTGAAGAGCAAATGTTTGCGGCTGAAAAATGGACATTGTTAGTTATTTGGCTTTCTCTATTTTTTTTTTTTTGATTTAAAGAACTTAAAAGAATTTATCTATCCACGTTGAACTGAAGCGCAATTGATTGCCAACCTAAATAACACCAGAAAATGCGTTTTTTAAGTCTAATTTCGCAAGTCGATCAAGTCCAACTATTAGTCATAAAAAGCGTATCTCAACGCAGTTTATCTTTCGGATTTCGTATTTTAGTATAACTATGTGGCGCAATTCGTGCAAGAAGTACCGAAACATGCATAAATGACCTGTGTAAGCCCTGTGTGGTCTTGAAATCCCGCTTTTGTGTAGAAGAGGCACGATATGCGCAGGGCACGATATGAAAGAATGTTTTTCTGTCGGTGCAGTGACCTAGTGGTTAGTGCATTGGACTAATAAGCGCGGGGTCCCTGTTTTAAGTCCCGAAAGTGACAAAACATAAGTTTTTTTAACTGCTCCACATCTTGCGAAAGTCTGATAAACATCCAAGAGCACACTGTCATGAGAAATATTTATCAAATTTGCCCCCGCATTAGGCGCTAAACAGAAGGTCCTCGTCTTTGTGGCTGAACTAATAACTTCGCACCCATAAATGAAGAGAGAAGCTATATTTGAAGCCCTTACTGCCAGACATATTGCCAATTTTAAGAATAAAATGTCGATTTTGGTAAAACGTTTGGTGGTAAAGCGGTTCCCACTTCATAAATGCTTTTTTTTAAGTTAATAATTTACGAAAGATCGGATTTTACTGAACGGGTATGTCAAACCAAAACAATCAAAGATCGTTCGCCAAAATTTATTATATACTTCAAAGCTCATGGTAAATGTTAAAAAAAAGATGCAAAGATAGCTTTGTAGGAGTCTTAAAAGTTAATTTTTCGCGGCATACTTAAATACTGTACTAAAGCCGTTATTGACTGTAGGAAACAAAAATTATTTTAGATACCCTGAAAGTTTTGGAAAAGTACGCAATGCAACTATCCAAATGGTTTATAATACTTATCTCCAAACTTACAAGAAGCCAATCAGATGAAGGTAGTTCTCTCAAGTGGATGTCACAGACCAAAAATATCGTTGAGAGGGTAGAACTCTCCACTGAGGAGTAATCTGATAACCCGTTCCGATTTGTCTCTTTCAAATGTAACCAAATAACTCTCAATTGAAAGTAGGCATTTAAAGGGTATTGTTGTTAGAGGTATATAACTTAAAGTTGGCAACACTATTTTAACTGGCGGCCATTTTGATATCTGTCAAATGATTTATTTTTAGTTTGGTTTTGCATTTCAACATGTCATGAATAGTCTGAACAACGCTTCCAAATTTTGCAAATTTATTTTGATAATCATAGTTTTGTTCGAAATACGTATCGCGCACTACGTCCATTTTACGGTCACATAATCGTCCATCAGAGCAATTAATTCGATTAAGTATGGAACGTTTCTGAACCACATCTAGGTGCTCTAAGTAAAAATACGCATGCACAGAGACGTCGTACAGTGCTTACAGAAGAAGTCATTGCTGCTGTAGAGCGTAGCGTAGAAGAAGACCCGAATCAGTCTATCCGCCGTCGTGCACAGGAATCGGATATGCGTCTATTCACCAAATGGAAGATTTTGCGAAAAGATCTTTGTTTGCGAGCTTACAAAATCCAACTTGTGCAGGAATTGAAGCCACAGGATCACCTAGCAAGGCATAGATTCGGTGAATGAACCCAAAACCAGATTGTCGTTGATCCCAATTTTCGTAAGCGAATTTTCCTTAGCGATGAAGCTTACTTTTGGTTGAATGGTTTATTAACGTATCCAAAAACAAAACAAAAAAACTGCCCTATTTGGGGTGATGATAATCCTCAAGTGTATGTTGAATTGTTCAGGCACCGTTTCATACACAAAAACTGACTGCTTGGTGTGATTTATGGGTTGCTGGAATAATTGGTCCGTAATTCTTTAAAAACGATGCTGGTCAGAACGTAGAAGTCAATGGTGACCACTATAGAGCCATAATTACTGACTTTTTCATTCAACAATTGAAAAACCATGATGTGCAGGAGCCTTGTTTTTAACAAGACGGTGCAACATGTCACACAGCTCTTGTCACAATTGATTTGTTTAAGGAAACGTTCAGTGAGCGCATAATTTCGCGTTTTGGTCCTGTGAATTGGCCTCCAATATCGTGCGATTTAACACTGCTTGACTATTTTCTGTGGGGACTTTTGAAGTCGATAGTCAACGCCGATAAGCCCGAAGCGATTGACGACTTTGGGGACATTCGCCGCTTTATTGGCGATATACGGCCACAAGTGTTGGAAAAAGTCGATCGAGCTTGACATCGCTCAGCCATAAATTATAAACTAGCAGAAAACACCGAAAAAACACCACATTCTAACCAGAAAATTATGGCCTTTTAAAAGCAAGCTAAATTCACTCAGTATGTGCAGTGCTTCACATAAGCCAAATTAATAAAAGGCGTGACGCCAATTCTCTGATCCAACGCAAAATTTGAAGTAGAAAGCCCTTCTCAAGTGTGAAAAGTAACAGCAGCTTTGATCTAGAATGATCAAAAGATTATATGTTGGGTGAGACAATAACGCACGAAGGAGAACTCGACTGCCTTAGCTGGTATTTTAATGTTCAATGAAGAGATACTCCCGTGGTCTTCTGAAAGGAATAAATAATCAACGTTCTTATTCTTAAGTAAGAAAGGGAGTTCCCATATAATCGCGTAGCAGGGGCATGAGAAGAAACTCTAAGGTTACATAGAGGCAAACCCTGCAGGATTTAATAGTTATATCATCTGATATTTGAAACGTTAGTCACTTCGAATTGTACCCATTCAGTACCGTGAAGGGTTGTGATTCTTCTCTTTTCAAGATTATTAGCTCGTCGAAAAAAAGGACGAGCGATCACGACTCTCTGCATCTTGTTTGTTTGTTTATTTCTTGTTAATATTCGTCCTAATATCTCACTATAATGATTCTCTGCACCCCAATATGGGTTATTCCTTATTAATTATAATATCTTTTGCGTAATCCTCTAATATGACATACGATTCAAGATTATATTAACAAGTCCTAACACTTTCGAATACCTTCACAAGCTTTCCACTTTGTATAAGAAATTGTGCAAACCACTACTCCTTAAATTACAAGGATTCTGGATACACTTTAAATCACTGCAGACTCACTGTTCCACTTCTTCTACACGGATATCTTAAAAATAGAAATCAATAAAATAAACACAACTAACATGTCTCGCTATACAATCACTGCACAGCATAGAGAGTCTCTTCACAACTTGTGGATAACGATTTCGCATTTTGTCTCTAGTACGCTTGATTTTAGCCGATATGGAACTCCTTTCAGTAGACGAAGTTGACATATCATCAACGCTTGGCGGACGCTGACGTCTCAGTACATGCGGTGATAGAATTTGAATAGATGGTGATGACAATGGGCTGGGGCTGACTGAACCATATTTCTGCCATGGATCCAAATGAAACCGTACAATTCGCATCGACTTTAGAGAATTTTAAACATTTAGATGTGCGAACAATTTTCAACAACGAGAACACAAATACGTTACCAGGATGAAGCTCATCTGGTAAGAAACTGATAACCAGCATTAAAGCATACACCAGAGACCGACCAAGTAAAATCAAATGGCTTATAATCTCTCATGATCCACCAGGTGGATCTGGAAAAACTTGTTCGTGTGTTTGCTTTTTTCTAACAATTTGACCAACAAAAACAACAACACACTCAGTGAAGATTCATTCCTAGATGCTCCAGATTTAGAATTGTACACGCTTGCGGTTTGGTGACAACTTTCCACTCAGGAATATGGGCATATCAATAAAACTTCAATTCGCGAACGAATTCGAATAAAAGAAAACGAAAAAAATGACTTATTGCAGCAACTTGTTGCATGGAAATATATTTGTAAAACCTGCTGTGCAGATACTACGTGAGATATCTTCCAAATGATACCGTTCAGTTGTGAGATTTCTGGTTATACCAGAAAAGAAGCTGTGAGTTGTTGAAGTTTTAAAATATCCAGAAATCCTCACGCAATTTAAAAGTGACTGACAATGAAGTGTTTGCAAAATGTTGTTTTATTTTCAGATCACTACAAAGTTGTTCGGACTTATGGATTAGCTGTGTTCACTAAACACTGGAAGCTATATACCAGAAATCCATTTTTATTTCCGTCTTTATGCGCTCCTTATGCATTTCTCTCCATCTCGGAATTCGAGAAATGCAATTTGTGGCTCTGTCCGGTTTTTCCCCAACTGGGCCGAAAACGAATAACAGCATACACACACACACTCAGCAGATATTCGCACAAGAATGTGAGATGGAAACGATGAAAAATGGCAGACAGGTGACTTAAATAAAGTGATCAGGTTTTCTGTTAACCACCTCAGCACAAGCGTTCGTTTGCCCACAGGCGTTAACGCGCCTATATGCATAATAAGTGTTTAACCAAAAGCGCTTATATTTTCATTTGCGGTCGTCGGAAATAGATACATTCAAACGTGATAAAATTCTCCACGTAGGTACTTACTTTTCCCTTGATTAATGCCTGCACAACGATCACTTGTGCAGCGCGATGTACTTCTTGAATTTCACCAGGAATCGGATGACCTAGACCTGGATCGAACCAGACCAGATCCCCTTCGACCCAGTCCATGGTTGGGGGATTGTTTATGACGTATCCTTACGTGAACAGGATTTTATTCTGTTTGGTAGTTTTCTTTAAAGTTGGAGCCAATATCCTCTTCCGGTCATCGATGAAGATTTTTTCGTGTGTGTGGTTAGAAATTCTTCATAACTGAAATAAAAGTAAATAATATTAAATATTTGTTAACTATTCATAAAATAACTAAAAATTGGTGAAACATGAAATGAAATTAATTTGCCATCTTTGAAGTTTATACGTTGTATTCATTTTATTCATTTTAGCGAGAAAAATCTACGGCGCGATCTATGTTCTTCATTCTCAGTGTAAATCTTTTTTTTTAAGCGGATTTTATATTCCCAAAAAATTAAGAAGTATTCCTATCGAACATAAAGTGCGTTTCAATAGCCAGATTTAGCGAGATAAATGATGAATCTCTGTCTGTTCAATCGATCAACTTTTATAGGTGCAGGCATATGAAGAAGTGCAGAGCTACTGGTAAAACGGAGGAGGATTTTTACTTTCGTGTATAATCACAAAGCTGTAGGCTCTAAGGCGAAGCTTCCTTTTGTAAGAGATTGTTGAACAGAAGATGATGAGTTGCCTCTCTCTCCACTTCATCAATGTACACAGTTGTCTGGCGAGTATATAAGCCATACAATTTAGTGGAATGACCCCATACACAGACACAGGGAAAAGTTGATTGTTTGATTAGGTTGCCACCTCTTAAAGTTCTTCTTAGTATTTAGTCTTGAAGCCATCGGTATAAAAATCAATTGAATCGTATCGCACAAGCTCAAAGATAACGACATTAAAATTAGAATCTAAGTTTGTAGTTGGTGTTTTCAGGGATTGTTTGTTATGTTTGGCCAGTGACCAGTCAAATGTGTTGGATGCCATTAACTCCAATGTCTGAGGTAGCTTGCATTTGTTTTAAGAGTTAATAAGAAATAGAATGTTTACAGCTCCGAAGGGTGTTGTGCAAAGTGCACCACTAAAGCAGTGAACACAACTTTTTCCACCATAACTGCCTCATTGCTATTTATAACCTTACCTAGTTCTCTCTACCACACTTCTACCCATAAAAGAAGTTCGGCCTTAAAATCGAGATATAGAGCAAGTTATGCGCTCCCTTGTACGCACGGTTTTTTTTCTAGATAAACTGTGGCTTTCTATCTCAACAATAGAATGTTTATATTAAATTTATCTGAATTAAAATTAAATTAAATTAAATAAAAACAAAATAAGTTATAAATAGAAACACAGTCTGCGAATTTTTTGTTACGAATATTTTCTTCTCTGTTCTCTAGCCAGCCAAACCCGTCGCGCAACGCGTATTACTTAAAGGCAACGATGCCAACAAGCCATTAGATCAGCCGCAACTGATGTGCAGCCAAGAACGAGGCCTACAAGGCTAAGTTGCAGGTAAAGACTAGAGCTGCCGTTGAGCTCTACAGGCAGAGAAGAAGGGAAGAACACCGGCTTTTCAGAAAGAAGAAAAAAGAGAAAAAGAAAATAGAGAGGTGCCACTCCAGGAACGATGTTCGCAAGTTATATTAATGTGTAAAACGTCAAAGCCAAGGATACAAGGCTCGAACAGAATCCTGTCGAGATGAACAAAAAATATCGTAGTCGAGACACAGTCGATGCTGAGGATATGGAAGAACCACTTCTGCAGACTGTTTAACGGCGATGACAAGCAACGTTGGTCGGAAATGACCTCACCGACACATTCAATACCAAAAAAGGATTTAGGCAAGGCGATGAGCTAAGAAGGCAATTCAGTAGTAGACCTCTCACTCGAACTACTAAGGAGATCCTATATAAGACCCTGATCATCCCAGTCCTGCTCTACGGCGCTGAAGCATGGACTGTCTCAAAAGCGAATGAAGGAATCCTTGCAAGATTCGAGAGGAAAATTCTACGAAAAATCTTCGGTCCCGTTTCCGTTGGCGGAGACGAAAATACAACCAAAAACTATACGACCTGTACAGCCGCATGCCACTAAAAAAAAACTGCGCCTTGGAAGTTTAAGAGGGCTAGAACATGTAGAACGAATGAACACCAATACTCCGGCTCGCAGTGTTTTCGATTCCCAGCCAGATGTCGGACGCAGTGTGGAAGAATACGCATTAAGTGGCGCGCACCAGTAGAAACCGACCTCAACCAACTTGGAGTGCGCAACTGGAGAGGCATGTTGGTTGAGGCCCAGGTTAATTTCGGACTGTAGCGCCACTTAAGTAAGTAAGTAAATGCTCTAGCCAGTTATGTTTTGTAATTTCAGCAACAAGAAGTAGTCTGTCATCTCCACGTGAAGATCATCTTCAAAAAATTTTCAATCCTATGATTGAGGTTTCCGATGCATGCGTTTCGGATTCGTCGCACTCCACTAGCTTATCCACACATCCATATAAATTAAAATTAACTTCATCCCAAAAGAAGATGTTGGTAAACGTTATAAAACTCTCAACTGCTTAGTTTACGAAGTAAAGTCTTTGCAGGTCTAATGGTGTTTTATGCACACATAAAGCACTCGTGCGCTTACGAATTGAAAGGTTCGGATCGTCACGAAAAGACTGATTCAACACTTAGGGATTTTGGTTTTTCCAGTTTTACAAAGAGGTCTACAAACTTTTTGACTCAATGAAAAGTATGGTTAGTGCATCATAAAAATGACGTAAACCGCGAATATTGAAGAACATTCTTTTTGACACAGTCGCCGGATCAACCTTTTTGTAAAATTTTGGAACGCATAACGTGTGGGCAGCTACTAAGAAATGCTTTATAGAGCTAGACTACTGATTGACATTCCTACTCCGGCGCCCCTCGGATCCGTTCTTGTAGTTAGCTAAACAAATATAATTTTACTGTTGATACAGCTTTTAGATAACCAGGCATTTCTGTAGTCTGCCCTATTTCTCAAGTGATTCGATTTAAAAAAAATACGCCATTCTCGAGTGTGTCCAATTTATTTCTACGACAAAGGGTGACATATAAAAATAATTCACCCAAAAAAGAATATAAAAACCGTCATTAGCTATTAAATAAAAAAATGATTATTAATATATTCCCATGAATTATCCGATACGCCTTCATTAGATGTCGAATAAAATAAACAACCTAATCGGTTGAACTATTCACGAATGCTAAATTGCTTTCATTGACCTTGATTTAGTAATGAAACGTCATGAACGATCGAAATCGGAATTCGCATTAAACTAAGCTCTCACGGTCCGTAGGTAGGTAACAAAGTTATGATATATGTTTGGATGCGTTTAGTTCGATGACACCTGCTTACAATGCAAACAGAATACATGAAAACCTTAAACACTTTTAACCCGACTTTTCGTTTGTTTTTATTATCATTTTTCTCAAGCTTGAAGACGCAATTTATGAACGTGAAGACATATAATTAGTAAACTAGTATTTCATTAGAGTGTTGCATTCTGAAACAGATTTTCATTCATTTGTTACTGTAACAAATAGAGATCATTAAATCCAAGCATCCGACTTCGAAATACCTTCAAATCACTTGCTCTACATTGAACTAAGAGGAACTATAATCGCCATTACTTTCTCCAAGTACACTGCGCGCATACTCAATACCCTCTATAAACTCAACTTTAACCGTAAAGAGTATAAACTCTCTTAAGAGGTCTAAATCTATTGGCGGGGAATTCTTTTCATTTAATCACGTGCCGACCCGCAACTGGGGAAAGTGTAAATTAAATTATCATTTAAGTTAAATAAAAAGCGGATACCGCATTCCACAGACAGTGTGCACTAGTCGAATGCTTGTGAGAGGTTTTTGGCAGATTGCAAATAGTATCCACCTACCACACTACTACCATTGACCTAATGACTGCCGCAAAGCCACTTAGCTCATTAGAATGCAGTTAACACAATACAATGCGATCCAGATCAATATTTGTAGGTACTTGGGTGAAAGCGGGAAAGTCGTCATCGTGATACCTGACCATCAATCAGGTCACACGTGTTTTAACTAACGAATCAACAATATATGGAGCTTTTAAAAAAATCCGAATAATAATTTGAACTTGGGAAAATTGAACATATTTTTGGATATATTTTCACTGCACTGTTTCCATAGTTACATTTTGTTCATGCAGTTTTGGATAGTTGAAACCTGAGCGAGAAATTATGTTTTTGAATTTTTGTAAATTTTTCGTTTATGAACAGGTGCTGGTTTTTATCGTCAATTTATATTCCTATGAGAGTGGTCGAATTATTGTCAACTAGTCGCAGTGAAACGAGTTGACGGCATTGCTAAAATCAAACGTTTTTCAAACGCAAATAAACTGTTAAATGTTCCCTCGAACGTATTTGGGGAATCGACATTTATTTATACATATGTATGTGTTTGAAAAAAGGACAACGACGTTCGTATCTGCACCTGGAATGTGAGAACATTGGCAACGATGCCAACAAGCCATTAGATCAGCCGCAACTGATGTGCAAGGTTTCTCGCGAGGCCTACAAGGCTAAACTGCAGGTGAAGAGGAGAGCTGCCGTTGAACTCTATAGGCAGAAAAGAAGGAAAGAACACCGGCTTTTCAGAAAAAAGAAAAAAGACCAAGAAAAGCGCGCGATCGAGGATATAGAGAGGTGGTACTATAGAAACGATGATCGCAAGTTTTACCAAAGTGTAAAACGTCAAAGCCAAGGATACAGAGCTCGAACAGAATCCTGTCGTAATGAACAAAGAAACATCGTAGTTGAGATACAATCGATGCTGAGTATATGGAAAAACGACTTCTGCAGACTGTTTAACGGCGATGACAAACAGCATTCATAAGAGAGGCATAAGTCTCCTCAACATCGCCTACAAGTCCTATCTGCCGTAATATGTAAACGCCTGAAACCGTTTGCCATCAACCTGATAGGCCATCAGGACCATCAACAACCGGTCAAATTTTCACACTTCGGCAGATCCTGGAAAAAACCCAAGCAGTCCAAATTGATACGCACCACCTATTCATCGATTTCAAAGCCGAATACGACTGCATTTATAGAGACGAACTATACAGAGTCATGTCTAATTTTGGTATACCACGCAAACTCGTCCGTTTGTGTAGTATGACGATGGAGAATTCTCGCTGCTCCATCAGGGTAGGAAACGACCTCACCGACACATTCGATACCAAAAAAGGATTTAGGCAAGGCGATGAGCTGTCATGTGAATTCTTAAATTTGATTCTTGAGAGGATTGTGCAAATCTCACGAGCCAACACCAGAGGCACAATTTTCCAAAAATCGGTACAACTACTAGCATACGCCGACGATATTGACATCATCGGTCAGACCCAACGTCATGCCATAGCCACGTTTGTTAGTGTAGAGATGGGAGCGGCAAAATGGGTTTAGCAGTAAATGAGGGAAAGACTAAGTATATGCTGTCAACACGAAAGGACACACAACAGCGACAAATTGGACAGAACGTCAGCATTGACATTTGTCAAGAAGAATTACTCTCGCCAACCGCTGTTTCTTCGGGCTAAGAAGGCAATTCGGTAGTAAAGCCCTCACTCGAACTACTAAGGAGATCCTATATAAGACCCTGAGCATCCCAGTCCTGCTCTACGGCGCTGAGGCATGGACCGTCTCAAAAGCGGATGAAGAAAACCTTGGTCGATTTGAGAGAAAAATTCTTCGAAAAACCTTCGGTCCCGTTTGCGTTGACGGGCAGACAAAGATTTAACCAAGAACTATACGAGCTGTACAGCGAAATGCCCCTGGTCAAAAACATCCGCATTGGACTTTTGAGATGGCTAGGACATGTAGAACGAATGGACACCAATACTCCGGCTAGCAGAGTCTTTGTTTCCCAGCCAGACATCGGACGCAGTAGAGGAAGACCTCGCCTTAAGTGGTGCGCACCAGTAGAAACCGACCTCAACCAACTTGGAGTGTGCAACTGGAGGCAGTTAGCTAAGGACCGGGATAATTGCAGAGGCATGTTGGTTGAGGCCCAGATTCATTCCGGACTGTAGCGCCACTTAAGTAAGTAAATAATGTATTTTGAAAATGAATATGGTATTCAGAAATGAATTAACTTTTCGAAAGCATCTTCGATATCATGTCAATATCTAACGCATGTCACAGCAACGGCGAACAGAGGGTCCATATACCAAACTTCATCACTCTAGTTCAAAATTTAAGGCCGGAAAATGGGTGACGCAATACCTGACAGATGGAATCGGGATATACCCAGCACTGCTATCAAATGCCAAATATTAGCTTCTAAACTAAATTTAATATAAAAGTAAAAAAAACATTATTTTCTTATTAAAATTTTGTCAAAAAAAAAAAAAAACATAATGACCTACATTCCTAACAAGCATACATTTTATTTAAATTGTTGTCAAATGATTTTATATTGCTGTGACACAAGAAAATAAATTTGACAATAAAATGTTGATAGAAAGTCTTTTCACAGCGACAAATCCATCGGACGGGAAGTCACTTGTGATATTTGTTTTTGCCCACGAAATAGTTGAATGTAGAGACAGCATTTTTTGTTTGATCAATGACATTACTTTTCGTTTTCTTTTTTTAAGAGTTACATAATACTGAGATTTGTTTACCAATATGCCACCTGTATTCACTGGTCTATTGTGCAGGTGATGTATAGCTTTTGGCTACCACCTTACGTAACACACATTTTCGATAAATGCTTGGATTCCTAAAAAAAACCACCGATAGTTAATCTTTATTATGATTCACCATTTCAAAAAGTATGACTTGAAAATGTATGTGCACATAATTGAAGACCTGTCTCATATCGTTTTTACTTTCTTTCCATCAACATAATGGGGTCCACTTTTGCTGCCTCCGATGCCACACCCATATATGCTGCAGCAAATTTACAATTTAAAGTACCAAGTAGTACTCACAGCATCTTTGCTTTGTCGAGGAAAACGTTACGAAACGCTTAACCGGAACGTTTATGAAATGAATTCCCAGCAATCACTTTCACAAGTCTTTGACGATAAAAAGCCCTAAAGATTGGTTGGGTCAATCAACTCCTTCTCCAAAGAAAAGTCAGCCTATGAATATATATCTGACATCCATTGTTGGCAGAATTTTAAAAGAGCACTGGGCTGGAATCGGCTATGATGATTTGTGATAAGGGACAGTCGCAATTGGTTTGTGCAAGTGCATTGTAACAACCATATGTAACAACCACGTTTTTGTGTCATTTTCCTGTGATAGGTTTATAGTGTTACCAATAATAAATGTGACTGTCAAATACTAAAGGGTGATCCATTTCGAGGTTCCCTACTTTTTTAAAGAAAAAAACACAGAAAATTCAAATTTAATGGAGAATGTTTATTATCATTTGAAAGAACATTCTTTGGCATTTATTTTTTGAAGATTATGTCTATCAAATGTTGGCCGTTGATGGTCCATCCGTTGAGTCCAATTTTCGATCACTCGTTCGAGCATTTCTGGCGAATGACACGCGTGATGTTTTCCTCCAAGGCCTGAATCGAAGCTGGTTTGTCGGCATAAGCTTTTGTGTGATATCACACGATCTTGGTGGCCAATCGACCGGCCCAAAACGTAAAATTATGTGCTCACCGAAATGTTCTCTCAATAAGTCCATTGATTGATGCGATGTGTGGGAAGTGGCGCCGTCTTGCTGAAACCAAATGTCGCCGAGATCACGAGCTTCAATTTCAGGCATCAAATAGTCGGTTATCATGGCACGATAACGGTCGCCATTGACGGTTACGTTCGCACCGGCATAATTTTTTAAGAAATATGGACCGATGATTCCACCGGCCCACAAACCACACCAAACCGTTGTTTTTTCTGGATGAAGTGGCAGTTCTTCAATCTCTTCAGGTTGCTCTTCGTCCCAAATGCGGCAATTTTGTTTGTTTACATACCCATTGAGCCAGAAATGGGCCTCATCGCTAAACAAATTTTGCCTCGAAAACGTCGGATCTTCTCGGAACTTTTCAAGAGCCCATAGAGCGAAGCGATGTCGCTTGGGAAGGTCGAGCGGCTTCAGTTGTTGCACAAGCTGTATTTTGTACGCTTTTAATTTAAGATCTTGACGTAAAATGCGCCAAGTCGTTCCATACGTCAGTCCGAGTTTCTGCGAACGGCGCCGAATCGACTCTCTACGGTCTTCGTGTACACTCTCAGCTACGGCCGCTATATTTTCTTCACACCGTGCTGGACGTGGTCTATTCGGTCGAATATTATCCAATAATGAATGCTGGGTCTCAAAATGGGTGATGGTGTTGCGAATAGTACGCTCAGTAGGCCGATTATGTTGACCATAAGTTGAGCGAAGTGCACGAAACACATTCCTCACCGAACGTGAATTTTCATAATAAAGTTGAACAATTTGTAAACGTTGTTCACGCGTAAGTCTTTCCATTATGAAATGCCAAACAATACTAAACAAAAATAACATGACAGCATGACACGACTCACACGTGATCTGTCAAAAAAGGCTATCGAAAAAGTATCTCTACTTGGATCACCCGTTACAATCCCGTAAATAGCGATTTTAAAATAAGCCCAAGGTCAATGAAGGCTATACAGCTTGTTAGCTTCGTCATTGATCCTTCAACTTTAAAGCATGTCATGGCGTATGAGAACATTTTGTGATCAAAACTACCAACAGTTTTGTTTATAAGACCCATGTTAAATCCTGTAAAGTGGGATTTTGTGATTAGGGTACTAGATAGAATCACTATAATTATTAAAGTGATGGCGTCAAGCCTTTAAAGCTGACAAGAACAGTTTTTAGGTTTAATCAGCTAAAATTTCTATACCAGAATGTATAGCGAAGACATATCCTTTATGCTCTCAAACTTGTTGGTTTCATTTCGGTAATTTCAATCAAAGATCTCAAATGTCGTTGCAAATAGTTGCACAGATCAAAATAAGGAAGCCATTGGAACTGGTATTTGCTTGTGACACTTGCATAATCCATTAAATCCTTTTACATCACAAGAGGAGGGCCAGTGAAAAATCATTTAGGTGTTGCTAAGTCTGGGAATCGAACCCAACCTTCTGCGCTGCAGTTCATCGCACTAACCATCGCACCACATAGCATAATATGATATTAGAATTTTTTTTTCAGATTTTTAGAATTGTTTAAAATGCTTTTGTAGTGTATTTTAAGGTAAGATCTATACCCTTAGGAATGCATCACAGAGGTTCCTATCGCTAGAACTACTAAACATGTAAATAACCATCTGCGTAGAATATAAATCGTCATACTATACTACTCTGGTGGTTTGGTTTATCGGGAAGTGTAATAGAAATAGTCTTAAGTAAAACATTGCTTCAGGACCTCCTTAATTTCGATTCCTCACTTGGCAAAGCGGAGATTGTTTGCAATATCCTTAGATATTTTGTATACCCTATCCCATAGGGATGTGCTAGTTTTGATACATATTTTGTAACATAGTGAAATAATTAGCTAGGTATACCTCAAAGTATATGGATCGACTCAGAATCACTAGCTGAGTCGATTAAGCCATGTCTGTCTGTCCGTACGTCCGTCTGTAGGTAACCGGTTTTTGGGACTTAAATTTTAAGCTAGGATAATGAAATTTGGTACATATGATCCTTGTATGTGCTGTTCGAACAAGTGTACAAACTTTCAAATCCGCTCACTACCACGCCCCCTTTTTTAGAAAAATGTTGGCCAAACCGTTAGAGATTTTAAAAAAAGTGTCTGATCAAAATATTTAGACAATCATAATGTCTATATTTCGTCTATACAAAGTTTTATGCCCCCACTTTTTGGGGACGTTTTCAATAAAAAAAAGTTTTTCGGTAAAAATAAAAACATTTTGAAAAAAATTTAAATGCAAAATGCAAAGGATGGGGTGGGATAGGGTATTAAACGATCGCGTAGTGAATTGGAGCCTTCTCATATGTTTTTTGTTTGTCTCGTCATCTATTCTGTTAATAGACTACAACACCTTCTTATTTTTTTATGTACTATGTATAAAATTTATCATTATTGTGTATAAGCTGCAAAGTAAGGAAAATTCCTTCTGCTGAATAAAAAATCACAGCTGAGGAAGTGGAGGAAAATTTTTAGGGATCCGTAAGTTGAACACACATACAGTTTAAATTATTTAGGTTTGACCACGAACTACTTTTTTTTCTGAAAGTAGAGGTGGTATTGTGTTAGTTTTAAAATTGCTTTTACTTGTTCTGAAGGCATGAATAAACAAATCATGTACCAAATGTCATCATTAAAAATCTACGGTAGCAATAATATATGTTCCTCGATAATTCTAAATGATAAGAACTTTTTTTAATAACGTTTCCAAAATAGTTGGCATGGCAAAAGGAAACTTTAAACTAACAAAATTTAGATAATATTATTTAGTTTGTACCCTTTTTAAAGTTCGTTACAGTTTTTAAAGTAGGCGTGATAGATAAATTAAGGTCCCAAAAAATGCTGACGTACGGACACAGACATGGGTAAATTGACTCAGCTTTCGTTTCTGATTCGATCAATTTAACTTTCAATATGTCTATCCACACAATTTCTATATGTTACAAACTATGTATCAGAACGAATGTACCCCTATGGGATAGGGAATACAAATTACAATACAATACAATGGGCAAGACTTCACTACGCCAAAGATATTTAGCTAGTGTTGGCGAATAATGGAATCGCTTGGGAAAAGAAGGAGTCAACTGACATTTTCAAGTTCATTACTCTTAGAAAACCGTATATCCCCAGGTACTAGTCTGAGTTGTTAATACAACCAAAGTTACAGTTCAAAAGCTTTAAATTCAAGTACCTTGAAAGTATGCAAATGCCACTTAACTCCTTTTTAACTAAGGGCTTCAGTTGTTTAATGTATTTTGACTGATTTAACTTGTACACAACAACCGAACATATTAATAATAAAACTTGTTTCTGTTTTCCAAAAAGTCAGAAAAAAGTCGACAATTGATGGAAATACTTGAATTAATTAATCTTCTGACAATTAATTTGTTGATCTCATTCCAAAGATACAAGTCAACATGTCTAACAAAAAATGTTTCAAGTATTTCATCTATATGACTATGAAATGAGAATCGTAATCAGATTTCATAATCCTCGTCACTGTTCATAGCTGCTGAAACTGGTCTTTAAACTTGCTTTTGCGAACTCGACATACGTCTCATAAATAGAATGCAAATAAAAAAATAACTGACTCATATACGAGTACAAGTTATCAGCTGATACAATGACAAACTAAGAGAAGGGTAACGCAAGAGTGGTCTATTGACATATTTTACTCAATTTCGGTCAGAACTATTATGCTCAAAGTCTGAAAATATACAAGAATTCTGTTTCATACTCGTTTCTTCTTTTCTAATAAAAACGAGTTTAGGTTGAAATTTTGTTTAATCAGAAGCATTAATATAAAAATATTGTTACACGTGTGCCGAAAGAAATAATAATTTAGCACACGACTAAAAAAAAATATTTTACATAATTTACATTTCGAATTAGCTACATATCTACTTTGGTTAAATTATAGATTTAGTAAAATTTCTTTGCTGACATAAATACATATGTACAGGTTTAATCTTCTATAGGGAGGTTTTTGTTGCTTTTTTTTTTTAATTGATCGTCAATTGAAATATGATATTGTATCGTTATGATCTGGAAAATCATACGAGTAGTATCAATTGTCAAGAAAATCTTATCTTAACTTAGCTATTGATATCGGCATTAAACTGAAGGTCCCACCTACATGCAATAAAGCTAGGCCCCGGGTACTGACGAACCTGTTACACCAAAAATTTGTATTGTTTTATATGATATTGTATGTGGTGGCAATTGAAGCTTAAATGACGGATATATTTAATATATCTGTAGTTAAACATTAAACTTAAAAAATGGCTTTTACTGATAACCGCTATATTTCAAAAGTTTGTTAACCTCACAACATAATTTTGGATATACACATCTTCTTTAATATTTCCGGAGGACTATAATCTGGAAGCGTACGAGTGGTCGACAAAAAAATTTCGACTGGACAAACATAATATTAATCGAGTGTTTAAACGTCGACAAAAGTTTTGTGGAACAAAAAGTTGACATTTAAAATCCAGACCAATAAAATGTCGATTGAATAGTTGTGGGAAAATGTCGATTTTTATGTAAAATAAAACAGGAATTGCAAGTTGATATGATTAAAATAATACCGTAAATGTGATAGTGGCAAAGGAAATGATGTTCACATGCATGCGGCGCCACGTGCATATAAGAATTATTCACTTTGCCACTGTCGACCTTTGACGAGTCGATATTTTAAAAACTACTAAGAGTCGACATTTTAATCAGTCGGTATTTTTACCAATCGACTTTCAAAAGTCGACATTATGACGGTCAATTTTTTTAAATTGACATTTTAAAAATCTGCAAATCGTACTTACGTCCTACAATCCACAGAAATTTAACATTACGGCGCACCATCACCTCAATTATCTAACTATCATACAAAAAACATTTGCCTTTCTTCCATCGTTAGCTTTATAACCCTTCAGGGAGTCTGAGTTGTGATGAGTAATTAAACAAAAAGACTTTAACAAAAATTGTTTTTCATTTTGTGGGCATTTTGCTAATGTCTTTTCTTACGAGAATCCTGTAGATTAATTCTTAACAAAAATTATTCATCTTTCGCCAAACACACGTCTACATACACAGTGTTTTAGCTTTGGAGCTATATATGGTTTGATTGTGTCACATGAATAATTTATTTCCTTGATATTAACTTTTGTAAACACGGTCACCAATCACCAGCGTTAGTCAGCTATAAACACAAGGAATTTGAATGTGTAGTGTCTAGATGAAGATTGTGCATTTTTCTGATTATAAATACAGGCGTGTATGGTTGATGATCCCCATACCAGTTATGTGCAAATTTTTTGAACACACCTAAAAGCGGCATACGACCATCTGATCGCCAATCAGTTGCCTTAATTCTTAATTGAAAGGTCATTTAGCAAGATAGACATTATAGTCAGATCGAATATATGACGTGTTTTCGGGTTCGATATAAAACAATTAATTCGAAAATTCGTGGCAGCAAGAAGCCGTTGCACCAATAGTTCTTACCATTCACTGTTCAAGGTCCTGCCGACGACATCCTTCGGAACAACTAAGCTATTAATACATTTATCTAAAGCATAATTTTGGTATTTGGCTACAATACACATACAGTCACTGTTTGTTCTAATACTTAACCAAATCACATTGCATAGCCTGGTTTTTGTTTAAGAGTCATTGGGATTTCTGCATCACCCACAGCCGAGATGTTCTCGACAGCGCGATTTCGGGTCGATAACATCTACTGACTGCTTCTATCACGTTTTTATCATGTCTGTTCGAGGCGATTCATTTATTGTCAAAGGACAAAGGGATCGACAGCGAAATTCACATCGGACCAAAACCACCGCGTTCATGAGTAGTATTGGGGATTAGTAAAATTATATGCGATACGCTGGTAAACCATTTATATATGGAAGATAGAGTTATGTGTCTATCTTACAGCAATATGGTGACGAATTCTTTTAAGTCCTGAAAGCTACAGGCGAACAAGGATGAATCAAACGGAATTTTCAAATTTCCAATTGAAATCTCGTTTAAAATATCTATGCATATGTCATCATTGGGTTCTACGGTGAGTTGTTAAAAGTGGGGTTTTTATAATTCTGTATTTCTACCCATTTCCAATCAAAGTAATCGATGATTTATTTGCGGAATTCTTCTCTTCTGCTTACTTCACTAATGTCAAAGTCACGATGACATTTGCCAAGACAGATGACATTTGGTCACATTAACCACGTGCAGTACACCAAGATTTATTTGCAACACTGCCTCTGATCGATAGAAATACTTAAAATGGCAATTAGATGTAAGTGGTTACGTTTATTGCAAGGTGGTATGGCTGCAATGAGCTCCCTCGTTAAGTGGAAACCATAACCCAAAAAATAAAAGTGATAAAAATCGGTCAAAGCTTATGAGCGACTGTAACCGTAGTGCAATGTTAAAATCGTGCTGATGGATTTTTACGCAAAGGGAAGAACAGAGAACATCGTTAGCAATTAGCAGGATTGTGCGGAAATCCCTAACCAACACCTACGGGGCAATCTATCAAAAATCTTTGCAGCTCCTAGCATAAGCCGACGATGTTGACACTATTTGAACGACTCAATTAGATGTACCGTTACAATTTCTAGTATAAAGAAGAAATCTGCAAAATCGGTTTGACATTATCTATACGAGGTCATAAGACCAAGACACGGAACAGCACTGGCGACTGAGGCCATCGGCTGGGACAGATCAAGACATTAATACAACAGAGAGAGACAGATAGACACATAGAAGGAAAGACATATAGCTGAAACCAACGAGGCACAGAGGAGAAGACACAGATTTATATTCTCTCATATTATCGCACAGGTTGCCTCAGATAAGATGGCAATTTCCATTTGAGCCATGGCCACATGCTTTTTTATTTTTTTAGCTATATCTAGTCAAAAATCAACGAGTCATAACTCCAGCATAGCTACTCGCTGCTTTTTCGACCTATGAAGGCAATTGTAATAAAGCCCTCATTCGGACAAATATGGTGATACTATATAATAACATGATCATCCCACTCCTGCTACACTGTATCAAAAGCGTATGAAGAAATAAAACGACTATTTAGGCGAACAATTCTTTAAACAAGCTTCGGTATCGTTTTTGATGATGGGTTATGCAGACGAGGATATTAACCAACATGAAATTCGAAACTCGAGGTAGTTACCTAGGGAACGAGCGAATTGGAAGGCATTTTGATTGGGGCCCAGGTTCATTCCAAACTTGGCAATCAAAACGCCTGTGCTGCGCAAAACAATATAAAAGTATAACCCTTTGAGGATGCACACATATTAAACAGAAATAAGACCAATATGAATGCAAGCTTTATTGGAAGGATAATTTTATGCCTTTTATGTTTAAAAATGACTCCACCAGCCCATAGAGCACACCAAACAGTCAGTTTTTGTGGATGTAATGGCGTCTCAAGGGTCTTGTTGACGTAGCCATTCAACCAAAATGAGCCTCATCACTGAACAAAATTTTGGAATGAAAATCCGCATCGAGATCAATTTAATTTTCGGCCCATACACCAAAATCACGACGCATTGCATGGTCTCGCGGCTTGAATTCTTGTAAGGTCGTAAGCCAAGATCTTTGCGCATAATCTTCCATAAAGTTGAAGGACAAAGCTCCAATTGCTTTGCACGGTGGCGAATTGATTAATTCGGGTCCTTTTTAACACTTTGCTTTACAGCGGCAATTGTTTCTTCGATGCGCACTGTTCGATGTCTCTGCGGATGCGTATTATCACATAGAGTAAGCGTAGTGCGAAAACGATCCATGGTTAACCGAATTAAATCCTCTGATGGACGATTATGTCGACCATTAAATGGACGGAGCTTGCGGTAAAATAAATTTGCACTTGCAAGCGTTGTTCATTTGTCAACCTGTTCATGATGACATGGCAAACCAAACTGAACATAAATCACTTTAGAGTGGCCCGATTTGAACAAAATGTCAGTTTTATCTCTATTCGAAAAAACCAACCTCTAAAAAAAACACCCGTTACTACATACTCACAAAAATTAATCTCAAATGTTGGTCCCAAGTTCAAGTGTGACTCTTCTGACTCGAGTTTAAGAGATGTCAAAAGATCGCGGATGCGGATAACATCTAGAAATAAAGTAAAACTGACTATCATTCAAAACCAAGTCGCAAACAGCAACCAAACCATCCTTATTAAAATCACACTTCGACTAGAAAAAAATGCTCACATTTGTGACTGGGCCAACGATATCTATTATATTTTAACACAATACTCCAGTGGCCTAATAGTTTATAGCACGTACTATAGTTTTCTCTGTCCCAGTACGCCAACTGCTCGTTCATCACAATACATTCCACCCCCGACCATGTTCATTTAGTCAACTTTACATTTACGATATTGATGTCATGATTCACCGTCTTATTTGCGCTGAAAGACAGCTTTCATCTCGTCAATTTAAATACGAAACCCATTTGAAATTACTACGCCCACCATTTAAATTCCGTGTCATATGAAGCACACACGGGCGGCGTAGAAAGCATGAATGGGATGGGTTAGGTCTTAGATACTTTGCGTGGAGTAAATACGTATTTGGAGTTACCTTACCTTCATTTTTATTAAGAAACAATAATTCGTAATAAAAAAAATCAAATTTTACGTTATTACAGGCAAATGCGAATGCTAATTCAAAGATTTCTCATATGTACTCATTATACAAATCCGATTACAAAGCGTGCAAGTCAATCAGACAAATGTTTCATACAAATGCATAAACTGCATTCTTAAAGTAGCACGCGATACAGGTATCCCATGCTCCACATGTACACATCATCTGCTTGTAATTCAAAAAAAATTGTTCGAATTCAATAATAATCAATGTAGTGGAGCAATACATAGATTACTTTGAAAAAAAAAGAAACACAATAAAAAAATGTTTTTACAAATCGTGCGTGTCTCAAACTAGTATCTATCTGATCGATTCAAAAGTGGAAATAATCAAAAGATACGTCCGACGTTCAGTGATCTCCACGCAGCGCTTCTTCGGACTCTATGATCAAAGTGTCATAACACGCGCGTAAATGTACTCGTTTAATTAAAAATATTGCTAACCATCGCTTTCTATAACTAAGTGATTTGTTACGTATAGGATAACGATATAGATTTCACTAGTTCATCGCACCTCCATGCAATTATTACAAAGCTACGGGACGGGTATGTGAAATAAATGCCTGATGTCATGCACACCACACAAGTTATGCAGTCGCAAATTTGAAATACGACCACTCGAGTAATTGGCTGAAAATCGATGATATTTAGGCTCCGGTGCATCTTCTTTTTCGATAACCTTTAACGATAACATACAGTAGAGTCAAACACGTTTCTACCTAGCGCGAATTGTGGCATTTTTAGAAACTTGCTACTTTTCTTAAAGTTTACTTCAATGAAAGAGATGGGGAATGAGATGAGTCCCACTTTGGACTGCGATGTGGCAAGAAGATGTTAGGTTTTTTTTTTAGAGATTTTAAGGTGTGATTCCAATGACGAAATGACAAACAACAACAGAGGGAAAATGCTACCTGACATTAAAGCATCTTCGGCTCAGGTGTGTCGCGCGATGAGTATTCATTTGAAAATGACACCGAACAACGCAAATGAGACAGAAGTGTATACACAACACATAGATACAGAGAAGCAAATAGTTGTGGTTGGCGTGGTTTGAATTGTGATGGTAATGGCTGTGTTTCTCTTATTTTGCATATTAAAAAAGATGAGTGGAAATGACATTAGAAAAGTTTCTATTTATATGTGTCGGTACTGATCTTTGTTAAAGATTATCCAAAAGTTATAGGGGTTTGCATAGGCTGATACTTGATGCATAATTTGATGGTCATGAATGCACTTTGCGTCAATAAAATGATTTTATTTTATTTTTGTATAAAAAAATAATTGACAAGTACCTAGGACTTACACTCATAAATTCAAAAATCGAGATCGATAGACCCTAAAAACAATAAGACTGTAAATTGTATTGTATTGACGTTGAGGAGTTAAAGCAGAGACTGACAAAGAATCAGTGAAGTCTTATCGTGACTGAATGAAATATATTATTTGACAACGATATCATCTATTGAAGATATCCTGTATAGGAGCCTGATCATCCCATTCCTGTCTTATGGCTCGGTACCCATTACGCTGAGGAGATATGGAGGCGCACATTTACCTAAACGAGTTGTACTACGACATAGATCTTGCCAAAACACTCTGCATTGGGTGTTTAGATAAATAGGACATGCGTGCAAAATGGACCGGGTTCTTTCTCTATTTCGTCGATAGCTCTGGTAGCCGCAATATGGGTATCTCAGAGTTATCTATTCTCAGCCAGAAATCACTTGAAATACTCAACTGGAAGTTAGATATGGGCCGTGGTAATTGGAGAGACTTGTTAGGTTAAGGCCTAGATTCTCACCAGCCTTGATGAACTTTCAACCTCAAAAGTAGCCCCAGGTTAGGTAAGGGGATACGTTAGGTTGACATGGGAATTTCAACCCTCTGCTAGTCTCACTTAGGTTCGGTTTGGTCACTTTCGGTGAACTCAAACCAATTTTTATTATTAACATTGAACGGTAGACGGTTTTCAAACATAAATCCGCCGATACTGCTGCCATTTCACGTTCGATATTCGTACGAAGTTCATCCATCGTCGCTGGCTTGTT
The DNA here is from genome assembly GCA_949824845.1 of Rhingia rostrata. Classification (NCBI taxonomy): domain Eukaryota; kingdom Metazoa; phylum Arthropoda; class Insecta; order Diptera; family Syrphidae; genus Rhingia; species Rhingia rostrata. The sequence continues at coordinate 119,513,514 of OX463755.1, forward strand.
GGCATAGACCATAGACTTGACGTAGCCCCACAGGAAATAGTCTAACGGCGTCAAATCGCACGACCGAGGCGGCCAAGCGGCTGGAACATTTCGTGAGATAACACGTTCTCCAAACTTGGTTTCCAATAAATTGATTGTGGCATTCGCTGTGTGGCTTTTGGAGCCGTCCTGTTGGAACCACATGTCCTTCAAGTCCATATCATCCAATTGGGGCCAAAAATATTCGGTTATCATTGAACGGTAGCGATTCCCATTCATAGTAACGTGCCGGTCTTGGTCATCACGGAAGAAGTACGGCCCAATGACGCCGACGGCCCATAAACCACACCAAACCCAAATTTTTTCGGGATGCAATAATGACTCATGGAGTACGTGTGGATTGCTGCCTGACCAATACCGCATATTTTGTTTAATGACGAAGCCATTCAGCCAGAAATGAGCCTCATCGCTGAAGATGATTTTTCGATGAAAATCCGAATCATTTTCAAGTTGTTGCTCAGCCCAATTCACGAACATACGACGCTTCTGGCGGCTTCAGTTCTTGTGTCAATTTAATCTTGTAAGGATGTAGACCAAGATCTTTTCGCAAAATTCGCCACAACGACGTCACAGAGATGCCCAAAGCTTGAGAACGACGTGTGAGAGACACATTTGGGCTTTCTTCAACTGAAGCCTCAGCGGCAGCAATATTCTCGACACTACGGGCACTTCTTTGTCTCACTGGCACGGGAACACTTTGTACTGTGCCTGTGGATTCAAATATTTCCACTAGACGCTCAATTGTTGATCTGCTAGGAAGATTATGACGAGCATAAATTGGACGTAGCGCTCTTAACGTTGAGGCCACTGACTCCGAATTTCAGTTGTAAATTTTAATAATTTCGACTCGTTTTTGGATCTTTCCACCATGAAATGGCAAACCTTACTGAAGAGAACTGTCAAAAGAGCGGCAAGAAATATGGCATCGTTTGCTGTCCCTGTCGCTCAACTTTTGTAGCGTCCCTGTTGAAAAACCCGATATTATTAATAGACCGACGATAGTTTTATTGTTACAGTTCTTGAGGAAATTGGGAAGCACGAAAAGTACTTAATTTGTTTTTTTATTTAACGGGTGATTTTTTGAGAGTTAAGTTTTTCAGGCTGGCAGAACTGATTAGTAATGGCGTCCAAACGCCATCTGTCAAAGTGAAAAGTGTTCAGTATACTCTGTCGTTAAATCATTCTTGAAATTCTTGAAATTTATTATCAAAATTCGTGATAGAATAGCTCCATGAAAATCTGCCGTTTAATCGAAAAATTGTGTTGAGCGATGAGGCTCATTTCTGGCTCAACGGATACGTAAATTAGCAAAACTGTCGTATCTGGATTGATGAACAGCCACATGCCATACAAGAATTACCGATGCATCCCAAAACAAAAAACGACAGTTTGGTGTGGTTTATGGGCTGGTGGCTTTTTTTTTCAAAGACGACCGTGGAAGAAAGGTTACCGTCAACTGCAAACGATATCGAGCCATGATACGCGACTTTTTTTTTGCCCCAGTTGGCTGAGTTGAACTTGGTTGACGGTGCCACATGCCACACAGGTCGTGAAACAATGGATGTTAGAGAATGAATTTGGTGAGGAGCTTGTCCCTCGAAAAGGCGCTGTGAGTTGGCCGCCAAGATCATACATTTTAACGCCTCTTGATTATTTCTCGTGGTGTTATGTAAAGTCGTTAGTCTATGTGGACAAGCCGAACACGATTGAAGCCTTACACGATAACAGAACACGCATAATTCGTGGAATACAGGCCAAAATGCTAGAAAACGTGACACAAAATTGGACATTCCGAATGGACCATTTGAAACGAAGCTGCGGACAACATTTACATGAATTTGTCTTGAAAACGTAAATGGCTATTTAATAGCCAATACATTTTTTGAATATTTGATGCAAATTTAAGTTTTTTATTCGATTATAAAAAAAAATCTACGCTTAAAAAAATCACCCGTTTAAAGAGTTGAAAGGTTTTTTTTTCTTTAAATTGGAGCATTACAATACGAGCTGTACAGCTACACAGACCTGGTCAAACAACAACAACTTGCATTACTAGGGTAAGTATCTAGGACATGTATACATATTTGCATTCGTTATAAGCCCTTTCAATACGACACAGACAAATCGAAAGCTGCAACGAAGAATAGAATGATAAACGGCATCAATATTTCCCCGGCAATTGTTCATGAATTCATGTAAGTTTCCTTATGCTGGTGGATTAATTAGACTTAAAGACAAAATCACGAAAAATCACTTCAAACCTAAAAACAACTAATTTGTCTCTCCGTCACTGCGCATTTTGAGGTCGATGAGTATTTCATATCTAAAAAGTTTTAAATTCTCACATAAATAATAATCAGGCTTTGAGATGGTTACAATGTAATCTGTCCTGATTTTAACGTGTTAAGCAAAAGTTTTAAGGTGACTAGAATTGTGCAACAGCATACTGTCGAGAGCGTGCAATTCAGAAATCATGTGAGTTTTTCTTCATACAAATCTTGGCTTCAACGAATATATGAATTTATATGTAAACGACTCACTTATAGATGAGCACCTTGATTTATTTTTTTGAGGTTATGTTATTTATTTGCCAAATTACATGATATTGCATGAAAAAAAGATATCACGCGACATTTAGTAATAGAAAAAAAAATGAATTCAATTGTGCGATGGATGGTGGAGCATTTGTTCATAGTCGACCTAAACCACATGCGATGATTTCAATGACAAGCTTGGTTATGTTTTTTTGAAGTGAACTAAATATGCACTTCAGACGACAGAAGCCAAAAATGGTCCAAATTGTGATTTTTGCATCGTAAATCTAAACTGATTTATAGGTTTAATCCCCCAAATGAAACAAATAAGGCTTAAACTGATTACTGCGAACCCCGAATATATGCTCAACTGTGCTATACTTCAGACCAATCCACCGATGAAGAAAAATATGAAGAAAAATATGAAAACCGAGCGAGGTATCCGTCGAAGCGAAATACTCTCTGATTTTGTACGATTCGAAGGATTTTAGCTTCGAGGTATTCTTCCAAAAAGCTGTTCGAAATATTTCTCCGACATTTTGTAACACATTTTGTTCAGGTGCATTTTTCGTGCAATTTTTGAGAGCTAAGTGCAATTCTTTTTCCGATTTCCTCCGACACAAATTCTTCCCGGAATTTATTTACGAATTGTAGTGAAGTGATTTTTTTTCCGATGACACATACCTCGAATAGAAATTGAACGTCCTACGAAGTATGCGGTGCGGAAAATTGTCCGCTATGACGGATACTTAGCTAGGGCAGATTATACACTTCCGAACTAAAATTTCGTCCTCGAATATTTGGGTTGGCGTGCCAGTTAAGAGGAGCTTCAGCCCAAAGTTTGACATGACAAGAAATGTCCACCAACCGTTTTACGGATCAACTTTTTAATGTTCGGACTGACTCAGAACGAGAATCACAACAAGAGGAGCTAGTTTAGCTTTAGTTTAGTAAAAACTAAATAGCTTAAGTCGGGTTTTGAGATTATAGCACTTCGAATGAACAAACAATATAATCTTTTTGCACAAGGGCGCCAAGTCCTATGAAGCCCAAAATTACGTCATTCAGTTTTGGGCGGATTCCTGGTTTAACTGAAATCCTGGAAAGTAAAGGGCCAAATCCACCGACCAAGCGAAACCAAAAATTTGTTTTATTTTTTTCATTTTTCTGTTCAGTTTTGACATTTCATTCCCACCGAAAATGTTACAGAAACAGAAACAAAATAACGAAAAAGGTGGGTTTTGCCGGGATTATAATTTATAGTAAGACTTCCGACTTGTAAGTTCAAGATAAATTAGAGGAAAGCAAAGACCTAAGAAAGTAGTCAAGAGCTTTTCATCTCCAGAAACAATATCATCGCTCTGATCCATCAAGACTTCTGTAATTTTTGTAAGAGGGACCAATGCGATTCGGCCTTATTTCACTTTGCATACATCCCATTCCATATCCAACAATGACCCCCTCTTTTTGAGTTCATAGTTTGAATACTATATACACCCAGTGCGACTTTGGGTGTATACAAAGTTTGACTCGGCGTTATCTCATGGCGGCAGAGAGATCTCAGTTCGCGAATATAAAAGCTAGCAGCCCTTTAAAAGGGTCAAGAGAGCTTGGCAACAACATGATAGAAGATAAGTTATTGTTCTAAAGCACTTAATCAGGGACTAGTCACTATTTTGATTCTGTTTTTATAAATATCATTTTGACTTTAAAAGGCAAATACTATTTGTACCTAAGTGTGCTTTAAGTGATTTGTTCGAAATGTTTTCAAATTGCGACTTCAAGGATTTTCTGCAAGTCAGTTCCAAAATGGACCATAGTCTTGATATTATTCTTCAGCTCACACACTATCATAAAATATCGGTATCCCATCTAGTGGAATAGCGTGAATATAAATGTCCTCTTCGACGCATAATTACATCGTTTATTTGCCTTTTTCGCGCTCAAATAACTAAAATGCGAGTACATTCTACATATTCATCACACGTACTGGAACAATCCACAATCCGATATACCACTTCCAGTGATCTCCAAGTCTACTGACTTCCAATTAAGAATTATATACGAGTATGTGTTTGGCCCAAATCGGACCGACTGTGCATGCAAAATTGGATTTGACCGTAAATCCACGAATGAAGCAAACAAATGCCGATCAAAGATGGACAGTTACGAACTTAAGCAGCTTAACATAGTGGTATTTAACGGACGCACAGTAATTCACCAGCGAGGGTGTTCAACTCTAGCGTCAATGTTTGCAAGCAAACATTATCTCCCCCAATACACGCTGCATTCCTATTGAGGAAGAGCAGCCAAAAGGAACATTTGCTTAGCTAATGCGCGAAAATAAGCGTTTACTCTTAAGTTATCTTTTTGTGATTAGAAATTCAAATTTCTGGGACAAATTTCACTTCTTCGCAACCCACTTCATATTTTCCTGTTGTTGTTGTTGATTGTTGTCTTCTGACTCCGGAGTTATATACATTTCAAATTATAATACATGTACCATGTAAACACCGCCGTTAAGTTGTAAGATTCCAAGTAATAAAGGAAACTGCGAAATTCCACACCTTCCGATTTTGATCTACGAGTAGCCATACTTTCCAAACTGTCGATCGATCAATTCGACTGCGCACATAACTAAATTTATTTATGTATACAAAATAAACAACGCCAAAGCAACGAAGGAGATAGAAAAAAAATAAGCGTGTAAAGAGGGAAATTATTATTATTGAAGAATATAGGAACTGGGAGAAACAAAAGAGTTGAGCCAAAAACTGGTAGTGGACGTTCAAGTTGTCGGCGTGGTCGTGGTCTTCGTAGCCGCCGATGTTGAGAGCAATGTGGCTATTATGGAATAGAATATAACCGGAACCTGTTTTGCATTAAACAGTTACGCAGAGATATTCTTTTCCGTTTTTTTTTTTTGCGCTTTTAATTATTAAACTGACACCACCATGACTGCTTCCCGATGTAATGTATATATTCATTGAAGTGGGAGGTGATGTTCTTAAACAAAAGTAGGTATATGGATATCAATTGCAGCAATAAGCCCTTTAAAATCAGTCAAACATACATGAGTTCCACTCTTGATCTTGGGTGTAAGTTGTTCTGTTGACTTAATTTTCATAAAAAAAGGTGTGAATCATAGAGTCACCATAGAAATATCTGTCGTGTGGTGAATTATTTGTACCAAAAGAATAATCTACCATCATTTGAAATCATTTGCAATTATAATCGGTACAGCCAAATTGAATAACTGTGTTTGTGTATTTTAATTCTTTTACTTGGTTGGCCCTGAAAATCCAAGCTTCCAAGAATAGCATTCTAAAAATTGCAGAATGAATCATTCGTCATGAGCAAGTTCATTTAAGATGTATTTCAAGTGATGAGCAAATGAATCGTTAAAATTGTCGCACACATTTATAGGTGGGTGTGTGTTTGCTTAACAGCATTTTAAGTGCAGTAAGAGCAATAATATTTTTCTACAAAAGACTTGAAACAAGTTGGGCCTCTAGCTATATTGCAAATGCACCCGTTAATGGCTCGTGATGAATTTTTACAACAAACAATATGAGACATCCTTAAGCCGCATGTTTATAGTGGCAAAAGCAAATCTATCTCCATCCATCTTGAAAAAGACTCTGCCTTCTGAAGAATAATAAAAAACGTTTTAAAAGATCGAAGTGGAGAACGCAACGCATCATTAAATCAGAGGAATTTATGCATTGATTTTTCATAACAACAACGTGGAACCTTCAAACACTGTTGCCAAATGACCAGCATCTATACTCAGGTACATTTTGAGAGATTCCTCAAGTCCATCAACTGAGAATAATTTTCATTTGTTTTTGAAAAAATTTAGTGTTACAACATTCTACTCAGAGGTGTTGGAGCATCAATTATTTAGTTTAGTAGTAATTTGTTATAAAAAAATGTTTCTTAACTCAGCTCATCGAAATCGTCTTTATCGGACTGTAAGAAAAAAGCTAGGCACATGATTCTTACGACCATTGTTAAAGGTGGGCCAAAAAACATCATCCGATGTTGTTTGGCTCTCATTAATATCGGTTGTGGCTCTCGGAGTGTGTGCCATTGCTCCGTCCTGTTGGAACCACATATCTACCAGTCGTACTTTGTCCAATTGCGGCAGAAAAAACATGGCCCTATAGCGCGCACCGTCCACTGTTGTCGTTTGACAGGTGGCCTCAGATAAGCTGGCAATTTTCGTAGAAAACAAATGCTGCCGAAGCTGGGGCTTGAACCCGCAGCGTTTGGCTTAGCAGTCAACTACGCATTCCTCAGAGCCATGGTCACCTGCAATCGAGATTGAGGATGGCTTGGGCGTAGGTTACACGCATTTCGCGGTCGAAAGACAGCAGCTGATGCGCGGACTGGACTTTGTACGACCGGCTGGTGTCTAATTGCGAGGCACGGCGTCTGGTCGATGTTTCGGCGACAGCTCGACATTCTCGGCAAAACGGACGCTGCGGGGCCGGCCATACTTGGCAACTTCTCGAGCGGTCCCATACTCTTCAAGGTTGGTGGCCAAACATCGCAGTGTTTGCGCAGTCGGTGTCGGACGGCCGGGGAATCGGCGACGAAATTCGCGCAGCGCCAACACTACAGACGATTTACAAATCCAATTTTTTGACGCAACAGGCTCATTAGTACCCAGGGCCGAGCTTTCTTACAACCAATCATGTGTGCGTGTGTACTTCTTGCACGATGGTGTGACTTCCTGTTTTATGCCGACTCCGAACGGCGAAGTTGAGATAAGCTTTTCTTTACAATTGATACTACTCGGATGATTTGTCAGATCATCACGAGAGGAGGGCCAGTGAAAAATCATTTTAGGTGTTGCTACGGCTGGGAATCGAACTCAGACCTTCTGCGCGGCAGTTCATCGCACAAACCATCGCTCCACGGAGAGACCAGAGTGAGAAAGGCAGATAAAGTTGATGAAGTGCTTTAAAACCAAAAGCAGAGGGAAGAAATACAATTTTCAAAATAAAAAAAAAAGTGAAAACGGTGCGTGCCATATGTAAACAAAAGGAATAAAATATCCTGCAAACTTTTGAGGGGCGATATGTACCAAAGTCCCACTACCGGGAAGAAGTTCCGTACAATTTGACATTGAAAATTTCATTCACCTGGACTTAAGCGAAGTAAAGAATTAAATTTGAAGAACAAACAAAGCAGACTGAAACTTATTTTCTACAGGAAGTTGGTGATGCCTCAGCTGACATTTACTCTATAAACAGCAGCCCATCAGTCCAATTACGTATACTTTATGGTAAGAGCCTTATCAATTTTATAATGAGCGAGTGCCTTCTATAATATATCGATCACCAAATATGAGAAATAAGGGTGGTTTGATTTTAATGACAAGCCCCTGATTTGGCCAAATGTCCACACATCGGCAAATATCTTAGAAAACTATAGAAGTCAAAAAATGTACTCAATAATAGTTTTTCGACATTATGTTCCCATCACAGGAAAAACTTGGAAGTCAAAATGTCTTTATTCTTATTACTTATCGATTTTGAAGTCGCGCCCCATGGTTTAAGGAAATTGAAACGGATTCGGGGCATAACAAAAAGTGAAGGCATTGATATCTTCTTTTATTAAAAACGTATTTGTTTAATTATATGGAATCCATGAAAATACTAGTTTTTGCAGGTGGCCATGGCTCGGAGGAATGCGTAGTTGACTGCTTAGCCAAACGCTGTGGGTTCAAGCCCCAGCTTCGGCAGCATTTGTTTTCTACGAAAACTGCCAGCTTATCTGGGGCCGCCTGTGTGATAATATGAGACAATATACATCTATGGCTTGTCCTCTGTGCCACGTTGGTTTAAGTTATATGTCTTTCCTTCTATGGGTCTACCTGTCTCTCTCTGTCCCAGCCGATGGCCTCAGTCGCCAGTGCTGTTACGTGTCTGTAGTTCGTTGCATGCATGTGCGAAATACTGTGATGACAATGTCAATGTCAACACTATTTTTTACCATACAATTTTTATTTAAAAATGGCATTGATAGAATAGACGTTAGGCGGACATCCGCTCTCGACAATCTATTGTAAAGATAAACGATGCGAGCGATTAAAGGATGAATGTAAGATTTAAAGAAATATAAATAATGATTCATCTGACGTATATCACTTGTAAAAGAAAAGCGACACGTTACATACCTTAAAAATACCATCGCAAGTGTGCTACATTCATTAAATTCTATTCCTATTTCCTACCTTTAACCCTGCCACCTGTTTATTCGATTTAGTCGTACAACTCTTTTGCGCATTTCGCTTCAGCTACCTTCGCAACTGTGCATACCGAAAAGATGTAGCTACCTAGATGTACATATGGATAATGACTATTTCCTCGAATTGAATGGTACTATACTTGACCTACCGACATTCGGCTTCCGAATAGATGGACCCTTTCACTTGTCAATGGTCATGTGCGATGATTGGACGTTTGACATTTGCCCTCTTAAACTCTCTTGTTTACGATTTATTTGTTAGTTACTTTTAATAGGTTTGGAAAGTAAAGGAACATTATTGTATAAGGTGTTGGAAATAGTTTTCTGTATTTATAGAATGTTAATTTGAAGTTCTGATATCGATGACAATATACAAATAAAATCTTTCTACAACACAAATGTCAAAACACAGTGCAATTCGACGTCATTTGCCAAAATGATGTCACATTCACATTATGACATTCGTTTTGACCCTTAGAAACATGGTAATAAGACGAATCGATGTTACATGTGAATTCCGCTTAAACGTCAAACGATTGTTGTCTTCAGTTTTTAAATTTGCACTTCAGCATTCGCTGCCGATAATCCACCAACGAAGAGAGTATTTAAAACAAATGTTTAAAATTAAGTAGTGAAACCATTATTTCATACTTGTGTATGGTTGCCGTTCAACCGGAACTTAGCTGCAGTGCCCGAGAATGTAGCCAAAATTTGTAATTGTGCGCTTGAATAAACTACTGGAAAAGTTGTTTTCTTAAGAGTGTTGTATAATTGAGGAAAATTTTAGATTTATACAAGGTTCCAAAGTTTAAGAGGAAAATACAAACGTGGGTTTTCAAGCATTCTACTATTGGCCAATATAAACCTTGTAATGCTATTTTAATGTATAAATAATTACATTTGCAAACATATGAAATTCAGTTCGATTTAATTGACATTTTTGTTTTGACAAGGTATGTAGGGTTTTCAAACAGTTTTCTAGCACTCGTCACAATAGCTAGATGAGAAGTATGGCATAAGTTTTGTTTTTAGACCGAGAGTCAATCAAGTTCCACTCCCACTGACGAGCTAAGAGATGCAAAAGATGTTCTTATGGACGCTAATCCTATCTGTCATAATTCACGACACAGAGGAAAAGATGTGGATGAAGTACAAAAGGTAAAATACGTCGGTGGTATTGGCTCAGCCACATCAAGCGAATTACCTAATACTCTAGCCAACGGAATAATCGAATCTTAGCCGTCTGGTTTGATACGATAAGGAATACCGAACATCCGGTTTAATGATCGAGCGAATGCCAGTACCGCTTGGTCTGAATGACTCAAAGCAATGTTCTCATGATCGAAGAAGATAGAAGGATCCCTTGTCCAGGCAAAAATCCCCAAAGATTCTAAAAAATGCGTATAAATATAAATAAAAAAAAATACATTTTATTTACCAACGGGTTTCAAAGTTTGCGTCTTATATTAATTAAAGATTTTGAAGACTTTTTTGTAAGGTCTGGCAATCTTAGTTGTTATTAAAGTCAAACACTTTTGTAATGTACAGGTTTGTATAAGTGCCATGCAAGGTGCCCTAATGGTTTGGTTTTATGAACATTCCACAAAGTGACATATGGCGATATTCCATCGTAAGTCCTTACTTCGCTAAAGGCTATTGAGACCATACTATTGTGCGTCATAGGGCCATTTAAAAAAAAAAAAAATTAATTATTATTTGATGTACAAGGTTCTTGGATTAATACCCAGAGAAATTTGCGCTATAGGGACAAAACAAATTGCACCTACCTACATTACTCTTGCCAACCGCTGTTTCTTCGGGCCAAAAAGGCAATTTAGTTGTAAAGCACTTACTAGAAGGAGTGAGAGATACTTTACAAGGATCATCCCGGTCCCCAGTCCTGCTCTACTACGCTGAAGCATGGACCGCGTCTAATGCGGATGGAGAAATCCTTGGTCAAACTATACCAGCTGTACATTGGCATTGACCGGGTCAAGGCGTTTAAGATGGCTAGGACATGTAGAGCAAATGGAAACAAATACTCCGAATATCAGAGTATTCCCCGCCCAGGGAGAAATCGATTCCTAGTTCAGGTTCATTCCGGACTGTAGCGCCACTTAAGTAATTTTAATGAAATTTAAAATCAATGTAACTGCTGACATTCGTAACACTAACAATGCCTTATAACTAGCTTTAGTCTAAAAGTATCTTAACGGAATTAACCTTTCAAATCCATGAGAACAAAAATAATGGGGGATGTTCATAAAGATCAAAGTCGTGACTAGTCTATAGTTTTAGAAAAATTAGTTAATAAAATCAGCTTTTTATAAACATCTCCCAATTTTTTTTAAATATGTGCATAGATCTAAGTCTTAAAAAAGGCGGGCAAATTTAAATCAACTCGGCCAATTCTGTTTATCATTACTTGTACTTTCTGTTAGGCACTATAAAACAAACCCAACATTACCCTATAAGATCTGATGAATTTCTATAAAAGAGTATCTAAGTTGTAATTCTAAGCGCAAAAAAAGAGAAAATTGTCAAATCTCTTATCCAAAAGCACTGGCCCCAACTGAGCGGCTTAGATTGGTAATACCTAATATTCCTTAAAAATGCTCCATATCCTTGCTGAATCGATGCAGTATTATTGCATAACTAAGACACACTAAAACCTGTATGATCAGTAATCCAAATGATGTTGTTTCCTTGACTATTTCCAGAGAAAATTCATCACAATCACAGATTTCCCTTTCTGATAGTGATCACACACTGCTTAAGTAGTGTTAAGGAATTTGAAACCTATGACACGTTAAAAGAAAATATCCAATGAAAAAAAAAAACAACAACATAAAACAAGTCTCATGTAGGTACTACATATTTTGTCTATGACTTCTGGATTCGCGTATTTATATTCACGTTTCTCGTTTGGCAAGATTCAATTTTTTTATCCATTTTTTGATGCCAACCGCAAAAATACCTGTACAGAAGTATATCGCTTAGATATTCCACATCATTTCAATGGCATGCACAACGACGACAAAAACGAGTTGGGAAGAAAAACTTTATTTTTCCCATAGATTTGCGTAGATTTTTCTCGCGTTAGATAAGATTTTCTCGCTTACAACTTAAGAAGGTTGCATTAATTCAAAGATGGCTGCTTTAAGATAGATTGTGGTTTTAAATTATTTTTTTTATTTGGGATTTTGTTTTTTAGAACTCCATGGTTTTAATTTAACACTACAGTACGTCGCGCACAAAACTCTAAGGAATTTCTATTGCTTATTTATGTGTGTATGTGTACATGCAAAATAATTAATTTCATTTATGTGACAGGAAAGCACGTACTTAAACTCATTTTCATTTCCTTTTTCCACAAGAACAAAACTTCACTCCGATATTCGCACTTGAAGAAAAACTTTAAAACACTCTGCACGTTAACTTTATTTCTAATATTCTTTCTATTCGTTTATTGTGCGTCGTTCTAACAGAAGCATTTATTTCACTTAATTTTTTTTTTTGTTTTTTTTCTGCCGTGGCAAAAACGACGTTTTAGACTGCGCACACACAACAACTCGGTTTGAAAGATTTAAGCCAACTAATCAAGTATTCGAACGAATGGAATTTAGGTTCTTTGCTTACACCCATGAAAACGAATACCTGCTGCATACATGCAAAGAAATCTTTATTATTGTACCGCCAGTAGTTTACCTGTTTGTATTTCTTCTTTTACAACAATACATGCTCTTTTTTTGTTACACTGACAAGTGATACTGAAGAAAAACACACCTTAAATTTGCTCTTAGTGGTAATTCTCTCACACTCTCTCTTAAAGTTTGTCAGGTAAATTAACCGATCATGAGCCAGTGTGGTGGTTATCAAATCGGCTAGATTTGGCTCAAAAATTGCAGAAAATGTCAAAAATGATTAGTAAATCAAAAGAGCTCGAAAAAAGCCAGTTTGACGTCAGTTACTTTTTAGTTTGCTGCACTTTAAGGCCGTATGTCAATTGGGTTAAAACATAAGCAGTGGATAATTTTTGACATTGGTATGGTAAATCGAGACTTCAAAACTTTAACCTGTTCAACAGCTCGCTAAAAATTTATCCAGTGGGTAATTTTTGACAAATCGTATACCTGTTAAGGAGTGAGAGAGATGGAAAGCACACTTGTGGATTAATCGTCATTACCAGTGTTCACATGTGCCGGAAAAATAGCATATCATAGAGATTATAAAATAAAAAAGCAAACAATATTATTTTTTACAAGAAAATCTAATTACCGTTTTAAAATAAACTAGAAATGGGTTTTTGAAAATGGATGGTTACAAAAATGTTATGATTTCAATCGTTTCGATATATTTTATACGCGAAATGTGCTTAACTTGAACAAGTAGAATGGATAACGTCAATCAAGAACACAAATCATGCAAAAATATTTTTGTTACTGATACTTAAGGGATTTTCGATGATTTCTCTGATATCTTTTCCGTATTATCTTAAAACAAGAAAATATAACAGAAGGAATTTTGTTAAAATTTTGTTGTTGGAGTTGTTCACAAAACTATCTCCCTCACAAGTGCGTTGTCTCTTTTTGGAGGAATACAGTGAGAATTCTTTGCGTTGTCTCTTTCATTAAAACGTCAAAATCACTTGCAATACTATATGGTGACTTCTAAGTCGACAAAAATTGTTAAAAAAAGAAACTGAGATTGTCTCTGTAAATACCATACCGTGTAAAAAATAAATAAATCTCAATAAAGTTTCTACTACTACTACTTACAATTATATGGCGAGAGTGCTGTTTTATGGTTATTGCATTAAAACATAAATATACAAGTTGTTTACTGTGAAACACAAATTATTAACTTATAAAAGTACAAAGTGAGTGTGTTTTATCATAAAATTGATATAAAAGGAGTGGAATTCATTACCACTTTCATTGTGAAGTGTAAATATAAATGCAATTTCAATGAGCAAAAACAAAAAGTATTTTGTGTTAAAGTTTGTTTTCATATAGATGATGCCATTTTGTCATTTGACAGTTTGACACTGACGTTGTCCTAACAACTCTATTGGTAAAAAAGTCAATCCTATTTTTTTATATAGATCTGTCAAAAGACCGATTTTGACAGTTGTTGTGTTCCATGGGTAAACAATTTTTTGTTATCTCAGGTCAATTTTGCAGATCTGCATTTTTCGGCAGATGATAGCTGTCAGTTTGACTAGAGATTATTTCGACTGTGAAAAAATATCAATAACCATTAAAACCGTAGCATAGTATGATGTGAAATATAAATTAAATCAAAAACAAACACAGATACGTGTTTCTTTCCATTGGTAACAAAAAAGATCAAATTTCAGATCAAAATCCAGATTTACCAATGGAAAACGCCATAAGACCTCTACTGTTTCGATCGATTATCGACTCGTTATTTGTCATTCGTGTTGATTGATTTTGGTTCTCGTATGTACAGGGTGTCCACCGGGAAGGTATACAAATTTGTTTGTTTATAATTTTTGATTAAATGAAAGAGAATCGATTTTATATTGATAAATGTTTTATTTAATGTTGGCAATTATGTATGGAATACAATATCAGGTAAATGTCCGCCTCTGTTAGTCTCAAAAATGCGAGCCCTTTTGAGCACATTTTTCATTACATTCTCACACATTTCACGCGGTATTTTATTAATTTCATCACGAATATTTTGTTTGAGTTGCTCAAACTTTACTTTCTGTTTGTTTGCATAAACCTTGCTTTTCAGACATCCCCACAAAAAGAAGTCCGGAGCAGTCAAATCAGGCGATCGTGGAGGCCAATCAACATGACCATTTCTTGAAATAACTTGTTGTGAAAGAGGTCTCGCAGTAATTCCATTGTAATCCTGGCTGTATGCGATGTGGCACCGTCTTGTTAATACTACATGTTAATCAAGCCAAAAGTATGCAGTTGTGGCGTTAAAAAGTTTTCAATCATATCACGATATCGCTCCCCATTCACAGTTACCGTTACGCCGTTTTCATTTTCAAAGAAGTAAGGTCCAAAGATTCCTCCTGACCAAATTGCACACTAGACTATAACTTTTAATGGATGCAAAGGTGACTGATGAATAATTTGAGAGTTTTCCATCGCCCAGAACCGGCTATTGTGTTTATTCACATATCCATTCAAATGAAAATGTGCCTCTTCATTCATTATGTTTTTTTTATGGAAATCGGGGTTGTCATGGGCTAGCTGTAACATCCTATGGGCATATGTACGGCTGGGTAAATGGTCTTCTGGAAGAAGGTCTTGTGTCAACTGAATCTAAAATGGAGACAAATGCAAATCCTTGTGCAAAATTGTGGCCAAAGTTGTTCTTTGAAGATCAAGCTTGTTTTGACCTTGAGCAGCAGTAATGTTTTCAGCCGATCTTGCAGTACGTTGTGGTCCATCCTTGGGCCTATCACCTACAGACCCTCTTTCTTCGAAATCATTCACTACACGATAAATAGTGCGTTTTGTTGGCACTTCTCCCAAAAAATTCACGTAACTTTCTTATCGCCACAGTAATCGATGATTGATTTTGATAAAATGTTTTAACGATTAAAACACTTCGCGACTGCGAAATACGAACTGTCAAGACTAATGTTTACGAAAATGGCAGCAAAACAAAGTAGTGGCGGACACCATGTATTATGTGAATGACTGTATGCCCGTAAAAAAACAAAAGGTGTTGATTTTTACCTTGACAAAGTAAGAAGCTGTCAACAGATATTCCTTATCCTTCTTATATAAAGAAACAGTGCCCCATTATTAATTAAAAAAACATATTTGATGGATAATTTATAAGTACTGTAATAAAAGTTTGCTATTAATAAGATGTTCGGGGAATAACCGCCAGATTATTGACATTTACCTTACAATTCAGTAAGTTTTTGCGAGCCACATCACTTTAACGTTTTTCGCAAATGTAATCTGAAATCCGGAACACGTCCAATGGAAGCTGCCAAAATAAGACAGAGTATGACAGAAACCAACAAAGATTTCTCAAACAGTTTGATGATAAGTTGAGTCAGTTTTTTTTTTTTGAAGCGGATGTGGACTAATAAATAAATGTGGATCACATAGGATAACCTTAAGTGGTTGTAATGAGCCTGTGCGAATGGTGGCCAAGCTAAGATTCACGGCCATGAAAGTTTAGCAATGTTTTTGGTGGGATTAGGAGAATATTATCTGTTATAAGCTGCTCGTCTACGCAAAACTATTAATTCGGCCTGTACTGTAAATAATTGGACCGTTAAAAGACACATCAGTATAGTGATCTGCATGGTGATTTTTTTCTGTCCATGGCGAAAGATTTTGTCAGTAAAAAGAATTGTTGCAAGTATTGCAAGTGCACGAGAAATTCTAAGCAAGCTTGTCTATTGTCTTAGGTGAATATCTGTTCTAATTCGTCAATGCTCAAATTAATGACGTGAAATTTAAGGAAAATGTCTGTTCAACCAAAGCAAACTTTTTTGTCCCAAGGTTTCTTCTTTCTTGCTTCAACCTGTCAATTTATTTAATTTTACTTACAAATACTGATAATAATAAAAAAAAATTATTATGAAAGCATGAGAAGTTACGGAATAGGAATAATAAATGTTACACTCAGTTAACTGCAAATAGACCCTCGGATTTGTAAGTGGAACTGAGTTAATAATAATATATGGGTTTTTATTTTTTAGTTTAACTATACGGATTTTTAACAAAATATTTAGACAACATAAATTTATTAATATGTATAAAATATTTCCACGCCTACGTTTAGGGTATGCGTTCTAAAATCTGGAATATTACAAAATTAAAATTTCTTAAACTAACTTTCCCATCCTTTCTGCTAAAAGAGGAATATATCGGCATTATAAGAAATTTTGGAACAAATATGCATACCTACTTTTTGTTGCCAGAAAATACGAATAATGGATTTTGTTACCTAGGCCAAATCTATTAATATTTAAGATAGTTTAATGATATTATATTTCTGAGTTCATATTAACTCTTACAATGCTTACAAAATAAAAGCTAAATCCAGCCTCAAACAGGCAAATGTCGCTTTTGATTAGTTTTTCCTAACCACAGCCGACATCGACAGTCGACACTCGATATTCGATAACCAACACAATACCTGTGCCTGTCGCATGAAAGCGTATAAATTACCATCACATCAGGTGAGGTGAGTTGCCGAGGTGAAATTGTTCCTCTTTGCGCGAATCAAAAGAAGTAAACTGGAAGAGATTTTTCTATGTATTTACAATGATTTTTGAAAAATAGTTTTATTAAAAAAAATGCAAATTTATAACGACTTATAAATGTCGCCAACTACCACCGCGACCTCCTCTTCTAAATTTCGATTGGAATGGTTTTCCCGAAGCAGACGTGGTAGGGACATCGTCTTTCTGTGGCAAATGAGCTACATGCAAAATATCCCAAAACATTTTTGCATTTGCCTGCGAGTCCAAAAGATCTGCTAATTCGGCCTGCAAAATAAAATAATTAATGGGCAATGATGGTTGGAATATTGATGTTAGTAAACTTATGAAAGTGAACTTAAATCTAGAGACATGAATTTCTATCTACCGCTGTCGACTCAATTGGATAGGGCATGGACTTGGTCTAGTCTAGACCCACAGTTATCAGATGCTACAACATCTATGTCACGTTTCGGAAGTCAATCTGGGTACCAAAAATACTACGTGGTCAATACTATAGGAGAAGACAGCATTTCTCTTTCTATCACTCGTGAATAATACCCCCGAGACACTTAAACTTGATGCAATTAAGTAAAAACAGAGTGTATGGGAGAACTTAGCCTTAAAGCACAATAGCAGCGAATTTGGGACAGTCCGCAACTAGAGAAATGGTTGAAATGTTTCTAGTCCGGGAGAACGTTTCTTCAGCACAGTAGGGGGATAGTTTTTCTCCGTGGGCTGGTGGAAATCTCAATAGACACGATGAGCACGTGCCCAAAGTAGTGTGAGACTTAAACCCACTAAAACCACCACCCTTTTTGTATTTGTATTGCAACTAAGTATACGACTTATCTAGTAATTTTTCTATGACGAGTAATGAATGTTTGGTAGGTAACCTTCCTTTGAGGGACTCGAACCGTATTGAGAAATACAGGCATATTGTTTTTCTGTTATACGAAAAATCTACATGAATTGATTTGCTCTCGTTAAGTGCAATCCGCCAGGATTTTGTCCACTCACTAATTTCGTTAAGAGCGTTTTGTAATTTCATATTTGTTTCCTCTATTGTTGTGCCAACTGCTAGTATAGCTGTATCGTCAGCAAACGTGGCAACTATTGTATCGTTTGTTTGTGGGATATCATTTGTGGTCCAAGGACACTTCCTTTGGGGTACTCCTGCCAATATTTCTATGAAATCCGAATATTAGGTTCCAAGTTTCACACGGAAGTGTCTATGCTCAAGATACGACACGAGGATTTTATATAATTGTTCAGGCAGAACTTGTCTTAGTTTGTATTGATCTGTATTTCCCGTTTAATCTCGGCAATACTTGCATATCTAACTAGATTACTATCGGTTGTAGTCTCGAATAAATTAATGTTTTCTGGACCATCAAATGGTTTAAATGCTTCCTCAAGATGTGCGCAAAAACACCTGCTTTTTCCTTGTCGCTTTTTGCACAAACGTCTTGAGTTACCCGAATTGGTAGCACAGTGTTTTTTGGCCGTTTTTCGATTCTTTTCCAGCGGTTAGGCTTTGCAGATAAATTTCTACTCCATGGTTTTTAAAGTTTTTAATCAAATTTTATAGAAAGTTACTCAACCGATTGAGATGTGTTTTATCTTGCGGGGCACAAGTTTGGTGCCGTTTTTTTCGAGCTTTTTTTTTTTTTTTGTCTAGCCAGATCTTTGATTTCCCTAGATACTTCATATTACTATAGCTCACTATTTTGCGGTGTTGGGGAGTATTAATTCATGCTATGATTATTATTTTCACTATCGTTTTTGAAGCCATCCCAGTTGGTTTTCCCGTTTATTAGTCTGGGTAGGTTTTCATTTCTAATGATTGACTTGCTCGCTGTTACAATGACCGAAGAATGATCAGAGAAAAGATCAAAGCATTCTTCAACTTTGATTCGATTGGACGGCACACCTTTTAGTATGAAAAAATCGATCAAATTCGGTATTTTTGTAACATCAGTTGGCCAGTAAGTTGGTTCACCCGTAGAATGAAATTCGGTATTGTACTTTTTACCTACATCATAGAGCATCCTACCTTTCTGAAATATGCAACTTGATCCCCAGAATGTATGTTTTGCATTAAATAGGGGGATAGAGACATTCCAGCTGTTTGAGAATGTGTAATATTATCCGAGGTAACCATTTTAATTCATTGTATTATTGGTGATACAGTCTGTTCCAAGTTCAGTATTGAACTTTACGGAGCAATTAGGACGAACAGTATGAAAAGTCATCATATTTGTCGTTCCTGCTTGGCCCTAACAAATTAAATAAATTAGGCCATTGCTTTCAAAAAACTCCGATTTGCCCAACAAAAAATGTTGTAAATGAGTCGATAGGGTGGAAATAAGCAAGACTCCAGTGTTAAAGAGGGTTAACCCTGCATTGGTGTACCGGCCAACTGCTAGCAGCATCATATTCTAAAATAACATACCCTGTGTAACAGAATTGCTTACCTGTGTCTTCCCCAACAGCTCCTTCAAGCTACCTCCGTGCCGCATAACTTTGTGGATATTTCTCGAATTAATGCCTGGCAAGCGAAGCATAAAATCGAAAACATTTGTATTAAACTTGTCCAAAACGTCTACACCCCCAGCTGAATCCTCGGAGCCAACAGCAGCTGCAGTTTTTGAATCCGGTTCTGGCTTGCCTGTTTTTAATTCTTCAAACAGCTGAGCAGTAGCATACGGACTGGGTGACCAAATCAATCGAAGTTTTGGAAAGTGTATCGTCAAAAGCTGAAGTTTCTGAACAATATCCGCATTGGTTGTAGAAGTGTTGGTGGAGAGCATGTATTTCCCCTGAAGATGGAAGGGTTTGTTTTGATCGAATTCAATTAGCAAAATCGGCTTCGTATAGTGCCGTTGCATTTGAATGCACTGATTGTATAGCCGACCAGATTGTAGAGAACCTATAAGATCGGAAATGGATTTCCTCTCGACGCAGATCTCCGGAGTTAGAATGTAATCGCCAATCTGAAACATCAACTGATGATAAGTACGATTAACCATAATGTACCATTACTCACAGTGATGGTGACGGGAACCACCTCGATACCTCGCTTGTGAATTAAGCATGGCAAATCGGAACGAAATTCACGCATGTCTACTATTACTTTTGGTGACACTGCCACTTCTGCTGCTGGCTGTTGTCCACCAGCTTTGCGAGTGTTTACCTCGCTCTCTTCATCGGGGTGCTTGTAGTGTTTGAGTAGAATAAAGGCCTCGTCTGTTTTACCGTCTTGATATTCTGGAATAACCATTTTCTTTAAAAAAAGAGACATCAACCTTTTGTGACACTTGAGTTAAGGTAAAACTCACACTTTTAGTGTCTATTATTAGTTCGAAAGCCTGCTTTTCTCTCCTTAAGCTGGTCAAATATGACTGCTCCTCAACTGTTTGCGCATGAATCAAAAAGAACACCTTGATTCGCTCTTTGGCAGGACGCCTAAGCCGTGCTTCGTACACCTCCAATTGTCGAATTGCTGCAACATTGCAATGATACATGATGACATACTGTGGTTCAATTTCATCTAAAATCCTATCTAATGCCATGGACCCCTCTCGTTCGGTCTTGAACGTCTGAATGCAGATTAACGGCTGTTTTTGACCTCCAACTGCAGCGGTTATATCAAGGTTTTCCATCTTAAAAAGCAACAGACCTTGAGAACACGAGGGAAGGAACTGATTTACATGCATACCTCCGGAAATGGCTCGAAAATGGAGGTTTCTGCTGGCATATCTTCATCATCTGATAAATCGATGGTGTTGTCCTGCTGAGTCATTGTTAGCATGTAGCTTTCTTGAAACATGCCCTCGTCCATTTGATCATCTCTTGAAAGCAGCTGCGTAAGCTCATCTTGTTGGATTGTTTCATCTGCATCGGATGCTTGCGATTCGGACGGTTTTTTTTTGGTCATAGCAGAAGTCTCGTTGAACTTAGCTCGTTTTACTTTTTCGAAGGGCTTCGAGAGTTTGCCAATAGGAATGCTGTGTTGCATTGCCGTATAGAGAAGAAATCGTTCACCTCCTTGAGTCAGGAATTGTCGCAATTGATAGCAGGTACGAGAATCTTGACAGAGAACGAGGACTTTTGGTGGCGTGAATACGTTCGTTTTTGTAGTTTTTATGTCACTGGGTATCTCAACCTTAAGGATCTCAGCCAGAGCCTTCCATTTCGGACATGGTTCAGGTTGAAAATCTGCAAAAATAACAGCACTCCTATCAAAGTCTTAGACATACTAAGTAAGAACGAACCCCCGTCGTCATTGAACACGCGACTTCTAGCAGACACAAACATTTGTTCTGCCGAGTCCAGCAGTACCCAACCGGAATTACTTAGTGCGTATTCAGTTGTTCGGTAGCGTTTCATTAACGCATATGCACTCACAGAGTCGTTGTAAATTGTAGAACTGAAAGTAGGAATATATGTGTGCAAAAAAGGGTAAAACAAAAATCCAACTTACATCATAAGATTTCGTAAAATTTTTAAATCGGCGACAATAAGCTTTGTCTGCGAATTCAATTGATGCCAAATGTGATCCAGCTGCGCTTGCAGAATCTTATGAAACTTCTTGGTTACACAGTTTTCCACGGTTATCTCTTCTAGGTCTATCGCGCGGTTAATGCGTTTGATGTCCTTAACCAGATAATTCATAACGTCGAGAATGTGACTCTGAATGGTGACCATTTTCGATGACATGGGCACATGAAGTTCTACTGTTTGCGCTTCAAATCGTTTCAGAGAAGCTCGCACGGTGGCGTGGAATCTTGGCCAGATGTAGAGCTCTTTGACAAAGAGATTTCTCATCGTGCGTTCGATGTGGGAATACCCAATTGTGAATGCCTCTGGACTGTTGGAAAATGCCTTTATAAAGCCGGTTTTGTTTTTCTGTCTATACAAGCGTAAGGCAAAGGCTTCCTGGCACGATTCGACAATAGTATGAGCTCTCATGACAATCACACCCGTTATTAACTCGATAGGCATGCGATTTTTCAACAAGTCCACAACCAGAATCCGTGTGGTTATAAATTGTATACCACCTTCCAGATATATTCGTTCCCTACAAATCAGAATAGATTTCGCAATGTAATATCTACTTACCTACACGATACATACCTTTCAGCAGCTGTATTCGCTACTTCGTGAATGTATTTCTTTTCCAACTTCGACTTATAGTACTCTTCTTCCCAGTCAGAAGAATTGACAATAAGAATTAAGTTCCCGGCATCACTGTACGCCTTTATAATGTTTGTTATCACTCGATCATAGGAAAGACCTCTGGAAAAACAAATCTTTTGAATAGATGTTTTAATCTATTTGGCTTACCAACTTGGCGCAAACAACCAATCCATCAGAATGTACCATGTCCAAAAACATTTGTTTCTCGTACTCGAGTAGGACAACGTTTTTCTGTATTAGGTATTCCTCTGCTGTGAGGAGACTCGCCAAATCCGCATTTTCGCTTCGCTCTTCGGTATTGGATTTGTCCAGTTCTACGTTTTCTTGTTCCATTTAGATATTTTTCTTCGGATATTAGAAACGATCGCGAGAAAAATCAGGTTGGCAGTTAGTCCGACGTACAGATTTTTGTTATTTGCAAATCGACAGCTGTTTGTGACATTTGGTTAGATGTGTTCGGTTTAATGTCTGTCGAGTTATTCGTGTTCCATTATCATCGAATTGGTTAGTGGGCTCAAGCCCGGTTTGTCTAATTTCAGTTAAATTTGTGGTGACCAGTGTTTTCAATCTGGTCAGCTAACTATAGATATGTATCAAATCGTTACAGCTATCCCTGCAAAATCTGACCATTGGTTATTAGGAATAACCCACTCAACTTCACTTCTAATGTGCTTTTCATCTCACTCAGTCTGGTGGTATATGTAGAACGGTATAAACAAGCCCCAGGTACGGTCTTCCTTGTCGCTTCGGACCCGAAGGCTTGAAGATAGTCTTTGAAGATTCTGTAGGGTGGAGCATTTACGGTCGCCCAGAATGCTTGAATCTGAGTCCGAAGTCAAAACAAGGCAACCCGTTAGCGCTTTAACAATGTGTATCTTCGTGCATCTGTAGCTTGTAAGTTGAATGGAAGCAAAGATTATAAAGCCTTACAGATGACGCATACAGATGACTGCATACAAGAAAAATTGTTTTATGGCGGGTCGTACTTTAACAGCCCGCCATATATTTAGATTTCGTTTCTCATGTGTGCACGTGCATACCGCCCTCCCGTACCATGAAGCTGGTGAACAAAAGTTTCTTTTTTTGGAAGGCGGAAGGCGGTCGTGTGTCAATTGCGTTAAAATTTTAGCCAGTGGATAAATTTTGACATTAGTATGGTGACTAGAGACTTCAACATTTTAGCTTGCTCAACAGTTCGCTAAAATGTATCCAGTGGCTAGTTTTTGACATTTGATTTATCTACTGAGGGGTGACAGAGATGGAAAGCACCGCCAGAAATGTCAAAAATTAGCCAGTGGATAAATTTTAAGCTCCATTTTGACGCAATTGACACACTTCCTTAGGACGTGTGTCATTGCGTTAAAATTTTAGCCAGGGGGTAATTTTTGACATTAGTATGGTGCAGAAAAGTCAAAAATTAAACAGTGGAAAAAATGTAACCCTCTTTTTAACGCAATAGACACACGGCCTTGATGCAAGAAATGTTATCTCTATTTTGACAGCGATACAAGATAGCAGCTACAGATACGTATTATGGGCAGACCTTTATTGTTAATTCGCTCGATGTTGGTCGAGTGAATGTAGTCGAGGTAGATGAACTCAAATGGTACCTAAAAAATGTTGCTATCAACAGTGATATTTTGTCCAAGATTGTGCGTCGGCAATTCTTTGTTTGTTGATAGCATATACCTACTTTGTCTTGCTCTTGTTAACTACAAGACCAATGCTGTAATGCTTCTACAATTTCACGATCCAATAGGAGCGACCAATGATGTCAATATTGTCTGTCTTATGAATTTATGCCTTCCCTACTTTTGGCATCCGTGAAAGTTCGCTTTATAGATCTTTAGGCGATAGGTGCTTAAATGCGCAGCCTTGAAGACGATAAAGAGGATGTGTTTTGCAATTCGCTAGTCTTTTCCAGGATTTGCCTTAAAAATTAAATTCGTCCTATGGTCAGCTAGCCCGGAAACCACATTGGTGCGTGTCGATTAGTGGTTTGCAAAAAGTAAGATGTTTATATAGTACTCTGGATGCATGACATGGGATCACCTTTTTTGTAGCAGGGACATATGAAGCTGATATTCTAGCCATCGGGCATGATCCCATCCATCCATAGGATGGTTTATGGTTAAATGCTTGCATACTTTTATGGTCAAATCTCCGTATTAAAAGATTTCTGTTGAAAATCCATCAGAACTGGCTGTGTTGTACCTCAGTTTTTTTTATTTGAGAGGAATCGTGACATTTCTTTATATATATCACTCTTGACACTATGCATATTGGAAATGCTGCCAGAATGCATCTGCAATTGCTGCGCGTCAGTGACTATTTTGCCATTGATATTTCGTAGAGCATACTTTCCTACTTTTAAGCCAACTGCCAGTTGTTTGGCTTTTTTGTGGAATTGACGGAAGTTCTTGTCGCGAAATTCTTCGATTTCCCTGAGTTAAAAGGCTGCTTGTTGAAGCTGCATTTTTTTTTTCATCCCGCGGTCACGGGTTTTGTGTTGAAGCGGCTTGACATGTGTCTCTTCTGTCATCTCTTTTTGGTACTTGCAAATATCATTATACCAAGGACATCTATTCGTTGGTTTCGACTACTTCTTTGATGATATAACAATGCTGTTTCCACTGGGTTTTGATATTGGTCACTCAGTTCTTTGCAGACTCTTGCAATCCCCGGCTTTTTGCACTATTCGAAGATTCTTCTCGTTGTACAGCCGTGAATTCGGTTGTGAAGAGAAAATGGTTGGGGTTGACGATTGCGTGTGTACATCCAAGAGTTTGGATGGGAGCCTGGCATCTATGAGCAGGGAGCTCATGGGCGATTTGGTTGTCGGTTTGACGATCTGTTTGTTTTGTTAATTTGAAGTCGTGGAAACCTAGTCCTGCAGTTCACAGTATAAAAAGTGGTTAGGAAGTATCATAGGCGCGAGGCGATTATGATAATTATGATGCATTTAGTCATGTGCTGTCAATTTTGCTACTGTGGAGAAAATAGTAACTTTGAAAGTGGCTGTAGCTGGGATGATACGTACTCTCGGAAAGAAATCTTTTCAATTGACACCTACCTATTGTGGTTTGATGATCATTATGATGATATTGTTTTATTATGGGGGACGAGTGGCAATGCTATGCATCAAGGGTTAGCTAATTTGTTGCTTCGTGTATAGTTTTGAATCTGGAAAAACTAAAAAAAAATTGTTTTCTCAACTCATCAAGCTTGTTTTTACCTAGGTCCTTACTTTGTTTTTATAACGTTTTATGACAGGAATAACATAGGACTATATCCCAATTATGAGTGTCGATTAATCATAGAGTCGTTATTTGTCGATTGATGTTTGGTATTGTGTAAGACAATTGACGGTGATCTTGATTATCGTGAATACAAGTTGATTATTGTAAATGCAAACAGCTTTGACTGCAGATATTGAGACCTAACAAATTATCGATTAATGTCGATTGCCGGTCCCTTATCGACACTCGCGAAATTGTTGTCAAGTTTTTCATCTTTCCATGAAATAAGTATGCATTGAAACTTCTCCCATTACTTCTCTAACTAATCATTTACCATTATGATTCCTTCCAGATTATTATATCTACCGGACAACATTTTAAACATAACACTTACCAAACATTCTAAGTAATTAAAACATTTTTTCATTCGCAATCATCAGACACCACGTCTGGCAATAAATACATTTTATTTTACAGTAATTACATCAAGTAGGTAAATAAAATATTTTGTTGCTTCATTAAAAATGCGTTATGAATAAAGTTATACTGGACCTATAAGCGAAACAGAAATCAAAACTACGCAATGTTATTCCTCTTCAGGCTTCGTTTCAGAGGTGTCCACATCCATAACTTTCTCAACATCTTCTGTGACAGTGACTCCTTCTTTTGCTTCCTCAGAAGGATCCTCGACTTTCTTGAATTTGTTCTTTTCTGTAATACAAAACGAATCTCATATGACATGAATAACTTACCATAAGTATTTTACTAACCAAATTTCGATAAATCCGCTCCCAACATACGTAATATATGCACAGATTCATTGGTATCCACATACGCTCTAAGGCTAGAAGAACCACGCCATCCAACAACAAACAATGTAAACCGCGGATCTACATACTTAAGAATGCACGAACCAACACCTAAGGAACAAACATACACTCATTTAGTCGACCACAAACCCGAGTATGAAACTTCTTACCCAATTGCTTCGCCCTTATTTGCGTTTTCTCACACAGGTCTTGCGTAGATGGCGGCTTTGTGGGATCTGTGCATTGCAACAACAAAATTAAATCATCCTTGCTCACTTCAATGCGACGAGCGTCGCCCATGAAGGCATTGGATGTTTGTAGACCTTCTTGAGCCAAACGGTACGAGTTGCTTGTGTGACGATTCTCACAACGAACAAACGTCTTCACGCCTGTATTGATGATCTTTACGGAATCTTCGTTGAGAAGAACTAAGTCGCGAATAGGATCCGAACAGTAGTAGATGTTCTTCTTCTTTTCGGCATGACATCTTGTTAAAAGGGAGCGGCTGTCAAAAGCATCATCCAAGTCATAGAACTTTTTAATTTCTTCCCAAACGTCTTCGTTTTCCTTGAAAAAGACGTAGGGGTCTTCCTTGTAACCATGTAGACGGCGTCGCTTACGCTGTGGTCCCCAGGGAGCAGTTTTCGCTTCTTCCGTTGGAGCTCCATCGACGGGCTCGTCTGTTTTTTCTTTGGTTTTTGTTTCCAGTGCTTCGACATCGTTCTTTTCGAATGGTAGCTTCTTTTTCTTTTCAATGACGGCAACGAAAAAAGCACCTGTCTCTTGTAGGTGGGGAAGAATGCGCATACTAAGGAAAGGGAATAATGTTTTATTGTTTAAATTGATGTAACAGGACCGTACAAAGCTGGGCCTTAAATTATTTACATAAAGGGTTTGGATACAAATGTTAGGTCTCCGAAAAGTAGGGATTGCCATTATAATGGTGGTGACTCAAGACAGATAAAAAATAAGTTAAATCTCCAAGAGAAGTACGCGATTGAAAGGAGTTCTGAACCACAAAATAATAAGCCTTACATGCCTTACATTCTATGACATAAATTAAGGCTGTTTATATAAGCAATGAAATGGCACTTTACCCACCAAACAGATTCCTCAATTGAATATCCATAAGGTGATTGGCGGTCTCTGGAGCAACAAAATAATGACCACATTGCAAAAGAGTGGCATGCATTCAGTGTTTAGATGTCCGAACATTCCGGGCTGCTTACATCGAATTGGACCATTTCCTTGATGTAGCCAAAGTTAGAATGTTGAGATACATCACAACGAGAAAATAATTTGTAGTTATAACACACATGCCTTAATTTCTCGAATTTTACCATACCTTTACCATCTTAAATGTAGATGGCCAATGGCGATGATGTCAACAAGTCAAGACTTCTCCCGTCCACCAGCAAGAACCCGTGGTTTGACGATGAATTCAGAAAGATTATCACAGCCCAAAAAGAGGACTATAAGAAAAAAAAATTCCGGTGAACACGAGAGTTGCCATTGAGCTTTATAGCCAAAAAGGAGGGAAGAACACTTGCTTTTCAGAATGAAGGAAAAAGATGGACGATCGAAGAAAATGTGAGTTGGCACTCCAGGAACGATGTTCGTCAGTTTTACGAAAATGCGAAATCATAGATAAGTCACAGTCAATGCAGAGAACATAAAAATAACCCCTTCTGCAGACGAACCATTTAATATATTGGCGACGACAGCGAAACCCACAATTCATAAGACCCCAATGAAGTGAGACAAACAAACATCTAAACTAAAGTTAAGTAGGCTGAAGGAAATTATGGCTTTTTATAGTCTGCGCTATCCGCGTATTCCTTAACTTCTCGATTACACCATACCACCAGTATCTAATGTCGAAAAACAATAGATGCCAAAAAGCCATTAGATCAGCCGCAACTGATGTGCTAATGTGATGTTTCTCGCGCCCACCAGCAAGAAACCCCTGATTTAATGAGGAATGCCGACAAATGCTCGCAGCCAATAACGAGGCCTACAAGGCTATGCTGCAGGTGAAGACGAGAGCTGCCGTTGTCTATAGACAGAGAAGAAGGGAAGAACACCGGCTTTTCAGAAAGAAGAAAAAAGAGCAAGAAAAGTACGCGATCGAGAATATAGAGAGGTGCCACTCCAAGAACGATGTTCGCAAGTTTTACCAAAGTGTAAAACGTCAAAGAAGAGGATACAAGGCTCGAACAGAATTCCTGTCGAGATGAACAAGGAAATATCGTAGTTGAGACACAGTCGATGCTGAACCAATTCTGCAGACTGTTAAACGGCGATGACGATCAACATTTCGCTTTCAGGCAGAACGAACCATTCAATATTGGCAACGACAGCGAAAACTGCCAACCACCCGACCTGAGTGAAGTGAGTATAGAAATATCTAAACTCAAGCTTAAAAAGGCTTTGGGAAATGACGGCCTTCCCGGTTAGCTTTAAAAAAACCGGCGGAGATGACTTGGTAAGTATCATCCACCAACTCATAAGCCAAATCTGTTCGGAAGAAAGTATGCCTGAAGAATGGAATCTCAGCATCGTTTGCTGATCCACAAAAAAGAAGAACCTCTAAACTGCGCCAACTACAAAGGCATAAGTCTCCTCAACGTCGCCCACAGATCCTATCTGGTAAACGCCTGAAACCGATTACCAACAACCTAATCGGCCCTTATCAGTGTGGTTTTAGGCCAGGAAAGTCCACAACCGATCAAATCTTCACACTTCGGCAGATCCTGGAAAAAACCCAAGAAGTCTAAATCAATACACACCACCTATTCATCGATTTCAAAGCCGCATACGACAGCATTTATAGAGACGAACTATACAGAGCCATGTCTAGTTTTGGTATACCGCCCAAACTCACCCGTTTTTGTAGGATGACGATGGAGAATTCTCGCTGCTCCATCAGGGTCGGAAACGACCTCACTGACACATTCGATACCAAAAAAGGATTTAGGCAAGGCGATGCGCTTTCATGTGACTTCTTCAATCTGATTCTTGAGAGGATTGTGCAAAACTCACGAGCCAACACCAGAGGCACAATTTTCCAAAAATTTGTACAACTACTAGCATACGCCGACGATATTGACATCATTGGTAGGACCCAACGTGATGTCATAGCCACGTTTGCTAGTATAGAAAAGCGGAAGCGGCAAAAATGGGTTTAGCAGTAAATGAGGGCAAGACAAAGTATATGATGTCAACACGAAAGGACGCACAACATCGACCAATTGGACAGAACGTCACCATTGACATATATAACTTTGAGGTAGTACGGGACTTCGTCTATCTCGGCTCCGGTATTAACTCTGACAACAACATCTCGTCAGAAACTCTTGCCAGTCGCTGTTTCTTCGGGCTAAGAAGGCAATTCAATAGTAAAGTCTCACTTAAACTACTAAGGAGATGGTATATAAGACCCTGATCATCCCAATCCTGCTCTACGGCGCTGAAGCATGGGCCGTCCCAAAAATCCTGTTTGCGTTGACGGGCTATGGAGACGAAGATTCAACCAAGAGCTATACGAGCTGTACAGCGACATGCCCTGGTCAAAAAACTCCGCATTGCAGTTTTCCGGCTCGCTCGCAGAGTCTTCGATCCCAACCAACTTGGAGTGCGCAACTGGAGGCAGATAGCTATGGACTGGGCTAATTCGAGAGGCATATTGGTTGAAGCCCAGTTCATTCAGTTCAGTTCAGCAGTTCTTTGCTTTGGTATTTATTTTAACGACACCTCGTCAGAAATTAATCGAAGAATTACACTTTGTAAGACAAATCTTACTCTGACTACAACTACAAGAATGATCAAGGTCGCAAAAGCATGTACCATATTAGGATGAGGAAATTCTTCATTGTTTTCACCAATAATTGGCCTACTTATTTAAAAAGATGATCGTTTAAGAAGACTTAAGTGAATGAACACCAATACTCTTGCCGAAATCGAAACACCCTGCCTTAAGTTGATTGCACATGTATAAACCGACTTTAATTAACTTGAAGTGCGAACGTGGAAGCAATTAGCTAAGCGCTAATTGAAGCGTTATAATGACTCAGGCTCAACCTGGATTGTAGTTCCACTAATGGTATTTAAGTTACAATTCGGATTACAATTTTCCATATTTTTTTTAAACTTACACTACGTAAATCAGGGTTATTAAGAACTACATGCGAAATGCGGATCCAGAAGAAGTTTAATAGATTCTTTCCAAAAAATAAAAACTACTTCTTACCATTTATCCAATCCAATTTTCGCCATTTCCTCAGCTGGCAGTGGAAACATGGTCGGCCTAATCACAGTATGATACTTTTCTGGAACTTGATCAAAGCTCTCGTAAATCTCCACATCTTTAGACGTCACTACCCAATCGGTCATTCCCGGATTAAACCTTAGCCCAGGCACCAAATGTGAGCCGTCGACTAACTCAAGAGCTCCATCGGAATCTTGGATAATTCGCTGCAGCACAGCCTCATTCTCAATTGGGTTCATGGAACAAGTGGAATAAACCAAACGACCTCCGACTTCCAACATTTCAGCTCCACGACGCGTGATTCGGTATTGAATACTAGAATTCGAATGTTTTAATCTTAAAGTGCCGTACTACCATCTTCAGTACGTACCCATGCAAATTGTTTCCTTGGCCTGTATTCCATTTGGTCCAAATATCCGGATTCTTTCGCATTGTTCCGTCGCCCGAGCATGGGACATCACAGAGAATTTTATCGAATTTGAGCACCGACTTACTTCCATCGGTATTGGTTTTCTAAACAAATAAAAGTTCATAAAGGCAATTCAGAGAGGCACCCTAAGTTAACTTACCAACAAGTTAGGAAAGTGAGCGCTATCGTGATTGGTAACGACAAAACATGGCGAATTTAATCTCTTTGCCTGATGCACCAACATGTAGCAGCGGTTGTTATCCACATCGTTAGCAACTACGTATCCCGGAGGTATTTTATTATCCGACTCGGCGTGCAGCGCCTCAATCAGTTGAGCTGTCTTTGAACCAGGTGCGGCACACATGTCTAAGACTTTGTCTGTTGGTTGTACATTCAGTACTAGCGGTGGAATCATTGATACAGCCTCTTGACGGCTTATACTTCCAGCACTCGTCTCGACAATTAGGAAATTGTGCAAACGAAAGAGAGGTTCTGAACGACGGATGTCTTTCCGTGTAAGATGCAACTGCCAAGCCAAACCTTCTGGGTACCATGGCAGACAAAGTGGACGTTCTACTTTTTCCTTGGGAATCTGATGTAGCTCGGACACACCCTCCACATAGGATTCAAACAATTGGGTCTTAATCAACTCCAGTAGAGCTTTTGCTTCGTCTTTGAATCCAGTGACACGAAACGTTGTTGGCAAATTGTCTTTAATGGCAGCAAGGAATTTCTCCCATTCGGCTTCGTCTTTGCAAATTTTTTGTGCCTAAATGAAGGAGTAGCGGGAGGGTGTATTTCCATAAAAATTGAAAGTTGCAGTGTTTGTTTACCTTGTAATACTTAACAAAAGCCTCATTCTCACGAACAATCTCTTGATAGGGCTCCGAACGACGGTCTGGTATGATGCCCTACGACATAGTTTTATGTAAAAATAGCCAATAGGCAGTATAAACGCCGACAACTTACATTTTCCCTTAGCTTGCGCTTTTTGGCAGCAAAGGGATTTTGCTTTTTACCACGAGCCATGATATTTAAATGAAAAAAATTCCTAAGGATGCCGACAACTGGTAAATTAAACACAAACGCCGTGCCTCGTTGGTATGTTTTGTTGAAAGTGTCAACGGCGTAAGCGGAACACGTGTTGGTCACATTACGTTACTTTTGTGAACAGGTAGCGACATCTAGTTGTGGGCTTTTCTTCGATTTATTAATCTGATGGTTTTGAGAACTTTTACAACAAGGTTATTCATGCAACGTCGTAATTTTACTACGCGCGAATGATAAAGGGCTGAGAGCTGCAAAATAAATAATTAAAGTACCTGCCAGCTAAACCTATGCACCCCTTCATCTTTTTGTCTCGAAAAAAAAGCAAAGCAACCAACCAACAACATCAATAGCTGCTCTTGTTTACATTTTAAATATTCTGTTCTACCTTCCTGTTCCATTGAGAGAGAAAATGCAGCACACATTTGAGAGAAGGTCGATTTCTGATTTCCCTCATTTTTGTGATACGAACGTTGTGATCCGAAGTGAAAAATTGTCGCCACAATTTTATATGAGTTGCTTCATCTGGGTATTATTGTCTGGTCGTATTGTACTCTTTCCGTTCTATATAATTTTTTTAGTTGAGCGAATTCGTTTGATGTGTGAAAGTGACTAAAACGACGTTGCATTTCAAAGTGTACAACGTCTCATCTCCGTTTACTCACCCAAATTTTGTGAGAAAATTCCGATATTGTTGGAAAAGATTGAACATACACATTTGACAGTTAATATGTCAATCCAAAATTTTATCACGTTTACAACGTTTACGACGACTTTCCGACGTTGCATGAATACCTCTTACTTTTCTGAAAAGAGTACAGCCATTTGGACGTTCTACTTTTTGTTCTACTTTCGCATAGCGCTCAATTCTTATTGACCTAGAACATGTCAACTGATGTTCCATTCGTCAGTTTACCATACTAATCAGCCTTTAGAGCATTCCTGAAATGTTTCTCGTGACCTTACAATCTTTCGCCCGTTGTAAACTTACTACATTGCATGAATACCCCTAATATATGCTAGAAATAAGTTTCAAACCATCTTGATTTAACTTTTCCAATTTTAAATCAAAAATCTTCAAGTATCGGCATTCACACTACCTTTCCTACCAGTTGACTCGCAACATGTCGGTGCCAGCCGATAGATGGGGCCACAATCGCCCAACTGAAAACCCATCCACCATTTGACAGTCATAAGACATTTGTCAGCTGACCTACCTAAGAAATTTTCTTTTTCATTGCAACGAAGTAAATTTGCTCCTTGTAAAAAGAAAACTTGCACAGAAATTCAGCTGCAATATGTCCGGAAAAGATAGGCTAGCTATTTTCCCATCCCGTGGGTGAGTAAATATTCGAAATTCCGACAACGTATTGACGAAAAATTGAAAAACAAAAAAAATTATTCGCAACTGTTAAATTGCACATCTTACTGTATATGTACTCTGCTTTCTAAATAGTGCTCATATGTTGATGAAAGCACGTCTAGCTGGTGCACAAAAAGGACATGGACTGCTCAAGAAAAAGGCTGATGCCTTGCAAATGCGCTTCCGTATGATTTTGGGAAAAATCATTGAGGTAAGTTGATTTACGCACGCATGTACAGAGATTGTAAGAACTCGTGACTGATACACACCTACCTACCAGACAAAAACCCTTATGGGTGAAGTGATGAAGGAGGCAGCATTTTCTCTAGCCGAAGCTAAATTCACCACCGGTGACTTCAATCAAGTCGTTCTGCAGAATGTCACCAAGGCTCAGATTAAGATCCGCACAAAGAAGGACAATGTTGCTGGTGTTACATTGCCAGTGTTTGAATCCTATCAAGATGGTGTTGATACCTACGAGTTGGCCGGTTTGGCTCGTGGTGGTCAACAGTTGGCCAGGCTAAAGAAGAACTACCAGAGTGCTGTTAAGCTATTGGTTGAGTTGGCTTCGCTCCAGACATCGTTCGTTACACTGGATGAGGTTATCAAAATCACCAACAGGAGAGTTAACGCCATCGAACATGGTAAGGTTTGGAAATTGGGCGTGGGGTGTTTTTTTTTTAACTCATCCTCATCCTTTCTCTCAGTTATCATTCCTCGCATTGAACGCACTCTGGCGTACATCATTTCCGAGCTTGACGAACTGGAACGTGAGGAGTTCTACCGCTTGAAGAAGATTCAAGATAAGAAGCGTATTAATCGCAAAAAGGCCGAAGCTAGAAAAGCGGAACTCCTTAAAGCTGGCATCGATACACAAAACACTCGTAGTATGCTCGACGAAGGTGACGATGACGTTTTGTTCTAAACCCTCTGTGCGACCCCCCTGTACATCCTCGTTCTTCAATTGGTGTGAAAAGACAAATATATTATGTTAGCATTGTAAATATGAATAACAACAACATTAAGCAGTATTTTACATTTAGCTGTTGGTCGTTGCAGGAATGTCCAATCCAAAATTTGTCTTTTTTTTTCATTTTTTGTCTTTTTGTTTTGTTTTCTTTTTTTTAAATATTATCTAGGGGCATTTGTGCCCTGCAATGCGTCTGTAGTTTAATTGTATTATTTTGGTTCATATTATAAAAACAACTTTTTTGTGAAAATTTTAAAAAGAACAAAATTGTTTACGCATATTCCATAGTTGATAGTTAATGTTTATAACAAATATGAAACCGACCTAATAAAATAATGATTGTTGTCTTTAAAGAAATAAATTCGTTCGAAATACAATTGAAAAAGTATATTTAAAACCTAAAGCCCTAAAAATGCTATTTATGCGACTACTCTGGCAAGCCCCTGTTATTGATTCTTAAATCCAACGGTCTATCTTATGGATGATGACCTCTGTAGAGGCTGCTGTGATGAAGAAACACACGAAGATACCCTCCAAACTTTCTAAAAAAGAAGACAGAAGAAAAAAATACAGATTTCCTGTTTCTTCGAAGAAGTTTATAGGTTCTGGCTTTGTCATACTCAGGCCACATCCTTTTGGAAGTTTCACAGGTGGGGAATGAGTTCCACCTGTTTTTGTCAATATTCAGTGTTTTCTGTCCCACCCGATATTTGAGATCATATAGTGGTGGTTCGACAGACTGGTCTGCCAGGTCTCGACAGTTCATCAGCATTGTATGCCTCTGTGTCCGGGGACCAAGCAGAGCTTAACATTATGTTGGTCGTTAAGTACGTTTAGTCTTCATGACAACGCTTCACAAGCTTAGATTTTATTTCGACAGCAGAGATGGTTTTTATTGCAGCCCGACTGTCAATATATCATCTGCAATGCTACTATGCTACTGCCAATATCTCGGCCTGGAAGGCACTGCTGTGCTTAGGGAGACCAAAAGTGCCGTTAAGCTTAAGTGTGTCTCTGAAAACACTACAGCTCCAACGCCTATATCCATTTTTGACCCATCAGTGTCTGTAGATGGATATGGTTTCGGTGCCCAGTTTATTCCTCTCCCAATCCACTCAGCATGGAAAGAAGCAGGAGAACGGTTTTTGAAAGTCATGATGAGGCAGCATGTAGTCAGAGAATACAGCCGAGCCCCCTTAGATATTTGTGTCGAATTTGGCATGTCCTCCTGAGTTCGTTTTCCTGCAGTTGAGCTGGCTGATTCTTAGAGCACTTTTGGCTGCATGTAAAGGTCTAGCGGATAAACGGCAAACGGGGTATACATTTGACTACATGAAAAAAAACTAGGTCTCTTTAACAATGACTTCTGCAAAAGTTGCTTGGGCAAGGAAGAGTGTATGCCTCATCTTAGCTCTTGCCCAGAGCTCTCCAATAAAAGGCAACTTCACCTAGGGTTCTACTTCGTTGAAAACCTATGTGAACTGGCTTATATAAGTGTCAGAAACCTCCTCGGCTTCATACACCGATCGGAATGTTTCACTGGTTCAAAAACTATGCGACACTAGTTATTCCTATAAATAGTGAAACCTCCATATTTGAAAATGTTTAACTACAAAAAAACAAAATTACATGATCCATCGCATCTTCTACATTAACTGCCAAAAAGTGATCGTTACTTACATGTTTTAGAGTTTAGAGGACAACGTTGTGTTTGTGGTTTAGATCGAACCTAAACGTTAACCAACATGCCTTTCTATTTATCGCGGACCTTAGCGAAACTACCTTTAAGTTAGTTGAAGACCACAATCAGCGATTTTTTGGCCTACATTTTGTGCTGGAGTGATGAAAGTCTATATACCATAGACTGTCTCTCCGACGCAGCAAAATAAGTGTAAACATTTTCAAAATCCGCTCACTGCCACGCCCCTTTTCATTAAAACGTCGTTTTTAACCAAACGGTTAAGAAATTTGGAAAAAGAGTCTTAATAGCATATTTAGACATGTCATATATATTTTTGACGTTTTATAAAAAAAACGTTTTTCAATACATTTTTAGGAAAACTCAAAAAAAACTTCCGATGAAAATATTTCGAGAATAATAATATGAACAATTCATCTATATAACATTTTAACACACACCCAATTTTTGGAGGCGTTATTCTAAAAAAACGATTTGTAAAGCCTATTCCACAGCATATCCACAGAAAACCGTCGTTTTTTTTTTTAACCATTAAAGATTTAGAAAAACCGTCTTAACAATTTTCATTCAGTTTTTAGCAACGCCCACTTTATGGGGACATTTATTATTATGATAAGATGGGATTGGGCATCCAACGATTCGCACAGCGGATTGTAGCCTTCTCATAACTTTATGTTTTTGTATGTGGGGTACTGATATTGATACCCCAGTGTTGCAATGCTATCCCAGCATCAAACAACAGCACAGCCGACGCATACGTTGGACGAAATTTCCCCTTCGAACTTTCTGCCCGCTTCTGAAACGGCTACAAATTAGTTCTATACTCTTTGGTTTACCTTACTGCGCGAGCCCAATAAATCCGAGTTGCATGAGGTGTACACCAATCCGTACTGGCCTGGCCTGGCCTGGCTGTAGGGGATTCATTCGCTATGAAGCGTTTCTTAGGAGCGAATCACGCGTTGAGCGTGCAAAAGCTTTAAAAATGTTAATTTGCAGAAGATTCTTTTAAATGCTTCCCCCAGCATATACTTATCATTCGAAACATGGTCAAACATTTTGAAGAGACACTGAAAAATAATCAAAATCAAGAACGGCAGAAAACGTGGAGAGTGTACATCAGTCACAAAAAACATTGATTTGTCTTGAGTTACTTTATGGGTTATCTCCAGGAAATGTGACGAAATGTGACATAAATTACCATCCATCCACGTTTTAAGTCTTAAGCCCTTTTTCAGTGTTCGGCAAAAACGACGCATTTGCTTTTCAAGCTAACTAGCGTGAACAGTCTTCCTCGGCTTTGTTTTTAACGGAATAGCGCACTCGATTACGAGGCTTACAAGCGTTGGCCGTATCCGCGCTTTTCCTTTTTTAATCGATCCACGATAAACTTCTTTTGAGACACCATCTTCGATGATCTGATCAGCATTTTCTAGATTTTAAATTTTCAGCATTTCGCATTTGTCGTTGGATATCCTTCTTCTTACCTTAAGTGCAAAAGATAGTGGTCCGTGAGTTTTTTTGCAGTGTGTGGGTGACGTAGGAAACGGGAAGGCGATGTTTGGCATGATACAGCTATCCATGAGCTTCGATGGCGTAGATGCGCAGAACCAGAACGGAGTGTTCGGATATCCAATACTAATTGCTTACATCTTGTTTATTTCAGTATGATCAATTTCATTGATCAATGCTGCTCTTGATATCGGTGTGGATAAGACCGTGTTAGTGGTATAATGCTTAGAGGTTTGAACTGCTGCCATGAAATTCATAAGGATCCCTCAGTGTTTTTAGTCCCATGCCTCAGATTTATTTATTAAACTAAATTTTTAGCACAGGATATTTCTTTTTCTATGAAACAACAGTTTCCTTGACGGAGCTTATAAAAATTGTGAATTTTCTCTATAATTCATATAAAAAAATGAATCTAACAAATTGTAGTCTCATCATATTCCAGACATTTTGGGAAATCATGGAGGAATCCGTAAGTGGGTCGTCTGATGATATTGAGAAAGATTTCAACATTATTTTACCAAACCCATGTGAACTGCATAGATAAAACTTTGAAGTCAATTCTAGATTAATTTCACCGATTTCACTTCAAAGTTTGAGCTATACTTTGAGATGATATCCCTTTTTCTTATAACAGTGGCCGTATTCCGGTTTTCAAATTCTACCTGAATAGTATATAAGGGGATGTGGGATGCAAAATCTTACCTGAATGGTAAGGTAAATGTCAACAATTTTTCAATTCATTTTAGATTTTATATTAACTTTTATCTATTATAATAATTATTCTGTATAGGTAATTTTACTGAATTCAAAAACAAAAACTTTCAGAAGCACCCTCAACAGTTTCACTCTTATCTGAGTACTCAGGCGAACATTTTTAACTTTTTTTGTCAGTCGTTTTTCTTCCGATGTCGTGTGACTATTCAATGGTCAATTAATTAGAACAGAGCTTTATCCAAGATACCTTACTAAGTCTGAACTCCAGAAGATGGCTAAAAATGCGTTCGACACCAAGATAAACTTCCATATTGTTACTATCGATTTTAATGATCCCCCTATACTACTGTAATCCAAAAGCTTCTCTGAGTCGAACAATACAATATTGGTTTTTATTTAAGTGTTGTATATTATATTTACTATAAAATCTGTTTACATAATATATCTTAACATTTAACATTAAATATGTTATTTCATAACATTAATGGGTTGCGTAATAGTTATTTTTTTTATTTTAAACTGCATATTCGATCTTAAACAATAATTAAAAATTAACCACCACCAATGAAGGAAACTTATACCCAATATTTTTCTAGAAAAGCTTCCCATTAAAAGGTTGCTAAGGAAAAGCCAGCACCAATGACAATGAGATTTTTTTCTTTTTATTTGTAAAAATAAATACAAAAGCTCAAAAAGAATATTAAATTGTGGTTAAAAAAATATTTTAACTAACTTGAACTGGTGCAACCAAAAATTCAATAAATATATACCTATATATATATTTTTTTCAAAATATTCAGTTTTTGATTCAACACGTCCTTGCGATTAACTTTCCTTATTATTGACCTCGATTCACGTGAAAGAAGTTGAAATAAAAAATAGCGTCACAAGTAGGTATATATATTTCAAATCATCTCTCACATGAAGATGACAAAAATAATGTATGTGATGAAGGACGTGATCAGTCTTTAGAGAATCTTAACAACTAACGAGATTAAGCTCGTATTCTTAAACTTATGATCTTAAGCTAATATAGCTTTTTGGTCTATTGTGTCACGAAAGGTTATTAATCCTTTTAGTAAACCCTTCCGTATGGTAGTGTGCCCGGATGGTACGGTATAAATAATTTACTTCCAAATCTTGCTGATTGAGCTGAATCACTGCTATAAGAAAAAATATTACATCTTGTTGTTGAACTAATTGATCTTTTGCTTACCAAGACGAAAACATGCTCGTTGTCGAATCTCTGTTCATTCTTATGTTGGGATTTCGCCGTCTCGACCTTATGAGACAGCAGATAGCGACCACGATTGCAATAAGGAATATCATGCCGAGAACGCAGAATGATATCGCCAACTTGGAAATTGAAAGACACAGCGTGCCCTCTGATTGCAAACTTCGAACTCGAGGAGGATGTTCTTCAACTAAAAATAAATAAAATCGGATGTTTTAAAAAAAATATTTCGTGGATGGTATTTGTATTCCTTGAATGAGGTCCTATGCCAAATGTAACAAACAATGTGTATTCATGTATTTTTAATATATGTCTACTAATAATACTCTAATGAACCCTAACTGTGATATCGTATGTAATTATATTATTGGTGATTGTATTAATCACCACCTAAGGCATCATCACAAAAAATCTTCTTTGGGAGTTTAAGGCCCAGCTTTTCAGTGGTGAGTTAAGCCAAAGCAAAGATTACAAAGCTATACAGATGACGCACTGCGTACAAGAAAAATGGTTCTATGACGGGTCGTACTGGCACAGCCCGCCATATATTTTTACCTCGATTCTCGTGCACGTGCATACCGCCCGCCCGTACCATAAAGCTGTTGAGCAAAAGTTTCTGTTTTTTGTTCTAAATGCGTCATCTGTGTGGCTTGATAATCTTTGCCCAAAGTCAACTAGCCCTGGATTTTAATTTAATCTTAGATAATCCAGATTTTCAGTGCAGTTTAAATTTGACTTCATAATTGGTGATTCAATATAGCAGCACTGATATTTTTAGGTCGTGTATAATTTTTCACATTAGTTACGTGAATAGACTTCAAAATTTGAACCTGCTCAACAGCAGCAAATGTATCCAGTGGCTATTTTTTGACATTTGTTATACCTACTGAGGAGTGGGAAAGATGGAAAGCACACTCGTGGTTTAATCGTCATTACCACTGTTTAGTATATAAAATAGCACCGTTAACGGTGGTCTTGGTAAGAAACTTTCGTTGCTCCTGTAAAATTTCAAATTTTGAAGTTACGAAGTTTTTTTTTATTAAGCCGACGATATTCAAAATTCATCAGTAAAAAACCTATTGACATCTCAATTAAAAGACATTCCCAATCCAGTTTTCATCGGCCTCCGTGGCGCAATTGGTTAGCGCGTTCGGCTGTTAACCGAAAGGTTGGTGGTTCGAGTCCACCCGGGGGCGGTTTATTTTTTTTTGTTGTTTGAATAATTTTCTGACTTACCACTCATATTGTATCGCCGATCATATCGCAAACGATCAACTTCGATCTGAGGTGCCGTTACCGCCAACGAATTGAACACCTCAATGCGCGCCAAATGTTTATCCGATTGCAGCACTAATTTCTCTCCTCTTCGACAGTTAACCTGTGAATTAATTCAGAAGATGTTTCAGTTAAATTGTTTTACAGTTATCATAGAATGAATATAAGGAAAAGGAAAGTTCGTTTATTCACACGCTCCGTTGAGTGCTTCTGTGTAAGCCGCACAATCTACATATAGTTAGTACGAAGACGAACTGAGTGCGCGCATAATAAGCACCAGTGCACAGGGGAGATGCCGATGGCGAGTAATTAATTTCACAAACTTTGAAGTGTGTAACTGACCAGCTAGCGTCAGCGGGTGGTGAACACCATTAAAATCGTGTTCAATAGCTAATAACTGTAGTTACACAATTCTACCATATTACATCGGCATGTTTGTGAGACAATAATATGCGTTCCGATAAGAGGATAAATAATAAAAATCATTACAGCGCACTCACGTGTGGACACTTTCCTTTGCATAGTTGAACGCCACAACTGACATGCAATCGTTCGCGGTCTGGGAATTTGAATGCGGGAAAAGTAGCTGTGAATAGTTTTTCAACGACATCATCTTCATGTGGCTTAGACCAGCCTTCTTCGGTGGGAGTGGATCGCGTATGGAGCGCTGGCATCACCTGTAAATGAAAGCACAATTTAAAATATTTTTAAGATCTCATTTAATTATGACCATATGAGAGATATTTAGCATTTAAACAATAGTCAAACTATAAGTGCTGCCAAGTCTTCCCTTTTCAAGCGGTGTATGTTGGGAATATTGGAAGTGAACGATAAAAATGATATGCCAGGTACGCAGTTGCCACCAAGGAGTTATACTATACTAACGGGTAATTTTTTAGTCGTAGTTTTTTTTTAAAATTGAATAAAACACTCAAATTTGCATCAAATATTCAAAATTTTTATTGTAATCGATAAATAGGCATTTGCTATTTACGTCTTAAGGACAACTTCATGTAAATGTTGTCCGCGGCTCTGTTTCAAATGGTTCATTCGGAAGGTTCAATTTTGCGTCACTTTTTCGAGCATTTCGGCCTGTATTCCACGAATTACGAGTGTTTTGTTATCCTGTAATCGTGATCGGCTTGTCCGCATAGACTAACGACTTTAGAAATAATCAAGAGGCGTTAAACAGCATAATCTTGCCGCAAACTCACAGGGCCATTTCGAGAGATAAGCTGCTCACCAAACTCGTCCTTCAACATTCCATTGTTTCAGAAGCTGTGTGGCATGTGGCACCGTCTTGATGAAACCACATGTCAACCAAGGTGGGCAAAAAAAAGTCGGTAATCATGGCTCGATATCGTTCGCCGTTGACGGTAACGTTTCTTCCACGGTCGTCTTTGAAGAAAAACGGACCGATGATGATGCCATTAGCCCATAAGCCACATCAAACTGCCGTTTTTTTCTGGGATGCATCGGTAAATCGTGTATGGCATGTGGCTGTTCATTACTCCAAATGCGACAGTTTTTCTTATAAATGTATTCGTTAACAAGCGGTGCACATTCTTCACAGATAATGAATTTTGATAATTAATTTCAATAATTTGCAATCGTTGCTCGTTTGTAAGTCTTTCCATGATTTTCTAAAGTACGCCTTTTCACTATCATACACCAATTTCACAGGCTAAGGACTACCTCAATGCTCCAACCAAGAAATGATCTACGTATCGCAATGGCTCTAATGCGTAATTTAGTGAGTACTATGATAATGAGCACATCTACCCTCATCCTTGAAGGCTAACAGGAATTATTTTAAATAAAAGAATTTAGTATTAAAGAATTTAGTATTTAAGAGTTTAATTATCTTTAAACAGGAACCTCCAACGCACCTGTATTCTCCTCAATAAATTTAATCACACCTGCTTAAGCCCAATTGCTGTGCTTTCTTCCTTAACAGTGCTACCACGCAGACATGCTCAAATTGGTTAAGTTGAATGAACGCGCAAGAAGCGTTTGCGTCGCTCTGCCGGCGGAGGTGTTGGTGTGCAATGCAGTTAAGCAATGTTATGATTTAATAACCATAACTTTAATTAGATAGTGAATATCTTATTTAATAATCAGAGTAAAATCTAAATAGATGTTGCGTACTAACAATTTCACTGATGCGAAAATTCCCATAACAATGCGCATCCGCCAACGTCAAACAATTGAATTACTACGTCTTCAGCCCGACAGAGGTGCGATGTGTAATTGCGGTCATAACCGAGTTAATTTTCTTAATCGCAATCAATGTGTGCGCTCTTGCTCTTCTTTTTTTTTATGCTTTCCATTAATTTTTTTTTTTATTATTTTGACATCATCCTATCGTTGGTTATAGGCCTTGTTAATTAATTTTCCTTATAGCTAAGGGTTTGGCTGACAGTTGCAGATAAATGAAAAAGTACGCTTGATGATTTTGCATGTGACTACGAACCATATCACTTGCTCTCAAGGCTGTGGTCGAGGACATAAACATACAAGCACGTATTGTCCACTATTAAGAGAATCAAGTATTAAGAGAACCAGGTAAATATTTCAAAGATCTGGAAGTTTTCCACCCAGTCGTGCATATGAATAAGGACAAGGGACTACCCAAATATGTGCGGC
The DNA here is from genome assembly GCA_949824845.1 of Rhingia rostrata. Lineage (NCBI taxonomy): Eukaryota > Metazoa > Arthropoda > Insecta > Diptera > Syrphidae > Rhingia > Rhingia rostrata. The sequence continues at coordinate 119,556,940 of OX463755.1, forward strand.
TGGATGGAAACTTTCTTAATGACAGATCTTTGTAAGTAGTGGCTATTGAATGATTCTCTATAAACGTGTGGTTACGACAAGAACCAATTCTCTCACCCACTCCATTTCCGCTGCATATTAATAATGTTTAACTAATCGCATTTTAAGTTTTGCAGATGACAATGCTTTTATAGCGACTGACCAAAATTACACGTGCCATGTTTGCACATCTGCAGCGAACATATCCAATCAATAAACGAAGACCTACAAAAGATGGGGAAAGGAAAATCTAGTGCAGTTAAACTCAAAGAAAATGTTCTATTCCGAAAATGGAAATCAAATCAACTACCTACAAATCAGAAGATGCCATGCATCTGCTACGCATCACAGGCATTAAAATTGGGTCAGATGTGCCATGGCAACAGTTTGTAACCTCTATTGCTAAATCCGCAGCGTTTAAATTCAGTTATCTCTCTAGAGCAAACTGACTGGGCTAGTGTCAGTTTCTAAATCTCTGTAAAGCCGCAGTAGGACCAGGTTCGGAGTTCGGCTTCGAAATATATACTGAACTTACTGGACTCTATCCAAAGGCGTGCAACCCTCCTTATAGACGATTCTTCTCTTAATTTTAAGCCGAACGAAAACTTGTAGAAGATACATTTTTATTGCAGGTTTTATAACGCAGAATGTGTTGAATGAATGTCGAACGTATCCGACTTCTGGGTGAATCTTCAATTTTAATGGAAATAATGATTTGGTCGTGTAGCGGGTTGCGTTGGAAATAATAAATTTGTTATGGAGCGATTTTTATGTTTCTAAGCTTTTCTCAGGTGAGGCGAACCTATAATACTCATGGAGCGGCCTGAGTTGATACTTGCTATGAGCACACGTCTGGCAGATATTAGGAGGAGCTTTGCACATCAGCAAAAACAACGTTTTTCTACTGCATATGATATGGCGTAGGGTATACAAATAGCTTTTGGAGGAAAACGCCTTCAAAAATTGGGGGCGGTTAAAAGTGATATATGGACGAAATATTTGTTTTATCAAACCAAAGATTGTAAAGTCATACAGACGCACTGCATAGAAGAAAAATTGTTCTATGGCAGGTCGTGCTGGCACAGCCCGTGCACACAGTGCCATATGTTTGGATCTCGATTTTCATGTGTGCTTAGCGCTACCACTTCCGGAAAAAAAGTTGAAGTAGATTTGAGGAAAAAAGGGAAGTAGATTGTAAAAAATCGAAAATGAACCATTTTTATATAAATTTTAAATTTTAGAAAGTTTTGATTTTGAAGGACTGTTGTTAAAAAAAAAGTTACGTTAGTATTAATAAATCATAATTCGGACTTGTTTTCAAATATCTCAAAAAACCTTCCTTCTTTTTATTCTTTTATTACTTGGTAATATCTCTTCATTTTGTAAACAAAAAAAACAAATTCCGAACGCAACACAATCGAGCACCGAATAATTGCAAACAATAACAAACAGTTTTACGAAAAAAAGAGACAAACACCAGAGAATTTCAACAAAAATATAAATCAAACAACATGTAAAAGTGTAAAATTATAGTATACTAGAAGAAAGGGAGAACCAAAACCAAATTTGCACACACAAGGGAATTTTTTATAAGATTCGTGTACACATGAGTGTGGTGAGTTTCTCTTTCTATGCTTTTCAAATTACCCATTTGTGTATTTGTATTGTGTTGAACGATCATTTAATTTCGATTTATGGAAATTCTGGGGTTACATACTAGAGTGAAATAAAGAAAAAAAGAAGTAGATTTGACCTTTTTTCGTAAAATTGAAACAGAGATTTTTAAATTGAAGCAGATTTCAGTGTTTTGATGATGGTGCGAAGTAGGAAGTAGATTTTAATAAAAAAAAAGGAAGCAGATCTGCTTCAATTGAAGTAAAGTGGTAGCGCTACTGCACACTACATATTCCCAGCCAATGCATCTGGTGAGCAAACGTTTCTGTTTTTTTGTTCTCAATGCATCATCTGTATTTTATAATCTTTGATCAAACCCAATGATTATACATTAAAAGTTGTTTTTGAATATATATAAATTTTACCTAAAAACGTTTTTTTATTGAAATAGCCTTTTTTTGAAAAAACCTTGTATGGGCGAAATAAAGGTATTGAGATATAGGTGTTGAGTTCTGCATTCACTTTTTCAAAATGTTTACACTCATTCGAACAGCACGAATAAGGATCACATGTTCCAAATCTGTTTATCGTAGCTCAAAATGTATAGCCTAAAAACCGCTAACCTACAAAACTATATATCAAAACTAATATACCTCTATGGGATGAGGTTTAACAATACGTCATACTTAGTTTTAGTCTAAATACATATATCTTAACGAAATTTTAGTTTTGGTCAAAATCTGAAAATTATATTTCTCAGCGCTGTAGCAGTTCAAATTCGAGCCTCCAAGGAACAATTACGTATTTATGACCCACTTTTGTTTTAGGGAAAACTTTTAAAAATTAGTATAGTCACAAACTGTTTAAGTTTTACAAACTAACGATATTGTATACATATGTTATTTGGAAGGACTATTTGTTGGTAATTTGTTGTTTATAGTTTATATATTTATTAGAAATAATAACCGAATTATTTTTGACATCCTCAATTGCATAGTTGTCCCAACTGTCACGCAACAGATCTGTCTGGATCTAACATTTAAGTTGATCTTTTTATTAAAAATGATACATATAAACCAAAAGGGAGCTGCGCTAACAATCAAATCTAATCTGCCCATATTTTTGATACGAACATGTTCTTCTTTTACAAAGAAAGAACTTTGAGCGCGCAAACTAAGTGGAACTAGTATTCATTTTGAGTTAATTTATGTTTATTGAGTTTATATTTTATTCACAAAAATAACAGATCTGATTAAAATAAATTCATCTTTTTCGATATTTTATTGCATTCTTTGTTATGTTTCCTCGTCCTTTTAGCTGGCGTTATGAAAATACTATAAAATGCAATTACAAATAAATTCCATGTTATCACTATAGAAGCTCTTTACACACCCAATCAAACGTATTCTCAGCGGACTTAGAGTTGAAGATAAAATCACATGGGGAAAAGGTTAGGATCATTATGAAAAGAGAAGGATATCGGTGACACCAAATATTTTCGAAATCGGTATACAACTACCAAAGTTCCAAGAATAAAGACGGAAGTACCTATACCATAAATATATGAAATGTGTGGCAAGTGTGAAATCTGGGAGAAATTTTCATATTATCTTCCTACTCATGTAATAGAAATAAAAACGAATAGGAAAATAAGAAAGAGGTTGAAATAACGTACTTGAGGACGTTGTCGATTCTGACAATCTGAGTCAAGGTGTATTCACATAGTTTGATCCTTTGGTAATTCTTTTTCATTGATTTGACATAATATTAGTGCTGCAATGTTTTTATTTAAATCTGATGACGTTAATTTAGAATTATCTTCAGTTTCACGCAAAGTGACATCTCTCTTCTTTTTATTTTAATGGACATTTATCTAGGTGAGTGTAAACCTTATATTTTGCTGAAGTATGAGAGACTAGCTGGTATTTTATTTAAAAAATTATAATATTAAAAAAAAAAACAATAACCCGATATCCGAACCATGTTTAACATCCCTGATACAAATCCTCGATAGTATAGTGGTCAGTATCCCCGCCTGTCACGCGGGAGACCGGGGTTCAATTCCCCGTCGGGGAGATATACATTTTTTTTTGGTTATTTTATTACTGACATTAAAATTAGTTTATTTAATATTATATTTATTTGCGATATATATAGGTATGGGTTGCAAGATTGTGACGTTTTTAACGGTCCCAAATCCAAGACCCTCAAATATCAAATCCGTTCAGTCGTTTAGCCGTTGTGTATCAATATTGATTTTCATGGTTTGAAGATAATCAATATAAATGAAAAAAATTGTTTTCTGTAAACAATCAAATGCCCTTGCAAGTGACATTTTCTTGTTTTTCGTGCTGCTTTCACTGTGCTATTTTTATTTGAGCACAAGTGAACCCCTCTTTCTGCTAAACTATGAAGCATATCACATATACATTTGTAACATAAAATAAATAAGATCATTTATTAATAAAAATACCGGTATTTTCAGTTCGTTTCCCTTAAAGCAAAATTTTTGAAATCTTGTTAAAAAGCAAAACAAGGGGTGCTTGGTGGTGGTTTAGTTCCAAGAATTCCACCAAGGATCGCAAACAAATTTTCGGTTCGTCAATTATCTTTAGAATTTATTGTCTCTTGCCTCATGTAATGAAAATACTTTCCGTTTCAAAGTAAAGGGAATTTTTTCTAAACTTCTATTGTTCCTCACATATGCCATCAAAAGTATACCAGCGGATTTAGATAGGATGAGATCGCATGGTGAAGGGGTTAGTTTTTGGTTATATGCCTTTTGAATGCTTGTCGTTCGCATACAATTCTTATAAATATAGAAATGTTTGATAGTTTCTGACAATATAAAATAAATAATTGGTATCATAAATGCATTCATATAGATAAAATATATTGTTAATTCGCACCTTACTTTTTGAAATATTTGATAGTTTTCTAAATAAGGGTACTTAGAACAAGCATTGTGCAATAAATCAACTTCTTGTCCAATCAGCGATGGTTTAAGGAGCGGAAGAACAAAAAACTTAGTGAAAAGCTTATAGCACTCTTTATTCCGTAGTATGCTTGGCATAAATGATGCTATTCTCGACGCCTTACTTGGTAGTACTGAAACCAGCGGCCCCTAATTTCTGCTTCGGGGTCGTTTTTCTGGCCACCTTGCGGAGACTTTGCTCGAAGTCAGTAGTGAAAGACGCAGGTTATGAATCAAGTTAATTTGATTGAATAAATTGAAACATATGCGTATATATCTCCTCTGGCTTGCTACTCATAAGCGAGTATAGGGGACAAAAAGATATCCGAATAACAGATTTGTGAATTTAGGACCTTTTTGCACGCAAACTACTTGGTTACTACTGTTCGTAACATTTCCACATAATTTTTTCCCCAAATATCTTAATATTACGCATTCCTCGTGCACTACCACTAGTTTATTTAATTAATTTTTAGTATTTTTGTTAAAAAAAAGTTCTATGAAGCTATTATACATTGTTAGGTGTGGGGTCTTATACTATTTTTAATTTTATTCATTTTACGAGAAATAGATATTTCTTTCAAATTTGCCTAAATACAAAAATCAGTTATTCCAGTTATTTTACGTAAATAATTATATTAGATTTAATCAAAATCTTTAAAGCAGTTTTTGATAAATTGGGTTTCATCAAAACCGTTATATGGTAGCTACCATCAGTTTTGGCCCTATAATGTGAATTCATAACACCCCATAGGAAATGAACCAATACCGTAATATATCAAAATTCGATTTAATCCGACCAGCTATTAACCCTCCAGATGCAACACACGGACAGAATAACCGGCCCACTTTGCCGACTTCTCCTTCAACGTAATGTTAGGCTTAACTAAAAAAATACTATACAGTTCGATTATTTTTTACAAAAGCAAAACGCAATTATAATGAAGTAAAAACGGACATTTCAAACATCGAAAGAGAACAGTACTTACTTCTGCCCGTTAGAAAGTAGGAATATACTTTCTTTCAATTTATTGTTATTTTTTCATTCCCCCTTAAACCATTTATTATTATTACTCAAAAAAACGAAACAACATTTACATCTGCTAACCTCAGTAAAAGTACCTAATGTTCTACTAACTGCATCTATTTATCATCTCATCTCTAGCTGTACACCAAACAATTAACCTAAAACGATGGTGTTCCATTTCCACCTAGGTCTTCTTTATGACTTGAACTGAAGACTGAAATTGGGGGAGTGCTGGAACTAAACTCCCAAACCTCATTCTACTTACAAAAAACACCTCACAGGCGTTACGATCCAAGTTTCAAGATCTCTCCTTATATCGTTACACAGATATGCGATAGCTTTTTGCCCCGTAATGTCATTACCTGTAACAGTTACTCTCTTATACTAATTGTTTTTGATGAGCTGCACAACAACGGTTAGTGATTCAAAACAAATTGTTCAACATAATTATTTATCTAGAGATTCTATCAGTGCACTCTGAGTGAGTCTTGCGGTTTTTCGTTCTCACTTTTAATTTTTCTCTTTGTGTGAGTCTAGGCCAACGTTTAAAAATGTATTTATTACTCGAAGCGACATTAATTATTCCTCGGTAGAGTCAGAGGGAAATGATAAACAAGAGATGAATGAATCTTAAGCATGAGTAGCTTTAGAGGTCATCGCTATTGGCGAAGAGTGAAACGCTCATAATAAATCAAATTTTTAGAAAATGAAATTATTTTCCAGTCTTAGAACGCAAACCTACCTGTGCGATGGAATTCATTTGCACCTTAAAATTATTCAGATCGCTATGATAGTGAACAATTAGAAGAAAGTAGAAAGGGAAATATAGAATTATGCTAATTTTTGAGTATCTGGGAAGGAAAATGTATGTCACTTGGACGTTTATGTTAGAACTTTTATATAAAATTCCGGACGTATATATTAGGTCATGATCATGTGCAAATTCGAGTACACATGGATCTGTAAATTTATAAAACCATTTGCTTATTAAGAAAGTTGTAAGCAAATAAACGAAGATAACATTAAGTTTCGATAATTTTTCTCGCTATTGACAAATGAAGGATAATGTTGCATTTTAAATTTAAAAGTCTTAAGTTGACCGAAAATAAATAAAATCACAAAAATTAAGGACTTAAAATCGGTAACATACAGACAGACGGATGGATAAACCTGGCCAGATATAGTCAGCTAGCAAATTTACTTTACGGTATGTCTATCTAAATAATTTCTCTATGTTGGGTAAGAGAATTGAATGCGTATCTTTAGCTGACGCTTGTAGTTGAGTCAAAAGCTAAAAACAAAGCAAGCCGCAAGCGCTTACACAATCGGAATCTGTAGCTTGAAAATGAATGAATGGCAACTTCATGCAAGAAATGTATCTCTCTTTTGACAGCGATACAAGATACCAGCAACAGATCTGCATCCTGGGCAGCCCTTTAAGTCATTCCATTGTTAATAAAAGTCGATCTAAAAATACCTACATGATACATAAACTGAAGAGATTTGAATTAAAGAAAATTTTTCATCCATCTACAGATAATTTCAGACTGTCCATAGTTTGCTGATAGCTTGCGAACGAAAGCCTTTGAAATATCCATTGCAACTTACCTCGAGTCTCTATATTGCTCAATAGCTGATGTTCACAAATGGATTACATACAAGGTGGGCCATAAGAAGTCATCCGATGTTGTTTGGCTCTCATTTTTTTCGAAATGAAAAACTTCGATTCTGTTTTTTGATTGTGTTTATTCGGAACTTTAGAATTTTATTGGTCAAGTCGAGAAGATGATATCGGCCAAATGGGCGCCGTCACAAATGATTGCCGTACGGGATCGTTTTATGACATGTTTCACCACTTCGGTGAGAACTTCGGGCGACAGATTCTCGCACTCGGGTCGAATGTTGTACTTGAGGGCTTCTAGGGTCTCGGGCTTGTTCACGCTAACAAAACAAAAGGCTGGAACGGTTAAATCGGGCGATCTTGCGGGCCAGATCAAATCGCGAAAACGAGAGATGAGGCGACCCAGGAACGCCGCCTTCAGCAGTGTGTGCTGTTGCTCCGTCCTATTGGAACCACATGTCCTCCAGTCCCAATTCTTCCAATTGCGGCAAAAAAAACTCGCTTAAAATGGCGCTATAGTGCGCACCGTCTACTGTTGTCATTTGACCAGCGGCGTTCTCGAAAAAAAATGGCTGCATGACTCCTCCAGCGTAAACAGCGCAGCATGCAGTTATTTTGAGCGGGTGTAATTGCTCCTCGTGCATTACTCGTGGATTTTCGGTACCAAAGAAGCAATAGTTTTGCTTGTTCTCGTTCCCGATGAGGTGGAAATGAGCCTCATCGCTCATTATGATTTTGGTCGAAAAATCGTCCACTTCATCCTCGAGGTTGAGGATGGTTTGGGCGTAGGTTACACGTGCTTTCCGTCGACAACTCTACGTCCTCGGCAAAAGCGGCGATATTCTCAGCACAACGGGCGCTCCGGTGGTGGCCACTTTTGGCAACGTCTCATGTGGGCCCATACTCTTCAAGATTGGTGGCCAGACGGTGCAGTGTTTGTGCAGTCGGTGTCGGGCGGCCGGGGAATAGGAGACGGAATTCGCTCTGTGCCAACACTACAGACGAATTGTTACGCAAAAAATAGACACGATTAATCCGCGTTCTTGGGGAGTGTATGGCTCCATGGCTTGTTCACTTGTATTCTACATCTGTCTAGTCCACAAATGTCAAAACAGATTTGACATTTGCGGCCATTTGCAAAAATAAGAACATCTTCCAATAGGGTGATCTCTTTTGGCCTTCCATGAATATATAACTCACTGAGATATCAGTTGAACATTTCTTATGAAACTCATAATGTTATCAACGATTGTGTAAATTTCGTTACGATTTAATAATTTGTGTTCGCTAACAATTTTGGCCGCTGGGTTTTATTCTAGTTTTGCTTAATAGGAATATATATTTGATTAGGAAGTGATTCTATATATTTTATCTCAAATAGATATTTACTTCCCGGAAATAAATCTTAAGCTGCAAGCAACCATTTTCGAGTTAATGACTACATTTGGGGATTATTGGTGTTTGTCTAAACAAAATATAAAAAAGAATACGTTTCACACTCTGTAAATAATTAGAAATCTTCACGGCTGCCTTTGAGTTTTCGAAAAATTACCACAAAGCAATCATGTGAAGATGTGAAGGAAGCCCATCTTTCGTCTATGAACTGTTTCCGGAAGACAATTAATAGATTTCAACAATTTCTTTGATGATATGCGTGGGTAAAAATTCACTCGGTGAAAATGAATTTACGGAAAAATTAAAACAATTTTCAATCTTCTTCGCATGTAGATGGTAATCCGGTGCAATAGCATCGCGAAAAATCTTAACAATGTGCATAGTTTCCCATCCATGTTTGTGGTAGTCATGTCTTTGTAACATGTCTGCCATGTAAGTTTTTGCAGACGTCCACGAGGTACATCAATTTATCTTTTTTTAAGTGTGACAAAGTTTTTAATATCAAATATTTATAATTTAATAAATGTATTTCTTTGTAAAGCATGTATTATACAAAATTAAATTTTTTTATGGAAATGCTCTTTTCACCACCAATGAGAATTGTATTGCGTCAATGAGCATTAATTTATATAACCACTTCAAGTAAACTTGAATAGATGGCATTAATTGCCACCCTATCGTTTGACAGTCTGTTTTCTTAAAGACTCCATAAGTTTTGATAGATTTCAATATTGTAAAGATCTCAGTGAAAATTAAAAAGGTTATTTAATTTCGGGGTACCTAGTTGTTTTCCTTCCAATCGGTAGCTACCAAACATGATAAAGTAGTCAACGTAATTGAAGCTCAGTCTTTATCATGTTGCGTTACATCACTCAACCTCGACATGCAAGAGACAACACTGAAAATCGTCATCTAGCGACGATTATTAAGAAAAGTACAGAGGGGAGTATGTTTTGATTTCGCGTATCCTGAGTTCAAACTCGAAGTTACCATTCGAGTCCCAAGAGCTGCAAGGACTTGTTCGTATTAGATCCATTGCAAGGTTGACTGATATTCGTAATCGATTATGAAGAGTTCCTATCAAACAATTTTAGGTGGTACGAAGTTCACCGGGTCATCTAATATTCAATATTAATTTTTTAAGGCCAATCTAGATCGAGTCTTAGGATGAATGTTGTGCTATCGACAATTCAATTGGGCTGCTCTAAACCTATCATTCGTTCAAAACTTACCATTATTTGGAGCAAAACGTAAAAAAATATGTAAACAGTTTTTATTATAATTATTATAACTCCGTGCCTAAAAAGTAAAACACCTTAAAGCGACTTAAGTTGTTTTACCTGTTGTAAAGTTTTTGAATTATATTCTCATTTCTCTAATTTGTAAGCTAATCCAGGTAAAACAATTTAACAAAAATGTGCAAGTTATACCTATTTATAAAGCAGCTTAAGTTATCAAATTAGTGAAACATTTCAAATTTAAATGGCTCTCCTGAAAAGTGTAAGAAATTGACATAAGATGATTTATACAGAATCAGTTCCTTCGATTTAATATGTAGATTCCAAATAACTTGATTGTGGGTGAGTTAGGTGTAACTATTTTAATTAGAATAGAAAAATATTCTGGATACCTTATGTAGAATAACTGACAAAATTATTTCATCAATCCTCGATAGTATAGTGGTCAGTATCCCCGCCTGTCACGCGGGAGACCGGGGTTCAATTCCCCGTCGGGGAGATGTGATTTTTTTTTAGTTTATTTAGAAATTCAAGTAAAGTGGTTGTGCTATCGATAATTCAAAAAGAACAGCCCGTTATACTTCAACGAAATTCAATTACTGTAGTGTAGAGTGTCTGAACAACAGAATCTAATTGTCTGTATATTTTATCCATATAACCCAGAGAACAGATTTCGTTGAGCTTGCCTTTTTTGCCTTTCTAAATACCAACATTGGCTTTTTTTGCCTTTTTGGTCATATTTATCGGTTCAGGCCTAGCTGGCATACACCCGAATAAATATTGCAATTTTAGAGGACCCGAAAGAGCATATACTCAAAACTTTGTAAGAAACTGGTAATTTTAATTTAAATTATTTTTCTAATGCACATCATAATATGTATTAGGAAGCCCGGCTGGAGATATTGCAATTGCAAAAAGTAAAAGGACCAGTTTCTGAAGCTGTGGTGAGAAAGTGCCCTTCTTTCTACAAATGAATTCTCAAGACAATCAGAGCAAAAAATTATGTTGTAAATGGCGCTAAAAACTTCAAATTGCTTCCAAATACTGCAGTCGGCGACTTGACGTCTTTTAACTGGGCTCCACTCGTCTATGCCAACGTGGACAGATAGTCCTTCTAAGGGACAATCGCAGGCGTTTGTTGCAGGAAAATTCGAAAATATGTTATTATACAGTCTTATCATAAACCTTTTGTTTTCCTTCTTAATAAATGGCATTTATGCCTTTTTTACAGTTTAATTTTGCCCTTTTTTAATTTTTACTCCACGTCCATTATTTGGGGATGTTTATTTGAAGGATGGAATGGATAAGGTATTGTACTATTCTTAAAGTAAAATATTGCCTTTTGATATGTTTTTAATTATAACTAAACGGTCCTAGAATGCTCCACGGATAATATGTTATTTTCTTGTGTGGCCTGTGCTTTTAGAGGGCATTGGTTAAATCCATTCATTCTCAAAACCTAAGAAATAGATAGTTGTTGAATCTATACTATAGCCAAAAAAATATTGCACGTTTGCAACTTAGTATCCAATATAGAACTATATTCGAAAAAGTATCTAGGTATTAGATTATGGTTATGGTACAGATAATATAGTTATATATATAGTTTACATATATTTATATATATTATCTGTGATTGCAGATTAAAGAGTGTAATACATTAAGCTGGGAGGAGTAAATAAAATGTTAATTTCACCATTCTCTCCAAAAATATCTTCTCAAAACTCAGAAGCTTAAAGGTGTAGGGCTACAGTTTAGCTTAAGGAAAGCTTATCAGGAAATTTTTTTTAAGTCTTTCTTATTATGAAAGAATAAAGATTAACTGTGTTGTAATGCTTTTCAATAACACTCTGTCCTGGAATATGCACATCAACGCCGCCGCTGGTAAGTTTTATGGTGCTATGGTGCTCCGAACATTATGCTATTCTGAAAACTCGTTTGCTTTTAGCCAAAACACTAGTAGTACCTATTTTCATTGCGATGCAGACAGCAAGAGAAGGCTCAATGTAGCTTTTAATAATACTGCGCGTTTCAATTTGGCTTGTGTAGATTTGACCATACATCAAGCTTCTCTGTGTAAATCTATAATATCTCTCTTGACCACCTCATGCGCTTTCGTATACTTCTACTACTATTTAATATTATCCAACTCAAACTAGTTGGACCCTTCAAATAACTCTCCCGCGTTAATCCTATCTCACTTCAGATAGAGACAGGTTTTCGTCAACGCTATCCGACTGTAGAATTCCCTACCAAGGCACCTATGGAGAGTGAGAGAGCTACATAATCATAATTATGATTTTAGTTTTATTAAATAGTTTTTAAGGTGTTTTTCATTTTAATTTAAATTAATATTTCCCGACTTTTGTTTTTTTTGTTAATTGAATCCTTTAATAACAAACCAACTGTTAAGTAGCTTCTATTCTCTTTCTTTTGTAATCAGTTAATCACATTATAATCATTATTAGCTTAACACTAATTTAGAAGAAGTAAATTCTTACTGTGTAAGCAAACAATGAAATAAATACTAAAATACTTCCACAAATCAAAAACAAGCACTAAACTGGAAAAAAAATAGTTCCTAAACAGAACAAGAGAACAAGATTCTATCAATAAAACAAATTACTAAAATGAGTTTTGTATTAAGTGGCTTATCACATCATTTAATTTGACATATTTATACGTTGCTTGAATAATTAAATTGCAAAAAGGCCGCCTTGTGATTACCTGGGAAATAATATGTCTAGGCAGAACAGCTTTTGTCAAAAGATTACAAATATGAAGTTAGTACTTTGAGAGAGTCACATTCGAAGATTAGAGCAGTGCTGACGGAGAAAGCGATAAAACTTGTGAATTACGTGAATTACGGTGAATTACGAATATTTAATAAATAATCTGTTTAAAGAGAATTAAATCACAGTTATTTTTAAATCATCATCAATTAAATTATGAGAATAAGTGTTTGATTAAATATTAAGTTACCAACAATTGAGTTGTATTGTACATGGGAAAATTAAAAGGATACTCCCCGACGGGGAATTGAACCCCGGTCTCCCGCGTGACAGGCGGGGATACTGACCACTATACTATCGAGGATTGGTGAAAAATATTTTCAAAACCACAATGATTAAACAAGTTTATAGCTGGAGAAAGCTGAAAAAATGACTGGACTAATAAATATTTTATTTTGAAATCTATTTGCTAGTATTGAATTCCACTTACGACGTTACACTTTGAAAATAATAATATCCCATTTAACGTTAGCTTATTCAGCTTTTATTAGATTTAACTAAACTAACTATCCTAGCGAAAAACCATAACTCCCATCACAAAGCAAACTCCTGCAAATTATACATGCATAATTAACATCGAGCGATTATATTAAACATAATAGACCCAATTAGGTTTCAGTACCAAGGATCAACAGGGTTGGATGGCATACGAAATTTCGTACTACAAGAACCAAATAGCCATCAAAACCCACCCAGATGTATTTCAAACCATGTATCTATGCACAAAATAGAAGGAAAATTCATAGGTAGCGGAAACGATAGGCCCGGTACTATTACAACTGTGCACAAAGAAGCTGACAAAATCGTTATTTTTCAAATGTTGTCTCTCGCGTTCTGAGTAACTTCATGTCGTTTGTTCAATCACGATTTAGTAAAAATCGAGCGTGCGAAGGCCAGCTTCCACAAGCAAGCCACGTCAATCTTAGACTAAATTGGCATAAAACGGTTGAATATAATTAACGTAGTTCGATCAGTAGAACAAGGTTGAAACCCTATTCAAACGAACCTTTCACCACTTTTGGTCTAAAAAAAAACTAATACAATGCAAAGGGGTACATGTATGCAATTTGTTCTGCTGGAATAATTCATCCTGTATGGCCTTGTAGTTTGGTATGAAACCGGTTTTATGCCAGTTGAATTATATTTCGTATGCGATAGTTGAATGAACGAAGTTTGTGCCATCTTTAATGGGCATGTAAACATTGAATAACTTTGACATTTATCAACCGATTGACTTGACTGAAGAAGCTTTTGATTGCAATTATAAAATTGAAAACTCCTACTCAACATGCCATAGTTTGGTGGAGACCTTCGGTGAACTGATCAAAGAGCTAAGGGCCCAGTTATAGACATCATTCAAAACCCTCATTGGAAATTTCCTTTTATTTTTCACTGATCAAGATTTATTTAAGTGAATTAATGATTGCCATTCAACCGAACTGAAACGGAATTTTCCAAAAATTGCTATAAGAAGCTATGGCGGTTACATTTCGATTCCACCATGTGTTGTGTTCCAATGAAGTTATTCTGGGCCTTCGCACACGAGTATGCTTCACCCGGTTGAACGTGAACCTCATGTTTGTTGGTTGGACGGGTGAGGAGGGTGCGCAGTTTCAGAGCCACTTGAGAGCAATTTTTCATCCAAAATTAAGTGGTTGAAGAGGTGTAATCTACCAACGCATGTATGTGTTTCTGACATTTGTGAAAAAAGACGGCGGGTAATTCTGTGTAAATCGAATTAAATATAAAAAACAAACAAGAATTTTAACAAAAACTATTATATGCGCACAAAATAAGTCGGTAGCAATTAATTTTAATAGTTTGTGTTATATATTATCGCGGATTAAAAAAAAAAACAAACCAGAACAGTACACACACACAAATAAAGCTTCTTTTATTACACAAAATTTAGCCGGTTGAACATATGTTTGGAAAGTAACCATAATGACTACGGTTGAAGCATACTCGTGTGCGCAGGGCCATTTGATAGCTATAACTGGGCCCTAAGAGAAAGTGTTGCCAAGAACCCATTCAGTGACGTCAGTGAAACCACATTCTGGTGCGTTTTAAAGGATTATTTACTTTTGTTCCAGTACAAATTGCAATCGACTCAAAGTATATAGTTCGAACAGGTCTGGACTGGTTATAACAAGATGGAGCACCATTTCACACTGCAACTGGTGCTGTCAAAAAACCTACACTTGCTGAAACACAGATCTCCATATTTGACCCCTACGAACCTTTTTTTCTTCTGTGGGATTATTTGAAAACAAGCAAGTCTCACCTCAAGGAAAAGATTCCTCGTGATGGAAAACGCAGCAAAAAGTTTCATTTTGCTTTGATCAATAGGTTGATATTGTATTTAAAAAAACAGTCAAAATAAATTGTACATGACCAAATTAAATAAAAATTACCTCAAAAATGGAAATAGGTTTTTTGCTCTTAAATTATTCAACATTCTCATACCGACATAAAATATGACCTGGCCACCCTAAGTGCAATTACAAGTGTCTATCAGTGGCTAGCATCACAGAATATGATATCCACAGAGTATTTGCGCAGTACACCTCATAGAACGTGTTACAAATCTTAGTTCTGTACTGGCACCTTTGGGCCATTTATATCCAACTTATTTACATATTTATCTTGGCATTTTCTGGTTGATGTGTTTGTTGAGAGTAGTACTAATCATGTAGACAAATACAAAAAATTATAATTTGTTTTTTTTCACCAATTTTCAACAATCCTCGATAGTATAGTGGTCAGTATCCAGTAGAATATTTTTCCCCGAGTTTCGTAGATTAATTTCGGTGGCCAAGGCCAGTTCTTCTTGTTTTGGAGTCTTTTGTCTTTTTCTGCTTTGTGCTCTAGGTTTTTTTCTTGTACTATTCTGAGAGACACTATATACCTAGACAAAATCTTTAAAAACAAAACGTTTGTCTGAATCCAACAATAATTGTAATCCAAAAAGCCACCGTGTGCATGCCAATTTTATCCCATTTTACTTAAATTTGTTTTTTAATGCTGCATTAAAATTAACTTATACGAAATTTCAGAATCCATTTACAATATTCCGCCCTTGTGAGGTATTCGTTAGATCGGACAATTTTCGGCAACGCATACTTCGTCGGAGGCTTGAATTCCATTCGAGGTATGTGTCATTGGAGAAAAATCACTTCACTACAATTCGTAGAAAAATTCCGCGAAGAATTTGTGTCAGAGGAAATCGGAAAAAGAATTGCACTAGCTGTCAAAAATTGCACGAAAATGCATCTGAACGAAATTCGCCGGGGCGCGTTACAAAATGTCGGAGAAATATTCCGAACAGCTTTCCGGAAAAATAACTCGAAGCTAAAATTTTCCGATTCGTACAAAATCGGAGAATTTTCCGCTCCGACAGATACCTTGCTAGGGCCGATTTTGTTCACTACTTATACTTTAACAGTCAAATGGATTTATAGATCTGTATAAATGCAGTGTATTAATTGTTTTTTTTGTTTTTTTTTTTTACCTCAAATGCAACCTGGGCGGTGTTCGTTGTGAATGCTGTAAATAGGTTTCGAAAACTATGTTTGCGGTTCGTTGTGAAAACGGAATAAATGTTAACAGATTGTTAAATGTTTTCCACACGATAAGTAGGTAGATGCCTGACAAAAATGTCTTCCGATAGCATTACGATATTGGCCTTACAGTTTCAGAAATTTCAGATATAATTGTCAGACTGAAAATATGTATTATCAAACCAGCATTGTCAGCTCACGTGATTGAAAGACATTTGGGATTCATTTTTTACTTAAATATTATATTCTGGAATCGTCAGAATAAATCGTTCGTGAGGGTTTTACATCCATTTTTTATTTTAAGTGCAAGTGCGTTTGCGACTAAAGCTTTGGAAAAAGAAGAAAAAGGTCGCAAAGTTCACACATGCTTTTTCCTCCACTCACCTGCTCATCAACCGGGCATCCTCGTTCATCCAAAAGCTGTTGCGTTGACTCACCCAATCCATCCAAGGCAGCACAGTCCACTACTCTCACGCCCATAGTGCCTGGCACAACAGCACGTACCGTCAGTGTCGTTGCTTGACCAACTTCAACTGCACCTGATCCATCCGGACCACCTAGTTCCAACCAAATACGTACGCGCGGGGTTGACGAATGACTATCTTCTAACGGTCTCATTCGGCCATTCCTAGAAATATATAAACCGTTAGACACAATAAATTTTGTGTGCCGAAATAGCTCAGTTGGGAGAGCGTTAGACTGAAGATCTAAAGGTCCCCGGTTCGATCCCGGGTTTCGGCATTCGTCTCTTTTTGTTTTATTATTTATATTCACCTCATTCCTTTATGAGTTCCATTCGCTACATTCATCCCCACCGCATTGGAGGGTAGAACACACCTAATCCTCTTGAGAATATCCGAACTCTGTCGCAATTTCTCATCAATCTGTAACATGACCTTCACTGACATTTCCAAGCTACCGTCGGATTTTGGCTCTGCTCTCACACCACACCCCGAAGCGGGTAGTTTGAGAGTCACATTTGTTTGTTGCGTCCCCCGCGCCCGACACTCAAACGGGAAATCTTTTGCGTACAACAGACCACGAAAATTCTTACTCAAATCGATACGCATCTCGAACATGTCTCGCGTGCAATTCGTTTTAACGGATACAATTTTGTTCTTCGGGTTCTTAAACGCTGAAGAAGATGAACCCTTATCGGATGTGGCATCTACATCCGATGCTGTTACTGTTGTTGGCGCATCGAAATCCACAGCTGACCGCTTCTTTTGCTGTTGATAAGGTGCTGGAAATAGGCTCGATGTCAGCAAGGTGGCCTCCGCGAATGAAACTAATGGCGTCAACGGAGGTGATGATGATGTTGTAGCTGTCGGTCTTAATGCCCAGCCAGTGGAACAGAAGAATTGCTGATGGATTAGCAAGATTAGTGGCAATTTGTGGATAAACATGTTTGTTGTGTACGGTGTTGCTTCAGTTTGTTTGCTTAGTGTTTTATGTTGTTCTTATTGTTGGTGTTGGTGTAATGATAGGACTGATCGTGTTGATGGTTGATTGCCTCGTCGGTCGCTGTGTTCTTTGTTGCACATCTGCAATAGTAAAAAGAAAAAACGGAAAAAGGTAAATACAGGTACGTTTCTTCTTGTTCAAGAATTATGTAAGTCGGGCAAAGAACGCAAGAAGCGAATTGAAGGTTACCTTAAGCAATAACAAAGTAGCACGGCGCAGTGCAAATTATATAATCACTTGTAAATTTACATTGTATGTTAAGATATGATATTAGATCGTGTTAGGAGATAAGCTAATACTTGCGGGGCTACATGGTGAAGTGTTTGGAGGCTTTTTTGGATGTTCGAATTCTGGTAGCATGAATACCACTATAGGTGCATGCATGTGACGCATCCATGCCACCCAGAGCAAATGCGGCAATAAAGGGAAGCGATTGCATCACCAAGCTAAGCGGAGTTCCTTAAAATACAAAGACGCCAGCAGAGGACATGACAAAGGCAAAGAAATACTCAGGTTCCTCAGAAGATTAATTAAATTAGTAAAAAAGCGAACGAGATGATCTTGCGATCCTGCGTATATATTAAATAGCGATGAGCAAAATTAAAAGTGGCCCTGCCCGAACCTGATTACCACCATTGCCATCGGTCGTTTCCCTAGCAATAACAACGCATTTTTGATGCAAATACCAACAGAGAATATGGAAGCGATAGCAATTGCGAAAACGACAGAGGTCTTGAATGAAGAAGCCATTGTTGTTCCATTGGTACTCAGAAATAGAAGATTCCTGAGTTTTGCCGATGGAAAACGTCATCATGTCATCATTAAAAAAACAAACGAAGCTAGAAACACCGCTAATACCATAATTGCTAATATTGTTATGTCAAGTATAGTTGGAAGATGCCGCGCAGATTAAAAGTTTCTATTTCAAAATCATATAAAAATATTTTCTGCGAAATTGAGTTGACAGGGCTTAACGGACATGCCAGCTGCCAGATAAAATGAAATTATATTCCATAACTAATCGTATACATTTTATAATTAGCAACAAAGTTTGAATCATATAGAATTCTGCATATTTTCCAGCTTTTTGTAAACGAACCAGGAAGAAGATATCCCACATTTATTTTTAACTCTTAAAGTAAATATATACTCATATTCTTCTTGTTATAGAACTTTTTACAATTTCAACGTGAGAAAAGACACAGATATGCTAATGAATTATGATTGAGACATAAATCTGCACAGAGTAGGTGCTATGAAATTCAGAAATATTTATACTTTTATTACTTGCTGAAGGTACCTTTTATTTAGCCATACCTTTCTTACTGTAATTAAGAACCACTCGGCTTATAAATAAAATTGGTCGTGACTATAATGTTTTATTGGTTAAAAGCTTTTCATATATTCTTGCGAAATTTCGCAAGCATTTACCTTTCGATGACGGTAACAAAAGATATTTGGAAAACAATTATATTTTTAAAAGCTAATCGCAAATATATTCAACTTAAAAGACTTGTAAGACTGTTAAAAGGCGATAACGAATAACATTCCGCTGTCAGACTGTTAAACGGTGATGACGAACAACATTCCACTGTCAGGGAAAACAAACCATTCAATATTGCCAACGACAGGGAAAACTGCCAACCATCCGACCTGAGTGAAGTGAGAATAGCAATATCTAAACTCAAGCTTAATAAGGCTGCCGGAAATGACGGGCTTTCCGCTGAGCTGTATGAAGCCGGCGGAAATGACTTGGTAAGTAACATCCACCAACTCATAAGCCATATCTGGTCGGAAGCAAGTATGCCTGAAGAATGGAACCTCAGCATCGTTTGCCCGATCCACAAAAAAGGAGTCCTGCTCTAAGGCGCTGGAGCATGGACCGTCTCAAAAGCGAATGAAGAAATCCTTGGTAGATTTGAGAAGAGAATTCTGAAGGGCAGTGGATACGAAGATTCAACCAAGAACTATACGAGCTGTATAGCGACATGCCCCTGGTCAAAATGGGTAGGACATGTAGAACGAATAAGCTGCTGCCAGACGTCGGATGCAGTAGATCAAGACCTCACCTTTAGTGATGCGCACAAGTAGAAACCGACCTCAACCAACTTGGAGTGCGCAACTGGAGCAGTTAGCTAAAGACCGGGGCAATTTGAGAGGCATGTTGGTTGAGGCCCAGGTTCATTCCGGACTGTAGAGCTACTTAAGGAAGGAAGGAAAAAGACTTGTAAAAAACTACTTTTTTTTTTAATTCGCCTTTAAGTTTAATATTATAATTAAATGTATAATTGTTTCCAATAATTTAAGACTTAAACTAAAAAAAATTATCTTTTCGAGGTGTAACAAGCGACAAGTAACGCAGATTTGTTACAATCCAATGCACCCAATCTACATTGAAAAAGTTACGTTTTGGAGTATATAACCGCCTTTACAATTTGATTGCAGTTATAATTCTCTATTGCATCGCCAATTAGCACTTAAATTCGGCGGAGAATCTGGCCTTCAAACAATGTTTCTTCCTTATTTGCCTGGCCTTTGTGCGACTGCCTCTAGTTATACACTTCCAGATGGCGAGACCTTTCTCTACGGCACCTACAGTCTGACTGGGAATTAAAGACTTTGCTGGTGTGAACAATTGCGTTCATTCTTCCTATGTGTCCTAGTAATCTAAAACGTCCAATGATCAGATCTTTGTCCTTCTAGGTCTCATAAAGTTGAATCTTAGTTTCCATAGGCCGACATAGAAACGCAAACAAATCCAAGAGATTTTCTATTAAAAACGACTAAGAATTTCTTCATCCACTTTTAACAGGGTTCAGCTGTAGAGTGCACAAGAAGCAGTAGAGCAGGGCTTGGATGTCATTGTCTTACATACGATATCCTTTATTTCCTTGGTAGTTTAATTTAGGTATTTCTTGTTAGATTGTCTTCTAGGCTTGGCAAAGCAGTTTCTTTGGAGTTATCTCCAATAATTGGTTTGATCTGCCCGAACGCGGAAAATTACTAGTCGTCCCGGTTGAAAGCCTGTAGAAACTGTCCTTCCGTAATCCCAGTATCGACTATACCGCAACTAAAATGTTCATTATCGATCTCAGCAGTATTCTGTTCGGGTCTTGTATGCCTGACTTTGAAATTTTTTTTTTTTAGTTTTACATTTTCTAATATCGATCCACAAGTGGCATTTCTTTGCTTATAAATCTTAACGACATGTTTTCCAGCTGCTCTAGTCATTCGAGGGCCCGTTTTTGGCAGCGATCATCCATCTATATTCTTTATCAAACCGGTTGGGAGATCCAGCATATCAGCTGCGGCCTCTTGGCAATGTCGACATTCGTTTTCGAGATTTATTGCTGACACTCTTTGGCCCTTTGCTTGCTCGGAGCGGCAGTTTGTTAAACTGCGAATTTAGTAAGCCTATGGCCCGGTTTGTTCATTATTTTTCATTGGTTAAATTTTACAGAGGTTATCTACATTTGAAATAAACATGAAACCATTGACTAAAGGTAAAATATAGAATGAGCAAACCGTGCGTAAATTCGTTACCAGACGTGCTTTTGTACAGACTGTCTTGTCAGAAAATACTACGCTGAAATTACTCAGTCGAGAAGCTTAAAGTCATGTATTCTGTGTTATAGGATGCTGTTAAGCTGCACCGTTTGTAGCAAGTTTCTAAGTCAAGACGGTTCAGCAGGTGCATTTGTGGGTTGGTGGGATTTTTTCTGGAATATATCTACAAGGTGGCGAACGAGTTTTTACCCACAAAAGATTAGAACAATAGTTCCACGAGTCATGTCTTTTCGACTAGCTGTAATAAGTATTTCGGTTTTGTTTCGGATTAATAAAAAATCACAGCCAATAAATATCGGTTGACACGTTTATCCCCACCTTGTATAATATTGATTTTCCAAATAAACTTAATTGATTAAATGATGGGCCAGTCATTAATTACAACAATTCTCACATAGACGGGTAGGGGGTAGCCCTCGAGAGTTTTTCTTTTATGAAATTAAAAAACTTATGTCAATTTCCCATTCATTTCATGGTTCGTCTCAGACAATTCGTTCTATAAATGTTCTGCCCACCGCATACATCTAATCAAATTCTTTTGCCTTATGAAAACAAACCTAAAAATTAAATCAAGAAACAAAAAACCTTGCAGCAATATTTGTTCAATATGATTGGTCTTGGGTTATCCATTCAATCGTATACCACAGAGACGCATCACTAAGCACCCTTTTCAATGGTAAATATAAGTTGGCCCTGTCGATAGACTATTGAAATGCAAAAATGATAGACCTTCCTCTCGTCAACTGAATCTTTTTGATATAATATTTTTCGCACGGATTTCCATCTCACATAGTAGGTGCATACATTTAGCTAATTGTACAACGAGATTCCATTTCCAAATGTTTATTCAGCAAATACCTGAGTCTTCAAAAATATTGCACAAATATAAGCAGCCCGTCACTTTCAAATTTGTACACACCTAGGTTAGGTAGCCATCTCCAACTGACAACAACAACGTTAAAACAAATTTAGCTTAAGAAAAAAAAGATTTTACATGACCAAATGAAAACACGAAGTTAGATAAATTCATTACCAACCAGCTTTGGGCCTAACACTCGCCAGCCCGAAGATGTGTGATGTAATATTGATAAATGACGCTGCTGTCACTTGCGCATCAAGTTGAATAAACTTGTCTCCATCGCTGTCAATACACGTTGAGCAGATGACCTCAATTGGTGATCGAAATGCATATTGTTTCTGAATTTGCATATTTTGCAAGGTGACCAGCGCGGGGACCATAATAGGGCAGATTACTTTCGTTTTTGTTCAAATCAATTTGAATTAATTTGGTGGTTATGCCTGGAAAAGTATGTATGTTGCAATCGTATCCGTGAAAACATTCGCAAAAATTAGGGCGAAAATTGTAGAAAATTTCATGTTGCTTTCACATTTTACCGACTCCCTTGAATTCATTAGATTTTACTTATTTATAGCCTTATAATGAATAAATCTGAATTTTAACACTCACTTTTAAATCAAAATGTTTGTTTTTATGTTAATTTTTTGCATTTTTATTTATTATCCATCGATGGCGAATGAAAGTGAAATTTAACTTTTTTTCTTGTTTTACTACCATTTCGTTTTCTAGAATGGCATTTACGATTTTAGAAGAAATCTATATATCAGAATCAAGTATTCATTCGAATTTTTACTCAAACTGAAGTCTTTCATTGGCACCGCGGTAACTTTTTCTTAAGTGAAAAGATAACATTTAAAGAACGCAATACAAAGCTATTCATAATGTTTCCAATGTGTGGACCCTTTTTAAGCAAGCACAGCATTTGCATAAATTATAAACAATCGAAGTATGGCAAGATGCTAGCATGCCTCGGGTCTAAATGGATAAACTGACAACTCCAGAGACAAGGGCGGCTGGTGGTTGGAATGTGTGTTGTTATTTGGAAATTGTATGCATATTTTATGAATATTCAAATTTAGGTTTGTTAGGTGATGGCCAATCGATCGAATTGAATCTGTATGGGCTTAGAAGCGTTTAGATTAAATTTTCTTTTGGCATTCTTGATAATTAAAAGTTGATAAATAGAAATATTCAACTGTCATATGTTATCAAATGAGATGGAAAGTTAAAAAAAAATGCTTTAAGTTCTTCTTAGATATCGATAACATTCCGGAAAAAATGTACTAAGCGACAATTTTTCAGGAAATTACTTTTTGGACTTGTCCTTATAAAGGGTGTTTTTTTTAGAAGTTGATTCTTCGAATAGAGGGAAAACTAAAATTTTGTGGTCAAATCGGGGAACTCTAATGTCATTTATGTTCAGTTTGGTTTGCCATTTCAGGTTGACAAATGAACAACGCTTGCAAATCGTGCAAATTTATTTCGAAAATAATGGTTCAATTCGCAAAGTTTACTGCAAGCTCCGTCCATTTATGGTCGAAAAAATCGTCCATCGGAGCAATAAATTCGGTTAACATGGATCGTTTTCGCACTACGTTTACTCTATGTGATAATACGCACCCGCAGAGACATCGAACAGTGCGCACCGAAGAAAAAATTGCCGCTGTATAGCAAAGTTTTGAAGAGGAACCTAATAAATCGATTCGCCACCGTGCACAGCAATTGTAGCTTTGTCCATCAACTTTGTGGAAGATTTTGCGCAATGATCTTAGCTAAAGACCTTACAAGATCCAGCTTGTGCAAGAATTAAGGCCGTGAGATCATGCAATGCGTCGTGATTTTGGTGTATGGGCCGAAAATGAGATTGATCTCGATGCTGATTTTCGTCTCAATTTGCGGACGCATTTGAAGTGAAAAGAATCCACATGAGACCCTTGAGGTGCCATTACATCAAAAAAAAAACTGACTGTTTGGTGTGCTCTATAAGCTGGTCGAGTCACTGGGCCAAACTTCTTCCGAAATGATGATGGAGAGGCATAATTTCACGGAATGGACCTGTCAATTGGCCACCAAGATCGTGTGATTTGACACCATTGCATTATTTACTTTGGGGATATGTGAAGTCGCTCGTCTACACCAACAAACCAGAAACGTTAGGGGACTTGGAAGCCGACATTCGTGGCGTTATTACCGACATACGGTCCCAAATGCTCGAAAAAGTGGTTGAAAATTGGACCTCTAGACTTGGCTTTATTCGAACCAGCCGCGGCGGCCACATGCCCGATATCATATTTAAACATTATAATGGTATAAAATTACCCTTCCGATAAAGCAAAATTGATGGACATTAGAACAATTTGTTTGTCTTTTATTTCAATTCGAAGTTTTATACCTCTAAAAAAACACCCTTTAATTTGCAAAGCGCCACGTTTTGTGTACCATTAACAAAAAATAAACTATAAAAAAATAATATTTACAGAATGCCACTTAATACATTTTTCCGGAAAGATATCGATATCTAGGTCTCGTATCGATCAACCTACCCCAACAATTTGACAGGTCCGTTCTAATTGCTTCCAGTTGTGCACATTGGGTTCATTTTCTTATACGTATAGCTGAGGTCTAGCGTTGACCAAATAATCAAAGAATCAAAGACTCTGCGGGGGTATAATTAATGTCCAATTACATCATTCATTAAGGCCATTTTTTCATTACTGATTTGGAATCTATGTGCCCTGAATTGATGTCCACTTGCTCAACAGCTTCTAGCTAAATCAGACGCCAAAGTGTTAAATTTAAAGGTCAATGTTGATTTTGAGTAAAGCACAAATTATTTAGAAAATTACTGTCACTTATTTTTGTTATCATAATATTGGTACGGTTCAATTATGTATGAGGCAAAATATCGGCCAAAAGGCCGCCGCGACCTCGCCGACATTCCTCCATCCGATGGTCCAAATTTTCGATGACGCTGAGGCATAATTGAGGTTCGATGCAGTTAATGTGCCGAATTATCGACGTAAACCTTTTCCTTTAAATAACCCCAAAGGAAGAAGTCCAACGGTGTCAAATCACATGATCCTGACGGCCAATTGACATCGCCACCACGTGAGATAACACGGCCATTGAATTTGTCGCAAACACCATTCACAGTAACTGCCTTACCGGCCCCATTTTGGAAAAAATACGGCCGGATGATCATTCACCCAAATGCGGCAATTCTGCTTATTGACGAATCCCCTGAGGTGAAAATGTGTCTCATCACTAAAGATGATTTTCTTCGAAAATTGATCATCAACTGTTGCCATTTCTTGCCACCATTCTGACCATGGACGATGCTTGAAGTAGCAATATTTTCTGCAATAATATCATCAATAATTTCTGGACGATTAAATTGACCGAAAAAAGCACGAAGTGCACGATATGCATTTTGATTTGAACGCCCATTTTCATAATAAGCCTGAAAACCTTAACGCGTTGCTCAATTGTGTATATTTCCATAGTTCAAATTGAATTAGTCTGAAATTGAGAAATGTCAAATGAAATGCAAAACAAAAAAATTGACGTTTAGTGGTGGTTTACATTCAACATCGGCCCTTAAAATTTAACCAACCGTTACTAAAATGATGGTTCTTCTTTTCTGTCAAATTTATTCATTTTTATCGTAAAATTGTTGGTCGAATTGAATGAAATTTAATTAATAAATCAATTAAATAGATCTTGCCCAAATGGTTCTTAACAGATTTTACAGTTTTTACCAAGAACGTTTACCACCACTCGTTTCTCTGGGTTACGTAAATTACAAAGTTTAAATGTATGAAGCAGCTAATATCGACGAATTAGAATCCAACATTACTCCCATCATTGTAATACACAACTCGAAATTCTCGAACATGTCATCGAAATTTGAAAGTACATAATGGACCATTTTAAAAAATCGTTGGACATACGAATTGTTTTTTATATGTAGCTATAATTTTTTATTTGTTTACCAAAAATTGATTAAAGTGTTCCAATTCTCAGCCACTAATCAAGACTGAGAGCACGGGGATTGATTGCAAATCCATTGAAAACAATCATGTCTTCTTTCATTGGCATATTAAACTAATTTCAAGTTCCGCTTTTTGCAATCGTTATCATATCAGAGTTCAAGCCCATCAGGCCTCATTTGAAGATCGTATTCATCTTTTTGCATTCCCACCTACCCTACTGATTTTATTAATTAATTAATTTATTCCAAATCATTATTGTCAACTTCATAATATAAAACAATGACCAATGTGTATTGACCAAAATATTTCGTAGTTTTTTGTAAAACTCTTTGAAAATGATTAATTCGCTCTTAGACCTATTGATAAATTTCATTAAATTCTGTGGGAATTTTAATTTTTTTAAAGCAAACAAAAAATACTTGATAAACCGCATTTATGCAAATTATCTCATAAGCGACCCAATTTTTTTGTTCATTGTCGAGTAGTGAGTATGTCGTGCTAACTAGCTAAATCGTTTCACTTTCGCATCTGCAGGTTGTATTGAATAATTGTATATTTTTTTTTGTCAGCGACAATAATTATGGGAAATTATCCCGGCAAAGTTGAGATATATGTTCCTTTGTATTCATAAACCGAAGAAGGAAATTGAAATTGGATGTATTATTAAAATGCTGTTAGCTATTTAAAACGAAATAAAACAGTACTCTTAAGACGTAGTGAGAACTGGCCACTTAATATGGCCATTTAATTGTGACATCAATTTAATTTGACTGTTACTTAATAGACATTTTTTATAAACTTTTTTTTCATATGAGGCGAACCTATAACGATCAAAGAGTGCCTTAGATGATGCTTGCTTGCTTGTACTGTTACAAAAAGAGTTTTGGTACTGCTTTGTTCGTGTCATTGTTAAATGAGTTATTGAACGTCAACAAGTCTAGGGATGATTTCCTTAAGCTTCTCCGAACATCTACCGTAATAATACCTGCAATAGAGAGGCAGACCACCTAAAAGTCTTTGAAGTATCAAAGGTTGTAGATTGAATTAAGAGAAGAACCGTCTGTAAGGCAGATCGCAACTAATTGGATAGAGACCAGTTAGAGTTCAGTGTATGTTTCGGGGCTGAACTCCATACATGAGAATGATTTTCAAGACCTTTAACTTTATACAGAAAAAAAATCTGTGGGTTTTCTTTAAGGTCTTCCTTTACTTCCTTTTACAGGATTCCATACCTGAGGAACAGCGTATAGATGGTGTATGTGACATATGTTGTTCCACTTAATAAAAGAATCTCAGCTAATAAGTGAACGATAATCTCTTAGAGTTCCGTAAGTATATATAACAAGCCTATTCAATGTTTACATTTTACCTGCTCTAATCTTTGTGAAATTTAAAATTATTTAAATTTAAAATTAGTTGATAAGGCGTATTAAGATTAAACTGCGACAACTACAGAGGCATAAGCCTCCTCAACATACCCTACAAGATCCTATCTGCCGTTATATGTGAATGCCTGAAACCGTTTACCAACAGCCTGATCAGCCCTTATCAGTGTGGTTTTAGGCCAGGAAAGTCCACAACCGATCAAATTTTCACACTTCGGCAGATCCTGGAAAAAACCCAAGAAGTCTAAATCGATACCCACCACCTATTTATCGATTTCAAAGCCGCATACGATAGCATTTATAGAGACGAACTATATAGAGCCTTCAGAGGCTCCATCAGAGTCGGAAACGACCTCACCGACACATTCGATACCAAAAAACGATTTATGGAAGGCGATGCACTGTCATGTAACTTCTTCAATTTGATTCTTGAGAGGATTGTGCAAAACTCACGAGCCAACCCCAGTTGTAGTTGTAACAAAAATCGGTGCAACTTCTAGCATACGCCGATGATATTGACATCATTGGTAGGACTCAATGTGATGTCATAGACTCGTTTGCTAGTACATATAAGAAAATTTAAAACATAAAATTGTATATACATATAGAAAAGGATGCGGAAAAAATGGGTTTAGCAGTAAATGAGGGCAAGACTAAGTATATGCTGTCAATACGAAAGGACACACAACATCTACGAATTGGACTGAACGTCACCATTTACCGATATAACTTTGAGGTAGTACGGGACTTTGTCTACCTTGGCTCCGCTATTAACTGTGACAACAGCATCTCGTCAGAAATTAAACCAAGAATTACTCTTGCCAATCGCTATTTCTTCGGGCTTGGAAGGCAATTCAGTAGTAAAGCCCTCACTCGAACTACTAAGGAGATCCTATATAAGACCCTGATCATCCCAGTCTTGCTCTACGGCACTAAAGCAAAAATTCTAAAGAAAATTCTTCGAAAAATCTTCGGTCCCGTTTGCGTTGACGGCCTATGGAGACGAAGATTCAACCAAGTCCAATGGTCCGCATTGGACGTTTAAGATGGCTAGGACATGCAGAATGAATTGACACCAATACTCCAGCTCGCAGAGTCTTCGAATTCCAGCCAGACGTCGGACGCAGTAGAGGAAGACCTCGTCTTAAGTAGCGCGCACAAGTAGAAACCGACCTCAACCAACTTGGAGTATGCAACTGGAGGCTAAGGACCGAGCTAATTCGAGAGGCATGTTGGCTTAGGCCCAGGTTCATTGCGGACTGTAGCACCACTTAAGCAGCAGCAAACAACCTACAAAAAATAACCTTAATGAAAAAGGCATCAGTTTTCTACAAAATTTGAACTGTTTTGGGATGAATGTTAAGAAAACTTGATGAACCTGATGGAGACAATCAATGTGGTTTCGAGTCAGGAGTGCACTATACTAATAACACATACAAACACTTTGTTTCGCATAAGCCACCATTTTGTGTATAGGCTTAATCTACTACCAATACTATGTCAGAACAACCTTTATTTTTCAGACTAAGAAACAAACAAATTATCACTGCTACAGAAACTTTACTGTTTCTAAATCGAACCCGAAAATCAAATCTAACATTAGAAACGAAATCGCAGATATTAAGGCAGAAGTCAACAAAATTGTTATGCAAAATGTGCTTAAAAAAGCTCGCCTTTACACCACGGCCAGAGGCGCCCACTTGATCGACATCGTATTTTATATATAACTTTATAGACCATATAATCAATCAATAAAATATAAATTAGTAAATTGTATTTCATTTAAAAGTTATTAAAAAACAAAAACATCAACTTGGAACATATAACGCACACACCCTGTAGGGCTTATGTCATATAACAATAAGAATTGGCTGAAATTTTGTTAGAAATAAAAAAAGGCCTCTGTTTTTGTGGAAAGTTATTTTGAAGGTGTTAACATTAAATTGAACAAATTAAAAATGTCCACCTGGGTGGATGCACATTTGTCGACGTTGGTTTTTCCTTCTTCAATGATGACTTTCAAAACTAGCGAGGTTTGTGATTTGTTTTGGTCAACACAAGATCTAAAAAAGAAATACAACAATAACAAGCTTAAACAACAGATTGATAAATTGGTCAAATAAGCAGTAACAATAATTGTGCGTTATTCATTTGTGTATCGCACCATTGCTTGCTGATAAACTCATTCTTAATCTGTAATGACATTTGACCCCATTTGTAAGAATCATGGCAGATTTTATTATGGCATTACTTTTGATCCAGTTAGTATTAGCTAAGATGTAAGCCCTCTATAATCCTCAATGTTTAATTTTTTACACCCTCTTATTCCTAGTAAAAATCGTGATGTAACCTTTCGTCTGCAGATCGTAAATCTTGCCATCTAAATGGTTTCTGAATTCGACATCACGTGAAAATGATCTACTTATCCTTGGCTCTTAGACACAATACTAAGCCATAAAGAATGAGTCAGGAAGATGCACATTTAGCTTATTGATTATACATAAATTTGACATTTATATTTAGTTTGTTCTCTGTTTTTAATATCATGTGTCAAACTATTGACGGTTAAGTCCGATTTTTGAATATTGGTGCTCACATGCCTTTCCCTTCTTATTTAATCGCACAGTATCGATATATTTCGAAAGGTTATTATTCAAACAATAAAATACCTTTTCAATGTATTCATTGCCAATAGTAAAATGTTTGCAAATGAGAGTTTGGATTTTCATCTTTAACCTTACTTTCTTATGGGAATCCTGTATATAGTGATAATTTTCCTCAACTTTACAGAAGTTGTTAAGTGGGCAGAGTGGGCAGGCAAAAATTTACATTCGTCGCTTATTGAATGTGCGTTTCCTTACGAGTCTTAACTGCAAAGTCTTTTTGATCCAACATTTTAAAGAAGTAGGACAAACATTTTGTAGATGTTACAGGGCTATATGAAAACTCTCTTTTAATTTATTTACCTTCTTATATTTTCAAGATCTCTAAAAATCCGTTACTTAAACATCATTCCTTAATTGAAAAATTAAAATTTTTCTGCAATATTCTGACTGCTAAGACAAAAATTTGTTGCATTATTATTCTTAGGTACCCTTGCTGCGGACAACGTACAGTTGTTTTATTTGTAGGTAGTTATCTTGAAGGGAATTCATAAATTTTATAAGCTGAGCTTGACAAACAACATTTTAACTGTTTCGACTGCTGTTCCACTTAATAAAACAATCTCAGTTGAGACAACGGATAAACATTTCTGAAGGATCTGTAAGTGAAACACGCCTAATGGGTTTGGATTGATCTGAGTGCATTTAGGAACCACCAACCTGGCCTATTTTTGTTAATATTTATTTAAAATAGATGCTAGCTATTTGACACAATAAGCATAGAGCTTCTCATACAATTACCTACAGAAATAATAGACCACAATATTTCTACCTTATGAACCAACTATCTCTCTAATATTAAATTTGACTTTGACTACCCTTATTTTCTTAAGCTTCATGCAGAGATCTTTCTGTTCTATTAACTCTGTTCTAGGTGAATCGAATTTCCTACCACATAGTTCACAGTCCTCAATTATCGAATGCCATTTCATTGTCATTACGTATTAAAGACGGAAATTTGATCCAAGCATTATATGCCCTGTGATGTCTCGAATTTCAGAATCATTTAATAACAACTGCTGACTTTTGGTTGATTCCCCGTGTAGCAATGGAATTACATTCCATAGATTCGGAGAAATATTTACCTGATTATTTCAGAGCCGCAACAAATATGTATTTCCAAAGATGAATAACTTTTTCCTGATATTCACTAAAATTTCAAACATACGTAAAGCATTATATGCATACACAAAAATAAATTACTTTTTTTCACTGCACACGTATCCTTTTAACCGTTCTGGACCTTAAAAATAACAGAATTTCCACCTAAACGGATGGTGCGAATTTGTCTTACGATAAGATATCTTTCCACCAACCAAATGACAGACCGCACCGAAACGAATGTACTGAATGCCGAAACTCGTCTACGATTGAAATAGACACTCGCGGTAGTCGTATTTTTCCGTAGTGCAATGCGCGCGCGAAAAATCTCAACCTCACACGAACAAGTGTTATCAGGTATTAACCCAGCGCTTCGCATGAGAAATCATACAGAGCGTGTGGCAGTTCGTCTGCCAAGTACCGATGGATACCCCAAAGATGAATGGGGCTATGTGGGAACCGAAAACCCAAAAGAGAAACAGAATTGCCCCTCCGAAAAAAACAACAACAACAAAGTAAACATGAAAACAAAACGCAAAATAAACGGTAGCACATCATCGCACCACCAACGGTGTATACTGTATAGTCTTCCAAGTCTGGCTTTTGCCTTCCTTCCTAATACCAATCTACCACACTTCCGAAAGATGATATTCCGGGAAGATGGTGGTAAATGTTAACCTCGCACCATAACCATGCCGACGACGATGAGACCCGCTGTACACCGTCAGTGACTGGTACCAGCACAGTATATAAGTACAATGGCTCAATTGCTTCGTGTGTCTGGTGCTCTGCTCTAGGGTTATTACCAAGCAACCAACCATTTCAATCTCAAGTGGATGAGAATTTCCCTCAAATGATTCATAACAAACTGCGTGAATGGCGCATGAAAGTGAAACAGGTGAAACAAGAGCAAGAAATTGACGGATTGCTATACTGAATTTGATATACTGCCACTGTACGCTTTGGCGATTCATTATCCGTATCTATTAGCTATCATAGACGATGTGGATATATATAATAGTAATGGATGAGGTATAAGTGATACAATAAATGACATGTGCATATATAAGTACGTTTGCTATTTTCATCAAATTATATCGAAGTTTAACGGAACAACCAGATAAGGATGAAATTCTGTCTGGGTCTGCAAGTGGAATCTTCGGATCCTCAGCATGAACGTTTAGTCGGATTTCTAAGCCGCTTTAGAGTGGATATGACTGATATCTAGGAACCGCTATGGGATGGTCCGGAAAAGTAGTGGATGAACAACTGTGACGATGCTTCGTCCACACAATATCGATTCGATGCAGTAACTATTTTGATAAGGTTTTTATCAGAATAACCCAAGGCCAATGGCATTGGAATGGTATTGCCATCAGAGCTGTCAAAATATAGAGTAGGTACTCAAATTTCGGACGGAGGTGAAGCATAAAGGCAGAGTATAGAACTAAATAGAGTGCGCATTCCATACAGTCAAAATGTTCTATGTGGGGTACTGATATTGATACCCCAGTGTTCACATTGATACCCCCGCGTCAAACAAGAGCATAGCCAACGCATGAGATCGACAAAATTTCCCCTTCGCACTTACCGCCCGCGTCTGAAACGCCTACAACATTTTTAACTGCGATGCGTACTCAATGTAGTTCTATACTCTTTGATATGGTTCAACCATTCCGGCTCTTTGAAAGCTCGCAAGAGCAAGCAAAAAAAGCATAGCGGTCCTGGTAAATTGACCGATATAGTGGTGGAGCAGTTATCGATGATTGACCTTATATACGGCATGTAAGTAGATTTATAATTTATCTGTTGAGTTATATCAAACTGCGGGTGATCAGTACTGACTTCTTTAACTTATCATCAAAAATATGTCGCCTGAAATCTTTCTTCAACAACATTATTCGCGTTTTTTAGCGGGGATTTAGAGAAGAACAGTCATCATAAAGAACTCAAAAAAAAAGCGCCTGACTAGTATATCGACTTTATACCAGCTCATGACAGAATTTATAGAGATCCTCCATATCACATAAACTCGCACTGACAATACTCTTTATTCCATCAAGGCGACCACGACATTATCCTCACGAAAAGCCAAATAGCGGGATCGAGTGAGCCAATTCTTGGGATTAGGCAGTCCGGAGAGTTATCCCTTAACTTACTACCATTGTAGTGTGAACCTTTGCTCTGCCCTGTTGGACTCAAATTACCATTTAAATCAATTCAACAATTCCTTGACAAATAATCGCTACAAAATACCGGGCTGAATTCACTGTAGGAGCTCAGTTATAGCTATCATTGAACAACTTCATTGGAACACAACACATGATGGTATTGAAACGTCACCCCCAAAGCTTCTTATAGGAATTATTGGAAAATTCCATTTCAGTTCAGTGGAATGGCAATCATTACTTCACTTAAATAAATCTTGATCAGTGAAAAATAAAAAGGGATTTTCTGCGGAATCTGTAATTTATAGTCGCCAATTTATAAAAAAAAAACGCAAGAAGTAAAAGAAAATTTCCAATGAGGGTTTTTAATGATAGCTATGACTAGGCCGTTACAACTTCATTGGAACACAACACATGATGGAATCGAAACGTCGCCCCCATACCTTCTTATAGGAATTATTGGAAAATTCCATTTCAGTTCTGTGAAATGGCAATCGTTATTTCATTTAAATTAATGCTGATCAGTAAGAAGTGATTTTCTGCGATAACTATAATTAAATATTCAAATATCTTTGCATAATCATGTTCTAAAATTTGTAAGCTCTGTTTTTACATCTACTCGCCAATGATTGAATTTATAAAAAATCCACAAGAAATAAATGAAATTTTTCAATGAGGTTTTTCAATGATAGAATTAACTGGGCACTAACTGTGAACTCATTTCTTCACCAAAAAAAAAAAAGAACCAACAATCCCAGCTGAGAAAATTGCACTCAAAACTTCAGATAATTAAAAACCTCTTTCTGTTCTGGTTCTTTAAGTATCCACTCAAGTGTATGTGAGCTTCAAAAATACAAATTTGTTTATTCTGATGATCATTGCGAGAGGAAGGTCAATTAAAAGTCATTTGGGTGTTGCAACGCCTAGGATTCGAACCCAGACCACCTGCTCGATAGTTTATTGCACTAACCATGGCACCAAGAGCTTTATAACTGCAAACAAAATGATTACGTTCTCTGAAATATTTTTTATCAAACAATTTCAGCTAAGGTGCGAAGAAAAATCGTAAGGATATCTAATATTTAAAATATCTGTAGATACGCCCCATATGTAAGCTTAGACTCACGTCATGTCAGGTGCACCAAAAAAATCATTGCACTTGTAATAGACTATATTAAACGCGAGCGAACAAAAGCGAAACTGTTTATCTACCCTTATAGAGGGTCGTACCTCACATCCTCTCCAGAAAAGGGAAAGGACAACTCCAATCCGGCGAATTTCCGGACGATAAGTCAGCAAGGTTTTCGAAAAGATTCTCAATCGAGCTCTGTTTAAGTGGTCTGAGGACAATAATATTATACCGGAGAACCAGTTTTGTTTTAATGCTGGACATTACTGTATTCATGTCGCCTCCAAACTCGTCTCTGATATACAATCGAACAAAGCCAAAAAAAACAGTGCACGGGTGCATGTCTGGTTGATTTAGAGAATGCTTTCGACACCGTATGGTTAGAGGGTCTCTATCTAAAGCTGAACAGACTTGGCATAAGAAAACCACTTCTATATATGCTTCATGACATGCTGACTGGTAGAACGTTTGTTGTCAAAAGTGGCAATGTAACTTCTACCACAGAATTCATTAAGAATGGTCTGCAACAGGGAGCGGTAAACTCGCCGATTCTCTTCAGCATTTACACCAGTGATATGATAGGTAGTCTTACTCAGGCAATTGCGTATGCTGACGATCTTATCGCGTACAGAACAGCCCCTACTGTCGCAGTCATTCACACCTTTGCAGCGGGACTTCGACAAGATCCAGAGATATTGTGATGACTGGAAGTTGAAAATCAACTTTCAGAAATCGGAAACTATCCTGTTTAGGACACCGTTGTCTAGGGCCTCTATGGACACGGGAAAGAACTGGCGAAAGCTGGGGATCATTGGACCAAACGGACAGCCACTGGTGAGTAAAAGTGTAGTAAAGATCCATGGCATCTAGTTAGATCAGTATCTATATTTGGGAAAACATGTAGATGCTGCTTTGGCGAGAGCTAGGGGAGCATTTGCCATGACAAGACGATTGTTTTATAGCAGTCGTCTTGACATCAGGGTGAAAGTAACTTGCTACATGGCCCTCACTAGGCCGATGATTGCTTATGGGTGCCCGTTGTGGTTCAACGTTGCCCCATCTCAAATGGAAAAGATACGGTTGTTTAAGAGGCGGTGTTTAGGAAGCTGTCTTGGACTTCACAGAACACCAGTATCTGACTACACAAAATATTATTCCAACCAGGTCCTATACAACGGAGCCAACATAAACAGAATAGACAATTTTCTGGTGAAACTCATTCGGTTTCACGCTGCAAGAGCGATGTCTTCGAACAATAGTCTCATCTTTGGAGCCTTCTACCCCAATGATGAATATTTTGAGAATGCGCGTTAAAGCGGCTTTATTCCGCCCGAAGCTTTCATATATTTGGATAGTTGAGGGCTGATACAGGATAGATCGGCAATTCCGCTAATATACCAGGTCTTCCGAAAAACTGTGGACAGGCGGCTCCTATACGACCAAGACGTCGTCGCGCAAGGCGGAGGAGAGCGCCTGTGGTTCAGCAGGATTGTGTCGTCGGAGTAGATGGCAACAGGAGAACCTCTTGTGACAAGATGGCTAGAGACAGTTGACTAATATATTGGATTACAAAATGGTCGACTTACATAGTTTAAGGCTTAGGTTAAGTAGGTGAAGCCGTCGTGGTGGCACAAAAAAAAAAACTAAGAAAATCTAAAAAAAATTGCTTGCTGTGGCTGTTCTAGTTTTTAAGTTACTTGTAGGTAGTTTTAATTAGTCTCTATGTACTTTTAGTTTGTTGATAAGTAATTTTAATAAGCATGTACGTTTAAATAAAATAAAAAAAAAAAAGAAACCAATTTGTTTTAATGTTTCTTGGTAAATATTATATTAATTTTAGATTTACATATTAGATAATAAATAGATAATAAGACGAAAGGCATTATAAATAAGTTGGTATTAATTTAGGGCGCCCGCATAGGGCCAGTTTTTAGTTTTTCATGAATTTTTGTCTTGTATGTAAGTTTAAAGATGAAATAAAATAAAAATGAATTTATAAAAAGGGTCGTACCTCAGTTTACAGTGCAATAAACCCAATCTGAACTTTCTTCCTTCTTATCCTTAATAAACATAACGCTCACACCTTAACCTTATGACTACATTTCTATAGGGATAGCTTTCTTGCCTTATGATACTGTTCAACTAGTGAATCAAATTTTTATTATTTAAGTAAATTTATTGTACATTCACTAGCTAACATTTGAATCATCTGCTTCACCTCTTGTTAGAAAGAAAAGCTCGTTTTTTTATATGGAAATACGCAATACAAAGAACATTCATTACCTACTCAGCTGTTTTATTCAGTTTCTTTAGAGCCGCAGCAAGTTAATGACAAGACACATTAAACGTCACAGAACGTAGCCATCCATTTGAACTGTCCGTGGTTTATGATCCACAGAACACATCTAGACT
The DNA here is from genome assembly GCA_949824845.1 of Rhingia rostrata. Lineage (NCBI taxonomy): Eukaryota > Metazoa > Arthropoda > Insecta > Diptera > Syrphidae > Rhingia > Rhingia rostrata. The sequence continues at coordinate 119,593,919 of OX463755.1, forward strand.
TAAGATACATTATGTAATCGGGTACACATTTTCACACATTGTGCAGTTAGGAGTGAACACCGGCAAAACGGCCGACGGCACCGCTATTAAGGTAACAGGTATCGTTTGAGTGCGTTATGTGACAACAATTAGCGCGATCCACTGTAATTATGTAAGCGTAGGGTAATTAAATGAACAACTCAAGCGCTTCCAAGAATGCAACGAAAGAATCACAGACCTCTTGCGGTATAGATACATGACGAGATACCCATTCGACGTTGGTTGCAGGGAATAGCAGAGTAGCTACGTTAGTTTTGAGAAAAATTGCAATTTTTTTATTTGGTGTGGAGTGGAGTGTTTTATGTTACACTAGTGTAGAAGTGAATTTTCGTTTCGATCCCAGTCAATTAAACTGCCTTTATAAAGAAAAAGAAGTAGTTGAATGAGGGCCTTAATCTTTTTTCTGTCTGATGTGGACAATATTCAACCTTCGTTCAAGCTGTGTACTGCTAACAGTGCAATTGAAAATGTTTTCCCAACCATCAATTAGCTTAAATCAACTATGTGTATTGTTATTCTTTATTTAGCTGGCTTTGCAGTTCAGGACAGGGGTGAACCAACTATCATGCCTCCCCGGTTCAGTTTCGTATTTCTTTCGTAATTTGACCACTTTTGTTACTACTGCGACTAGCCTCTAAAGGGTCTTTCATTAAGGACTTGGAAACTACTTTTTTAAATGAAATGCAAACTACTTGAGATACCTCAAAACAAATTTTATTGGCTTGAATTACTATCAAAACATTTATGAATGAAATTCGACTTCGTTCATATGTCCACCACGAGAACGTATGCAGCGGTCGATACGTTGAACCCAATTTTCGATGACTCGGCCGCTATTTCTCGTTCAATATTGGTCCTGAACTCTTCTAACTTCGTCGGCTTGTTTTCATAGAGAAACGACTTAATAAAGCCCCATAAAAAAGTCTAGAGGCGTTAAGTCACACGTGTTTCTGGAGATAACACATTTACCGAACTGACACTTCAATAACTCGTCTTGTTGGAACCATGTATCTCTAATGTCTAATTCATGCAAATGCTCAAAGAAATATCGTTCCAACATGTCTCTGAAGCTAATACCATTTACCGTGACGGTAATTTTCAACGAAAAAAAAAACGGTCAAATGACGCCACTGACACTAAACCAGTGACTTTTAGTGTTGAAGTGGTGGTTCATAAATCACATAAGGGTTTTCAGCTGTCCAGTAACGCCTATTTAGCTTATTGCATTTTTGACGCTTATTCAAAAATGAGCTTCATCGCTGAAGATGATTCTTAATTTTCGTCCATTCTGTCCAGAGCCCAATTCGCTTCAGCTTTTGTATATGATTCAGCTTTGAGTGAAGATCTGTAAACATTTTATTTTTCTAGGATTCGAAACTCAAATTAAACTAATAGGGTCTACTTAATTTTAACAGATATGATGTTTAGGAGACCTATGTTCCTGTGATTGACGTAGTCCGGCGAATATCTTCTAAAAGAGCGGGTGTTTAAAAAGAATGGGAAGAATACGAGTAATTGGGACTAACTCCATGTACGGTTTCCGAACTCACTCATCGTATAGTCCTTGTTTTTCTTGAGTTCGTTAAATTCGCAGAATCTTTTCCGAAATAGTGTGTTAATTGATTTTGCCGATTGTCCACCGAACTTTTAATTTTTTCATTGCTGTAAATTATTGTTATTTGGATTTTGATCGGAATTAAACAATAGCATGGTTCCTTGAACAACTTGAATACTTACTTACTTACTTAAGTGGCGCTACAGTCCGGAATGAACCAGGGTCTCAACCAATATCCCTCTCCAATTATACCGGTCCTTAGCTAATTGCCTCCAGTTGCGCACTCCAAGTTGGTTGAGGTCGGTTTAAACTTGTGCGCGCCACTTAAGGCGAGGTCTTCTTCTACTGCGTCCGATGTCTGGATGGGAATCGAAGACTCCGCGTGCCGGAGTATTGGTGTCCATTCGTTCTACATGCCCTAGCTATCTTAAACGTCTTATGCGGTTTTTTGACCAGGGCATATCGCTGTACAGCTCGTATAGTTCTTAGTTGAAGATTTTTCGAAGAATTTTCCTTTCAACCCGAACAAGGATTTCTTCATCCGCTTTTGAGACGGTCCATGCTTCAGCGCCGTAGAGCAGGACTGCGATAATCAGGGTCTTATATAGCAATTCCTTAGTGGTTCGAGTGAGGGCCTTACTACTGAATTGCCTTCTTATCCCGAAGAAACAGCGGTTGGCAAGAGCAATTCTTCGTTTAATTTCTGACGAGATGTTGTTGTCACAGTTAATAGCGGAGCTGATATAGACAAAGTCGCGTACTACCTCAAATTTATATCTGTCAATGCTGACGTTCTATCCGATTCGTCGATGTTATTTGTCCTTTCGTGTTGACAGCATATACTTCGTCTTGCCCTCATTTACTGCTAAACCGATTTTTACCGCTTCCTTCTCTATACTGGTAAACGGGGCTCACGTTGAGTCCTACAAATGATGTCATATCGTCGGCGAATGCTAGCAGTTGTACCGATTTTTGGAAACGTGTGCCTCTGGCGATGGCTCGTAAGCTTTGCACAATCCTCTCAAGAATCGAATTGAAGAAGTCACATGACAGCGCATCGCCTTGCCTTAATCCTTTTTTGGCATCGAATGTGTCATAGAGGTCGTTTCGTACCCTGATGGAGCAGCGAGAATTCTCCATCGTCATCCTACACAAACGGACGAGTTTGGGCGATATACCTAAACTAGACATGGCTCTGTATAGTTCGTGTCTATAGATGCTGTCGTATGCGGCTTTGAAATCGATAAATAGGATGGTGGGTTTCGGTTTGGACTTCTTGGGTTTTTTCAGGATCTGTCGAACCGCACTGATAAGGGCCGATCAGGTTGTTGGTAAACGCTTTCAGGCGTTCACATATTACTGCAGACAGGATCTTGTAGGCGATGTTGAGCAGACTTATGCCTCTGTAGTTGACGCAGTTTAGAGGGTCTCGTTTTTTAGGATCGGGCAAGCGATATATGAATTTTAAATGTTAAATTTACCAATGCTTTTATATACTATTCGTTTTGACCTTTTTTGGCCTTTTACATCATCGTACCATGTGACAGATTTGATTAAAATCTCGAGTTCGAACTTTATTTATGTATATTTTTGTATGTATTTGTATATATATCTGGTATTTAAAACCCATACAAGTATTTAAACCAAGCTTCTTCCTATATTTGTGTTTGTAAAGTTACATTTTTGTCACAAATGTTTTACCAAACTATAAAACGTCAAGCACTGCACAGAATCCTGTTAAGTTATACAAAGAAAAAAGAAGTTGAGTCAGAGTCCCCGCTTAGACTATAGAAGAACCATTTCTGTTGACTGTCAACCAATTTGTGATTTGATACATTGGTCAATGTTGGCCATTAAGTACTCGTTAATTAGTGGAGTGTTTCGTTACATCTCTGCAAGTTTTTTTTTACATAATTTAATCTTATTTGATCTGACACTAAGTATAGCTTACATTTGAAATATGTTTTATAAACCACTGACGGCACTGACCACAATGCCAAATAAATTAAACTCGTTGACATTTGATATACCGGATCTTGAACCTTAGGTGACAGATCGTAATATTATATACAAGCATATAAAAATATGTCTTCTGCAATTTAAATTTATCAGGACCATACGTTCAGAATATGTAATGAAAGCCATTTTGTGATTCAGTTGAGCAATATTCTCAGCAGAGGTCAACTATTGCTCTCGAACAACAGTATCCATATTCCACAGTTTATAATAATGATGTTGTAGAAACAATTTGTTAATGAGAACTGTAAAAACGCACAATCTGACAGGATGAAGGGACAATTTTATTTCTCGACTTTATTACAGGAGAAAAGACTATCTATAAAATTTTTTCAATTTACGGATTTTTCTGAGATTTTCTAGCCATCCATGAAAAACGCACAAATGACACCATTTTTCGGTATGTTCCCTAGTATTTGCTTTCTATGTACTTACAAACATCCGCTAGTACGGATTTATTTTCATTAGCAGCTTTCAGGCATATTCTGAAAAGTTCGTTTAAAAACATATCCATAGCTATTAACTTCATAGACAGTTCAATCTTGTGAACAACAATTAATCAATCAAACGAAATAGATGTTATATCATTAGCACATTTTCAGTAAATCGGTGCCACACATTCATTAGTGTTACCTGTTCCCGTTTTTCGACATTCAGAATAGGTCAACGAGTAACATCTCATCCCTCTAATTGTCTTAATTACTACGTAACGACTCTCCCATGCTTATCAATTAGATAGTGTTGCTGAATAAATGACTAGATTTAGGCCAATGTTCTAATTAGATAAATACCTAACATTATTCTTGGGGTCTTCTTAAAGAAAGGTTGCTCTCATATTTCACGTAACATCTCGTTTACGGACCAAAGTCCCACTTTGCTACAATTTAAACTGCATGAATGGGTTGCACATTAACATCGACACCAGGTAAACGAGTATTGAATGACGCTATCGCGTGCTATTTGATTCGATATGGGATGTTGTTTGGGTACGTCTACCAACCAACATAAAAGCATTTGAGCCAAGAACGGTACGATGACTGAGAGTGGGAAATTGTTCCCATTGTTCAATTGACTTTAAGCCGGCAGACAGGCGGATGGTTGTGTTGTGTTTACAAGGGTGTTGCTCGAGGAAGTCAATGTGAGACATATCTCATTAGCTTCAACGTATGTAATTTAATTAAGTCATTAGGGAACTTTGCATGCAAATATTCAAAGCATGCTTTGACAGGAACATCTAATATGTTCGTATCATCTTGGTGTGATGGGTTTATTGATTATTTATCAACAGCTGAGAAATTCGTAGTAAATCTAAAATAAGCTCATTTCCTGCACATTTTGTTTGAAAGCTTGCTAATTAACGAATAAGCTTTTACAGTTGGTATATAGATTGTAATGAAATAAAACACTTGGTCAACATTTTTTACGAAACAATACCCTTATCTTTGTAAAAGCGAGTTAAAAACATGTGAGAATGCTGCAATCCGCTGGGGCTTCCTTAAGTACCCTATCCCTTTCCATCCTTAAATTAAATACCCCAAAACATGGGTTTGACTAAAACATTTTATTGACAAACTATAGAAAATCACATTTACTGAATATCTTGATTAGACACCTTATAAACTTATCTCTAAACCAAAGCAGGCACCAAATGTACGAACTTATGCCTAAGCTACAGTACCCGATAAAAATATTTCACCAGACCCCGTTTTCAATGTTTTTCGATTATTCTTTCAAAACTTGAGGAACAAAGCGAAACGAATGAACTTTTTTTCGACAGGCTAGTAAAGCTTGAAAATAGTATTCGCAACAGACGTAATCTACAATTAACATGAATAGATTTCTTAAAATTCTTACGTGGAATGCCAATAGTCTTTGGGCAGAAACTTGGAGAACTTGAATTGCTTATGCAGGAAAAATTTATCGACGATTCTCATTTAAAGATTATAGATTATTTTGATTATCATGACCTACATCCATCAAACAAGGCTAGAGGTGAAGCATCACATTTTTATTTTATTGTAACTTACATCCTAAATAAAACTACCTATAAACTAATTAAGACTACTTAAAAATAACTTAAAACTAGAACAGCCACAGCAAGTTTTTTTTTTTTTTTTGCCACCCTGACTGGTGTACCTAACCTGGACCTTTAAATCTTAAAACCCTTAACTATGGAAGTCGGCCATACAATTTTTAAGTCAACTATATGTATCTACTTTAGCCACCAAAACATGTCTTCCTGTTGCAACCTACTCCGTCGGTCCCAATCGGACACACTCCTGCTGAACCGCAGGCGCTCTCCTCCGCCCTGAGCGACGACGTCTCGGTCGTATAAAAGCCGCCTGTCCACAGTTCGTCGGAAGACGTGGTAGATTAGCGGAACCGCCAATCTATCCTGTAACAGCCCTCGACTATCCAAATATAGGAAAGCTTCGGGTGGAATAAAGCCGCTTAAACGCGCACTTGCAAAATATTCATCATTGGGGTAGAAGGCCCCAAAGATGAGACTATTGTTCGAAGCCATTGCTCTTGCAGCGTGAAACCGAATGAGTTTCACCAGATTATTGTCTATTCTGTTTATGTTGTGAAGCATCACTATATATAAACGAGTGTATCGAACATTCGATTGATTTTAAATTAGAAGTCAAAACAATGCAAGTTTGCTTTATACATGTCAGAAGCAGACAATCCCTTCTGAAGATATCTTCTGTTTACTGCCCACCGCGATGCAAGATCGATAAAATTGCTTAATTCCTTTGAACAGCGTTTTTTCATCGGTGGAAACTTTAATGCAAAACTTACATTCTGGGGATCTAGATGCATATCACAGAAACGCAGGATGCTTTACGATGTTGTTAGAAAGTACAATACCGAATTTTATTCTACGGGGAAACCAACTTACTGGCCAACTGATGTTACAAAAATACTGGATTTGATCGATTTTTTCATCGTAAAAGGAGTGCCTTCCAATCGAATCAAACTTGAGGAATGCTTGAATCTTGCTCTGATCATTCTCCGGTCATTTTAACAACGAGCGATTCAATCATTAGAAATGAAAAACCATGCAGACTAACAAACGGAAAAGACCAACTGGTGGGAAGGCTTCAAAAGCAATATTGAAAATAAAATTCGATTGGGTGTATCGCTTAGATCCCCATTAGAACTCCAAATCGCGGTTGGCTCCTTTATCGAAACCGTTCAAAAAGCATCAGCACCATAGAATAATACTCCTCAACAACGCGAAATAGAGAGCTATAATCAAGTACCTATGGGAAATAAAAGATTTGGTTAGACAAAAAAGGAAAGCTCGAAAAATATGGCACCAAACTCGTGCCCTGCAAGATAAAACACATCTCAATCGGTTGAGTAACATGCTATCAAATTCGATTAAAAACTTTAAAAATCATGCAGTAGAAACTTATCTGCAAAGCCTAACCGCTGGAAAAGAATCGAATTAATCGCTTTGAAAAACAATCAAAGTCATAAAACGGCCAAAAAACGCTGTGCCACCAATTCGGGTAACTCAAGGCGTTTGTGCAAAAAGCGATAAGGAAACAGCAGACGTCTTTGCGCACATCTTGAGGAAACATTTAAACCATTTGATGGTTTAGAAAACATTAATTTATTCGAGACTACAACCGATAGTAATCTAGTTAGATATGCAAGTGTTGCCGAGCTTAAACGGGGAATACAGAAACTAAATCCTAAAAAAATCCCCGTAAAAGCATTGACTAAACTCCTCTAAATTGTAAATGCAGCAATTAGATTAGAATACATACCAAGACAGTGGAAAGTCGCAGAAGTGATTATGGTTCTCAAACCAGGAAAATCACCGAATGAAATAAAATCTTACAGACCTATTTCACTTCTTCCAATAATTTCAAAAGTTTTTGGAAGGATATTACTCGGTCGCTTACACCCTATTATTGATTAGAAACGCCTGGGTTAAGAAGTAAACATTCGACTGTGGACCAAGTTCATCAAGTTACTGATGTAATTGAGAAAGCTTTCAAAGAAAAGAAAATTAGCTCAGCCGTATTTCTTGAATGTCGCAAGCTTTTGACAAAGTTTGTCATAGAGGCCTTCAATGCAAGCTAAGACAAGTTCTGCCTGAATTGTATAAAATCCTCGTATCGTATCTTGAGCATAGACTCTTCCGTCCGAAACTTTTAAACGAATATTCGGATTTCAAAGAAATATTGGCAGGAGTAGTCCAAGAGTGGTTCAAGGACGCTTCCTTGGGTCGTCCTTGGACTACTCTTGAACCTCTTATTTACACGTGATATCCCACAAACAAACGATACAATAGCTGTCACGTTTGCTGACGATACAGCTATACTAGCAGTTGGCACAGAAATAGAGGAAAAAAATATGAAATTACAAATCGCTCTTAACGAGGTTAACGAATGAACAAAATCTTGGCAGATTGCAATTAACGAGAGCAAATCGATTCATGTATATTTTTCGTATAAACGGACAAAAAAATTGCCAGTAGGTATTTCTTAAAACGGTTCGAGTCCCGTTTGCAAATGAAGCAATATTCGGAAAATATTCGAAGTTTAACCTTTAGCAAGTGCTGAAGCCGGTCTGGACATATGGTATACAACTATGGGGTTGTGCCAGTGAAACGAATCTTAATATTTTACAAACTTTTGAAATCAAAATGTTAAGATCATTCGTCAATGCACCGTTTATTTATTGCGGCGTCTTTAAAGAACTAAGCCCTTAGATTTGGCCCGATAATATCCAACTCGTTATAAATTGCGGAAAAAGCAGAAACTCTCAAAGGAAAGTTATCTGCCAAACATTCATTACTCGTGATAAAAAATTGCTAGATAAGTCGCATACTTAGTTGCAATATAAATACAAAAAGGGTGCTGGTTTTAGTGGGTTAAAGTCCCACACTTCTTTGGGCACGTGCTCATCGTGTCTTTTTCAGCCCACGGAAAAAAAACTTATAAAATTTCTTGTCGTTTGTTGATTTTAAAAATATTTATATAGATAGCATATGTTATAAAAACTATTTTGTTTTATAAAAAAACGCCCAAAAAAATGATCCATAATCGAAATATTTATAGCAATATTGTCAGGCATTTTCATAGAAAGTTTTTTTTTGCTAAAAACGCCGCCAAATAGGGGGCGACGCGAAAAATTTTATAAAGACGAAATATAGATCTTGAATTGAGATCTAAATATCGTGTTCAGACACTTTTTTGAAATATCTTACGGTTTAGCCAAAAACAACGTTTTTTCTGAAAAGTAAGCGTGGCTTTGGCCGGAAGTTGAAAACTCTGTGCACTTTGTCTGCTGGTTGAATTTTTATTAGATACCTGATCAATATTTCCTTTCATTTGACCAAAAGCGAGATTTTTTTTAATAAAGTGTGCTTGAATTCATGAATAAGGAACTTTATCTTTATCCTGGTTTAAAATGTTTGGACGGACTATTATATCTCTACGAACAATGTAATAATGTATTAAGTATGTTATACATTATAACATTGTTCATAGCGATATAATAGTCCGTTAAATGTTAAATATGTTAAAAACGGAACATATTTAACGGAACGGTCGCATATATCTCTTAAAATTTATGAAAATTCTGTCAATAAAATCGAGCTATTTTTTAATCGGTTGTATGAACGTTCAATTAAAATTTATAAAAAGTCTATCGATAAAATTTAACTATTATTTTTCTATATTTTGAATGCTCGCATTCATCTCTTAAAAAATAAAAAATTCTGTCGATAAAATCGAATTATTTTTAATCGATTCTATGAGCGGTTGCATTTATCTCTTGAAAACTATAAAAAGTCAGTTTGTTTTTATACCTTACCCATAACATAGAGAAATAATTGAGGTATTTATATCCTAAAATATATGGATAGATTTGTTTGTTTTCAATTTTACCCTTTCTACACTTTTTATTTTAGATTAAAATCCAATCCAAATACCAATATGTTCACCTGAAATTATTTCAGAAAACATTGATTTCCCACCAAAGCGTATGATTACCGGTGTCGGTATCAGCTGCTATTTTTTTTTTGCAATTTTAGAATTTTCGACAACCGTTTTCGATTACAATTAAAAAAATAAGACTGTAATGGATAATTATCCGTGCTTAGGTGTTGCTGAATTTTACACGTAAATTGTTTTATAACCCTATACATATTTGGAATAAAGATTAAAACAACACAGCTAATAACAAAAATATATAAAATCTTATTTATGTAGCAACAGAAAACTAACTTCAACTCTATAGGACGATATAGGATGAATTAATTATTTACATTTAATTAAAAATTTAGCCCAGTGTTGCACCAAATAACCCTCAAAATGGTATCTAAATCACCATCCACGATATCACCATACAGACCTATTTCACTTCTTCCAATAATTTCAAAAGTTTTTGGAAGGATATTACTCGGTCGCTTACACCCTATTATTGATTAGAAACGCCTGGGTTAAGAAGTAAACATTCGACTGTGGACCAAGTTCATCAAGTTACTGATGTAATTGAGAAAGCTTTCAAAGAAAAGAAAATTAGCTCAGCCGTATTTCTTGAATGTCGCAAGCTTTTGACAAAGTTTGTCATAGAGGCCTTCAATGCAAGCTAAGACAAGTTCTGCCTGAATTGTATAAAATCCTCGTATCGTATCTTGAGCATAGACTCTTCCGTCCGAAACTTTTAAACGAATATTCGGATTTCAAAGAAATATTGGCAGGAGTAGTCCAAGAGTGGTTCAAGGACGCTTCCTTGGGTCGTCCTTGGACTACTCTTGAACCTCTTATTTACACGTGATATCCCACAAACAAACGATACAATAGCTGTCACGTTTGCTGACGATACAGCTATACTAGCAGTTGGCACAGAAATAGAGGAAAAAAATATGAAATTACAAATCGCTCTTAACGAGGTTAACGAATGAACAAAATCTTGGCAGATTGCAATTAACGAGAGCAAATCGATTCATGTATATTTTTCGTATAAACGGACAAAAAAATTGCCAGTAGGTATTTCTTAAAACGGTTCGAGTCCCGTTTGCAAATGAAGCAATATTCGGAAAATATTCGAAGTTTAACCTTTAGCAAGTGCTGAAGCCGGTCTGGACATATGGTATACAACTATGGGGTTGTGCCAGTGAAACGAATCTTAATATTTTACAAACTTTTGAAATCAAAATGTTAAGATCATTCGTCAATGCACCGTTTATTTATTGCGGCGTCTTTAAAGAACTAAGCCCTTAGATTTGGCCCGATAATATCCAACTCGTTATAAATTGCGGAAAAAGCAGAAACTCTCAAAGGAAAGTTATCTGCCAAACATTCATTACTCGTGATAAAAAATTGCTAGATAAGTCGCATACTTAGTTGCAATATAAATACAAAAAGGGTGCTGGTTTTAGTGGGTTAAAGTCCCACACTTCTTTGGGCACGTGCTCATCGTGTCTTTTTCAGCCCACGGAAAAAAAACTTATAAAATTTCTTGTCGTTTGTTGATTTTAAAAATATTTATATAGATAGCATATGTTATAAAAACTATTTTGTTTTATAAAAAAACGCCCAAAAAAATGATCCATAATCGAAATATTTATAGCAATATTGTCAGGCATTTTCATAGAAAGTTTTTTTTTGCTAAAAACGCCGCCAAATAGGGGGCGACGCGAAAAATTTTATAAAGACGAAATATAGATCTTGAATTGAGATCTAAATATCGTGTTCAGACACTTTTTTGAAATATCTTACGGTTTAGCCAAAAACAACGTTTTTTCTGAAAAGTAAGCGTGGCTTTGGCCGGAAGTTGAAAACTCTGTGCACTTTGTCTGCTGGTTGAATTTTTATTAGATACCTGATCAATATTTCCTTTCATTTGACCAAAAGCGAGATTTTTTTTAATAAAGTGTGCTTGAATTCATGAATAAGGAACTTTATCTTTATCCTGGTTTAAAATGTTTGGACGGACTATTATATCTCTACGAACAATGTAATAATGTATTAAGTATGTTATACATTATAACATTGTTCATAGCGATATAATAGTCCGTTAAATGTTAAATATGTTAAAAACGGAACATATTTAACGGAACGGTCGCATATATCTCTTAAAATTTATGAAAATTCTGTCAATAAAATCGAGCTATTTTTTAATCGGTTGTATGAACGTTCAATTAAAATTTATAAAAAGTCTATCGATAAAATTTAACTATTATTTTTCTATATTTTGAATGCTCGCATTCATCTCTTAAAAAATAAAAAATTCTGTCGATAAAATCGAATTATTTTTAATCGATTCTATGAGCGGTTGCATTTATCTCTTGAAAACTATAAAAAGTCAGTTTGTTTTTATACCTTACCCATAACATAGAGAAATAATTGAGGTATTTATATCCTAAAATATATGGATAGATTTGTTTGTTTTCAATTTTACCCTTTCTACACTTTTTATTTTAGATTAAAATCCAATCCAAATACCAATATGTTCACCTGAAATTATTTCAGAAAACATTGATTTCCCACCAAAGCGTATGATTACCGGTGTCGGTATCAGCTGCTATTTTTTTTTGCAATTTTAGAATTTTCGACAACCGTTTTCGATTACAATTAAAAAAATAAGACTGTAATGGATAATTATCCGTGCTTAGGTGTTGCTGAATTTTACACGTAAATTGTTTTATAACCCTATACATATTTGGAATAAAGATTAAAACAACACAGCTAATAACAAAAATATATAAAATCTTATTTATGTAGCAACAGAAAACTAACTTCAACTCTATAGGACGATATAGGATGAATTAATTATTTACATTTAATTAAAAATTTAGCCCAGTGTTGCACCAAATAACCCTCAAAATGGTATCTAAATCACCATCCACGACGGCAACACTGCGTGGTAGCTTATCGTGAGCCACATCTTTGTCATACAATAACAACACCATTGTGAACGAAGCTATTGAAAGATGTGACATTTCGGAGAAAATTGAAAAAGTAAACTCTCGCTTGTTAATAAAAAACATAAACCGCGTTGTATTTTATATAAATATCTTGCTAAAAAGTAAACAAAATACTAAAAACATTTAATTGATATGAGTTCTGTCGGTACGCTCATCCAATCGGATGATTTCTCAACGAAAAACGATTATTTTGATGAAATAAATGTGCAATTGGCTGACAATGATCACATCCAGTCGCGTTGCGGTGAAATTTTTGTCTCACATCGAAAAGTCCTTGTATTCGTTTGTACCGAATGCAAAGAAACTTTCTTCGGTTACGAAGATTTCTTCACACACCTCAGCGAACAGCACCTATCCAGTGAGGAGCAATTGTCTTACGAACAATATGAAGATGAGTTTATTACTGATGAACCCAGTGTCGAGCAATTTATTGAGATGGTGGATGATACACAAGAAGATGAAGACGGTAAAGAGATTCTGGAATCGATTCCCGACGACATGCAAGAAGAGGACAAAGAATTACACCAAGAACTGATCCAAACATTTGAATCCTTGGAAGAGTTCAATGACGCACTTGAGGAACCTGAAGTAAGTCCGCCTTTTGGATGCGAACATTTGTTTAAATCAATTCATTTATTATTCTCAAAATAATTTGCATAAAACTATGAATACGGAAGGTAATTTGTGAAATTATTTTTAGGGAAACAAAACGGTAACATTCTTTACCGATTTTTCTAAATTTCTTGAAAAAAATAATGGTAACGTCAGCGGAGACGACAATGAAGACAAAACTATAGTGAAAGAGGAAGAGCCCAGTTGTATTGATAGCAATATGGCGCCAACGGATAAAGTGCTGGTGAGGTCAGGCAATTATATAAAAGCCGAGTGCCAGCAATGTCACAAAACTTGCCAATCGTATGCCAAGCTTCGCACGCACATGCGATGTCACAGCAAGGACCGCAATTTCAAATGTACCATATGCGGATTTGCCTTCACCGAGGAATTCAATTTGCGATCTCATATACGTCGACACAAGGGTGAAAAGCCACATGCATGCGAGCATTGTGGCAAACGTTTCACCACCCGAACTGAGGTTAATGCACATACGAGATCACACACCGGCGAACGGCCGTACGTATGTGAGATTTGTGGGCAAGGCTATGCGACATCTGGGTCACTGAGTGAACACAAGAAGCGCCACACCAACTTTCGACCACACAAGTGCAAACTCTGCAATAAAGCGTTCTTCGATACGGGTCTCCTGAAGGAACATATGGTGATACATACTGGTGAGCGTAAGCATATTTGCGATCAATGTGAGGCGTCATTTCCACGAAGGAAGGCATTACTGCAGCACATGAAGCTGCATTCGGGTGTCAAAGAGTACAAATGCTCAATATGTAATAAAGCTTTTGCACAGAAACCTGGACTGGCGGCACACTTGAAAACGCACAGAAAAATATCAAAGGCCAAAGATTTAAAGTGTGAGGAGGAAGACATCCAAATTATGCACGATGACCCTGACAGTGTTTTTGTGTAAATTTATTTAGTTGCAATTGTCGAGTTGAGAATAATAAATGAGTTGATTTTTAAAATAAAATTCGCATATTTGTTTATAAATTGTTTTTGTTGTTTAATCCGCTGTGCCGTTGAGTGCGGGAAGTTGGTTTTTTTTTTTAAAGTACGTCATCTCACAAAACTGTTCAAATAGTTAGTGACATAAGTTACAAGCATACAGATGTCGCTGGAAGCAATGTAGAGAATCTTGCTTGGTAAAGGGTGACAATTAAATTTGAATTATTATTATTTTTAATATTTTGTTTTCGGACACAATCAGCCGAATTTCATAAAGTAATTTTGGAAGTTGTTTGACTTAAAACACCTCTAAGTACCACTTAAATGTAAAATCGGTATCTATAATCGATGTTCACATCTAAGCAACGTTGCTTAGAGGTCGCTTAATTTAAACACGATCGACTACGTTTTGAGGTTGTTTAGAGTCATTTTAAAATGAAGTCTTATATATATTTTGAGTTTCTGTGTTGAAAAGTGAAAGCAAACAAATAAAAATGGACTGAAGTTAAATTTCTTTGGAAATGATTTAAATGTAGTGAATGTGATAAATACAAACAGACCAACAGCTACGAGACTGTACAAACTGAACTTTAAGACAATTATTATTTATTTTCGCAAAGATATCGATTTTCTAAGCCCAATATGGAAAAGCTTATAAACATTGTGCGATCCGATCTTATAGAGGGGTGGTCACATTTCTGCTGATCTACAAGCGATGTATTATATATATATATAATCTGCTATCTCACTAAAATATAAAACTAAAACATTCGATTATACACTTTTTAGATGCAAGATATCTACCCATATTAACGGATTTAGTCAATCTACGCTATGCGTTATTTATCAGTGGGTTACAAAGCCACTTGTCTCAAAGAGATCGTAATTTGTGAAAATGAAAAAAAAAAAAAACAGTGTCTGAGCAAATAAAAGGGATAAATGGAACATAAAATTGTATAATTTTTTTTTTTGTACTAGATTTGCAAATTTTATTAGGTTTTTTGAAAAAATCATCGTTTAGTTTAGCAGCAATGAAAAACGATTATAGATAAGAAATTAAGCAACGTTGCCTAGAGCCAATTCAAATAGTTAAGCATGCTTAAATAAACAACCTCTGCAACACATTTAAAGAAAATCTAATAAATACGGCTGAATGTATATAATTTTTGTGCTTATGGCGTGTATCAATTGCGTTAAAATTTTGGCTTAATTCTATCCACTAGTTAATTTTTTTTAACTTCTTACTGTTTGATGTGTCAATTGAACTAAATGTGATTTTATTTTAATAAAATTTTCAATGATTTCCCAAAAGAATTAAAACAAAATATCTTCTTTACTTTAGTAGGATCATCAAAAACCCTAAATTATTTATTATTATCAATAACAAAAATATTGTCGTATGATTTGTGTTCCTGGTTAATGATATCCATCCAACAATTTAAGCATATATCGGTTATAAAATATAGCAAAACAAATTAAATCTAACATTTTTGTAACAATTCATTTTCAAAAACCCAGTCTTAGTTTATTTAAAAATAAATAAATGTTGTTTGCTTTTAACTTTATAATCTGAATGATGTACTATTTTCCCGCCACATGTGAACCTTGCAGTAACGAAAATTAGTCCAAAAGTGTGTTTCCCCTCTCTTTTACTCCTCAGTAGGTAAACCAAATGTCAAAAATTAGCCACTAGTTAAATTTAAGCGAGCTGTTAAGCGGGTACAAATTTTGTTGAGTTAACGCAGCGTCAACTAACAATGGACTGCATTTTATCTTTAGGCTGTAGTTATAGCTATCATAAAAAACCATCATTTGAAATTTACTTACACTCATTGCAGCTTTTTTATAAATTCAACCATTGTCCAGTTGGTGTCAACACAAAGCTTATGAATTTTAGAACATGATTATCCTAAAATATTCAAATTTTTAATTATAGTTTCACATAAAATCACTTTATATATTTTTTTACTCGCCAATGGTTGAATTTATAAAAATGCCGTAATGATTAAAAGCATATAGCAAATGATGGCTTTCAATGATATGGCAATAGCTACATCCAAACTCATGAAGCAGTTTTTCAGTGAAGGATTGAATTTGACCCCATGAGTGGTCATTCAATACTGTAACAGGTAACATTAATAATCTATCGATTTTTTCCAAAAACTATCGAATCTGAAAATACAAAGGTGTCAGCTGTTTGGTTTCCTTTTCCCAAACAAACGAAAATATTTTGGTAGTGATATAACAAGTCTTTTTCTTCTTAAAATAATTATCTCAATATTTAAAACAGTTTTGAATCGCTCAGTTCTGAATCTGTAACACTGGTCGAGTTTAAACAACTGACATTAAAAGTAGACAATTTTCAGACATCCTTGCCTCCTGAGCACTCAGCTTAGTAAAAGGTTGAAAATAACCTTCTCTTAGGTCCGTATAGAGTACTTTTATGTAGAGAAAACCGTCAAATTTTGAATTAAGAAAGAGAACTCACACATTTCAACAGAAAATTGCTGTTCGCTTTCGCAAAAAGAAGGAAAGACGTCAAAGTTTTAAGTATTATGAAAGGACTACAAATAAAAAAAAGATCGCTCCACTTCAGTATTTCGCCTATCATAACCATGTAAGATTATTTCTACAAACTCAAATATTTAAATAAATCTACAAATACATACTTTTTTGCTTAAAATATGAATAAAAGCAAGAATAGCTTGTTGGCAACTTCTGGGCAGTTATATCCTATAACATTCTCCATTTTATTGTAATCCGAAACCCTCACCATTCCAATAAGCCGATAAATATCGGATAGGAACAACTCCATGATTGAATTATACAAACCGAATTATGTACCAGGAGCTTTTGTCAAACGTAAAATGGTATCAGATAGATTTTTGTTATCTTTGTTTTGGTATATTTTCGTTTTCATGAAGTCGACGTAGCTGCAAAAGTTCCAGCAACAAGTTGTTTCCTCTAAATCTTGAAAAAATAAAATAAAATGTAAACAACCCCAAAATAACAATGTTGAAGAATAGTTTTCACATCGGAATTATTTAAATCGAAGCGGAAACCATTCGTATCAAACTGAACTGACGGATGTAAATTTTTATTTGTGTTAGTGCAATAAGGGGTTAAATGTCCAAATCTGCTGAATTGATCTGAGATAACAAAAAAACTGGAATTGCATGACATGACATGACATCATATATAACAAATGATTAATTTACTTAACTATGTTCGCGTACTCTTGCTGTATACAATTTTATATTATCAAATTTCTTGCAATGGGGGTAACTTTTTTGAAAGAGAGACAAAATAACGAAAAAGTACGCAAAAACGTTAGGGTTAAACTCAGTACACTTTTTCGATTCTTTTCACTTTGGATACTAACCGACAATTTTATATTTTTACTAAAGGAAATTTCTGCAGTGAACTATTTTTTGATTTTTTTATAGATGGGAAGCTTATTCCTCTCTTATAAGCTCCACCTCTCACACAATTGTTGGCCTACGGGAACGGCTATAGTCATAATTCAGTAAAATTTAGTAGTTAGTAAAATCGATTGTTTTATTTATTACACACTACATATTTTATACAATCTTAGTCTCTATAAGCTGTCTATCAGTATGAAATTAATTACTTATTTATTCATATATATATATATATTTTTCTGTTTTTTTTTTAATTTAACCCATTTAAGTTAAAAAAAAAAGAATAAATTTTTGACGTGCTATTTTTCGCTTTCGCCATTAAGAATACGCATTGCTTTGTCCAAATCAAGCACATGTACGCCGAAGAAAATGTAGCGGAATTCTTTTAGAATGGGACATCTCGCGATAAAATGAGAAACATCCTCACGCTCCTTGAGGTTGCACAGCCTCTTATTTTAAAAATAGTTCTAATCTTATCCGTAGAATTGCTTATTGAACAGTATGTCCTAGTCTGTAAATGATGATCCAGTAAAATTTAGTAAGAATCAGTAAGAATAAAAAAAAAAATTGTACGGTAACAGAGCTTATATTTTTCAACGTACCCAAACATCCCGGTAAGTTTTTGGATGTGTATGTATGTATGTATATATTTATTTAGTAAAATTTACTATTACAATTCATTTAGATATAAATTAAATTAAATTTAGTATACAAATACATATATTATTAATAATTATACACTTATATTTCTAATATGCTCAATTAACAGTACTTTAAATCTTGATAGAGTATTTTCATTTTTTATTTCTGTAGGCAGTTCATTAAATAATTTTAATCCTCGATATTTAAGCATATTTTGTGTTCTAGAGTCTCTATACAGTTGAAGTCTAAAATTGTCATTCGATCTTAAATTATAAGGTTGACTGCTACCCACATAGGATAAGTTTGTCGTTAAATATTTAGGTACCAGGTTATTTCTCATTTTAAATATGAACATTAAGGTGTTGAACATTATTCTCTGCTTAATATTTAACCATCTAAGACACGATAGCATCCATACGATTGGTGAATAAAAGTTGCATTTGAGAATGGTTCGCATCGCCTTGTTTTGTAATATTTGCAGTTTATTTATGTGCTCATTATTACCTATAAATAGAATTGTTGAACAAAATTCAAAATGGGGTTTAATAGTTGTGTTTATAAACATATTGTGGTTATGTTTTTTCTTATGCGTTTTAGGAATCCAATTTTTTTCGAAACTTTTTTTGCTATATAAACCATATGGCTATTAAAAGATAATTTACTGTCCAGTATCACTCCTAAATATTTTATTTCATTTAATTGTTCAAGTGTTTCACCTTCAATTGATAAATTAATCAAATCATTGCTATTAATCACCATGCATTTCGTTTTTTTAACATTGATTTTAAGTCTATTTACATGTAACCATGTACACAAGTGATGTAAGTCTTCCTTAATATAGTTTATAAGTTCAAAGATATTTTTACCACTCACGAACATTAGAGCATCATCTGCAAACAGAGATATTTTCGAAATCTTCAAACTGCTGCATATATCATTAATATATATGAGGAACAATAGTGGGCCTAGTATAGTGCCCTGTGGTACACCGAAACGTGTGTTTATTGCACTTGATGTTGAATTATTTACACAAGTCTTTTGAGTTCTTCCAAATAAATATGATTTAAACCAATTAAGTTCAACACCATTAACACCATATTTAAACAATTTTTTTCTATTGCGATCCACTGTTTCAAATGCTCTTTGAAAGTCCAAAAAAACTGCAACGATTTTGTTGCCACTATGTCTTTCTTCCTTCATACTCATTATTAGCCAATTCAATGACGTTTCATGCTAGTGAAAAACTACAGGAATTTGATTGGCATTAGAAACGAAGTGATCTGAAATCGGTAGACCTGCTGATAATTTTCAATGTCAAATAGCTTTGTGACTATGCAATCAATCCTGTATATTATATTTGATAAATATTTACTTATGTCGTTTTAAATTTGTAGTATTAGGGAAGCAAACAAAATCCATGAAAAGACAGACAAGCGTAACATGCAGAACTGCACGTTGAATATGTATTTCTGACTTAGGGCCCAGTTATAGCTATCATTGGACAACTTTCTTGGAACAAAACACATGATTGAATTGAAATGTCACCCCAATAGCTTCTTATAGGAATTATTGGAAAATTTCCAGTTGTAGATAGCATTGAACGACTTCATTGAAACACAAAACATGATGGATTTGGAATTTAACCTCCATAGATTATTGGAAAATTCCGTTTCAGTTCGGTGGAATGGCAATCATTACTCCATAGAAATAAATGTTGATCATTGAAAAATAAGAAGTGATTTTCTGCGAAAACTTTAATTAGAAATGTAAATATTTTTGGATAATCATGTTCTAAAATTCAAGAGCTTTGTTTTGAAACCATCTAGCCAATGATTGAATTTATAAAAAAGCAGCAAGAAGCAAACAAAAATTTCCAATGAATGTTTTCAAGGATAGGTATAAATGGGCCGTAAGTAATAATAAAATAACAGGTGGGCCAAAAGAGATCACTCTATTCGAAGATTCACTTATTTTTGCAAATGGCCGCCAATGTCAAATCTGTTTTGACATTTGTGGACTAGACAGATGTATTATACAAGTGAACAAGCCATGGAGCGATACACTCCCCAAGAACGCGGAATAGTCGAAGTGGACGATTTTTCGACCAACATCATAATGAGCATTGAGGCTCATTTCCACCTCAGCGGGTACGTGAACAAGGAAAACTATCGCTTCTGGGCACCGAAAATCCACGAGTAATGCACGAGGAGCCATTACACGTGCGCTTTTCACGCTAAAAGAGTCATCGGGCCATCGGAACGCCGCTGTTAAAACGACAACAGTGGACGGTGCGCGCTAAAGGGCCATGTTAACCGAGTTTTTTGCCGCAATTGGACGAATTAGGACTGGAGGACATGTAGTTCCAATAGGACGGAGCAACGGCACACACTGCGCGAGCCACAACCGATATTTTGAAGACCAAACAACATCGGATGACTTCCTTTGGCCCACCATGTAGGTTATAAGGAAAATTTTCAACATTATCATAACCAATTTGACAGGACACTACTTAAATGTTTCTACTCGCATGCGATTCAACTATATTGGCTGAAAAAATCTTTAAAAAAAGCGCAAAATTATCTACATCGACATCGAATAACAGCTGGTATTCAGTGAAAAAAAATTTCGTGATGAAAATGTATAGTTACGGAATAATAAACTTCAAAGCAAAGCAAAAAGCAAATCCTCAAAATCCTTTTACGATTTAATTTGAACATTTGCTCGCGTAATTATTCATTGTTAGAACATTTTTCCAAATAATTATCATTTATCAATATTTCTGATGCAATTCAATCAAAACCGAACAAGTTTTATCTATTATTTTATTTGACATTAAATATATATATATATATTTACTAATAAAACCCACCTTAATTATTTTTTTTTATTCAGCTTTCTCTTTTCTGTGAGAAATATCATACATTTACATCATCATGCCTTTACAATAATTTCATACTACGTACGCCCTGGTGCATACTTTAATTTTCGTCACATTTAAAGATCTAGTCGAATTTTTTTCACCTCAACTGTCGAGTATTGAAATTTGTATGTGTAAAGGGAAATCCGTTGGCCAATAGGAACTCTTGGGGTGGGTATCCACTTCAAACTATGAAAGGAAAATTTATGCGTGAGTAAATTACTATGAATGTATGAGGGTTGTTTGATAACAATAGGTTTTAGAAGACTTTCTTCGTTCTTTTGCTTGCTTTCTGTGGATCTTAAAAAAAACGCAATAGGTAGATACTGTTTGCAGAAATTTAGAAAAAAAAAACAAAAATGTGTGCATATGTATACATATTTCCTGGTACCAAGAGAAAAATGGTGGTTCATTGGATAAGATTTCAGCAGATTAAATCAAAACAAAAACTAAACAGATTTGATACCAATTACCTATCTATTTATAAACTTTGAAGCAGTAATTGATAGCATTTTTAGGGACGAGCTACACCTCTGTGCTCGACAAGGTCGACATGGACAACTTGGAAGTGCACAACTGAAGGAAGAGAAGAATGTTGGTTAAGGGCCCAGGGTTAGGTATCCCGGACTGTAGCGCCACTTACACACCGACTGAAGCAATCAGCAAAATTACACACAACAAATGGGAAACATAGTATTTAGAACGTGCATTTGAAGTGAATTTATTGATCATGGAAATTTTGCAAAAAATTAATTAATTTTCTAGCTAATTTTTAGTTTATTTCCTAATGTTTTCCCAATAAATATCTTTGGCAATTCATAACACACAATTTTTGACTTATATTGGATACCTATGTATACACTTTTAATGCCACAGAATAAACAAACAGACATTGTCCGTGCTGCTATAACTGGAACTAATAAAAACTAATACACATTTGCAATTATTCTGTTTTTTGTAAAGTTACTATTAATTATACTAATACCGCACTTGCCACATTTTTCTTCCTTCCATCCTTACGCAAATACTAATAGTTGTCACTTTCACTCCAGACGAGTTTTTTCCTTCTATTTGATACAAACCCTGTACATGAATTACAAATGGCGGCTCATGTTTCTTTACTGATGAATCATTATTTTGGCAAAAATGCATTTGAAGAGTAAAATAAATACCAACGAAATTGTTAATTATT
Source organism: Rhingia rostrata (assembly GCA_949824845.1). Lineage (NCBI taxonomy): Eukaryota > Metazoa > Arthropoda > Insecta > Diptera > Syrphidae > Rhingia > Rhingia rostrata. The sequence goes on from OX463755.1 coordinate 119,616,230, forward strand.
TGTATTGTAATCTAGTTTTATAAAATGGACAAATTATCCATCCATTTGATTGTTATGTAATTTACTCGGTTTGATGCTATACAAAAGGATATTCTATGAGCAATAAATGATGGGGAAATGTAAAAAAAAACGAAGTGCTGTGCAGATTTAACCACAGCTAAATAATTTTATTGCCATTTATTTTATTTTTTTAAATGTGATGGGTAATATTATTCTTTTTATTCATTTTGTAGATATTACTTCAATCTGATTAATGAAAAAGGACAGGAAATCATCAAATCATAAAAGGTAGATTTTCTGCATACTTTTACATTTTTCTAGACATTGTGTGAAATGAAGTCTAATTCGAAGCAAAATTGAGCAGTGTAACATTTAGTTCCCATGTCAACCAAAAAAAAAGTCGACACGTCACGTAGCTCATTCGGCCACGTTGTCAGCTAATCTACTCAACAAGTGTAGATAACAAGACCCACTTCCGAATCAGTATGTCTGCTCTGATTTAGCTTTTCAATTGACGTAATTCAAGATTTTACGAATAATTGATTTCGATGATTTGATAAGCCAAGTGTGACGTCTTAAATTTTACTTCCAAGGTGGTTCGGTTACCAGCCGAATTTGAAGTCACGTTTTATTTTTTTGCATATCTACCAAGTATATTTCTTGACGTATTTGACTAGAGTAGAAATACATGTATTCACGTGCATTTTATGTGTATAACAGAGCGATTCTTATGAAATGTAGACGTTTGACATGACTGTCATATTCATCTTCATAAATGATTTCATGGACATGATTGCCCAATACATGGTAAATGTTTAACAGACCATAAATAAATTTATTCATGGCACTGTCGCAAACATTTATTACATTTCAAGCAAAAGTAAAGCAGTCGCTAATTCTTCTGATCGAAAACTTATGTGAGTTGAGTAGGCGATAAACAGATTCAAAATCACTAGCTTTTAGAAGCGTTTAGGCCAATACCACACGAGCTTCAAAATGATCGCGCTCCTATTTGTCCAGTAGCGCTATGAAGTTATCTTGCTGAAACATGATGCGCGACTCTTTTAGTCGCAGGGGCTCGTATATACTGTGTCATTGGTATTCCATATCCTAAGACGTAGCCAAATGGCAGACCTAACCAGAAAAGCTGGTGTGACATTGCCATTGGAAGTGAGAAAGTCGAGCAGCAATACGATGTGACGCGACGTTCCCTATAAGGACCATGCTAACGTTGCAAGAAACGAACAGACTAGACTATGGATGATTATTTTCTCACCCTACAATTCCATTTCATAAGTAAATGTTAAAAAAAAACATCCAGAACATACATCTCATAGAGAGTTTTTTGGGGAAGTGGATATTTTCTTTTATTTCTACATGCTTTTTTGTTGTTTGGTCATTTGTTTTTTTCCTGGAATATAGGGGTTGTTTGTTTCGAAAATCAATCCAAATATGTTGGACAATTAATTCAAAATAGAACAAATCAAAGAAACTCAGTCCCAGTCTTCTTCATCAACAAACACTCATTCCTTTCGTCCATTGTAAACAGGGCTATGCAAATAGCCACGTATGGATCTCCTCGAGATGATTCCGCTGTCTCAGCAGAGATTTTTTGATTGATTGAAAGAAATATTTGTGCTTTTTTCAATTCGTTTTTTCAATAAACGTTGCACACGTAGATTTTCATGCATAACCGTGGGCAGATAAATCTAACTTATTTTAGTCTCACCTAATTGAAAAAAGTCTCCAGTTTCTTAGGAGGAGAACCACATCCTAATTACCATTTTTCCGAGATACTTGAGGTATCCGTTAGTGGAACTTTGCTATGTTCCTAAAGCGTTTTCGATTTGTGCAAGTGGTTGACATTTAGCAAATCAGGCATTATAATCATATGCTAGACCCAACCCAGAAACACCATAGATTAGATTAACATCACAATTAGAAGGAAGGACACTTGGTCATGTCGGAATTAGATGAGTTCTTAACCAACAAAAAATTGTGTTGTTGTAAATTTCAAACACACATATTCGAAATTTATACATGGCTATCATTTCTCAATAGAAATTGAGGGGGGTTTTGCCCTCTGAGCGAGAATTGTTGTTACTCCTCACTTGCACAACCATTGAACAATTTTATATATAGGTGTGTACTTAACATTAATAAACATAAACCCAAATGACTTCCTAGCCTTCAATAAAATTGCAAGCCTAATTCGAATGCCAATCGAAATGTAAATTCGGAACTGGTGTAAAGAAGTTGTCAAATTTGTAAAGGAACACAAAAACCATAGCGATAACACAGAGATAAGTTCCAAATGCCATATCCCCGTGATTCATGTGAATCACGCATTTCAATTTTCAACAATTCAATCAGCTCCTCAACACACATCCTGATTTACGGTACTCTATACACTACAATATATCCAGCATGCTCCGGTAGAAAATGGTATGCCAGCAAATCCGCCGTATACGAATATATTATATATTCCAACAGGATGAATTACTATTGTGCGCCTCTGTAGCTAGCATCAAAGAGTAAAGAACTACGCATCACAGCTAAAAGTTTTGTAGCCGTTTCTGGCGCGGCGGTACCGGTAAATGCGAAGGTGAAATTTCGTCGATCCTAGCGTAGGCAACGCTGTTGTTGGATGCTGGGGTAGCAATTTGAACTCTGTCGTCTCAATATCAGTACCTCACATAGACGATTTTCGTTGTATGAGATGCGCACTCCATGTAGTTCTATACTGCTTGCTAGCATGCAGCGTTCCGTTATGTATTTTCCTTAACGACTATCACAACCCAGCACGAAATTCATAAACAGGAGCAACACGGAATTGATTTCGGGAAAAGCACCAGAGATTTATTTCAAATTGCACTTGCATCCGTCAAACAAAGATAAATGATACCATATAAGCAATTTATAAATTTATACAGTAAAATCGTTAAATATCCCGCTCCCAAAGTAACCATTGGTCTCTGTTAACATTCGCCTAGAAATAGTCTGTTGCGTCGCAAAATAATGATTCCTTTTATGGAATTTTAAGAAGAACCACCGCTAATTTCCCTTTAAGCTTTCCGGTTCCCTTAAAAATCACATTCCAATTACGAATTTTTCCAAGATATCTGAGGGAACCGTAAATGGAACTTAGATTAAAGCGTTTTCGATTATTATTTTGCGAAGCATAAACGGTAGACACATGGTAAATCAGACATAAGATCAAATGTTAGAGTAGAGTTCCTTCAAAATGGAGGAAAACCACTTTTAAATGTCCGAAATAGGCGTCTTTTAAACCAAACAATTATGTTGTGTTGCAATTTCCAAATACAAAATAAATGCAATACAAATTCATATTAAAATGAAAACATCCCAATAGAAATTTATGAGACTTGTCCCTCAGTGATAATAGTTGTTACTCCTCACTCCTCACAAATTCATATTAAAATGAATACATCCCAATAGAAATTTATGAGACTTGTCCCTCAGTGATAATCGTTGTTACTCCTGCCTCGCACAGTTATTGAAAACATATTTCGTATTAATTTGACATTGATTAACATAAATTGCAATTACTTAGGTCTCTGTCAATTAAATTGCACGCTGATTTTGAATCGAAATGTAAATATCAGTCCGATTTGAAACAGTTGTTGACAAATACGAAAAGAAGCACATACACCACAGAGGTACGCGGCACGTTACATGATTGCTTCAACCAACCCCATAAATGATTTAAATGGTCAACAATTCAATCACCTTCTCAAAAAACATCGTGATTTTCGGTGCGCGGTACACTGCAATAAACTCGGCATGCTGGGTTTATGAAATAGTGCCGCAGTACCTCACCAGTGCGAGAATATTGACCTAAATAGGAAAACGTATCATTGTGCCACTGCCAATAACGCATAAGTCCTTACCTCTCTGGTTCTACTTAAATGATCAACCAACGCGAAACTCAGGATCGGAAGCATCAATGATTTTCCTACGGGAAAGTTGATGGAGTGAATCTTCTTATTTATAATTGCAAAAAAAAAAATTCTCCAACACTACATTCACGTCTGTATGTAAAAGAAAAGAACGGTTCTATATACGCGATTTCCCAAACTGTCAGGAAACATTCGCCGAAACGTCAAAATTGTCTGTTGCGTCTGGTGTTTTATACCTAAATAAACTTTTTTCTCTGTAGTCATTAACAGGTGCGTTTCTTCTTTTTACTGCCGACAGATACTTACGCACTTTTGTATACATATTGACTATACATATAGCTCTCAGCTTTTTATTTATTAAAACCGGCATGTGATATACATATATAAAAAATGAATCAAATTGATTGTCCAAGTAACAAATATCGCTCAGATCAAATCTGTCGACCTATAAATGACTAAAATATTTACATTACAATCCCATAGAAAACCACCAAGAAAAGACTTCCCTAAATGGGTTACATTCCAAAGGTCCCTCTTGAAATTGCTTTTCGTTTTTCTATTGACATTCTGTAACAACAAAGATTATAAAGGCGCACAATTCACGCATTGAAAACAAAAAACAGAACTTTTGCTCACCAGCTGCATGGTTCTGGTGGGCGATGTGCACGTGCACACATTAGAAACGAGATCCACTATATGGCGGGCTCTTCCACATACACCACAGCGGTACGCGGTTGCGGCAACAACTGCATTAAGTTGCAGTAACGTTACATGATTGCTTCAACCGACACCATAAATGATTTGAATGGTCAACAATTCAATCACCTTCTCAAGGAACATCGTAATTTTCGATGCGCGGTACACTGCGATAAACTCAGCATGCTGAGTTTATAAAATAGTTATGCAGTACCTCACCACTGCGAGAATATAGACCTCAATAGGAAACCGTATCATTGTGCCCCTGCCAATAACGCGTAGGTCCTTACCTCTCTGGTTCTACTTAAATGATCAACCAACGCGAAACTCAGGATCGGAAGCATCAATGATTTTCCTACGGGAAAGTTGCGGGAGTGAATCTTCTTATTTATTTATTTCTAATTGCATGTCACCGAAAAATTCTCCAATACCACATTCACGTCTCTATGTTATCGAATGGTACCACATACGTGATTTTCCAAACTGGCAGTAAACATTCGCCGCAACGCCAAAATTGTCTGTCTTGTAAATAAACTTTTTTCTCTGTAGTCATTAACAGGTGCGTTTCTTTTTTTTTACTGCCGACATATACTCACGCACTTTTTTATACATATGTATGCACTCAATTTTTTATGTATTAAAACCGTCATGTGATATGCATAAAAAGAAATCAAATTGCGTCACCAAGTACCTACCAGATATCGCTCACATCAAACCTGCCGACCTAAATGACTGAAAATTTTACATTACAATCCCATAGAAAACCACCAAGAAAAGACTTCCCTAAAAAGGTTACATCCCAAAGGTCCTAGGTATTTGAAATTGTTTTTGTTTTTCAATTGACATTCTGTAACACCAAAGATCATAAAGGCATACAGATCAAGCATTGAAAACAAAAAACAGAAACTTTTGCTCACCAGCTGCATGGTACTGGTGGGCGATGTACACGTGCACACATGAGAAACGAGATCCAAACATATGGCGGATTGTACCAGTACGACTAGCCATAGAACAATATTCCTTGTATGCAGTGCGTCATCTCTAGGGCTTTGTAAACTTTGGTAAATCTTAAGAATTGCAAAAAAAACGATTACTACGCGTTGCCAGGCGAATCTTAAACGGAAAATATCCCTGTAGTTCCGCTGAATCACTGAGACCTCAAGAAAGCCATTTGTCAACACACAAAGGATCGGTGCCAAAACATGTGGAGTCACTGCTAGCAAAGAGTATAGAACTACATAGAGTGCGCATCACAGCTAAAAATGTTGTAGCCGTTCCAGATTCTCCAATACCACATTCACGTCTGCATGTGCAATAGAACGGTACCATATACGCGATTTCCCAACCTGGCAGGAAACATTCGCCGCAACGTCAAAATTATCTGTTGAGTCTGGTGTTTTTATAAATAAACTTTTTTCTCTGTAGCCATTAACAGGTGCGCTTCTTTTTTTTTACTGCCGACAGATAAACACGTTCTTTTATATTATATGTATAGTCCAATAGCACTCAGTTTCTTTTTTTGTATTAAAACCGGAATTACATATATAAAAAAGAAACCAAATTGCGTGACCAAGTACCAGATATCGCTCAGATCAAAACTTTCGACCAAAATGACTGACATTTTTACATTACAATCCCATAGAAAACCACCAAGAAAAGACTTCCCTAAATGGGTTACATTCCAAAGGTCCCTCTTCAAATTGCTTTTCGTTTTTCAATTGACATTCTGTAACACCAAAGATTACAAAGGCGCACAGATCACGCATTGAAAACAAAAAACAGAAACGTTTGCTCACCAGCTGCATGGTACTGGTGGGCGATGTGCACGTGCACGCATGAGAAACGAAATCCAAACATATGGCGGGCTGTACCAGTACGACCAGCCATAAAACAATTTTCCTTGTATGCAGTGCTTCATCTGCAGGGCTTTTTAATCTTTCGTAAATCTTTAGAATTGCAAAAAAAAAACTATTACTACGCGTTGCCAGGCGAATCTTAAACGGAAAATATCCCTGTATATCCGCTGCACCACTGAACCCTCAAGAACGTCATTAGTTAACACTTTGAGGATCGGTGCATGTGGATGTGGTTAAGGCATTCGTCATCATTGCGTCATAGTCCAAGTATAATTCTTAATGCCAGAAATATGTTAACAAATGGCCAGAGCCAGCTACTAGTTACTTGCATTCAAAGTATTCGTCATTATTGTGTTAACGTCGAAGTATAAATCTTTATACCAAACATAGATTGATTGACACATTAAAGACATAATTTGATTAGACGGTGTAGTTTGTATAGTGTACCTACCACAGATCCATTAACGCTGTCGCTTCGGAGCAAAAGAAAATGGAGAAAAATTCTAAAATCATAAGTAAATATCAACGTATCTCAATTTGCGAGAAACACATTTATAAAACATCAACAGCAACACTTACAACACAATTTCTATATATATATATTGTATAACACACATCACATCATGTTACCGGGTCAATAAGATTCAGGCATTACAGTTGAGCTAACCATGAAACCATTGCCGTTCCCCATTTTTTTTTTATTTACACTGTTTTAAAATATTCATCATATTTAAAAATAGATTCTCTAAAACAATTTTGCTGTCCACTTTCAGGACTATGAACCCGACAGCTATGCCGAAAGCTGTTCCGGATCTGTTTTCCAATCCACAGATCCCACCGTCAAAAGGATCACACTCACCGACTCACAATCGATGTCAAAGGTATCCCACGAAAACACAAATCGATGTTCAAGTGCCATTTCGGAATGTGATGTTATAAGTCCCTTATCAACACCGACCCCTATATTCCTGTTCAGTTGTCCAAGCTGCCCTGAAAAATTCTGCTTGGAATTCGATTTGAAGAATCACCTCAAGATCCACGAAGCCACTCGCAAGTACAAATGTGAAATATGCGGCTTCCGCTTCACCCTAATTTCCAATCTACGTGCTCACGTACGACGTCATATCGGTGAAAAACAATTTGCATGCGATGAATGCGAAAAACGATTCTGGACAACAACCGAACTGAAAACACACCGACGCATTCACACTGGCGAACGCCCATTCATATGTGACTTCTGTGGAAACGGGTTCAAGACGTCTGGTGCATTGACAGATCATGAAAAACGTCACACTCAAAAAAAACGTCACAAATGTAGTGAGTGCGACCGAAGCTTCTTGCATCTACAAGTATTGCGCGAGCATATGAACACACACACATTAGATCGTCCATTTGTGTGCAAAGTCTGCAATGCAACATTCTCACGAAAGCATAGCTTATCTCAGCACATGAGCCTGCACTCGGCCGAGAAGAAGTACGTCTGTGATGTATGCTTTAAGAACTTTGCACAAAAGCCGGGTCTGCTAGCGCACAAGAAGCTCCATACTTAAGATTAGTCGAATATCATAAATATGTATACAAGCATTAAAAGTAGACAAGCGTGTGTTAATAAAAGAAAATTTAAAACAAAACAACCCATGGATTTCATTTGTGTATTAGATTTGAATTTGTCTATCCTAATCTAGTGACACGAGACTGTACATGGCCTTGGAAATAAGCTCTATAATTAAACCAACAGCAATCATAACCAGCGATCAGTTCTGATAAGTTCATTATTTTAAAATATGTTTAATTTATTGAACCGCATTTGTAAGTACCTTGGTGTTTTATTGTCAAAAATAAATTAGTTTTCAATTACTCCAATCTGTTTTTTTATTAAACGCAATTTAACCGATTTTAAATCAATGGTGTGTTCGGTTTAATCGTGTGTCAGTAAATGTAATAACAAAAAAACCCGGACGAATGCATTTATTCAACTGCCACAAATCTTAATAGCTGAGCTAACAACTGCTTATTTGAATAAATGTATTTGTATAAGTGTCACTCAGGATAGGGTGTCCATTAACCTCCGACGAATACAGAAGACATAATCCAACCCAATCAGTCTAAAATTGTAGCCAATGAATTGTAAAACCAATTTATTTGATAAAAAATATCACTAATTGAACTAATTTTTACCAAAGACAAAAAGTTATGAATGGATAATGATTTATCACTCAGTAAATTCACATCAATACACTTTCCAAATTCGAATGATTGATTTGTAGACGTGAAGGATGGAATGTCAAAATCTCGATCCATCTTGATTTACGCATCAAATTCACATGTTAAATGTTCGATATTGTCACTTCTACGAATATTCAAAGAATATTATGTAAGGTAGTGCTCTCAACATATCGCGTGCTTTTGCTCAGAAGTTAAGGCACACCCCGAATTCGTATCTGCAGCTGGTATCTTGTATCGCTGTCAAAATATTTCTTGCATGAAGTTTCCCTCCATTCAACTTCAAACTATAGCTTCACGCAGATATACATTGTGTAAGTGCTTACGGGTTGCCTTGTTTTAAATTTCTGACTTAGATTCAAGCTTCAGCTACAGATACGCATTCTAGACGGCCTTTTAGAGCAGAACACTTTGATTTCACACAAGCAAAAAAAAAATGTTAAAATGTTAAAGCTAGAAAACATACACAAAATATGCATTAATAGTCTTACTTCAGACTTAAGAGACACCAGCCGCCATTTCAATCGTGTTGTTTTTGAAGTTCGATTTTAAACATCAACTAACCCGCGTTTGTTATACACAAGAATCAAGGTCAACGCAGTTGTGCAGGGTGAATTTACGCATCAATGCATGTCGCAATGTATGTGCGTGCGTCCTTTTTTTGACATGTGTGAGTGTGATGCGTAGTTTCCATAATCCATTTTCATATAAATGAATACACGCACATAAATGAATCACAACAAACAATTGACTAGTGTACAATTTTTTTTAAAGCGCCACTTCATTTAATTTATACAGGATTACCTAAACACGGTTTTCGCACCGAACTGAAAACTGAATTTTCGCTGTACATTTTCACAAAGCGCGGGCTCCTACGTTCATATCCATAAATTAACAATCATGAAGTTTGTTTTTTACTGCCCTAACTCTTCCGGAAGTCAGACAAATTTTGTTTTTGGCACAAAAACCTCTGGGGCCCTCTGTTTAACAAAGACTCCACACGTCAAATTAAAAGATTTTCATGATAATTTTATATGTATATGGTTTATATTTTTGTTATTTTTAAGGACAACTCCGATCCGGCGAATTTCGAAAAAGTTCCACGGAAAGAAATTTCTGAGCGGTTCCGCTAATCTACCACTTCTCCCCTCTTCTCTGCCTATAGAGCTCAATGGCAGCGAGCTTGAAATTCTTCCTCGTCAGATGCGGCCCTGCTCTTTTTAAAGGCCAAATACTTTCATAAAAATGGATTAAAAATAATTCGAATTTCCTTGTATTTCTTCAAAACTTCTTTTCAATAACCGCATAAGTACAGGTAGATCGGTTGACTAACGGGCTTTCCAGATCCCTTTACCAATGAATTTGAATTTGTTGCCGAAAATTCTACATGGCGCAGCATTGCTTAAAGTTGATCTTTTTTAAAATCTTAATCTGAAGCCCTTTCGCAAGAAAAATGTATGATTTGTCGCAACTTCCTCTTAGGACATGTGGTTAAAACATTTTTAACGTCTTGCATCGCGCCTGCTGTTCATCCCATGCTCGGCAAAATTGTAAACAAGCTTCGTTATGTTCCATCTTCCGATTGAGCTCCGAATTCCATTTGGAGCGACGATCTACGATCTACGATCTACCATCACCATATTCCACACTTGACAAAATATTCGTATACAGATGATATCGTCGCGGTGATAACGCCAAAGGGCGGTTAAAGATGAAACGAAACATTTTGTTATTTGAAGGAGTTCAAGGATGACACTATGCGAAGATTTTCCAAAGAATTTTTCTAGTTCTTGCAAGAGTGACGGACAATACCATAAGATTAAGCAACAGCAACCTGTAAACGACCAAAATGTTGTTCATCATAGCCGTTTAAAAGTTCATTACGGACTGTAGTGCTACTTAAGTAAGAAATCTTGTGAAACCTTTAGCTGCTGTCTAAAATGGGTTTAAAACACAAAAAGCTGAATTTTTCCCTGGAAAGTTGAAACACCCAACAGAAAAGGAGCAACAAACAAAAATATCACAATCACGACAACAATCTAAATTGTCGTTTTAATGCCCAATCGTTGGAAGGAATAGTATCTGACAACGAATTTTTTTGATATTTTTGGTAAAAAATCGGTTTTCCGGCTCGCAGAGTCTTCGATTCCCAGTAGTTTGTAATATAACATTTACCATCTACAAAAGTTTTTAAACGCCTTTAATCACTTGTGATCTGACAAATCATCCGAGTATTATCAGTTGTCAAGAATATCTTATCTCAAATTTGCCATTCGGTGTCGGCATAAAACTTCTTGCCATCGTGGAAGAACTACAAACGCCCACATGAATGGTTGGAAGAAAGCTCGGCGCTGGGTACTAACGAGCGTGTTGCGCTAAAAGATTTCAACTAGTATTTCCAGAATATTGCTTTCAGCTCGATTAAAGTCCGACAAAATGTGTACCTATTCTAACTTGATTTTGACGGTGAGAGGGGTTACTCACAGGAGTCATAGGGGAAATGAATTAATAAAAAGGTTCATATTGATTGAGTGCATAACTCTGACTTCTTTTTTCTTTGTTTCTCCCATTTATCAAATTCTTATATTTTGTTGTTTTTTATTTTAAACTTTCTTTTACGATGAAAAAGATATTGTTTTCGACCTCAAGGTTTTGATTGATTCTAACATCACAATGATAGAGGAACCCAAAAAATGCTCTCTCCAGTCTAAACCGATCGACCGATTTTCTTCAAACATCGTATACGCAGTTTCGTTGGACACAATTCAAGGTCATCTTTTTTTACCTACTTCTAGCCGTAGGTACAGTCGATAATGTGGGTACGTTTTGTCAAAACGGCTCTAACGATTTAACCTATTCATAATATAAAAACAGTTGTTCCAACATAGGTTTCAGCATAAAAATTTAGTTTTGGCGCTTGTACTGTTCTTTCACTCAACGATTCAATTATTACACCCCATTATGGCTAACATCCCATGATTGATCAGAAATGCCAAAGTGATGGTCAGACAATTTGTGTTTAGAAGTAAACATTCGACTGTGGACCTTGTTCATCGAATTACTGATGTAATTGAGAAAGCTTTTGAAGAATAGAAAATTTGATCGGCCGTATTTCTTGACGTGTCGCAAGCTTTTGACAAGATTTTGCATAGAGTCCTTCAATACAAATTAAGACAAGTTCTGCCTGAAAAAATTTATAAAATCCTTGTCTCGTATATATAGACTCACAGACTCATCCTTGTGAAACTTGGAAACGATTATTCAGAGTTCAAAGAAACTCAAGGAAGCGTCCTTTTACCACTCGTGTACCTCCTATTTACACGTGATAATCCAAAAAAAAAACGATACAATAGTTGCCACGTTTGCTGAAGATACAGCTATACTAGCAGTTGACAGAACAATAGAGGAAACAAATATAAAATTACAAAACGCTCTTAACGAGGTTAATGAATGGACAATATCAATATAAAAGGACAATCTATTTGCCAGTGTTTCTCAATAAGAATGACACTTGATGCAAAATTAAAATGGAAGTCTCATGTAAAAAAGAAATTAAATACAAATACAAAGAACTGTACTGGTTACTCGGAAAATATTCGAAGCTTAACCTTGATAGCAAGCTGCTATTATACAAGGAAGTGCTAAAGTCGGTCTGGACATATGGTATATAACTATGGGGTTGTACCAGTGAAACGAATCTAAATATTTTACAAACTTTTGAAAACAAAATGTTAAGATCATTCGTCAATGCGCCGTGGTATATAAGGAATGAAGATGTACGCAGAGATCTGGGTATTCTCGCGGTTAAAGATGAAACGAACAATTTTGCACGCAAACATAAAACGCGTTTATTGGGACACGTCAAAACAACGGTCCTTCGAATTCTTGACGAAACAAATTTATTACGGCGTCTTCAAAGAACTAAGCCCTTAGATTTGGCCCGATGATAACAAACCCCGCTATAAATTGCAGAAAAGGCAGGAAATCTAAAAGGAAAGTTATCTGCCAAACATTCATTACTCGTGATAAAAAAAATTGCTAGTTAAGTCGCATACTTAGTTGCAATACAAATACAAAAAGAGTGCTGGTTTTAGTGGCTTAAAGTCCCACACTACATTGGGCACGTGCTCTTTTGAAATTTCAACAGCCCACGGAAAAAGAAAACTGATTCAATTATAGTTCCTCATAATGTTTTTTGGTTTTATGTTCTCTAATCAATAACCAAAATAAAGTTAAAGCTTTTCTATAGTTTGCCCAAATTTTGAAAATCGTCAAATTCGGCAGATCGTATCTGCCGTAATATGTGAACGGCTGAAACCGTTAGCCAACAGCCTGATCGGCCCTTACCATTCTGGTTTTAGGCCAGGAAAGGCAACAACTGATACAACTTTAAGGTAGTACTGGACTTTGTCTACATCTAAGGACCGAGCTAATTGGAGAGGCATGTTGGTTAAGGTCCAGGTTCATTCCGGACTGTAGTGCCACTTAGGTAAGTAAGTAAGTACTATAAAACTATTAAAAATGACAATTTATTCTAGGAATAACGTTTAATTCCTGTAGTAAGCTAAATTCCTATTAATAAACATATCATGGAGTGAATTAATAGTGAAATAAAAAAACCCGAAGTAAGGGTAGTTCAAGTGCTGAATATCTCATCGCTTATCAAAAATTGTCTGCTTGTCATTCTTTCTCTTAATAGTTACAACCAAACAAATTTTTGTTGCAGTTAGGAAGTTTCAATCGGCAAAAGTACTGTCATTTTGTACCGGATAATAAGATTTTCCGGGAACTTGAAAACCTGTTTTTTTTAAAGTTATTTCCGGAAGATCTTAATAATAGGAATATAGCAATTGGGAACTCTGTTTTACTACAGTACAAAATTTCTAATTCCCAGACTAATTAGTCCACAGAACCCCGACCCCCGACTCTATAGGACATTTATATTAATACCGGGTGAACATATTTAAAAAACAAACCTTGATAAACTTTCTTAGGCAGTGTGGTTATCTTCATTTAATCCATAGAAGCTATTATTTCCATTCTACGGTTTTAGTATTTGTGCGAAGATATTGCGCAGCTGTGATTACTTAGTTTTTGTATGCGATGAACTACCACGCAGAAGGGTTGGGTCGGATCCCAGTCGTGGCAACACAACATATGTTTTTCATACCCTATCCCATAGAAATATATTCGTTTTGACATTAAGTTTGTAACATAGACAAATAATTTCGATGGATATACCTGAAAGAATGTGAATCGACTGAGAATTTTGGGTGGTATGAATAAAACCTAAGATTATATAGCCATACAGATGTCGCATTGAGAAATGAGAACAAAAAACAGAAACTTTTGCTCACCAGCTTCATGCTACGGGCGGGAGGTGTGCACGTGCACACATGAGAAACGAGATCGAAATACATGCGGGCTGTGCCACAACGACCCGCCATAGAACATTTTTTCTTGTATGCAGTGCATCATCTGTATGACTTTATAATCTTTGACAAAACGGAGCAGCTGTTCAAAGCACCTACATGCTTCCATCAAAGGCAAAATAGGTGCTCAAAACAAAAGCACCTGCTCACGTTTTTGTTTTTTAATTCATTTTTATTTTAATTTTCTTAAAACTAACTTGCATGCTAGACAAAAATTCATGAAAAAACTAGCGTACATATCAACTACTTAACTAACTTACTTGCCCTATGCGGGCGCATACGATACTTACACGAAAACTTATTTCTAATGCTTTTCGGCCTATTATCTAATATATAAATCTAAAAGTAACACAATGTTTGCTAAGAAAACTTTGAAAAACTTGGTTCCTTGTCTTATTTTTATTTTATTTAAACTTACATGCTAATTAAAACTACTTATCGACTAACTTAAACTACTTAAAATTAATTAAAACAACCTAAAAATGACTTAAAAACTAGAACACCCACAGCAAGCGTTTTCTGTTTTTTATATACATATATATATAAACACATATATGTATATATATATTTTTTGTATTTTTTTGTTGTATTTTTTTTGTGCCACCATGACTGTTATACACCTAAACCTTAAGACTAAAAACTATCTAAGTCGGCCATAAAATTGCATTTTTAAGTCAACTATCCTTACCTAATTTAACCACCACAACAGGTTCTCCTGTTGTAATCTACACCGACGGGCCACATCGCCTTGAGCGACGACGTTGCGGTCGTATAGGAGCCGCCTATCCACAGTTCGCCGGAAGACGTGGTAGATTAGCGGAACCGCCGATCTTTCCTGTATCAGTCCTCGATTATCCAAATATAGGAAAGCTTCGGGTGGAATAAAGCCGCTTATACGCGCACTTTCAAAATATTCATCATTGGGGTAGAAGGCCCCAAAGGCAAAGGCATCGAAAGAGTTCGAATGACTTCGACAGTAGGGGCTGTTCTGTACGCGAAAAGATCGTCCGCATACGCAATTGCCTGAGTAAGACTACCTATCATATCACTGGTGTCTTAATGAAAAATTCTGTGGTAGAAGTTACGTTGCCACTTTTTGACAACAAACGTTCTACCAGTCAGCATGTCATGAAGCATGTATAACAGTGGTTTGCTTATGCCAAGTCTGGTCAGCTTTAGATAGAAGCCCTCTACCCATACGATGTCAAAAGCCTTCTCTAAATGCTCACGTTTCATATGAATAAAACTATACACCAACCAGTGAGCATGAGCACATACTCCTTCATACTGAGTAGTGAGTAGGTACTCTCATAGTTTTTCTTTTTGGCTAGATTGTAAACTAGATGGGAAAAATAGTAATTTTGTAATTGACTGTAAGTTGAGTTTAAGCCAAACTCAGCGTTTTGGAATGTGCAATTTCATGGCGGAATGTACAGCATTTCGGCTGAAAACACGAATTTCGGCTGAAATGACACATTTACAATCAATTCGCGAGTCATGCACCGATCCTGGCCAAGAAAGATCAACACTTGAAAGTTCTTTTCTAGTATTGCATGTTGCCTGAACATTAATGCTGTGAAATCCTTTTCTGTGACGTATTCATCTCCATGAACAGCCGGTTTGATGATGGGAATGTGCGTACAGTCAACTGCACCCATTGCCATTCTTGCTTTTCACTCTGCAGCACTTCAATCGTTAAAGAGAATTTTATGCAATGGTTTGATTTTGTTATCACTGCCGCAGTTACAATTGAAATTGTTTTTGACACTGTGGACTGATGTACTCCACTATGTAGCGAAGGAAAATCCACATTTTTTCACTATTTGTTAGGGCATTACCCCTTCTTTAAATTTTTTTTCCAAGCAAATGGTACTCATCTTGAACAGGTACTCATCGAACCAGTAGATGCTCAATCGTTGAGTATCCAACTCATATATTTTATTCAAACCAAATGGAGCACCTGCTCGGAATAGTTGAGTTTTGAGCAGGGGCTCCGTTTTTATTATAACGTGTGATCCAAGTAGAGATACTTTTTTCAATAGCCTTTTTTGACAGATCACGTGTGAGTCGTGTCATGCTGTCATGTTATTTTCACGTTCTGTGAGGAATGTGTTTCGTGCACTTCGCTCAACTTATGGTCAACATAATCGGCCTACTGAGCGTACTATTCGCAACACCATCACCCAATTTGAGACCCAGCATTCATTATTGGATAATATTCGACCAAATAGACCACGTCAAGCACGCTGTGAAGAAAATATAGCGGCCGTAGCTGAGAGTGTACACGAAGACCGTAGAGAGTCGATTCGGCGCCGTTCGCAGCAACTCGGACTGACGTATGGAACGACTTGGCGTATTTTACGTCAAGATCTTAAATTGAAAGCGTACAAAATACAGCTTGTGCAACAACTGAAGCCGCTTGACCTTCCCAAGCGACATCGCTTCGCTCTATGGGCTCTTGAAAAGTTCCAAGAAGATCCGACGTTTTCGAGGCAAATTTTGTTTAGCGATGAGGCCCATTTCTGGCTCAATGGGTATGTAAACAAACAAAATTGCCGCATTTGGGATGAAGAGCAACCTGATTGAAGAACTGCCACTTCATCCAGAAAAAACAACGGTTTGGTGTGGTTTGTGGGCCGGTGGAATCATCGGTCCATATTTCTTTAAAAATTATGCCGGTGCGAACGTAACCGTCAATGGTGACCGTTATCGTGCCATGATAATCGACTATTTGATGCCTGAAATTGAAGCTCGTGATCTCGGCGACATTTGGTTTCAGCAAGACGGCGCCACTTCCCACACATCGCATCAATCAATGGACTTATTGACAGAACATTTCGGTGAGCACATAATTTCACGTTTTGGGCCGGTCGATTTGCCACCAAGATCGTGTGATATCACACCGTTAGACTTTTTCCTGTGGGGATATGTAAAGTCAAAAGCTTATGCCGACAAACCCGCTTCGATTCAGGCCTTGGAGGAACGAGTGATCGAAAATTGGATTCAACGGATGGACCATCTGCGACGTAGCAACGGCCAACATTTGATAGACATAATCTTCAAAAAATAAATGCCAAAGAATGTTCTTTCAAATGATAATGCCGGAGCAATATATTGTAACAATGTCATATATTATGTATCATCTCCGTAAAGATCTAGCCCACTTTTTGGGGACGTTTAATTTTAGAATAAAAGGGGACTCAACGATTCGCAAGGCGGATTGTAGTCTTCTCATATGTGTTTTAATCGCATCGAGTTAAAAAAAATGATTTAACAAATTTACGTGTACAATACGAACCCTATCAGATTATGTATGTACATATCTTGTTAAGGACGTTTTGAGTTTAAAAAGTTAAAACGTTTATAGTTAACTTTTTTTTCGTACATATATACATGATACCTACATGATTTACTTACATTATATATTTGTTAAGAAATTTTATTGGCGACGATATTTTTTGATTTCTAATACTAATTAAAAATGTTTTTTTCTGTTTCTGTTACTGGATGTATGTTCATGCCGCCGACTTTCATGTCCATATCGAGAATTCTATTAAATGGATATTTGGTGCAATCTTCCCTTCTCATTGAGACCACATAAAATCTACCTCTACCATTGAAGATGACTTCATTTTAATGATCGTGTAGCCAGGCACTTATGATTTTCAGCAAGTTTGAACTATTCACGTGATTGAACTTTTTTTTTTATGTTCATAATCCAGTAAAATAAAATGGGTAAGTTATACAAACTATTATATTTATGGACAGACACAGCAAAATCTAACTAACATTAAAACGTGTTCTGATTAGATCATCCGGTTATTTGTCATGTTATTTAGCCTTGGAACAATTTAGGCAGGTGACAAATGGTTGTGATTTATTTTTAATAATTTCTCTTAATATCTGTGTAGTCACTTTTAAATTAAGAAACATTGGTTCTACACCATCCAATCAGACATTGAACTTCAAAACAATCCAGTCACAGCGGTAATCTACTCACTAATGGGTTTTTCATTTAGAGATACATCAATTGTTGACAGTTGAAGTTACAATTTTTGATGACGCTTTTTATTATTTCATCTGATATTTGAACAGTTACGCAATACTCAATGGAATAACGCTGCTAGTTAAATAATCCAAAGTATGAAAGTGAAAACTTAGTTCACCGAATTAATCCCACAATAAAACCAAAACCAAATGTCAAAATCACAGACTTAAATTTCAGTCAGTTAACAGTGCATTATCATGTAACGCGATCGGTTTTTCCTTACACCAGGGCTTCATTCTTCATTGTCGTCTAAAATCTGAATTTCGGGATGTGAGCCACACCTAAACGTCAAGGTTTTTTCTGCATTTCATTTGACATTTCTCAATTTCAAACTAACTCAATTTGAGCCGTGGAAAAGTATACAATCGCGCAACGCGTTAAAGTTATTCAGGCTTATTATCAAATCAAATCAAAATGCATATCGTGCACTTCGTGATTTTTTCGGTCAATTTAATCGTCCAAATGTGCGTACAATCGGGAGAACAGTGCAAAAATTGGAGCAAACCGGGTTCGTAGGAGATGTGAAAATACCATTGCATGCTCGTACTGCAAAAAATATTGCTGCTGCTCGCGATAGTGCGGCTGAAGAGCCGTCCACCTCAACTCGTCGTCGTGCCCAACAATTACACCTCTCACGCTCGTCGTTGATGAACATTATGCATAAAGACTTGCATTTACACGCTAACAAGGTGCAATTGACTCAAGAACTAAAGTCTCTTGACCATTTCAATGGTTAGAATGGTGGCAAGAAATGCCGAATAAAATCATCTTCAGTGATAAGCACATTTTCACCTCAGTGCATTCATCAATAAGTATAATTGCCGCATTTGGGCGAATGATAATCCAATATTGATTGTCAAAAAACCAATGCAACCAAAGAGAGTGACTGTTTGGTGCGGTTTATGAGCTGTCGGCATCATCGGGCCGTATTTTTTTCCAAAATGAGGCCGGTCAGGCAGTTACTTTGAATGGTGAGATAATAACAAACTTTTTATCGCCGAATTGGAAGATATGGTTGTGGACAACATATGGTTTCAACAGGACGGTGTCACTTGCCACACAGCTAACGAAACAATGGCTCTTTTGCGCGCCAAATTCAATGGCCGTGTGGTGGCGATGTCAATTGGTCGCCAAGATCATGTGGTTTGACACTACTGGACTCCTTTCTTCGGGGTTATTTGAAATAAAAGGTGTACGTCGATAAGCCAGCAACAATTCAAGAGCTAAAGGATGAGATAATTCGGCACATTAACGGCATAGAACCTCAATTATGCCTCAGCGTCATCAAAAATCTGGACCATCGGATGGAGTTGTGCCGCCGAAGTTGCGGCGGCCATTTGACCGATATTTTGTTCAATATATAATTGAACCATACCAATATTATCATAATAAGAAGAAATGATAATAATTTCTTAAATAGTTTGTATTTTATTCAAAATCAACATCGGCCCTTAAAATTTAACCACCCTTTACATCCACATCTTGTTTCATGAAGTTCGCTTATCGCGTATTGTTTCTTTTCCTACATTTGCTTTCCTCACATGCAGGACCAAAAACGTCGATAAAGCATTTTTCCTTCCAAACTGATTTTCTTATAGATGTGACATATAGAACTGCCTCCGCCATACTTTCTTCCACCGATAACTATAGTTTATGCATAAGTGAATGCTATACCTCCGTAATTGAAAAGTTCTGCTGCTAATCCATCAAAACAGCCATCCATGTTGTTTTTCACCATTTCTTTGATTTGAAGCGTTTGGGTTTTTTGCGCCCTATCACTCAATCCTGGCTGATCTACATTGTTGTTGTTTTTTTTGTACAGTGGGCGTAAGATCGGCATTTACTTACTTCCTATCTGGGCATTATCTATAAATAAATTACTTGTCTTTAAATCAGTGGATCTTCTACAAGCTTTTAAAGACTGAAACGGTTACGAATAGGATGGTTGATCAGGTTATATTTAGGTCTCAATTAAATTCCTTAAAATTAATATCCTTACGTAAAACACGCAAAGTTTTTGCTGCTTATATCAAGAAAACTATTGAGAAAGCTGCGCATCGATCCAAAACGCTCGTTGCTTAAACGCTCACGTATGAATAATTTTTTTATGCTGTGCCGTGTTAAGGGTTTCCAAAATGCAAATACAAATTTTTGGCGCAACAGGCTCGTTAGTACCCAGCGCCTAGCTTTCTCACAACCTCCTGTTTTATGCAAACTACGAACGGCGAAGTTGAGATAAGCTGTTCTTTCCGTTGGATACTAATCGGATGATTTGTCAAATCATCACTAGAGAAGGGGAAGTGGAAAATCATTTAGGTGTTGCTACGGTTGGGAATCGAACCAAGACCTTCTGCGCGGCAGTTCATCGCGCCACTGAGCCCGTCTAGGCTTTCCATAAAATATTAAAAAATATCATGACAGTTTACCACGACTATTGCTTTCAGTCATATTAATAAAAACTGAATAATTTTCCTCCGATTCACAAATTTTCTAATATGTGGATTAAAACTTAATTCTTGAATTCAGATTTCTTATTAATAAAAAAAATGTCCATGTAACTGATTATCGGATTATTGACAAATCTATTAGATTTCTTCTAGAATCATTACAGAATCCATTGTCATCAGCTGTTAGCTACTCTTGTTTTTTTCCGTGCCGTTGTCATTGTCAAAATAATAACAAATTGAAATGGTTTGTGAAAATTTAAAATAATTGGAAAAAATGGAATCTATCATTATCTCATTATATCTATCATCATAGGTATATACACTGTCAAAATGTCCGCACATATTGGAATCAAGATTTAAACTTTTTTGTATGTAGTGGGAATTATATCTAACGCTGTTTTAACGGCAACCTAAGAACTCTATGTTATAAAAATGTTCTATTGACTTTGTGATATTTATACTGAATCACATAATATCATATGTAAACATTGCTCAAAACAAATTGTTGACACTTTTTATCACAATGTCCCAGTAAACCGTACAAATTGAAGTATCAACGATTATTTGACAATAATGCAACCTTCTTCAATTAAAACATATCTCTGATGATACTTAATCTGATTAAATGTCATGAATGATAATGATAAACATCTGGTTATTTCCAAATATTCCATAACCAAACCAAATCAAACATATCAGTAATATTTTATATATTGAATGACATAACATTCATATCTCATTAAATTATAAAATATCTTTGGGAATCTTATCAAACAACTTGAAGTTTTACCTTATTAAAGAAGCGAGCAGTCTAGAAATTGCTAGCATTTATTTAAAATGGCGGACCACTTATATCGTCGGGGATATAAAAAAAGGCCCTAAGTATTTCCAAACATAGTTCAATAAATGAGTTGGTGAAAATGATCTCCAGGCCTGGAATATACCAAAACAAATACACATTTCGGGTCGCAACATGCTTGTTAGTACCCAAGGCCTAGGCCTAGCTTTTCTCACAACCATTCATGTGTTCGTATACAATTCTTTGCAAAATGGCGGGACCTCCTTTTTTAAACCGATTGAGACAAGCCTTGGGATAAGTTGTTTTAGATACTACTACGATGATTAGTCAGATCATCACAAGAGGAAGTCAAGTGAAAAATCATTTAGTTGTTGCTAAAGCTAGGAATTGAACTCAGATATTCTGCGCGATAGTACAAAGCACAGATGTTCGTAAGTTTTACCAAAGTGTAAAACCTCAAATGAACAAGGAAATGTCGTAGTTGAGACACAGTCGATGCTGAGGATATGGAAGAACCACTTCTGCAAACTGTTAAACGGCGATGAAGAACGACATTCCGCTGTCAGGCAGAACGAACCATTCAATATTGGCAACGACGGCGAAAACTGCCAACCACCCGACCTGAAGGTTGATAAGGCTGCCGGCCTTCCCGCCGAGCTTTATAAGGCCGGCGGAGATGACTTGGTAAGAAACATCCATCAACTCATAAGCCAAATCTGGTCGGAAGAAAGTATGCCTGAAGAATGGAACCTCAGAATCATTTGCCGGATGCACAAAAAATGAGACCCTCTAACCTGCCCCAACTACAGAGGCATAAGTATCGTCTACATCGCCTTCCTATATGCCGTAATATGTGAACGTCGAAACCGTTTACCAACAACCTGATCGGCCCTTATCAGTGTGGTTTGAGCCAGTAAAGTCCACAGCCGATCAAATTTTCACACTTCGGCAGATCCTGAAAAAAAAAACCCAAGAAATTCAAATCGATACCCACCTATTCATCGATTTCAAAGCCTTATACTACAGCATTTATAGAGACGAACTATACAGAGCCATGTATAGTTTTGGTATACCGCCCAAGCTCGTCCGATAATTCTCGCTGCTCCTTCAGGGTCGGAAACGACCTCACCGACACATTTGATACCAAAAAAGGATTTAGGCAAGGCGATGCGCTATCATGTGACTTCTTCAATTTGATTCTTGAGAAGATTGCGCAAAACTCACGAGCCAACACCAGAGGCACAATTTTCCAAAAATCGGTACAACTACTAGCATACGCCGACGATATTGACATCATTGGTCGGACCCTACGCGATGTCATAGCCACATTTGCTAGTATAGAGAAAGAAGCGGAAAAAATGGGTTTAGCAGTAAATGAGGGCAAGACGAAGTATATGCTGTCAACACGAAAGGACACACAACACCGATGAATTGGACAGAACGTCACCATTGACAGATATAACCTTGAGGTAGTACGGGACTTTGTCTATCTAGGCTCCGCTATTAACTCTGACAACAACATCTCGTCAGAGATTAAACGAAGAATTACTCTTGCCAACCTCTGTTTTTTCGGGCTAAAAAGGCAATTTAGTAGTAAAGCCCTCACTCGAACTACTAACGAGATCCGATATAAGACCCTGATCGTCCCAGTCCTGCTCTACGGCACTGAAGCATGGAAATCCTTGGTCGATTTGAGAGGAAAATTCTTCGAAAAATCATCGGTCCCGTTTGCGTTGACGGGCTAAGGAGACGAAGATTCAACCAAGAACTATTCACAGCTCGTATAGCGACATGCCCCTAGTCACAAAAACTCCGCGTTGAACGTTTAAGATGTCTAGGACATGTAGAACGAATGGACACCAATACTCCGGCTCACAGATTCTTCGATTCCCAGCCAGACGTCGCAGTAGAGGAAGAGCTCACGTTAAGTGTCGCGCACAAGTTGAAACCGACCTCAACCAACTTGAAGTGCGTAACTGGAGGCAGTTACCTAAGGACCGGGCTAATTGGAGAGGCATGTTGGTTGAGGCCCAGGTTCATTCCCGACTGTAACGCCAACCTGATTTATATTTTTTTTTATGTATTTACTGTTTTTTAGATAAGTAAACAATTTGCTGGAGCACACAGATGCTGATCTAAAAATTTCGGGAGATACAGAATTGATATGCAAATTATTTCAGAGATTTCTGTATTTCTGTATTTCTAAAAGCAACTGCGCATACCCAACGGTTTAATTTTGTTTTTATTTTAATTCATTTACATTCGCGTGTAACATAAAATAAACGCGCCTCCATGTTAAAGCTTACCATGAAAAAAATGTTTGAATGACAAACATGCGTACGTATATTCAGATACTTTATACGGTTGGTTGTACATAGTATTATCCTTTATAGTAAATTCTATGCAATCGATAAGAGACTAAAGAAAACTTCGTGCAAACGACACGGAACTTTTATTCAAAATAAAAATGCACGCAACCATTAAAGGGAAAAGGAAAAAGGTATTCCCGTTGCTCTTGCAATGCACTGGCTGAAATGCTTCTGTCAACAATTAATTTCCCTTATCCCCATTTAAGTCGACCAATGTTGTGGTCATAGATATTATTTCTAGAGTTTCTATGCTTCAACAGAGGAATAAAAGTTAGTTAGGGTTGGGTAAGCAATTAACTTATATGTTTTTGTTTATAATAGGGTTACCGTATGCTTGGTTTTTCGCTGTAAAATAGTCACGGCGTGTCCTTCAAAATTGTGATATGTGATGATATTTATTATTTGTATTTGTTAAAAATCATGACTCGACGATGACGTTTTTATTAGAAAAAAATGTTTGAGCTTAAACAAATATGTACTTTTTTTGAGTGGTCATACTGTCCAAGTCATAGTGCATTCGTCATTTCCTTCATCATTTCTATTTATTCCAAAATGAAATTAAAAAGAGAGCCGTACATTTTTCACGCAATTGACTTTTGACCAGCATTCTCTGACGCTGTTGTGTTTACAAATGCGAAGTAGTTCTACGTAATATACAATTTCATTAATCAAACTACAATATACCAACATGAAATATGCATAAACATAGACAAAATATATCTACAGAAGATTTGTTGTTTACACCACATACAAACCAATTGAAATGACTACACGATCTTCATTCATTCATTATTTAAAACAACGCTCCGTCAATTTATTGATCCCATTGCTATATTTGTAACAGTCGGTTCATCTTTGACGCTCTCATTAAAATGAAACGAAGAGATACAATTTGACGTTTTAGCGTTGTCAGCCATAATGTCGTATCCCGCGCTTTGTTGATGCTAACAAAACCAAAATAAATAGGGGATTC
This sequence comes from Rhingia rostrata, assembly GCA_949824845.1. Lineage (NCBI taxonomy): Eukaryota > Metazoa > Arthropoda > Insecta > Diptera > Syrphidae > Rhingia > Rhingia rostrata. The sequence goes on from OX463755.1 coordinate 119,640,993, forward strand.
TGACTTTGGTTAACATATGTATATTTTGAATACAGTGTTGTGTAAAAGAACGTAGTTACATTCAATAAAATAGGAGCTGTCACTATATATCAGTCAATTTGGTGGTAGAAAATTGATAAAGGTACAAAATATTAAGGGTATGCTTTCAACGTTTTATTTCTATTTGCCAAAAGTTTACAACAAAAGTTTCATGAAAGCCTCTAAATTGCTTGCGTAAATTGACGTGATATATAAATCAGCTGTTCGTTGAGCGTCATGTGTGAGACAGGGGTATCCAATAACATTTGGGAAGGAGCTATTTAAATTAAATTCCTGGTGAAATGATGCATATTAAAATAAACTAAAATATATCAAAGTGACGTCATGAAATATCACACTGATGATATGAATCTTCACAAATACGTGACACAAAATGTTAAATGTTATATATAAGAAGTATACATTATGTCTGTACCCATACAAATAATTTGAACTAATTTTTACCCTAAGCCTTTCGCGTACTTAATTTTCATATAATCGTTAATTTCTGTATATTAATTTCACAGGACACAGAAGATGTTTGATTACGTTACCTTATGTTTTCTGAGATATCCCAAGATAAGGTGTTGTTAAATTCGTGATTTGAATATGGGTAGCAGTTTTACGTGACAAAGCCACTCCACTTACCTACAAAAACCATACAGTCGTAATTACCAACCAATAATTAAGGCGAACATTTCGACGACTTTGAAGACTAGGATTTTATTTGAAGGTACCAAATTCGATTGTTAGAAAAAGTTTCGCGTAAGGAGTAGAACCATCGAAGAAGTCTGTATGTATTAAAATAAAGACAAAACAATGATTCCCCGAACATTTAAGACTTTTACTACATCCATCATCTTTCATAGCTGTGTTTGTTTATCTTTCTATCAAATCAATCACACTATAAAAAAAATTACAGGGAACGGGTGGTTTTAAGGGCCGATGTTGAATGTGAACCACATCTAAACGTCAAGATTTTTCTACATTTCATTTGGCATTTCTCAATTTCAGACTAACTCAATTTGAACCATGGAAAGATACACAATAGAGCAACGCGTTAAAGTTATTCAGGCTTATTATGGAAATGGGCGTTCAAATCAAAATGCATATCGAGCACTTCGTGATTTTTTTGGTCAATTTAATCGTCTGAATGAGCGTACAATCGGAAAAATCGTGCAACAATTTGAGCAAACCGGGTGTGTAAGCGATGTGATAACACCAGTGCATGATCGTACTGCAGAAAATATTGCTGCTGTTCGCGATAGTGTGGCTCAAGAGCCATCCACCTCAATTCGTCGTCGTGCCCAACAATTGTACCTCTCACGCTCGTCGTTGATGAACATTATGCATAAAGACTTGCATTTACACGCTTAAAAAGTGCAATTGACTCAAGAACTAAAGTCTCTTGACCATTTCAAGCATCGTCAATGGTCATAATGCTGGCATTTTCACCTCTGTGGTTTCTTCAATAAGCAGCTTTGCCGCATTTGGGCGAATGATAATCCAAGAGTGATTGTTGAAAAGCCAATGCTCCCACAAAGAGTGACTGTTTGGTTCGGTTTAAGAACTGTCGGCATCATCGGGCCGGTAAAGGTATACATCGATAAGCCAGCAACTCAGCGTTCGGCCTCAGCGTCATCGAAAATTTAGACCACCGGATGGAGGTTTGCCGCTGAGGTCGTAACGGCCATTCGCACGAAATTTTGTTCTATACATAATTGAACCATAACAATATTACATAATTAAAAATAAAGACAATCATTTCTTAAATAATTTGTATCTTATTCAAAATCAACATCAGCCCTTATAATTTAACCACCCTTTATTTATAAACTTTGTGGTATTAATTCTCTCATAATTCTAAAATCCCTAGTTCGCAAAAAAAAAACAGTCTAAAGCTGTTAGAGTCTGTAAGCCACAGAAAAAAATTGTCCTTACGGGAATTATGCAGGAAGTGTGGCAACTAAAAATGTTGTTATTTTTGGGACATGAACCAAAGACAGACCGGTTGGTAGTCAAACACGATACCCAACCATTCACTGCATCCACCACATAAATAAGCAAATAAAGCCAAATTCAGAATTTCGCTTACCGCATTGATATGTCCAAGAAGAAATTTTACAAATACCACCTCTTTAAATGCTTTCTATAAATACGCCTTTCGGCAAATCCTATACTCTCAGTAAAAATGACCCTGTCGACAAATTGATAATGATGAAATAGCAGTGCAATCAAATACCTACATTGAACGAAAAAAGAAATAAATTACCCAAATTACCAAAAACAAAAATAATTATCGCCTACTCAATTAATGTAATATTTAAATGCTAGACGAGAAAAGACCTCCTGACGCGCACATACCTTCCTTAAAGAGAATCAGATCATCCATAATATTTTCGCGAAAATAATATTTAATTAATTATACATGATTTGCAAAAAAATAATTATAAATAGAAAACCAGAATTGACTTTTACTGACGTCATTTTTTATCTTGTGCACAATACTGTACTGCCAATGTAATTGCAACTACATGTTTCGAAAAAAAAATTGTCAAGTCTGGGTGAATTAAGCCACTTCGTACAGAAACATCCACGCAACTATCCCACCTGAATATTGCAGGATATACGAACCACATGGCAACTCTCCTCTCTTGTGCCACCGCCAAACAACAAACCACCGCGCTATATTGTTTAAATTAGTCATCAATAATCAATATCAGCTGCAAATACACCTATTCATTTACACTCCTTTATTCTATTTATCGAATGGATGTATCAACAGAGCACAACACATTCATCTAGCCCCCCAATTCCTGCGATTATACCGCTGCGAGTAGTACTGTGTTCTGTTGTGATATGTGATAAAGTTACTCGGTTGTCGTTGGTTTGGCAGACGATAGTCATAACGCGCAACGCTACTTATCTCAGCAAGATACCCCCCCGAGTATCCCCTTCTCATAAACTCAAACGCAGTAACATGGCACTATGGCAGTTCGCATTCGCGACCCGTGTATGTGATTGGATGAAGAATTTTCGAAAACATTCCCTTCCCAGAAATACTGGTATTTAGTTGTTTGCTAGCTTTCAAGGAGGCAACATTGCAGCAGTGCTAAGCACCGATTAAACGGCAAGTCCTTAGCGCAATGGATGAGCTCTTTGGGGACACGTTTGAGAACTATAATCTCTTGTACGAAATGGCTACATTCGAGCACTTTGTGAACCATGATCCACAACCGCGGAAGTGCAGTGAGATACTTAACTGTGATATAAATAAATTCATGTTCATATGTTCGCAATGTGATAGTGAGTTTGAAAATGCCGAGAGCTACTATATTCATCAGATGTTGGAACACCAGGGGCCGAACTCTCAGCCAGATATGGAATTGGATACGTGGTATGAAAAGGAACTACTGGAGGAGTTTCTCGACCAGTCAAACTCAATACCTCAACTAAAGGAATTCTACGAGAGTGTCGATAAGGTGCGATGAAAGTGAATTACATTTTTTATATAATATTATAATTTTTTTTTCTGATTTCTAACACGCGACATGTTGACACGGTCAAGCAATTACCAATATAGAGAACGTGACGATAGCCGTCGCGCCGTTTATCAGCTGTTTTCATGTCGTCATTCATTCATGTGCAAATCGATTCGTTAACGACCTCATGTATCGTTTTGATAACGCGTCAAGTGAATTTATTTTTATCTTTCCTTAATGTATACCAATACCTACATGACGTGTGTATAAACACGAGAACCGTATCGTGTAAATAAATGCACTTTCAAGTGCGAAGGCCGTTCTGCGATCGATCACTCAAGTTCGATCTCTTTTGACCAGGAGATTAGCGAGGAAAACAATATCAGTTATGTGGCATTTGTTGCGCAACTCATTTTTTTAAAAAAATAATTAGGAAACCAACCAAAAAAAAAACAGCTGATAAAATTGGCGCTCGTCAAGTCTGTTTGTTTTCCACATTCCACTTGTTCCGAACGTGAACCCTAACACAATTCTAGATAAAAAAAAAAACTGATTGATCGAAAAGTCAAAAACCTCAAAAGCTTTGCAATTGTGACAAAAGGAAAAGTAGGTACAACCATTCAGATTGTTTTGTAGTAGATAAATATACGTTATGTAGATTACTCGACTACAATGTTGTGTCTAGGCAAATGCAGTATAGCAATTAAATTTTAATGGTTTCACGCATAAATCATTGTTATGAAAGAAATCAATAAATATAACCAATTCATGGACAGTGTACTAACATATACATGAGTAATTCAGAGAGCTCGGATTGGTTATGTGAGATTGGTTGGTTATGATTTTGCATGTTCCAGAGGTCATGGTCATAATACAAATTTAATTGTTTCCGATGAAAGAGCGTCCGTATGTCCGTAGTAAAGCAAACCACACAACAATGGTGTATTTGAGGTATGGCAAAGGACGATTATAAGGAGCAACCACCCTTACTGCTCATTTACCATGTAGGAAAAGTGTTGTTGTTATTATAAAGCAAATCGAATGTAATACGATTTTCGTAGAATATAAATGAAATTCTGAAAGTGGTAAACGGCTATATAGATTGGGACTCTTAAATCCTATTGATAGTTTAGATTAGCAATATGGTTTAAGATTAGTGAAGTGTAATGCATTTTATCGTGTTTTTTTTTTTTTTTTTTCTAAACTAGTAGATCCCACCGACTTTGTCACTCCTATGTACATATGTGTAGTATTGTGTACTTATTAACCTTTCTATATATAAATGGTGTCCCATTTTTTTACGCAAAATTTTAATTGATGTTGTAATTTATTTTTTAAGACAAAAAAGAATTGGGTTATGTATTTGTACTATTTTTTCGAAATGTTTCATGAACATTTTGCATAAAAGCGCCTGAATTTCTTTGATGCTGCGATTTTGAATAAAACACAAATTATTCAAGAAATTATTGTCATTTCTTTTTATTATGATAATATTGGTATGGTTTAATTATGTATGGAATAAAATATCGGCCCAATGGCCGCCACGACCTCGGCGGCACACCTTCATCCGATGATCCAAATTTTCGATGACGCTGAGGCCGAGCGCTGAGTGCCAAATCATCTCATCCTTTAGCTCTTGAATTGTTGCTGGGTTATCGACGTTTACCTTTTCTTTCAAATAACTCCAAAGAAACAAGTCCAACGGTGACAAATCACATGATCTTGGCGGCCAATTGACATCGCAACCACGTGAGATAACACGGCCATAGAATTTGTCGCGCAAAAGAGCCATTGTTTCTTTGGCTGTGTGCCAAGTGGCACCGTCTTGTTGAAACTATATATCGTCCACATCCATATCTTCCAATTCGGGCCATAAAAAGTTCGTTATCATCTCACAATAGCGAACATTCACACTTCACAGTAACTGCCAGACCGGCCTCATTTTGGAAAAAATACGGCCCAATGATACCGCCAGCCCATAAAGCGCACAAAACAGTCACTCTTTGTGGGTGCATTGGTTTTTCGACAATCACTCTTGGATTATCTTTCGCCCAAATGCGGCAATTCTGGTTATTGACGAATCCACTGAGTTGAAAATGTGCCTCATCATTGAATATGATTTTCTTCGAAAATTGATCATCCACTGTTGCCATTTCTTGCCATTCCTGACCATTGACGACTCTTGAAAGGGTCAATTACACCTTGTAAGCCTGTAAATGAAAGTCTTTATGGATAATGTTCATAAACCACGAGCGTGAGAGGTGCTATTTTTGGGCACGACGACGAGTTGAGGTGGACGGCTCTCCAGCCATCGCGAACAGCAACAACATTTTCTGCTCGTGTTTTCACATCTCCTACATACCCGGTTTGCTCAAAATTTTGCACGATTTTTTCGGATGTACGCACATTTGGATGATTAAATTGATCGAAGTGCACGATATGCATTTTGATTTGAAAGCCCATTTTCATAATCAGCCTGAATAACTTTAACGCGTTGCTTGATTGTGTATCTTTAAATGGTTCAAATTGAGTCAGTCTGAAATTGAAACATGTCATTATTATATATATGGGTTCTCGAACACCAAATATACTCAATTTTGACGATGAACAAACCCATCAAGGTGAAAATGAGCTCCATTGCTTTGGGTGTTTTTACTCGAAAAATCAGCATCCAACTGTTCATGCCGAATTAATTTTCTGGGAATTTCACCAACACTCTAACGCACTGCGAAAACGCAACGAACAAGGAGTTCCCGCCATCGTGAAAGAAGTACTTACGCACACATGAATGGTTGTGAGAAAGCACTATCAGGCCAACACGAAAGATTGTCTGAAAAGTTGATGCGAATTTGTGCTCGCTTTACGAAACTTTGAATTGTTCCTCTATATCTGGCTCCAAATTGGGGATTTCTTCTTCAAGGTAAGCTTTCAAGAGTTATAATGCCCCAAAGGGAGAAATTCACGCTTCGTTAAAGCAACTGACCGGAAATTTATCAAATTATCACTTACAATGAATTCTAAAGGTGTGTTCCGCTCCATTTCTTGTCATCGTAATTCTCTATTTGTCTACAACATAAATGCCAAAGCATTTATGAAAATTATGGTAATTTGACATTACGATATTGCTATTGACCTTTGTAGTTGGCATTTTACAACTTGCCTGTTTAATGTAAAATGTTGTTCGTCGGTGAAAAATTTCAGTTTAGAGGCGGCTAACTGAAATTTCCATAGGGCTGGGTGACTTGGCGCACTATCCTTCCAAAGCCGATAATCGTCGAAGTCTTGTTTTCAAATTCAGCACACACAAATTTGTAAATTATGACTCTGCAGTGCACATCATTGACAAATGCTTCAGCTATTTCGCCACACCAAAATTCCCAATTCCTAAAAATTAGCTTTTGGTGTAAATCAAACTTTCTGTTTTTTCAAAATTTTAAATTTTTTATTTCAATTGTTTTATTATTTATTTTTATTAAATGAATATTTAAGTAACATTATAATATTTCAAATATATTATAAAATATAACTACTAGCTGTCCAGATGGACGTTGTCAAGTCTTAACCAGGAATGCTTCATTGGAAGATGAATAAATTTATGTATGTAAAACTGTATCGATATTTTGTTGACAAAATCATAATAACTAATACAGAGCTGCTGTGTAATGTTTTTTACGTCCTTAAACTTTTGCCAACCTTTGAAAAAAAAAAGTCAAATCTGTCCAGGGTTTTAACCTGGCTACACTATTTCTAGAGCCCCTAGGGACCATTAAAACTCGCTGTTTGATGTACTTTATGGGTGGAATCTTGCCCACATATTTCTTTAAGTAAGATGGGGCCAGAATTTCGCCGTTAATTGAGGTCGCTATAGACATTGCGCGCATATGCCCAAAATCATACCTTAAAACTAATGATATTAAATTATCTTTTGAACTAAGCTTATATCATAGACATTAGCTTCAAGTTTTAGATTCAATTTGTATGCCTCTACGAAAACACCCTTTATACAAACCTTTTTCTAAAAAAATATTTTTATGTACCCTTTAAGTTGAACCAAACAATACACATTTACGAAATTTCATCAAAGTTCATTGGTTTCGGAGATTAGTGTAGACGAACATCGTGAGACGAGATTTTTATATACATAAATTTTTTCAATTTGTCGATTATTTCTATTTGCCATTATTTCGACTTGAACTACTTAATTTCCAAAATGACATCCACTGTGAGTCATTACGCTATTACTCTAATATGGCTTCAGAGGCATAAAGACAACATGCAATCTGACGGCATAAAAAGAGAGAGCTTGGCATTTCCTATTTCTAGTGGGATCAGCATAATTAATACGATAAATCGTATGATAAACCTTTGTAATGTTAATCTAGGTTATTCATTACGTGCCACATCTGTCTCTTTGGCGTAAAACTTTTGGTTGGTGTTTGCGACATTAGATATTAAACAAGTATTTCCAAATAGTTCCAGAACCTTATTAATAGACAGTCAAAACACACTTTCTAATAACTGCTGAACATTGGTAAAGTAAGGTTAATATGTGCGCTATATCAAGAGATATTTTGATACCCTACAGCTCGATTTGTTGCCTAGTTTGATAGCGATTACTACATTACTCTGGCCCACTGGTGATTGCTCTGTAAAACTGAGAATGCCCAGTAAGAAAATCAAGCCTATCCACTATGCAACACACTCAGACTCACATCTGCTTCTACAGAGTGTATATCACACCTTTTTTTTTGTGTAAACCCGTCTTAATTGGGTTGTTTAACCTAAAAATTAACAACAAAGGTTTTCAATTCCATATTCAACTTCATACAGTAGCCATCACCCTTCCCACACACATTACTAATCCAATATTGATACTGTGCACTAAAAACATGTCAAACAATGTCGATTCAAGGCTATCTTCTACTGATCTTCCAATTGATTTTCAAAGGAATCATTCATCATGCCATGACAACACTGTTGAAAATGAAAACAAATGAAACTATTAAGAACGAGGCTATAATCCAATATCCCACATGTGTCAGGCCGAAGTACAAGTGCAAATGCCTAAAGAATGATGACATACAACGAATTGGGTAGGACAAATACTCTACAAGTACTACATACCCATACTCGTAAATCAACTGCTTGAGCTCCACGGATTTGTTAGGCAAAACAAAAAATAGTTCATATCCCCATCTAAGTTCCTCACATTGTTCTTTTCCGATAAAAAAAGACGACAATTTTTCGTTCGTTTTACATTTTGTTTGTTCACTTTCAATAAAGATTACTTTATTGTCAGATACAAATATAAGTGTGCAACAGTTGAATTTTTTTTATCTCTAAATTCGAACAATTGTGTTATAAAAACCTTTTTGCAACTATTGGTTTGAGGAGTGCATTCCATGGATAGATGGATTACCATGACCGCGTCGATTATTCATGCAATCAGATACTATATGTTGCACTATGTACCTCAATGACGTCTAGCCCTCGTCAATCGATACCAGTATACACTCGACATTCAAGGTTTCAGCTAGTTAATCAATAATATTACTGTGTACCTACACGTGAACCGTGTTCACTATATCGCGATATATTCTCAGACAAAAGACAGCAGTGTGTTCGCAATATTATTCTCTTAACGATCCGTTTGATTAGATTAAAAAAAAAACACCAACATAAAATAAGGAAACATTTCTATGACCTGTTTAGAAGATAATCACCACGCCGAATGCGTAATTTATCGTGCTTTTCAAGTGAGCGATAAGTTTATTTACAAAGTATCATTGTTTACCGAAGAAATCTGCAATTTTTTTCTAAACGGATCCTGTTTGATTTGGATTATTCCACGCTGCCGTCGGAAATAATGCAGATAATGGTTTCGTGTAGTCAGTTCTTGTAGTTGAGTGAAATGACACAACTAAATTTTGACTATGATTAAGGGTTGTGGTGACGTTTTTTTTTTTGTGATTCTGTTTGCACAATCTAATTGTTTTGTCTCTGATTTTTTGTCTCTGATTATATTTACATTTTTCAGTGCTATAAACTTTATCATTGTCGGTTTTAACACAACACACCTTAAATCTGATGAAAGAATATATCGGTTCTTATGTGGCAAAGGAAAACTACTGTCATTTCGTCTAATATTGACACACTGTGACTTTATGAGTTTGATTGTCAAAACAAATAAGGGTTATTAAGAGCATTGTGCGCTGTCACATTGAGAAAATGAACATTTTTCAATGTCAACGATGTATGACAAAAGTGGCTACACTTTCAACACCGATAAAGTATGCTAATTTAATGACAGACAAGATTAAAAAACAATTGAATTTTATTTCTGAAAGGAATAATGCACATACGCCCACGAATACGAGGCCATTCGTGACATTTTCGATGCAGACAAATATAGGTACCAAAAGTAACAATAAATATAACGGGAGTTTTTTTTTAGAGGTTGGTTTTTCGAATAGAGATAAAACTGACATTTTGTGGTAAAATCAGGCAACTCTAATGTCATTTATGTTCAGATTAGTTTGCCATTTGATCACGAACAGGTTGACAAAGGAACAAAAGAACTACGCTTGCAAATCGTGCAAACTTATTTCGAAAATAATAGTTCAGTTCGCGAAGTTTACCACAAGCTCCGTCCAATTTATGGTCGACATAATCGTCCATCAGAGCAATTAATTCGGTTAACCATGGATCGCATTTGGAGTGAAGAGAATCCACATGAGACCCTTGAGACGCCACTGTATCCAAACAAAACTGAATGTGTGGTATGCTTTATGGGCTGGTAAGGTCATTGGGCCATTCTTCTTCCAAAATGATGGTGGAGAGTCAGTTACCGTTAATAAAGACCGGTATAGAGCCATGATAACCCACTATTTTGTTCCCGAATTGGATGACATGTATGTGGATGAGATGTAGTTCCAACAAAGCGGCACTACATGCCACACATCGCACGTCACAATCGATTTATTGAAGAAAACATTCTGTGAGCGCATAATTTCGTAGAATGGACCTGTCAATTGGCTACCAAGATCGTGTGATTTGACACCATTGGATAATTTGCCTTGGGATATGTGAAGTCGCTCGTCTACGCCAACCAACCAGAAACGTAAGGGGACTTGGAAGCCAACATTCGTGGCGTTATTGCCGACATACGGCCCAAATGCTCGAAAAAGTGGTTGAAAATTATACCTCTAGACTTGGCTTTATTCAAACCAGCCGCGGTGGCCACATACCCGAAATCATTTTCAGTCATTAATGGCATTAAATTATCCTTTCAATAAAGCCAAATTGATGGACACTAACAAGATTTTCTTGTACTTTACTTCAATTCGAAATTCTGTACCTCTAAAAAAAAAAAGAAAACACCCAATATTTGGCTTGGAAATTAGTGCTTGTTTACTAATAGTTCGGTCGCTTCGAAAACAGCTTTCAAATTTCCAAAATCGTCTTTATGTAGTTTTCTAATCATAAAATTGGGAAATAACAGTCAAACGCAAATACAACATGTTTTTAGAAGCGACATATGACTTTCGCTGATATTTCTCTGCACTTATAACGCTGAAGCGTTATTTTTGTTCAGGATTTCAATTTTGTAAGATATCTTTGATAAAGCTCTATTCTCATTAGTCAATCGACCATTTGAGTCACATGAAGTGAAATGACTGACGAAACAAGGTAAACAATCTCGCAAGCACTCGAAAAGTAAATCATTTGAATTTGCTTCGGCCTGCCATGAAAGTGTTTTTGATTTCAGTAAAATTACCCGACATTAAAGGTTTATTTAAATTATTATTTTTAAGTTCTCTGATAAGGATAAACTCCTAGACGGTCGGCAAAAAGGTCTTAAGTCAGAAAATACAGTTTTTTGTAACCCCAAATTGAAAATAGTTTTACTATTTGCAGTAAGACATTCATAACAAACCAAATTTGCATTTTTCTGACTCATTGCAGTTAATTAATAATAACAAACGAAACAGAACAAACAAATTTAACCCAATCAAAAAACCAAAATGCATTTTTTGACTTAAGATACTTTTGCAAACGTCAACGAATAATTCTGAAGAGATAAAAGTTAATGAAAATCAATAAATATTGGAAAATGGAAATGCAAAATAAGGGTTGGCATAGTTTGACAATTTACATTTCCATTCAGTAAGATTTTGGGTTGCAATCACCTCAGAAATTTGAAAAACTCCTCTTGATAGTTTTATACCCTTGAACGTCAGACTTTTGGAAGAGGTGGGGCAGTGGACAGGCATGCATATTGATATAAATACAAGATGAACCCTAAAGTATTACCCTTTTTTGAAGGCTACACCGTTAGAATAGAATAGAATCTCATTAAATTTATTTTGCATCAGCTTGCAATATTATGTTGCCATTTGGACTATTTGGACTCCTTTTAAGGCATTTCCAGTCGATTTCTTCATTTTGTTCTTCGTAAAGATGGACAGAGTTTGTGGCTAATTCATATAATTCTTACTTACTTGCTTACTTAAGTGGCGCTACAGTTCGGAATGCGCCTGGGCCTCAACTAACATGAATCTCCAATTAGCCCGGTCCTTAGGTAACTGCCTCCAGTTGCGCACTCCAAGTTGGTTGAGGTCGGTTTCTACTTGTGCGCGCCACTTAAGGCGAGGTCTTCCTCTACTGCGTCCGACGTCTGGCTGGGAATCGAAGACTCTGCGAGCCGGAGTATTCGTGTCCATTCGTTCTACATGTCCTAGCCATCTTAAGCGTCCATATAATGCGGAGTTTTTTAACCAGGGGCATGTCGCTGTGCAGCTCGTATAGTTCTTGGTTGAATCTTCGTCCACATGGCCCGGCAACGCAAACGGGACCGATGATTTTTCGAAGGATTTTCCTCTCAAATCGACCAAGGATTTCTTCATCCGATTTTGAGACGGTCCATGCTTCAGCGGCGTATAGCAGGATTGGGATGATCAGGGTATTATATCGGATCTTCTTAGTAGTTCGAGTGAGGACTTTACTACTAAATTGCCTTCTTAGCCCGAAGAAACAGACGTTGGCAAGAGTAATTCTTCGTTTAATCTCTGACGAGATGCTGTTGTCAGAGTTAATAGCGGAGCCGAGATAGACAAAGTCTTGTACTACCTCAAAGTTATATCTGTCAATGTTGACGTTCTGTCCGATTTGTCAATGTTGTGTGTCCTTTCGTGTTGACTACATCTACTGCTAAACTCATTTTTACCTCTTCATTCTCTATACTAGCAAACGTGGCTATGAAATGACGTAGGGTCCGACCAATGATGTCAATATCGTCGGCGTATGCTAGTAGTTGTACCGATTTTTGGAAAATTGTGCCTCTGGCGTTGGCTTGTGAGTTTTGCACAATCCTCTCAAAAATCAAATTGAAGAAGTTACATGATAGCGCATCGCCTTGCCTAAATCTTTTTTCGGTAGGTCGTTTCCGACCCTGATGGAGCTGCGGGAATCATCCATCGTCATCCTGCACAAACGTATGAGTTTGGGCGGTATACCAAAACTAGACATGTATAGTTTGTCTCTATAAATGCTGTCGTATGCGGCTTTAAAATCGATGAATAAGTGGTGGGTATCGATTTTGACTTTTTGGGTTTTTTGTCTAGTATCTGCCGAAGTGCGATGTTGACGAGACTTATGCCTCTGTAGTTCACTTCACTCAGGTCGGGTGGTTGGCCGTTTTCGCTGTCGTTGCCAATATTGAATCGTTCAATCTGCCTGACAGCGATATATTGTTCGTCATCGCGGTTTAGAAGTCTGCCCAAGTGGTAGTACCTCAACTATGATGTTTCCTTGTTCATCTCGACAGGAGTGGCACCTCTCTATATTCTCGATCGCGCTTCTCTTGCTCTTTTTTCTTCTTTCTGAAAAGCCGGTGTTCTTTCCTTCTTCTCTGCCTATAGAGCTTAACGGCAGCTCTCGTCTTCAATCGGCCTCGCTCTTGGCTGCGAGCATCTGTCGGTATTCCTCATCAAACCAGGAGATTCTTGCTGGTGGGCGCTAGAAACCTAGCACATTAGTTGCGGCTGATCTAATGGCTTATTGGCATCGTTGTTGTTCTTCGACATTTGATGCTGGCGGTATGGTGTTAATCGAGAGGTTAAGGGACATGCGTTGCTCGATGGTCTTGGCGGTTTCTTGCGATGGCGTGGTGGATATCCGCATTCGTACCTTGGCTGCAACAAGTTAGTGGTCTGAATCAATGTTGGCTCCTCGGAATGTTCAGACATCCAAAATACTGAATGCGTGTCTTTTTTCTATCGCAATGTAATCGATTTGGTTGACCGTTCCTTGATCTGGAGACCGCCATGTCCCCTTATGGATTTGAATGGTTGACTGATATTAAAGGAGCTACTAGACCAATATTTCCAGCTCCAGACATAGAGATTCGAACGCTTTTTCGACGATGAGATGTTGCAAATGAAAGGCAAACTGAAGGCTCTTCCATATTGCTTCTACTGCGATTATCTCTTAATTCCTATTCTCTCTTACTTGAAGGATTTGAGCTATGCTGCTACAGGAACAATAAGAGAAATAAAAGTCCCAGCGAATTGTCCATTACCTAAGACTGATCAAGTAAAGAAGATGCCAAGGGGTACTCACTACTTAAAGACTGTATCCAAATTACCAAATTAATGGATATTTCCATGCTTTGTGTGGCGTCAACCATATTTAGAGTGGTGGTGGTCCATTTTTACTATTTATTGATGTAGGTATTCAGAATGCTTGGATCCTCCATAGGAAAGGGGGAGGAAACCTTTCCCATTAACAATTTCGGCGAAATATCGCACGCAACTCACTACTGCAACAAGTATGCCGATCTTACGCGTATTCAGAAGGCTAAAAAAAATACACCATTTCGGATACTGACGTAAGATTCGACGGATTGAGTTATTGGACCTGCTGCGACACGGCGGCGATGCGCCTATCAATTTTATAGACTACAACAGGCTTAATTTGTTAAAAGTGTGATGTAGGCCTTTGCCCATAATGTTTTGAGCGTTATCATCTTATTTCAGCAAACCATTAAATTTTTTACTTCGCAAGTTGGTTTTTTTAATTCTTACTTTATTCAAAATCGCATTATATGCGATATGGAAAAGGGTGACCATATGGTAACAGGTTCGATTGGCTACATGATCAGCGGGCAAAATAAAAAAAAAAGATCACAATCGTCGTTTGCTAAGGTGATTAGTATGCATTTCTGCATAGCTGTTCAAAATGAAGTTCGATCTGGAGGTTTAGAGACGTTTGTTTTTTAAAGATAATTCCGTTGGAATCATTGGGTATTCTCAAAATTATACATAAAACCTAGCTTTGGTATTCTTAGTGATACTATTTTTTTCTCAAGTATCATTACAATTCAATCAAACTGTATACTTGAGTTCCATTGCACAATTGTGACAAGGCTTATATTCAGTAGTAACATTAGTACCCAAATTTGTTAGTTTGCATCTCATTCGTCTTCAACTGCATTCGATTTCGTCAAGCAATATGTAATTTTATCAGGACGTGTTCCGCGTTGCATAATCGGTAATAAACTAGTAAAAGTGTTAAGCGTTATACCATGTCGTTATTGTTGCACAAATCCGTAAGACTATAATCAAGGACACAATCATTTTGAATTAACACTTTGTTTGGGTAGGTAGATATACTGTACACATAACTGTCATATAATGTCATGTTCAGTAATTATTTAAACAAGAGTTGTTTGAGTGTCCGATTTAGATCAAACCTAATTTTTAATTATTCGACTCTAATATCATTACTGTTTCACTAACAGCAAAGAAAGTACTACCCTAAAAAGCTCAACAAATAAGTCACTAAAAATTGCTTGCCTTTGCATTCACTTTGGTTTTTGCGGTTTTCAAACACCTTTCCTATCACAAAGATATTCAATTCCTATTTCATATACATACTTCAGTTACAATATTTCCCTATAGTCGCATCCTTTACGTCGATGATATTCCTTTTCGATTATCTAGTGCATTTCGGAACCCTAATATGAGACTCTTTCGGTTTTACCTAGTTTTGCTGATCTATGAGGGTAGGTTCAACTTTCTCATTAAGTAGAAAATGATGTCATGGTGGTAAGTGTTTATACCCTATCCAATAGGGGCTTATTAGTTTTGATACATAGTTTATAACATAGAGAAATAACTGAGATTCAGAATCGCTAGCTGACTCGATCAAGCCATGTCTGTCTGTCCGTCCGTCCGTCTGTAGGTGACCAGTTTTTGGAACTTTAATTTTGAGCTAGGATAATGAAATTTGGTACATGTGATCCTCGTACGTGCTGTTCGAAGAAGTGTAAAAATGTTCAAAATCCGCCCACTTCCACTCCCGCTTTTTAGAAAAACCTAGTTTTAGGCCAAACCGTAAGAGATTTTGAAAATGTGTTGGCACAGCATATCTAGAAAATCCTAATATCTATATGTCGTCTATACAAAGTTTTTGCCACGCCCACTTTTTTGGGCGTTTTAAGTAAAAAAAACTTTTTCGGTAAAATTTTAAATATTGGCTAAGGTAATATAAACATTTCTTCCATTTAACACGCCCACCATTCTTAGGCGTTTTGTTTTCTGTCCAACAATAAACGATTTTGATAATCTGTCTGAACAATATGTTCTGAAAATGAAATTTTCTATATTTCATTGCCACAAAGCCGCAATTTGGGACCCTTGTTTGTTGTTGCTCCCAGCAGAAAAAGTGTAAAAATTTTTGAAAACCGCCCATTGCCACGCTCTCGTTTTAGAAAACCATAGTTTTAGGCCAAACCGTTAGAGATTTTAAAAAGTGTCGGAACAACATATCTAGACAATCTTAATATCTAACTTTCGTCTATACAAAGTTTTTTCACACGCCCACTGTTTGGGGGCGTTTTCTGTAAAAAAAACGTTTTTCGGTAAAATTTTAAGCATTTCGAAAAAAATGTTGATACAAAATCATTGGTTGTGTTAATATAAACATTTCTTTGATATATCATTTTAACTCACGCCCTCTTTTTTGGAGGCGTTTTCTTACAAAAACCATTTCTATACACTACCGCACATATAACCAGGCGAAAAACGATGTTTTTGGTCGAACCATAAATGATTTTGATAAACTGTTTGAACAATATGTTCTGACAATGAAATTTTCTATATTTCAATGCCAAAAAGCCGACATTTTGAGGTTATTTTTTTTTAATTGTCATTCTGCACTAGACGCTAAGCTAGGAGATGCATCTTTCTCCGACCCGTTTCAGTTTAATTTGATTAAAAATGTGTCCTCTGAATTGGTAAAGCTCAAAATTAATATGTAGAGATCCTTGAGTTCAATCGACAGTTTGGCTAATTCTACTAAATTCGGCAGATCCTGGAAAAAAATCCAAGAAGTCCAAATCGATACCCACCACCAATTCATGGATTTCGGTCACGTTTTGCATAGAAGGGCTATGGAGAAGAAGATTCCACCAAGAACTATACGAGCTGTACAGCGACATGTCTCTGGTAAAAAAAAAAACGTAGAACGAATGGACATCAATACGCCGGCTCGCAAAATCTTCGATTCCCAGCCACAGGTAGGTGGCAGTAGAGGAAGACCTCGCCTTAAGTGGTTTCTGAGTAGAAACCGACCTCAACCAACTTGGAGTGTGCAACAGGAGGCAGTTAGCTAAAGACCGGGCTAATTAAAGAGGCCCAGGTTCAACGACATCTGGATATATATCCAGATGATCAAGTGGGCTATTTGATTTTAGATTTTGTTCGGAGTTTTGTTCATGAACACAATCTTTTTATCGAAGCATATTGTCTGTTTTCTATTAAAGAAAACGAATCCCAAACTCTTCCAAATATATATTTTGGAAAGTTAGAAAATATAAATGGTTAAGGATCTGTTTGAATATGACATGTGTTTTAATAATAAATATTAAAGCTTGAAAATTTATTTTAAATTGTTTATATAAAATTTAATAAAATCCCAATGCATTTCAATTTCAGATAATAGACATAGACGAAGGAAATTACACAGATCAGAAGGAAGTTGACCTACAAAATGCTTGCGACTACATACACAGTCAGACTGAAAGCAAACCTAACCCATCGCCAGTACAAACTGCAATTCCATTGAACTACTTCAATGATTTCCATATTGAAGATTCAAGCAAATCGGTTCACTATCTTGACTCAACGAGCCCACTTGAAGATCAACTGGAGCTAGAATTTTCATCAGGAGATCCCTTGCCGAGCACCAAGCCAACTCCAGATCGTAAAAGGAAAAAGAAACGCACACCTGGTCAATGTGATGTATGCAATCGCTCCTTCAACGACAGCTACAATCTGCGTATCCATAAAATGATTCACACTGGAGAGATGCCATTTCAATGTGAGGACTGTGGCAAGGGTTTCCGCCAATACAACAAACTGAAAATTCATTCCATCATCCACACGAATAACAAGCCTTTTGTCTGTGATCTCTGCGGTAAAGGATTTAGATTTCGAAACTATTTAGCAATTCACAAGCGGTTGCACACCGGCGAAAAGCCTTACAAATGCAAACAATGCGATGAGCACTTTCATTCCCTGCATAATCGTCGCCTTCATGTCAAAGCTGTTCATATGCAGGAGGAAGAAAATTTAACGTGTACATTTTGTGGGAAAACACTATCTACCAAATTCTACCTTCAAGTTCATATGAAACGTCACAACACCCAGAAAGACTTTAAATGCGAAGACTGTGACAGCGCCTTCTTCACAGTGTCTCAACTGAAAGAACACATGACAACTCATCTTGCGAACAAACCATACCAATGCCAGATATGCCAGGCTACGTTTCCGAAAAAGTCAAGTTACAACCACCACATAAAGTTCCATCTGAATGTGGACTAAGTTTTGCCAAAAACTCCTGTCAATTTGCAAACACACTGAAGAAGTGTCTATTCGCATTTCGTTTTCTTTACCAACAGTATTCAATGAGATTTACAGAAATCATCGAATAGAATATTTATAACGGCGAAGTCTGTGTTCGATTTTAATTTTTAGAGGAAAATGAGACGCATAAGCTCAAACTGCATTCAAATATAAAATGCATTCAGGATATGTAACCGTCCTCCTAACAGAATACGCTCGATGCATTAAAAAAAAATACAACCAAGTGCGTACAATATCCTTGAAACTAATTATTCTTTGTGATTTTTTTTAATCGCAATTAATTTGCTCTAAAAAGTATATGTATTACATATTATATTTGTAGAAGCTATATTGTTCCTTTTAAATAACTCATTTTAATTGTTTTGTATGTTAAATTAGTTGTTGTAAGTATATCGCCGTTGAAATAAGCCCAAAACTTTGGGTACTGCTTTTAAAAATAAAATAAAAATATATGTGTATGAAAAAATAAATTTGGCTTATTTTATTTTTTCTAAGAAATAAGTGCGAGCAATATTACAACAACAAAGTGTAATTACAATTTTAATCCTTTTTCCAAAACACTTTTTAACATCTTATTTGGCTTGTGAATCGAAATGTTAACCGATAAAAAAAAGAAGATGTGTAGTCGATATAAGCAAAAATCAAGATTAAACCATAGATAGATTATGTCAATTTGTTAATATCGCTTAACGAAAACCGAACATTTCATTAAAAGGCGCTATAGTCTGGAATGAACCTGCGCCTAAACTAACATCCCTTTCCAATTATTCCGGTGCATAGACAACTCCCTCCAGTTGCGCACTCCAAGTTGGTTGAGGTCGGTTTCTTCTTGTGTTTCTAAAGTGAGGTCTGCATCTACTGCGTCCGACCGACCGGGAATCGAAGACGTTTTACATGTCCTAGCCATCAGTTCTTATTTGAATCTTCGTCTCCGTAGCCCGGAAACGCAACCGTTACCGAAGATTTTCGAAGAATTCTCTCAAATCGATCAAGGATTTCTTCATCCACTTTGCATACGGTTCATGCTTCAGCGCCGTAGTGCAGGACTGGGATTATCAGGGTCTTGTATAGGATCTCCTCAGTGTTTCGAGTGAGGGCTTTACTACTTAGCACGAAGAAACAGCGGTTGCCAAGAGTAATTCTTCGTTATATTTCTGACGAGATACTGTTGTCGGAGTTAATATTGGAGCAGATATTAAAAGCCATATGACAGCACATCGCCTTGCCAAAATACTCATTTGGTATTGAATGTGTCGGTGAGGTCGTTTCCGACCTTATGGAGCAACGAGAATTTTCCATTGCACAGGCGGACGAGTTTAGGAGGTATACCAAAACTAGACATGGCTCTGTATGGTTCTTCTCTATAAATGATGTAGTATGCGGCTTTGAAATCGATGAACAGGTGGTGGATACCGATTTGCACTTCTTGGGTGTTTTTTTCATTATCTGCCAAATTGTGATTATATGATCAGTTTTGGACTTTCCTGGCTTAAATACACATTGATAAGGGCCTATCGGGTTGTTGGTTAACGGTTTCAACCGATCTTGTAGACGATGTGGAGAAAACTTATGGCTCTTTTGTTGCCGGGCAAGGGATGCTGAGATTTCATTCTTCAGGCGTACATTCATCCGACCGAATTTGGCTTATGAGTTGGTGAATATTACTTACCAAGTCATCTCCGCCGACCTTATAAAGACCGGTGGGATGGCCGTCATTTCCTTCAGCCTTGTTAAGCTTGATTTTAGATATTGCTATACTCACTTCACTTAGATCGGGTGTTTGGTAGTTTTCGCTGTCGTCGCCAATACTGATTGGTTCAGTCTGCCTGACAGCGATATATTGTTCGTCATCGCGGTATAGAAGTCTGCCGAAGTGGTAGTACCTCTACGATGTTTCCTTGTTCATCTCGACAGGATTCTGTTCAAGCCTAGTAGCCCTGGCTTTGACGTTTTGAACTTTATTAAAACTTGTTAACATCTTGCCTGGAAAGGCACCTCTCTATATCCTCAATTGCGCTTTTCCTGCCCTTTTTTCTTCTTTCTGAAAAGATGGTGTTCATCAATTCTTCTCTGCCTATAGAGCTCAATGGCAGCTTTCGTCAGCAGCTAAGCCTTTTAGGCCTCTTTCATGGCGACTGTCGGCATTCGAAATCGAAAGGACGGCAGCGCTCAATCTCATTTTGGATACTGATGTATCTTGGATTATATACCCACTCAAGAAAAAGTCTGACATCTGCAGCAAATATTCGAATGTAGATTTGTTATAAGCAAAATGTTAATTGCTGAACGAAATTCCGCTATAGCCAGTAAATGGTTGACTCGATATCCATTTTGTGACAAGGCGGTATCTAGATCAACAAACATTGAAGAAGAAAACATACAGAGAAGGAGGGAAGAAGCGGCTTTTCAAAAAAATAGAAAACGTTCAAGAAATGCGATCGATCGAAGATATTATAGAGAGGTACCACTTTCCAAAGTGTTAAGCTTTGAATGATATTAATCGCGCATTGTGTTTGGCCCTATTAAGTCTGCAGACTGTCTGCTATTACGAGCCATCTTCCGAGGTCAGGCAGAAGAAACCATTATTGGCAATGACAGTAAGAAATACCAACCACCCGACCTAAGTGAATTGTGGATAGCAATATCTAAACTTAAGCTTAATAACGCTATTGGATATGATCACCTTCCTACCGATTTTTATAAACGCGATATCGATGTTTTGGTAAGTAAGATTCACCAACTCATTAGCAACATTGTGTATGCCTGAAAGTATGCCTGGAGATTGTAGCCTCATCATCGTTTGTCAGATCGACAAAAAATTAGACCCTCTGAGCTGCACCCAATACAGAGGCAATAAGATCCGATATGCGTAATATTTCAACTCTTAAGGGTAGTCCAGAATGCATATCTGTAGCTGGTATCTTGTATCGCTGTCAAAAGAGAAATAATATATAATATAGCGTTTGGTTGCACAAGTATTTATTACCTGACAAACAAAATGGCCGCGAATACGTATTCCACCTTCTGACTAAGAGTTAATCTCCATCGCTTACTACTTACATACTTACTTAAGTGGCGCTACAGTCCGGAATGAACCTGGGCCTCAACCAACATGCCTCTCCAGTTAGCCCATTCCAAAGCCAACTGCCTCCAGTTGCGCACTCCAAGTTGGGTGAGATCGGTTTCTACTTGTGCGCGCCACTTACGGCGAAGTCTACTGCGTCCGACGTCTGGCTGGGAATCGAAGACTCTACGACCCGGAGTATTGATGTCTATTCGTTCTACATGTCCTAGCCATCTTAAACGTCCAATGCGAAGTTTTTTGACCAGGGGCATGTCGCTGTACAGCTCGTAGAGTTCTTGGTTGAATCTTGGTCTCCATAGCCCGTCAACGCAAACGGGACCGAAGATTTTTTGAAGAATTTTCCTCTCAAACCGACCAAGGATTTCTTCATCCGCTTTTGAGACGGTCCATGCTTCAGCGCCGTAGAGCAGGACTGGGATGATCAGGGTCTTATATAGGATCTCCTTAGTAGTTCGAAATTGCCTTCTTATCCCGAAGAAACAGCGGTTGAAAAGAGTAATTCTTCGTTTGATTTCTGACGAGATGTTGTCAGAGTTAATAGCGGAGCCGAGATAGACAAAGTCCCGTACTACCTCAAAGTTATATCTTTCAATGGTGACGTTCTCATTTGCTGCTAAACCCATTTTTGCAGCTTCCTTCTCTATACTAGCAAACGTGGCTATGATATCACGTTGAGTTTTACCAATGATGTCAATATCGTAGGCGTATGCTATTAGTTGCACAGATTTTTGGAAAATTGTGCCCTGGTGTTGGCTCGGGGGTTTTGCACAATCCTCTCAAGAATCAAATTGAAGAATAGCGCACTGGCTTGCCTAAATCCTTTTTTGGTAAAGAATGTGTCGGTGAGGTCGTTTCCGACCCTGATGGAGCAGCGACAGTTCTCCATCGTCATCCTACACAAACGGACGAGTTTGGGCGTTATACCAAAACTAGACATGGCTCTGTATAGTTCGTCTTTTTAATAGAACACAAAATAAGTGAATTTCGTAATAAATTTTGAAGAGGTAACATGAGTAGGTACTTGACAGGTATTCAAACAATTGGTTCAGTTCAGAGATAACCATTAGGGTGTTTTAATTTTCCATTCATCATCGCAGTTCCATACTCGAGTGAGGAATCATTTTTGTATTCATGATTACCAGAGAGGAATAATTTAAACATATGATCGCGTAACAAAATACTTGGCAAAATATCACTTGGATCCAGCTGCGTTGGTTTCAATTATTACCTAGACTGATGGCATCTGTAAAGCACCAGTTAATGTGTAGTGTCTATCAATCTATTAATCCAGCCATATATAGAGGTAAATAACTTCAAATTGAAATAAAACACAAGGAAATCGTTTCAATGTCCATCAATTTGGCTTTATTGAAAGGATAATTTAATGCCATTAATGTTTGAATATGATTTCGGGTATGTGGCCACCGCGGCTGGTTCGAATAAAGCCAAGTCTATTGGTCAAATTTTCAACCACTTTTTTGAGCATTTGGGGCCGTATGTCGGCAATACCGCCACGAATGCTGTCTTCCAAGTCTCCTTACGTTTCTGGTTTGTTGGCGTAGACCAAAGAATTCACATATCCCAAAAAAAATAATCCAATGGTGTCAAACCACGCGATCTTGGTGGTCAATTGACAGGTCCATTCCGCGAAATTATGCGCTCATCGAATGTTTCCTTCAATAAATCGATTGTGACGTGCGCTGTGTGGCATGTAGCGTCGTCTTGCTGGAACCACATCTCATTTAATTCGGGAACAAAATTGTCGGTTATCATGGCTCTACACCGGTCTTCATTAAAGGTAACTGACTCTCCAGTATCATTTCGAAAGAAGTTGGGCCGATTGACCCACCAGCCCATAGAGCACACCAAACAGTCAGTTTTTGTGAATGTAATGGCGTCCCAAGGGTCTCATGTGGATACTCTTCACTCCAAATGCGGCAATTTTGCTTGTTGACGTAGCCATTTAACTAAAAATGAGCCTCGTCACTGAACAAAATTTTGCGATGAAAATCAACATCGAGATCAATCTCATTTTCGACCCATACACCAAATTCACGACGCATTGCATGATCTCGCGGCATTTATTTTTACGCAAGCTGGATCTTGTAAGGTTGTAAGCATAAAAATTGAAAGGCAAAGCTCCAATTGCTATACACGGTGGCGCATCGATTCATTCGTGTCCTCTTCAACACTGCTCTTCAGCGGCAATTGTTTCTTCGGTGCGCACTGTTCGACGTCTCTGTGGATGCGTATTATTACATAGAGATAGCGTAGTGCAAAAACGATCTATGGTTAACCGAATTAATTGCTCTGATGGATGATTATGTCGACCATCAAATGGACGGAGCTTGCGGTAAACTTCACGAACTGAACCATTCTTTCAAAATTTTCACGATTTGCAAGCGTTGTTTATATGTCAACCTGTTCATGATGAAATGGCAAACCAAACTGAACATAAATGACATTAGAATTGCCCGATTTGAGCACAAAATGTCAGTTTTATCTCTATTCGTAAAACCAACCTCTAAAAAGTTAGGTGTGGAATCAAACTGCGACAGCTGTTGCCGCTGTCTCCACGTAGACTTAACTTATTTTTATGGTTCACATGATAAGAAAACACAATTTCTTTATTTTTTTAGATATTTAATACATATCTTTTTATTCATATTATATTTAATATTAATTATAATAATTAAAGAACGCAGAGCATACATATATACTATTTATAGATATATTCCAAGTATAATTTCATTATTTGTTTTCTTTTGTTTTCATGCTTACACTCAAAAGTTGGCCAAGCCAACATTATAATTATTATTTGTTGTATCTTAGTTTTTTGTTTTTGTGGTATACCTTAAGGTTAATTGCTTTATTTTAGTTTTCACTCCTACTCGACAGTGGAACTCAAAATTCCACCACGAGTAGAAGTAAAAATTAATATAAAAACTACTAGAAAAAATAAATCTCATACACATAATAAATGACTGGATTACACATGTTATTCAAGAAAAAAAATACAGAATTCAAAATGTTTTGACTTTTCAACTGATATTGAAAAAGTTCACAGTTTTATTGAATGATACCTATTACTTAGGTATTTTTAGAGAGTATCTTTATGTTCTATTAAAAAAGTTATATCCGCAGCTACTGTCTAAGTTCGATTGATATAATAGTGGCACAGCAAAAGGAGGACAGTACATTGTGACGAATGATGGTTTGATTAACTTTTAAAACTTTTTGTGGTTTTCGAAATGTGTTTTCTGTAATGCTATGCTTTACATTGCACGAAATAAAATTGATTAGTACACAGAATAGGAAGTCAGACATTTTTATGACCTGCTTTCGATTGGTCGATACTTAACTAAGCTTTCAGGACGCTTATCGCAAGAAGAAGTAGCCAACGTCTACCACGAAAATCCCTTACTGAGCACAGCTTACAGCTTTTGTGTTAGGTTTTGCAAGAATAAAATCGTATGACAAATAGCAAGAGAGATGACTTACAATCTAAATAAACACAAAGCTATTCCAATAATAAAAACTACAAATTCAATCTCTCACAGTCATTTCTGCAACTACATACAAAAAATCATAAAATAAAGAAACTTCACTTGTATGTTTAAAGACCTCCTGGGTCTAACTAAGTGTCTAATTCCAATTGTTTTTTTTTTTGTTTATAAAAAACATGCTCTACGAGCATTGACTTCAGTTTAACGTTGCGCTTTGTTATTCTTGTTATCCCTCTCTCTCTTTCCATCTGTTTGAATATATATTTCTATGATACGTTCAATAATGTTTCTCATGTCTGTTGGGGTTTATGCCTGTGTGTTTATTGGGTATCAGATTAAAATTAATATTAGGGATAGTTAAAAAAAAAACTATTTATGACATAGAACTGCACGGTAAACGAGGTGAACCCATCTGTGTCAACACCCGATCCAACCACTGCAATGGTCCATTCAAATGCAACTCAATCCAACACGGTGTAGAGGTGACTGTCTGCCGACGATACTCAGCTCCCCAACCCTTAACGAAAGACATTCGTATGGTACACATGCGTGTCAATTGATAGACCGCCTCAAATCCTTGCGACACTGATTGTGACAGAAGCGCTGCGAACTCTTGATTATTGAAGATCTTTAAATTGCATCCTGGTGGTATTTTGCAAACAGTAGCCGGATGCCAGCCGTAGCGTTGATTGCAATTTGGACTTTGCACGAAAATACTCGAATCACTGAGACACTCGGCGAACACCTCGCCGCCAATGTAATACAAACGAACGCCCTTTCCGATATGACGGCGTGTCTGTTCGACCACCTCATTCCGATTGACATTTGACAAGAGACCCAAACAGAAGCGTTCCGAATTCGAGGGATCGGTGAAGCCGTCGACGGTAATTGAGGGCTGAGATGCATGGAAGGTCTCACCCACTCTCGTGTTGAGCTCATAGTAACTAATTGAACACCAGAAAGCCGGCTCGTGATACATAACAGGCGCAGCATCGACTGGTGGTGTCAGGCGTGACATATTCATGTTATCGTTCTGATCCATGGGATCGCCGTCTTCAGACATGTACCCAGGTGGTGGGGTTCCTGTATTTGGTATACTACTACCAACCGAGAGAGTTCCACCGCTTGAGTCCATAATGGTGGCGTTACACGGCATTTGCTGACCTATTGCGGTTGCTTCCATATACGGCGGTGTCAGTGAGTTGCTCCTTATAGCATTATACTCTGTATTGTTAGGTATCTGATTACTATGGTTGTCCAATGGGTAGTCCGCTATTGAATCTGGCGGTGTTGGCAGCGATTTTGGTACTAAAATCGAAAGTTCTACTTTCTTATAGTGATAGGGATTGATGCAGATTTCGTCCTTTTTGTATTGATAGGCAAACTCACAGTGATCGAGTGCTTTTAGTTCATTTTGTGATTGTAGATCGGGCCAGCGCCACAGACGGCAGTAAATAACGTGCGGCAAACCTTTACGTAGATTCTCTGAGCCAGCAGTTGGTTTGATGCGCGGTATTGTTACACACTTTGTGTTGCAGTTTTGTGTTGAGATAGCCCTCTCGAGTTCCTCTAAAGCATTGGATTTCTTTAATTTCTTGACAAGATTTTTGACCGCCTTCTCAGACCATTTGCCCTCGACCGAGTCTTCGTTGCCTTTTTTTAATGCTAATAATCGTTTGACAATTTGCGGAGTAAATGGCAACATTTCAATTTGAACGAGGGGCAAATGGTTGTTGTTGGTGGTGCAGCAAGTGGCGGCTTGTTTTGTTTCCTTCCCTTTTATTTACCGATGATGACGATGCTGTGTGCTGGTGGATGTCTTGTATGCGGTAGATGTGGATGAAGTTATTTTTGACGTAAAGATCTAAGTAAAATTTGGATTGAAAGGTAATATTTAGTAATAATTACACATTTTTACTTTAAATTTAATTATATGTTTGATTGGGTGGTAGTTTTATTGCAAATTACTTGTCAGGGGGGTTGATGATTGTTCTTATGCCTTGAGGACGACGTATGCAGTAAAGCGATAGGGTTCTTACACTATTAATCAGATCACATAACATAAGCCACCATCATGTGTGTATTTAAATTTCCCGGTTGGGTTGGGTGTTTTAGAACGAGGGTAGACACTGATTGGCTTTAACTTGGCAATGCCCAGTGGTTGTAACTCTGACTAGACATCAATTGCTTATTTGTAACCTCCAAGTGGTAACAATCGGGTACTGTTCTCATCCAACCGGATTTGACTTTGCTGACGAAAAACAGCAACACTATAAACAGCCAGGTCAGAATGGCACGGAATGAATACCCGGCCTGCTGTCCCAAGCTGCTTTGACATATTCGGACAACAGGTTGTCTAGGAATTTCAAGGGTTAGTCAGGCCCCTTGAACAGAGATGGTGGATACTGATAGCCCAGTGTCCTAGGGATATCTAATAAATTGGAACTGGCCCTCCAGGTTGGGGGTTGTGCTTTGGGTTAACTACCCAACCACGGAACAAACTAACGGTTACGAAGCAACCAATAGCCTCGGAAAGGACTGATTTTATTGTTGACGACCCTTCTAAACGAAAAAAGGACAACGACGTTCGTATCTGAACCTGGTATGTGAGAACATTAAACAGGAAAGGTGCAAGGGAACAACAAGCGGAAGCTGTAAACTGCTACCGAGCAGACATTACCTTACTGGCTAAGGTAGGAAGATATGACATCTTTAGCAGTATTGTCGAGAAACATAGCCTACACGACAACACTTCTGGTAACTGACTTAGGCTAATTGACTTCGCTACGGAACGAAATGCAATTGGATGCCTCGATATCCAAAAGGAGACATGGCGGTCTCCAGATCAACGAACGGTCAACCAAATCGATCACATTGCAATAGACAAGAGGCACGCATCCAGTATTTTGGATGTTCGAACATTCCGAGGGGCTAACATCGACTCGGACCACTACCTTGTTGTAGCCAAGGTAAGAATGCGGATATCCACCACGCCACAACAATCCAGAAATACTGTAAACAACATTTAATGTCGAAAGACTGCAATCGCAAGAGACCGCCAAGAGCTTCGCGCAACGCGTATCCCTAAACCTATCGATTAACACCATACCACCAGCATCGAATGTCGAAGAACAATGGCAACGATGCCAACAAGCCATTAGCCGCAACTGATGTGCTAGGTTTCTCGGGCCCACCAGTAAGAAACTGCTGGTTTGATGAGGAATGCCGACAGATGCTCGCAGTAAAGAACGAGGGCTACAAGGCTAAGCTGCAGGTGAAGACAAGAGCTGCAGTTGAGCTCCATAGGCAAAGAAGAAGGGAAGCACACCAGCTTTTCAGAGAGAAGAAAAAAGAGCAAGAAAAGCGCGCAATCGAGGATAAAAGAGAGGTGCCACTCCAGGAACGATGTTCGCAAGTCTTACCAAAGTGTAAAACGTCAAAGCCAAGGATACAAGGCTCGAACAGAATCCTGTCGAGATGAAGAAGGAAATATCGTAGTTGAGACACAGTCGATGCCGAGTATATGAAAGAACCACTTCTGCAGACTGTTAAACGGCGATGACGAACAACATTCCGCTGTCAGGCAGAACGAACCATTCAATATTGGCAACGACAGCGAAAACTGCCAACCACCCGACCCGAGTGATGTGAGGACAGCAATGTCTAAACTCAAGCTTAATAAGGCTGCCGAAATGACGGCCTTCCAGCTGAGCTTTATAAAGCCGGCGGAGATGACTTGGTAAATAACATCTACCAACTCATAAGCCAAATCTGGTCGGAAGAAGGTATGCCTGAAGAATGGAACCTCAACATCGTTTGTCCGATCCCTAAAAAGGGAGACCCTCTAAACTACCCCAACTACAGAGGCTTAAGTCTCCTGAACATCGCCTACAAGATCCTAGCTGCCGTAATATGGGAACGCCTAAAACCGTTTACCAACAACCTAATCGGCCCTTATCAGTGTGGTTTTAGGCCAGTAAAGTCCACAACCTATCAAATTTTCACACTTTGGCAGATCCTGAAAAAAAAACCAAGATGTCCAAATCGATACCCACCACCTACCACCCATTCATCGATTTCAAAGCCGCATACGACAGCATCTGTAGAGACGAACTATACAGAGCCATGTCTAGTTTTGGTTTACCGCCGAAACTCGTACATTTGTGTAAGACGCAGATGGAGAATTCTCGCTGCTCCATCAGGGTCTGAAACGACTTTACCGACAAAAATCGATACGCCGATGATATTGGCATCATTGGTCGGACCCAAAGTGATGTCATAGCCACGTTTTCTAGTATAGAGAAGGAAGCGGCAAAAATGGGTTTTATATGCTGTCAACACGAAAGGACACACAACATCGACGAATTGGACAGAACGTCACCATTGACAGATATAACATTGAGGTAGTACGGGACTCCGCTATCAGCTCTCGACAACATCTCGTCATAAATTAAACGAAGAATTACTCTTTCAAACGTCTGTTTCTTCGGGCTAAGAAGGCAATTTAGTAGTAAAGCCCTCACTCGAACTACTAAGGAGATCCTATATAAGACCCTGATCATCCCAGTCCTGCTCTACGGGGCTCAGGCATGGACCGTCTCAAAAGCGGATGAAGAAATCCTTTGTCGATTTGAGAGGAAAATTCTTCGTTGACGGGCTATAGAGACGAAGATTCAACCAAGAACTATACGAGCTGTACAGCTACATACACCTGGTCAAAATACTCCGCATTGGACGTTTAAGATGGCTAGGACATGTAGAACGAATGGACACCAATACTCCACCTTGCAGAGTCTTCAATTCCCAGCCAGACGTTGGACGCAGTAGACGAAGACCTCGCCTTAATTGGCGCGCACAAGTAGAAACCGACCTCAACCAACTCGGAGTGCGCAACTGGCGGCAGTTAGCTAAGGACCGGGCAAGTCGGAGAGGCATGTTGGTTGAGGCCTTGGTTATTTCCGGACTGTAGCGCCACTTAAGTAAATAAGTAGCCTAGATTTCGACAACATTTTGGCACCTACCCACTAGATTTGTAGCAATTGACGTTTATGTTCTCTGTTTAATTTCATTCTTGATGGGCTGACTCGGTCTAGGTCATCTAAACAATATAACTGATAAAAGCAACTTAGTACTTTGTTCGTTGTGTTTACGGACATGATACTTGCACAGTACCTGTCTTACGTGTAGTATTTTATTAAACCACATGTGTAAACTATCATGATATTTTGCAACATTGATAAATGTGTTCAAAATCAAAATTATCTTTTGTGACTTCCATTAGAAGTACGTGTTTCCTTTTGAGATACCAAAGGTATGGTTAGTAAGGTGGCAAGCACTAATTGACCATGAGGACACATTGTTTAGTTTCTCAACCACTCATAAGTTTAATATTTAAACAATACACACTGTAATAGCGATGCCAAAGCAAAAATAAGTCAACAAGTATGGCCATCAATAAATGTAGAACAGGCGATGAAATAGTACGTCAGCTACAATTAGCCCATGTGCTAATAGAGCTTATATGTATATAGGGTATACATATAAAAATAGTCGCTCCCTTCGCCAGAATGAAGGTTTGAAATGTCAGCTTAACTAAATAATAACATTCCCGAGTATAAGACGAACAATGTTTCTTAGTTACTATTTAAAAAATCATAAAAGGCAAGAAACATTTATAGAAATTAAAATATACCTACACCTTCGTGCAACTGGAAAGAGTCAGAGATTTTAAGATCAATGAAATCATGTTAAATAATTTCTCATGCACAAAAAATCAGTGGCCCCATTTTCAAAAGGAATTTGCCCCCCATTTCCCATGATTGATAAAAAAAATATCTCAACCCTAGGAAATCGTCCGTTTTTTGTTTTTCTTCTCCCCATTCAAGTTTGTTGTGCCTGCTACCCGACGAAATACAGGGTGTCCGCCGGGTAGGTATTCTACTTTCTTTGTTTATAATTTTTTTATTAAAAGAGAATGGATCTTATATACGAAGGCGTAAACGGTCTTTTGGAAGAAGCTCTTGTGTCAACTGAATCTTAAACGAAAACAAATGCAAATCCGTGTGCAAAATTGTGGCCAAAGTTGTTCTTTAAAGACCAAGTTCCTGTGCACGCATCGAATTAAGGTTGACGGATTGTTTTGAAGACTTCCTTGAGCGGCAGTGATGTTTTCAGCCGATCTTGCAGTACGTTGTGGTCCATGCTTGGGTCTGTCTCCTAGAAATTTCTTTCTCATTACTTTCTCATCGTCACAGTAATCGATGATTGGTTTTGATAAAATGTTTTAACGATTAAAACACGTTAATTTAAAAACTTATTTTTCCATAATAAGTTTGCCACGTGTCTACTTCACGACTACCAAGTGTGAACTGTCAAGACTAATGTTTACCAAAATGGCGGCAAAACAAAGTAGTATACCTTCCCGGCGGACACGGGACACCCTGTATACACCAAAGCATATAAACAAGATGAATCCATTGCTAGCGGCTTAGGCACAGCAGACGATATTGTGAATGAACAAAAATACTATCTACCTACCCAGCCTACCACCCCCAATCGCATTTTTTTCTCTCTGCCATTTACATTCGGTAATATGGAAAAACAGGAATAGAAAAAGAGGCAATAAAATAAACGGAAAAGGAACTAATCATGCCAATGAAAGTGTATTATCAGGAATTTATAGAGCAACACTTGCCGGGAACTTACCTCAATTATTATTATTTTTTTTGCAATTAATCGCCTTAAAATCCTCTGTGGAACTTATATGCGTTATATTGTAGTAGCCAAGAACTAGACATCAATATAAATGGATGCTCCAATGTATAAGTATGTATTTTTATTTTTTGTTTTGTCTGCTGACCTTTTACAGTTTTTTTCTTCTTGCAGTCGCCGTCTTCTTTTTAGTTAGTCCTGGTTGGGATTCTTTGTCTGATGGTTTTGTCACCAATTTACACAAATGTAAAATCTACAATCCAATTAGACAGTAATGAATCCGAAATAGATGAATATTTAACTTGAAAATATACCATCAAATAAATATTTTAAGAACTTGCGAAATTATAGAAAAAAAAAGTTATTTTCAACGAAAAAAAATGAACTCCGTCGCTAATTAAAAATGGGAAATGTCAGACATACAGACTAGAATTATGGATACTTGAACGTTTTTCCTATAATATATATTTGGCACATTCACAATTGAGTGATGGATTATTTTTACTAGTTGCAAAAATTTGCGATTGGTAAATGAATGAAATGTTAAATTTTATATGCACATGTTAGTTTTAAATAGTTAACAAGAGTAAAACAATTTGTTTATAAGTTCTTTGCTATTTAGCTTAATTGCATTTGTCTTTAATTTTGAGATTTTGTCTTTGGAATGAAAGTTAAAAAGCGAATAGTTTGCTAAATTTTCTACGTTTCTGTAGGGGTAAATAAAACTTTGCATACTGGTCTGCCAAATATATAACACAAAAATGGTATTCATGCAACATCGTAATTTTACTACGTGTGAAAGATTGTAATTTTAAGACGACGTTTCATGAACGTCAATAAAACTGTACCCCTAAATAATGCGGTAACCAAATGAATTGAATCTCTATTTAGTCATTTATTTTGATAGAATTTTGTTCCTATTGTTCTCTTTCGGTTCTACATATTTTTTTCAGTTTAGCGAATACGTTTGATGTGTGAAAGTGACTGCGATTAAATGTCAAATAAAATTGCAAAAGTTTACAACGTTTACCATCTCAGTTTACATACACGATTCCTGTGAGAAATTTCCGATATTGTTGGAAAAGATTTCCCATACAAATTTTGACAGTTCATTTATCACGTCGTAATTTTATCACGTTTAGATACGTCGTTTATATTATATAAAAAAGGAGTACATAGTTAACATTTTATTGTAGTCTTTCCGTTCATGATCGAATAATATTATGACCAAGTTCATTTAATTTCAAATACAAAATTTCTTTTCAAAAGTGCTTTGAAATGTAAAGGTTACCAAAAAGTTTTGAAAAAATGGTTTTTCGTTATACACGAAATGTGTTTAACTTGAACGAAGCCAAAAATGAGGTTCCTTAAAAATGATCTCAAATTGTAAAACAATATTTGTTTTACTGACGACAATATATACATTAAGGCAATGTGCCAATTGCGTTAAAATGTTAGCCAGTGGATAATTTTTGACGTTAGTATAGTGCAGAAAAGTCAAAAATTAAACAGTGGATAAAATTTAACTCTCTTTTTAAGCAATTGACACACGGCCTAAGAGTTTTTTGATGAACTCTTCAGTATTTTTTTTGATTACAAGAAATTATAAAGTAAAGACTTTTGTTATAATTCGTTTGAGAAAGTATTCAAAATATTATTAAATTAAATCTCATTTTATCGAATTGACACATCGAAAAGCCAACTTTTTTTACACCTGCCGTAATTTCCAAAATAAGCCAGTGGACAAAATAGAACCGCTATTTTAACGCAATTGGCAAATTGCCTTAAATAATAAAAAAAAAAAACTCTATAAAATGATTTACCGCATGCGAATCAAAATAAAAGTTTCCATCTGACGTAAGATAGTTGTCAATTATTGATTCGTTAAGGGCCGTATCTGTAGCTGGTATCTTGCATCGCTGTCAAAAAAGAGATACATTTCTTGCATGGAGTTGCAAATCATTCAACTTCAAGCTACAGATTCACATTGTGTAAACGCTTACGGCTTGCCTAATTTTTAACTCTTGACTCAGCTGCAAGCGTCAGCTACAAATACGCAGTCCTGGCGGCCGTTTAGTGTAAGTAGATTGAAATTGACATTTCTCAAAAATGATCTAAATAACGAAAAATATTATCAACATCAAATCAAGATAAAAAAAAAGAACATTTTGTTGTGCCAGTTGAAATTGAAAACGCTATTAGTAGCTCTGTCTGAGCTGCACAGAAAAGAAGAGAAAGTACAGATTTGAATGTTCCACGTGAAAACATGCTGTGCGAAAGTGTTCTGCTTTTTTTATGGGCCTAAGTTGGACAACCTAGAAAATTTTTTTCTGCACCTATTTTTGAGACTGAAGACATTTAGAAAATTTGTTCCTAAATCTCAACTTCTAGTTGTCAGTTTTGTTGTATAGGTCATATTTGTTCTATGATTGAAATGCTTAGCGTTACAGAGCTTTAGAAATTATAATTTTTTCACATAAAAAATAACTCTATATCATGGAAAACAAGAACGTTAGCAGGAATATATTTTAAAAAAACATCATGAATTGCAAATCGCCCTAGTTTTTACAAACTTCTTAAAAATTTCTGGATTTGGCAAAAGTACTTCAATGCAGTCTCGTGTATTTAGTTTTCAGTTCTGGCAGTTTTTACTAAGTTGTAGAAGTCTGTTTTGTTCAGTTCTAGGTTTAACTTCACTAAACAACACTAGAGTTAAAGCGAAAACAAAACTGTCAAATTTGGAATTCAAAAGAAAAAATAACGGCTAAGTTCCAAATTTTCCCACATTTGCCCACATCTCATGCAATACTGGTTAAGTTCATGTTATATTTGAAAATAGTTCACATGAAGCTGAAATTTTGATAAAAATATTTTTCTGGTATTTATTAAAAACCACAAGTTCTAACAGCCGTATCTAATAGATTTTTCTTAAAACGTGTTAGAGGTTGCTTAGTTGAGCATGCCTTAATTATGTGTATACAATATTGTATTTAATCGACTTTTCATTGCTGCTAGTTAACTTACGTAATTATAGGATTAAAAAATCTAGTAAAAATTTAAATGTAGGTGAACAATAGAAGAACATTTACAGGTAAATGTAATCTATACATATTTCGTTAAGGCTTTTGATGGGGTAGACCACAAATTTCTAACAAGAAAATGAGAAGCAGTTGGTATCCATTCAATACAATACCTAAGTGATAGGAACTTAGGGAAATGTAAAGTTTCGTCAATTGTTCACATTAGGTGGCCCAGTTATGATAGAACTCAACGAACTAAAATTAATCAGTGCTTATCAAATAGTGCATTTAATTCATTCGGAGTTCCACAAGAAACAATACTAGGTCCACTGTTATTCCTGATACACATAAATGATATATGTCAAGTTATTAAATATTGCACAATATCATTGTTTGCAGATGACGCACTATTATTTGTGTACGGAAAAGACTTACAGTTAATTAATGATTGTGTGTGGCTAGAAATGAACAAACTGAAAATTAATGTAAATAAAGCGAAATGTATGGTTATGAACGCGGATTTTGAAGCTAAAATGCAAATTAACAGTAATCAAATTGAACAAGTGCAACTTAAATACCTAGGCCACCTTGATTATGTAGCTACGAAAATTAAAAAAAAAAGTGGGCTTTCTGAAAAGGATACGTAACAGAATATCAGTAACATGCGCTATAAACATATACAACACTATAATAAAACTGCAACGCAGCTGAAATCAATGAGAATGATTCTCAAATGCAGTTTTTATACAATAGACAGCTGGATGCTTTCGTGTCTAAAATGGCTTAATATCAAACAGAGGATAGCATTCAACGCAGCAATATTTGTATTTAAGATAAAATATTAAATGGTTCCTGAATACCTTTCATTATATTTAATTGTAACGCATGAAGTTCAAAATTATAACCTTAGATCTAAAAACAATTTTAGATTGCCAATTTTTAGAGACAGTAGAATTCAAAACATCATAATGTACAAAGGCATTAAATTTTTTAATAAACTACCAATTGTGATAAATAATGAATCAAAATACCATTCTTTAAAAAGACTATTAATAGTTTACATCAAATCTAATGTTTAAAACATAAAACCTATTAAAATTATCTTTTTACTTAACATCCTAATGATTAATGAATAGTAAAATAGTAAATATACTAAATAAATGAATACAAACATAACATACATAATATAAGACTTTGGCCACTGTTTTTTGCCCAAGGATTTGCATTTCTTTCTATTTAAGATTCAGTTGACACAAAAGCTTCTTCCACAAGACCACTTACGCCGCCGTACATATGCCAATAGGATGTTACAGCTAGCCCATGACAACCCCGATTTTTATGAAAAAATCATAATGAGTGACGAGGCACATTTTCATTTGAATGGATATGTGAATAAACAGAATAGTCGGTTCTGGGCAATGGAAAACCCACAAATTATTCATCAGTCACCTTTGCATCCATTAAAAGTTACAGTCTGGTATGCAATTTGGTCAGGAGTAATCATTGGACCTTACTTCTTTGAAAATGAAAACGGCGAACGGTAACTGTGAATAGGGAGGGATATCGTGATATGATTGAAAACTTTTTAACGCCATAACTGCATTCTTTGGGATTGATTAACATGTGGTATCAACAAGACGGTGCCACATCGCATCCAGACAGGATTACAATTTAATTACAGCGAGACCTCTTTCCCCACCAAGTTATTTCAAGAAATGGTAATGTTGATTGGCCTCCACGGTCGCCTGATTTGACTGCTCCACACTTTTTTTGTGGGGATATCTAAAAAGCAAGGTTTATGGAAACAACCCAGACACGCTTGGACAACTCAAACAAAATATTCGTGATGAAATTAATGTGAGAGGATGTAATGAAAAATGTGCCGAAAGGGACTCGCAGAGGCGGACATTTATCTGATATTGTATTCCATACATAATTGCCGACATTAAATAAAACATTTATCAATATAAGATCCATTCTCTTTCTTTTAATCAAAATTATAAACAAAGTAGTATACCTTCCCGGCGGACACCCTGTATCAGCAAAAAAAAACAAAAACAACGTAAATTAAATTAATTTAATATCCTTTTCTTTATTTTTAAATTCATAAAACCATAAAATATAATTTGTTTAAATAATTATTTATGGAAATCGTACCCGACAGGAAACACTCTACATTGCACAATTATGTATGTTCGTATGAAATAATACATTTGCTATGATTTTGTTAAAATACACGTATATAAATATAAAAGTAAAATAAAAAATAGTTTTTTAATATCGGAATGTATCTTGTAAGTACACTGTAAAATTATTCTCCAGAGTAAGCACTTTGCTAATATTGATTAAACTTACACACTACTGCACTGTGTCGCTCTTAACATGAAAAATATGTTAAACCTTAAAATTAATTTTTACGCGACTTTAGGTGTTTAGTGGAAAAGTGCACACTCAGTCCCCTTTGATTGACGTAGGTTTTGTGGCATATCTTACAACTGTGCCCGCTAAGATCGTCCGCATCCCGAGACGAGTGTATCGGATGGTATGTAACATCTGCTGCTTCATCACCAGATTCGGTGGCATCTAGTTGCTGTGCCTCTTGTTTGTTGTGAAGTGCGGGTGATTGCTCAAAGTTTGAATCAGCGTTGCAATCCGGGCAAGCGTAGGGCTTCTTCAGTGGAACACTATTGCTGAATTGTTGCCTGCAAAAATCACAGCGATAGGTGAAATGTAACTTTAAGTGGTTGCTCAGGTGATGTCTCAGTCGAAAGCGTTTCAAGCAGAATTCACAGGCAAAAGGACGATCGCCGGTGTGTGTTCGCATGTGTACGTCTTTTTCGAATTTGGTGCGATTAACCTTGCCGCACACTTCGCACGGATGGTTGTTTTCACTTCGATGTGTTTCCATGTGCGTGACAAATTGCCACTCATGATGGAAGCTAGCTTCGCATAATTCACATTGGAAGTTCTTTTCGCGCTGATGTGTGGTCATGTGGTAGCGGATGGCTTGCTTCGATTTGAAACCTTTTTTGCAGATTGTACACGTAAACGGTGTTTCGGAGGTGTGCTTTACCATGTGGTTGCGGTACAACGAATGGTATTGGAATGTACGTTTGCATATTTGACAAAATGCGGGGCCTTTGATTTGTTTGCGACGCGATCGACCTTTTTTATTTCTCTGTCTTTGTCGGGGCTTGGATTCCGGCTGACGTACGATTGCCATCGACATTGATGGTGGCAACACTACCCTCGGATAGTGCATCGGTAGTTGTTTAGTGTGCTTATTTCGTGGCATGACCTGCTTCTCCATTCCCGGTTCGGTTTTGATTCGGATTCGGAGTCCATTTTGCTGAAAATTTCTTTGATTTTAAATAATTTTCGTAACGGGTGAATTGAAAAAAAAACGTTTGTGGGACTTTAAAGCAATAAGGAAATAACTGAAAGTATGAAAAAATAATGCTTTAGCAACCTTTACCATTTTTTTTTTTTCTTCAACTAAGACGTTTTTTAAATCATAACCCCTGTCATGAGACTGTTCCTGCCTAACAACGTTCATAATTAATGCTTTTATATCGATTATAAAACTATCAGTTAAAAGGTTGAATGTGAAACGTTGCTCGATGAATGTGGCATAGACCAATGGTCAGACATTTTTTTTGTGGCATTTGATGCAATTTATACCTGGTTAGTTGAGCTACGCTATAGTGAGGCTGAACATTAGTTTCAGTCAATGTGACTACGTTCACCATTCCTTATCTCCAGTTGCGCAATTCAGGTTGATTGAAGTCGGTTTCTAATTACGTCTGGTGGGGTTTTTTTCTTTTCTGTGGTAAAAGATTCCTGTATGCCCAAACTATCTCAAAAGTTAAATGCGTTGGTTTTTTTTTTTGGTTTGTATACATATCGAATTCTCCTATCCAAAGTCCGACTACGCAAATAAGCCCGAAGATTTTTTACGACTAAGGATTTCTTCAAAAACTCAGCGTCGTAAACCAGGACTAGGGTGATTTTTGATTTGTATAAGTTCTCCCTATTAGTTGGTATAATTGCTTAGTCCGCAGTAACAGGAGTAATTCCACGTTTGATTAATGCAGCATCGAGAGTTCTCCATCGTCATCCTATACAGGAGAACACCAGCGATTTATAATCTAAACGCAGTAGATCATTCGCCTTAAAAGACGCGCATCACTAGAAAACAATCTTACTTAGCTTGGCAGTTAAAACGGGACTTATTGGAGGAAGATAATTATGGAGACGAGGTATCTCCGAAGACTAAACCGGTACCCAAAGAGAGGAATAAAGTAGAAAAACTGAAATAAATTTAATACAATACAATAAATACATAACAGATTATAATAAAATCTTCTGCGCAAAAGTTCCTTATTGCGTATTAATACGCCTCTTTTGAGGAGTAAGTTCCTACCGAAAAAAAACAACACAACTCCTCATTAACAAGTTCCTTATTGCGTATTAATACGCCTCTTTTGAGGAGTAAGTTCCTACCGAAAAAATACAACACAACTCCTCATTTACACCTAAAACACTTTAAAACTATGATTCCGTCAGGGAGGAATGAAAAGTAATGCAAACTAATCAACAAAACATGAATGAACACTCAAATTAAACAAATACCTTACCTCTTCGGGGGGAACTGGAGTATCTTTGCGATCATTATTATCCGACATAATCACTTCGGGTACAGTTTGTACATTCACATCCAAAAAATCATTGTAGTCTACAAACTACAATAGAAAACATAAATTATAGAAAACATCAACAGTATTAAACAGTCAAACCTCAGGCATAATATGTTTATCCAATGGATGTATCAAAGGAACTTCATCTTTAAAAGGGCTTCTATGTCCAATTGGATCATCAAGGTGATGTTCTTGCTCGCACTGCTCCACAGGTAACGGTGGCGGAAGATTCACGTGAGCATATTTTATATGCATTATAAATTCATCAATTTCTCGTACACTTTTATCACAAAATGTGCAAATAAATGTCCATTTGTTAGCATTATTTCCGACATAGATTTCGCCACACCGCGAGCCCGGATCATCGTCGTCATGGAGATTCTCTGTGCCAAAGTTTTCGTAGAGATGAGGTTCTTTTTTTATAGTTATTCCGTGTAATATGCTCATATTTAAAACATCATATGTGTGCTTTCCAGTAAGAATATAAAATATGTACTAAATATTTGATAATATTTTAAAAGTTTTTTTTTATGGGAAAACAATTTTTCCAATTAGTTTTTTTTATTGTTTTTGTGAGATGTCAATGTTGACAGGTTTGGCATTACCTGTTACGAGAAAGTTACATGGGCAGAAAGTGGTTTTAAAATTGTGTATGGGTATAGTCTGTGGTAGAGTCTAGCGACACATTAGTGTACATGAGCAATGATTTTGTTTTTATTTTCCTTTCTTATATTAACTCGTGATTAATTCGTGATTTCAGCCGAAACGCGGTGCATTCCGCCACACAATTTCACACTCTGAAGCTCGGCATTCCGCTGAAATGCTATTTGAAACGAGGTCCAACAGAGTAATGTCAAATCAAACATTTCCCCTATAAAAACTTTTGTTTTCCTATAAACGTCAAATTGCTCCGTGAATGTCTCTTGTTTTTTCTTTTAGAAAACAAATATAAGAAAATAACTCAAAATACTTTTAATTCATGAACAACCGAAGGATGTTCTCTTGCTTTTTCTTGTTTAAAATAGCTTTTGCTTATTTAGCATCGGTAGCACGGCGTAATTTGCGAATTGTTGGGCAAATGAAATTGTTGACCAGTTTGCGCGATACCCGTTGTGCCTGGTATTTACTTTCTTGTAAATTGTAAATGTACTTTCTTTTCCCATACAAGCAAAAACAAATACAATTGTTTTGGGGTAACCCGGTAGTTAGTATGACCCAGGGCCTAGCTTTTTCTCATAACTCCTATTTTATCCGAATACGAACGGTTGTGTTGAGATAAGCTTTTCTTGGCGGTTGAAAGTACTTGAATGATTTGTCAGATTATCATAAGAGAATAGGTGCAGTGAACAAAATGTTTGAATGTTGCAATGCGTTTTGTTGGTGGGAAAACTATTTTAAATGTGGAATTTCCTTAATGAAATGTTAATGAAACAGATGCAATTGACCTTGAAAAGCTACTCAATTAAGCTCAACGCACCATTAACTTAAAGCAATGATAGGAAAAGCAGGTACCTCACACAACTCCGCAACAGTCAATTCCATCAGAAAGCGCAGACCTCTACTTAATCAAAACAGAAGTGAAGCAGGAGCTTCAGCTCGCATCGAACAGCAGTGTAGCAGCAAACAATCACCAAGAACTGCTGGCTGGGCATTTGGACACATGCAATTTCTCGTGATTCTGAACACTTAACTCACAAATGCTTAAGATGTAACACTAAACAAAATACCTCTTAACGCAATAAATTATGCACAAAACTTAAAAAATATTGGATATCGGCTGCAGAAACTAAACCTGACTGATGGTTAAACAGTGCCTCGAGATGTTTCAAGTGTTTTGTCTCCTTTTATTTACAAACGGCATTAGATTAAGCTGGAGTTGAAAAAAATCGTAACATTGCAGTTTTATTTCGCTGTTTAAATACAAAAAAGCGAATTCTTCGTCTTTTACAGACTCTACAGACCCAACATTGTAAACGATATTATTAGGTGTGTTCCACTTACGGATATCCTGAGATTTTCCTCTGTTCCCTCACTGCAATTGATGATGGATTCCATATATGTACATACCAACAAAATAACCAGATGTACTCTTTTAGGGGAATGGGTGAGAAGCGAAAAACAGCGGAAGAAAAAAAAAATACTCATACTCAACAGCGTTTTCTGTTACGCCATTACTTTATTGTTGTTAATACGCGTACAGTAATTCTTTTGGTCGTAAGTAGGTTATACTTGCTTACATTGCTGGCAGTACCTAAGAACATCCCTGCATTTGAACCAAACACAATATTTGACAGAACGCAATAGACCAGACAGAAACAGAAAACAAAAAGAAAACATTTAAATCTTCGTACCAAAAGTTATGTTCATGTTATTAATTTTTTAAATTCGATAAAAATGAGCACAGTTAATATAAAATCTGAACGAGAAAATGAAGTTAATTTTACTGATTATAAATTTGAACTTGTCGACTACGATGAGAATGAGGAAGTGCCAGTGCAAACTGAAAAGTGCAACAACATAGCCGAATGTGGTCGACTGATTCTTCACTTGGAAAATAATAGATGGTCATTTAACTGCATTTTCTGTAAACAATCCTACAGCGATGTTTCGGAACTTATTGAACATGTGACGTGCGACCACATCGTTTTATATGATGAAAAATGTGAAACTGGCTCTACAACTTCTTCTGTATGATAAACAAAAACAATTTTAGTAAAATAAAAAATAGTTTTGATACTCTATTAACTATGGTATTTTACAGGATGCGAAACTACTATTTAGCCCTATAAACAAAGAAGAAGAAGAACATTTAGAAGAGAATTCATCAATCGAATTCGAAGATGAGGAGCACCTGATTCACAGTCCTGAACAAACCATTTCACCGGCCCCAAAACATCCGCACAAATGCGAATACTGTGAAAAAACGTTTCGATTTAAATCCAAATTGCGCGACCATCAAACGATTCATACTGGAGAGCTTCCATTTCAATGCGATAAATGTGCAAAGTTGTTTCGAACAAAAGATATTCTTCGCTTTCATCTTAGCATACACAACAATGGTGCGATATACAAATGTCCGCACTGTGAAGAGTCTTTTAAAGTCAAACGTTACCTTCAAATGCATCTGAAATATCATTTGGGTGGACAAACATATACCTGCACGGTATGCGAAAAATCACATAAAACTAAGAGTCAACTGAAGATTCACATGACAAAACACGACTCAAAAAGAAGACACATTTGTGAGATTTGCGGGGTTGCCTATCGTCATCGACATCATTTGGTGGTTCATAAGAAGCAAAAGCACGAAAACAAACGGGAGTATAAATGTGATACATGTGACAAATCTTTTAATACGGTTACCTTTCTAAATTATCACAAAAAATCGCACCTCAAGGTACGCAATCACATTTGTTCCGTGTGCGGCGCAGCCTTTGTTTGGCGAAAGAACTTAACCGAGCATATGAAAATTCATACAGGAGAGAAGAAGCACATTTGCGAAATTTGTGATAAGGGATTTACTCAGAAGTCTGGATTAATTTCACATATGAAAACACACGCCAGCTAACGAGGGCAAAATAAAATAAGTTATTTACAAGTTGAGTTTATTTTTAATTTTCATAAGAAAAATCAAATTTGTTGGAATGAGTATCCGAGATTTCTAAGAACAGTAATTTGTAGTCGATTCGATTGTCTATAATGTTCCTCATTGGATAAGTCTTGCCGTGGTGTCTTATGTATCTCCTAGACTTTAGAATATATGAGTGCAGACGTTTTTTTTTATCCGTCAGGTTATTCGTTCATAAATAAACGGCAGCGGATCAATTATTAGATAGAGTTAATGCCTACATTTCCTGTTAGGTCCAACTTATAGGGATGGACGAGTTTGATCTTTAGACTGTGTTTGACCAAACTGCGGCATTAGGCAAAATATTATTTACTTATTTAT
Source organism: Rhingia rostrata (assembly GCA_949824845.1). Taxonomy (NCBI): domain Eukaryota; kingdom Metazoa; phylum Arthropoda; class Insecta; order Diptera; family Syrphidae; genus Rhingia; species Rhingia rostrata. The sequence continues at coordinate 119,684,388 of OX463755.1, forward strand.
TAAAAAAGATGAAACTTGCAAAATCAACGTCCAATGACGAGTTTGTAAGGAGCATTCAACAACTAAATCAGTGAACATTTGTCATTTGTACGATCCACAAGACAGATGTGTATTTTTTGGAGTGTGCCAATTTCTTCAAAATCTGCAAGATTGTTCGCCGCATATAACTTGTCCGAGTGGTTTAAGTCCACGAATTTCGTAGTAATGGACTGGTGACGTAACGTAACCAAACTGTATGTGTTGCATAAAAAACCAAGCAAAAGTTTGAGCGCTATGATACTTTTAAAAAAGTTGTAAAAAATAAACGCAAATCACGATAAACATTAAATAAAAATCTGTATATTTATTTGTTCATACTCATAGTTTTCTTCTTAATTATTCCTTGTTCTTGTGGCTTTTCATGTGCGCATACAGGCCCGCATACTGTGCAAAATCTTTTTCGCACAATTTGCACACATATTGCTTAACGTCGGAATGCAGCTTTTTATGCTCCACTAGGGTTTTTCGACGTGCAAATCCCATCGCACAAACGTCACAGATGTAGGGTTTTTCTACTGCATGACATGCCATATGCCGCTTAAGCGTTGCTTTATCATAAAACCCCTTATCACACTGTTCGCAGAAAAATTCTATTTTACCTCGGTGCCTTCGTACGTGGTTATTATAATGGCATCTAGACGAGTACGCTTTTTCACATATCTCACAAACAAATGGCTTTTCACCAGTGTGCTGTCGCATATGGGCCCTACGACTACTACCAGTTACAAAACCCTTTTCACAGATATTGCACTTGTACGGTCGCTCACCCGTATGCAAGTATCGGTGTGTCTTCAACGAGTTTGGATGGGAGAATCCTGCATCACACACCTCACACTTGAACGGCCGGGTTCCAGAATGAATGATCAAATGAGCCTTTAAATTGAAGGAATTCTTGTAGCATTTACCGCATTCCTCACATTGGTGCGGGCTTTTCCTTTTATGTGAACGCCTGTGAATGGTCAGTAATCTTCGATCCGAAAAAGTTTTACCACAGTCGATGCATGTTTGAGTTGCCTTTTTTTGAGTTCTTTTTTTCTTTTGATTGGGCATTTCGAAAGCTAGTTCATCGTTTTGAGAGAAGACGTCTTCATTGTCCATAGAATTGTATTCAATGGAATGTTCTGCAATAAGTTCTTCTTCTTCATTGGAAACACTTTTGTCATCATCGCTAGCATTGTCTTCTGTTAGAAATACGGTTACCGTCTCTTCTTCGGCTTTCAATGCACTTTGTACATTTAGAGGGTCATCCGTTTGTGCATCTGGAATATGTATTCCTTTAATGTGGTTAATAAATTTGACATGGTTATAGAAACGTTCATCACAAAAAGCGCAAACAAACCAAAATTGAGTATTGGCCAAAAGAATAATTTCTCCACATTTAGTCTCAACACTTGTGTCCTCGTAGGTGTCATTCTCTTCCCAATTGTTTTCAAATTCAGAGCCATTTTTTAAAGAATGGCATGAAGTCATTTTTTGAGTGAATTCGTAAATATAAACAACAAAATAAAATGTTATATATAAAAATATTAAAATCTAGTTAATAACAAACTTCTGTTTACACTTTTGACAGTCAATTCTGCGGATTCACAATCCCAATTAGATAGCCAGTTATTGAACGAATTCAGTGTGAAAGCCCATTAACCAAACATACCAAGCTACCACTGATATTATTTCTAATTCTCAGTGTGGGCATGAACGTTTCACTTTCAAACCATTTGATTTTTACAAAAATACTAATTTGAGATTTGCCCTCGCCGAGTGCAGATTTCAATATCGGTATCACAAACACGAAAACTGAGGGGTTGTTTCTGGAATTTTAGAAGTAAATTTAAATTTTTGTAAATTTCACCATTATTTGTGTTTTTCACCACTTTCATCATGGTGAAAAACATAAATAATGAAATGAAAAACACACTATGATAAAAATGTTGATTTTACAGAATATTTTGACATTGGGCTTTCGGTAATATGTTTAAGGGTGCGTTCAAACTGAAAGTTTGAAGTTGTCAAGTCGCTAATAAAAATATAATTTTAATAAAACTTCATATAGAATTTATTGCAGGAACTTTGTTCCGAAAAATTCCCAATCGACATCAAAATTCAGTCAAATCTCAACTTATTTTCAGGTTTATAATGTATTAGTTGGGTATTCACCTCCTTCAATCAGTTTCTTATTTTATGATTATTAACGTCAATTAACCTCAAATGTTGCTTATTAATGAGATACCTCAACATATACAGCCTTATTCATAAACTCATTATAAGCAGTGTATAAAGTTGTGCACTCCTTAAAATGCCTCTAAACGCAAAAACCTTATTCATAAAACTTATACAACGTTGAATAGAGGCTGCATATCCGAAACGCGTCTGATGGTTGAATAGTGCCTGTATAAGCGCATTTTATTTCTTTATTTTTGTATACACATGCGAAAGAGCACTAAGGGCTACCAAAGGATCATTTGTTAGTTGAAAAAAATTGTCAAGTGTAGTTTTGTATTTTAGCAGTTATGTTTCAGGATTTCATTTATTTAAATGGTAATTCTTCTTTACCTACAGACTGAACAATATAAGCTATGATAATGAGTCAACAAAATGTTGTTAATGTGTTGAAAACAAAGTAGTTGGTATGTATTTCGGAACCATAAAAAGTAACACTTAGTAACTCTGCCGAGCTGTGGAACATCCAATTGTAATACATTTTTCTCCTTATAGTAATTTATTTGACATAAACCCTGTGTTACTATTATGGGTGTGGAAATATTTAATGAATAACTATACAACAGTTGAAATGTGTTTTAGGAAATTCTTATGTCGCAGTTCACACGAGAGGAAAATTAGGTGTTCCCTTATTTAAAATTGCGAAAACTGAATTCTCGCACGATATCGTGGTTCTACGGCAACGAGGAACGTGGGGAACTGGGATTTCCATCATGGTGGAAAGTAAATTTTCAGCGACATAAATGGAATAAATTTGACTTTGACTGTTTTTTCATTCCCTTCCTCTTATACATATTTCCCTGCGCACCATCACTAGTGGATGAAAATAAGTGATCTTACTCTAGTGTGAACAGGCTCAATGAATAAAGGGGATATCCCTTAATTAGATATAATTCACTCATTATTTATGTTTATTAATACGACTGATAAATTACAGTACTGAATGCAACCAATCTCGGACGAACCGATTGGATTGACAAAGCAGTTATTGTGAATCGGCCATGACTGGCTGCTATGTGTCAAAGCTTATAATTGAAAATACGCATCACAAAAAAAGTCCGTGTGTAGTTTTATTGTGATAATATTATTTGTTTTCTTATCTTGAGTTCAGTTTTTTATAAATTTTGTTATTGTATAAAACATTTATCAATACTTTTAAAATGAATATCCCGAGAATTGAACCAATTGGTCAATCTACGGACCAAATTCCAACTAACCAGCAGTCAGCTGAGCAAACAATACTCTTGAATGCAATAAAGAATAAATTTGCAAACAACAATGACAACTACGCGGGCACTAGTCCACCAGTTTTCAGTATTCCATGTCTAAAACTGCCTCAGTTTACACCAACAAACTCCTTGGAAAATGGCAAATCTCTATCGAAATTGAATCAATTCCTTATGGGACAGCTTAGTGAAAGTCAAAATCAAGTGAATCGTAGTCCCTTTGAGATTCCTAATTTACAATGTAATATCAAACCAGGCAGTTCAAACCTTACATTGGCAGAAAAGTTGAACTTGAAAAGTGAAAGTAATATTGTTTCGCTTAATGATAGTATTCGTGAGCTACGCGTAAGTGATGAGATTAAACCCCAAGTAATAGATCTGACTACAGCTCTGAATAAAATGCCTAAATTGGCAACGGCATCACCAAGTAGACAACCAGCCAAACCAAATCCTATTGATTTTCAAATTCCATTCATTGACTGTGACCTGCGAGAGACCGCTGCACGGCTGCCACTAGTCGACGAGTATTGCCAGAAAGATGTGTGTAGCTTTGTTGGTGACAGCTTTATCAGTCGTCCTACAATGTTCGGTAAGATTATGTGCTTGAGATACAGACTGCCGAAAAGAACACTCCATGTTGACCATAGTTTTAAGACCAGACATACAATTAAGCGATTTTGCTTTGATACAAAATCCCCTGATGACATTATCCTGGCTACACTGCGGAAGTTTAGCAGAATTTGAGGAAAGTCTGTATTACACCGCAAATTATACATTTATATAGTTACGTCTATGTAAATTTATTTTAAACAATATTAAAGAATATTTTTGACAAAAATGAATCATTTTAATTGAAAACTGATTTGGCAGCATTCACGAATGTACAGATTCACTATCTCTTTTGTCAAACACTGCTGATCACGGCGGAGCAAATGAGAGGTCAATATTCGGCGCGGAAATCTTGAATCAATTGGTTTATTTACATTTTTGTTTATTTATTTTTATCGCAATCGCGGTGCTACCACCTGTATGGTCGTGGCTGCTCATGCATATGTTTTTTATAAATTATTTATAAATATTCATCGCAACGGTGAGGACTTGAGATGTGTCTTATTATTTTGTGCTTCATTTAATTTGAACGAATCCCTTAAAAAAGAAAACAAATCGAATGTGAGAGATTGTAGAAGTATTGCTTTCGTGTTATGGGGCTTACGAAATGATTTCACGCATTAAATGTACTTGAACGCCAATTGGAGTAAAATGATGTTTAACGAATTTGCCTTGGACGACTGGTGGAAGGGCAGCGATATTGGCAGCATAAACATTGGGGAAACCTCAAGTTCGGCATTGCAGGTAAGATAGACAAAGTTGTTTAACAATTTCGTCAGTGTTGAAAATTGCTTTGGTCTCCTTTTATGGCATTAGTAACCTGTTAGGTGGGATTTGTTTCCGGTAGAATGAACTTAATTAAAATTATGATGATTAAAACAAATTGGGATCATTCTGAATGGCAGTGAAGATGTCGTATCAGAGCAGTAAGGGGAGTGACTTATATACCTTTAAAATTATCAGAGTTTAGATTTTAGGTACTCAATAAGATGAGTTGGAAAGTTTAACAGCCACAGATTGTAGATTGTAATGAGATCACGCGAAAGGGATTGCGGGACAAAGAATATAAAACATAAAATAAAATTTGCATAATGAGGTTGAAATTAAAACATGTATTGCACTAACAGAAGATGATCCATCGCTTTTATTGCTTTTTTCGAATATATACGTCTATTTTATTTTATATTTGGCCATATCTGGAACAATTTGAGAGAATGTGATGGCACAAATAGGTGTTTCCGTTTGCACGAACGTTAGCTTTACTAACTCATAATAAGTTGAGAATTGTTTTTGCAGAGTAATAGAGCAGACAGGCTTCAACAGGCTTGAACAGTCGTAAAAACTTTATAAAACCAATGCAAATGCCAAGTTTACCACAATAAAATAATTTCCTTTTGTACAGTAAGATTCAACAAATTAGGAAGAATTTGCAGTAGTTGAAACACTAAACGCGGGGTCTATTGTTCAAATCTCCAAAATGACAACATCTTAGGTTTTTCACTGCTCCACATCTTGAGAAAGTCCGACGAACATCCAAGAGTAACATTGTCATGAGAATCTTCTCAAATTTGCCGTTCGGATTCGGCGTCAAAGGGAGTCCTCGTCTTTGTGGCAAAAATAATAATTTCGCACACACAAACGAAGCTAAGCCTAAGGCCTTGTATGGGCCGTATTGTCAGAATCTCTGTTTTTTTTCGTTTACAGCTCCTAAAGTTCTGCTTCTTCATATCCAGTTAATGAAAATGGAGCTGATAACGTTCTTATATTTGATCTCCTTACTCAATTGCCTTAGAATTCCCTTCCCTTGCAATTCCTCGATGTTGTGGGTCAGTTATTGTTGACAGCATATACTTGATATTGGCTACGTATACAGCTAAACCCACATTAACTGCCCTCTTTATACTCGCTAACGCGGCGATGATATCTTGTTTGCTCCAAGCACTCAGTTAATGTCGCCTGGGTATGCTAGCAAATGCACAGATTGGTTAAATTTTAAGGGCCAATGTTGATTTTGAATAAAACAATTTTTTTAGGAAATTATTGTCATTTCTTCTTATTATGATAATATTGGTATAGTTCAATTATATATGGAATAAAATATTGGCCAAATGGCCACCGTGACCTCGGCGGTACACCTCCATCCGATGGTCCAAATTTTCGATAACGCTGAGTCATAATTGAGGTTCTATGCCGATAATGTACCGAATTATCTCATCCCTTAACTCTTGAATTGTTGCTTTTCTTTCAAATAACCCTAAAGAAAGAAGCCCAACGGTGTCGAATCACATGAACTTGGCGGCCAATTGACATCGCCACCACGTGATCCATTGTTTCGTAAGCTGTGTTGCAAGTTGCACGGCCCTGTTGAAACCACACATCGTCCACATCCATATTTTCCAATTCGGGCCATATAAAGTTGGTTATCATCTCACGAGCATGCACTGGTGTTTTCACATCTCCTACAGAAACGGTTTGCTCAAATTTTTGCACGATTTTTCCGATTGCACGCACATTTGGATGATTAAATTGACCGATAAAATCACGAAGTGCACGATATGAATTTCGATTTGAACGCCCATTTTCATAATAAGCCTGAATAACTTTAATTGAGTTAGTCTGAAATTGAGAAATGTTAAATGAAATGCAGAAAAAAACGTAACGCTTAGGTATGGTTCACATTCAACATCGGCCCTTAAAATTGAACCACCCGTTATAAATCTTTTTTCGTCATAATTGTTCCGGATGTGTTTGGTTGGTATACCAAAACTTAACCCAGCTGCCTATAGTTTGTGTAAATGCTGTTGTATTGATTATTTGATCAGCTGTGGATTTACTGGCATAAAACTACACTGAACTGGTTGTGAACGGTCTCGGGCGCGGCAGTCAAAGATTATTCATCAAGCTACCAAGGACTTTATCGTATGACCATGTGTGTGCGCCTTAAATATTTTTACAACAAATGATCGTCCCACTAGCCTGTCGCTTTAGTCCTAAAAATGTAACATTGGCTATTTAAGATAGTAATGACGTGATATCGTGATATCGTGATATTTAGTCATTGCCCTAAAAGTGGGAACTTCATATTCTAGTTTGAATATACTTTCTACTTCAATGGGCTAGCTCTTTAGCTATTGAAGTCTTTGTCAAAAGATGAGGCATCCTTATATTGTCTTATACCATGAGAACACTGTTTCCGGCTATTCCGGAAATGCTCCAGCTGATGTTAAAACCAGAGTTTCTGTCATCAGCATCCTATAACCGGAGTTGTATAGATTTCTTACATTTCTTGTTCTCTCACCCTACACGCTACGTATTCCAGCCTGAAATTGAAATGTTCGCTAACACCATTTGACGATACATTTTCCCAGGATTCACAACTCGGCCTTTGTACTGTGGAGCCGATGACAAGGTAGTTAGCTAATCCCGAATTTGAATAAAGTTTACGAATTTGATCTTTTGTCGATCTGCTAGTACAGACTTCAGATAAGCGAAATTTCATATGTACCTCGATAGTGAGTGCAAAACATAGATACATATTGTTACAAATAAAATTACTTTTCAAAAGTATTCTTTAATCTCATGGATCACATTAAAGAAATGGCAGGGTATATTACGTTAGATAATCTAACCAATGTAGTTAATAAAAAAAAGTGTCAGTTCTGCCATCTCTTACTAAACTTAAACAAATATTTAATCATCACCATACATCCGGCAAATTAAAACTGACTGCTTTCAACATAAAATTGATTTGTGTTAATATCCACACAGGAAAATGAAACTAACCTGAAGAACATCCTGGACGATCTACTCAATATTTCTGAAGAGGCTGAAAACTTAATTGCTGAGCAATATCCATACCTAAAAATAGACTCAATATCGCCAAAGAATAATCCCTTCGAGAGAATAGAAATCGCAAATAACATTAACGACAAAGCTAACAGAAAACTATTCAAATGTAATGAATGCGCGATGGAATTTACCCATCGTTACAAAATTAAGCGGCACCTTAAGACTCACGATCGCGCCGAAATGCTGCGATGTCATCATTGTGAGAAAACCTTTAACCATAGAAACTCATTGGTGCTGCATGTCAAAAGTCATGTTGAAGAGTGTCGCGGAAACAAATGCATATTTTGTTACAATTTACTTGTACACAAGTGCAATGTCTGCCAAATGGAATTCTTTGCAAGGGAGCAGCTGAGGAAGCATAAAAAAGCCCATCACAAGGATGTCAACTTGAAGTGTGAGTATTGCTGTAAGGAATTCTCATTGCCACGTTACCTGACGCTGCACAGAAAGGTGCATTCTGAAACGAAAGTATTTCGCTGTGATAAATGTCCGAAGCATTTCAACAACAAAAAAACATTTAAGGCGCATCTTATTTGCCACTCAAGGGAGAGGATGTATGCTTGCGAAGTTTGTGGATCAAAGTTTCAGAGAAAGAACGCTCTTACCGAACATAAAAAACTGCACAGTGAAGCTAAGGAATATGCGTGTAGAGTATGTGATCGTGAATTTGCCCAGTTTGCCGGATTGTATACACATATGAAGGTTCATAAAAAAGAAGAGTAATGAAGGAAGGCTGATATCTTGTCGACATAGTTTACATTTATATTTATTGGCTTACAACGTAAAACTAACGTGCAATTTTGTTATTTCAATATTAACAACACATATATACATTTTAGACATTTCCAAATACATGCGTTTCATTTGGTTTTATTTGAAGATGACTAAACAGGTTTAAACAGGTTTACAGTAGCGAACAGTCTTGGAATGTTTTGCTGGATGCAGCAGTATGTAATACTGCGATCCGCAGGATAAGATTTCCACAACTTTAAATTCACAATCAATCAGACGATCTCAAGATGGCAAAACCGCCAACCAAATTGACCATATGCTCATAGATGTGAAACATGGATGTACACAGTTTCAGAGGAGCAAACGTCGACTCTAAACGATTTCTATTCCAGCCGAATTCTGAACTCGAATGTCAAACGAGGTACGAATGGTGCACAAAGACATAACTTTAGTGAACCGGACATATTCGGAGACAACAAGCAACAACTGAGTGAGAGACCCTGTGCCTTTCTTACTTAATTAAGTGGCGCTACAGTCCGGAATGAACCTGGGCCTCAACCAACATGCCTCTCCAATTAGCCCGGTCCTTAGCTAACTGCCTCCAGTTGCGCACTCCAAGTTGGTTGAGGTCGGTTTCTACTTGTGCGCGCCACTTAAGGCGAGGTCTTCCTCTACTGCGTCCGATGTCTGGCTGGCAATCGAAGACTCCATGTCCTAGCCATCTTAAACGGAGTTTTTTGACCAGGGGCATGTCGCTGTAGAGCTCGTATAGTTCTTGGTTGAATCTTCGTCTCCATAGCCCGTTAACGCAAACGGGACCTAAGATTTTTCGAAGAATTTTCCTCTCAAATCGACCAAGGATTTCTTCATCCGCTTTTGAGACGGCCCATGCTTCAGCGCCGTAGAGCAGGACTGGGATGATCAGGGTCTTATATAAGATCTCGAGTGAGGGCTTTACTACTGAATTGCCTTCTTAGCCCGTAATAACAACGGTTGGCAAGAGTAATTCTTCGTTTAATTTCTGACGAGATGTTGTTGTCAGAGTTAATAGCGGAACCGAGATAGATAAAGTCCCGTACTACCTCAAAGTTATATCTGTCAATGGTGACGTTCTGTCTAATTCGTCGATGTTGTGTGTCCTTTCGTGTTGACAGCATATACTTCGTCTTGTCCTCATTTACTGCTAAGCCCATTTTTGCCGCTTCCTTCTCTATACTAGCAAACGTGGCTATGACATCACGTTGGGTCCTACCAATGATGTCAAATTCGTCGGCGTATGCTAGTAGTTGTACAGATTTTTGGAAAATTGTGCCTCTGGTGTTGGCTCGTGAGTTTTGCACAATCCTCTCAAGAATCAGATTGAAGAAGTCACATGACAGCGCTTCGCCTTGCCTAAATCGTTTTTTGGTATCGAATGTGTCAGTGAGGGCGTTTCCGACCCTGATGGAGCAGCGAGAATTCTCCATCGTCATCCTACACGAACGGACGAGTTTTGGGCGGTAAACCAAAACTAGACATGGCTCTGTATAGTTCGTCTCTATAAATGCTGTCGTATGCGGCTTTGAAATCGATGAATAGGTGGTGGGTATCGATTTGGACTTCTTGGGTTTTTTTTCCAGGATCTGCCGAAGTGTGAAGATTTGATCGGTTGTGGACTTTCCTGGCCTAAAACCACACTGATAAGGGCCGATCAGGTTGTTGGTAAATGGTTTCAGGCGTTCACATATTACGGCAGATAGAATTTTTGTGGATCGGGCAAACGATGCTGAGGTTCCATTCTTCAGGCATACTTTCTTCCCACAAGATGCGGCTTATCAGTTGGTGGATGTTACTTACCAAGTCATCTCCGCCGGCTTTATAAAGCTCGGCGGGAAGGCCGTCATTTCCGGCAGCCTTATTAAGCTTCAGTTTAGATATTGCTATCCTCACTCCACTCAGGTCGGGTGGTTGGCAGCTTTCGCTGTCGTTGCCAATATTGAATGGTTCGTTCGGCCTGACAGCGGAATGTTGTTCGTCATCGCCGTTTAACAGTCTGCAGAAGTGGTTCTTCCATATCCTCAGCATAGACTGTGTCTCAACTACGATATTTCCTTGTTCATCTCGACAGGATTCTGTTCGAGCCTTGTATCCTTGGCTTTGACGTTTTACACTTTGGTAAAACTTGCGAACATCTTTCCTGGAATGGCACCTCTCTGTATCCTCGATCGCGCGCTTTTCTTCCTTTTTTTCTTCTTTCTAAAAAGCCGGCGTTCTTCCCTTCTTCTCTGCCTATAGAGCTCAACGGCAGATCTCGACTTCACCTGCAGCTGAGCCTTGTAGGCCTCGTTCTTGGCTGCGAGCATCTGTCGGCATTCCTCATTAAAACCTGGGGTTTCTTGCTGGTGGGCGCGAGAAAGCTAGCACATCATATGCGGCTGATCTAATGGCTTGTTGGCATCGTTGCCATTCGATGTTGGTGGTATGGTGTCTTGGCGGCCTCTTGCGATTGCAGTCTTTCGACATTAAATTTGTTTACAGTATTTCTGGATTGTTGCGGCGTAGTGGATGTCCGCATTCTAACGTTGGCTGCAACAAGGTGTTGGTCCGAGTCGATGTTAGCTCCTCGGAATGTTCGGACATCCAAAATACTGGATGCATGACGCTTGTCTATTGCTATGTGATCAATTTGATTGACCGTTCTTTGATCTGGAGACCGCCATGTCCCCTTATGGATATCGAGGTGAGGAAACCGTGTGCTGGCTATAGTGGCATTTCGTTCCGTAGCGAAGTCAATTAGCCTAAGTCCGTTACCAGACGTGTTGTCGTGTAGGCTATGGTTTCCGACAATACTGCTTAAGATGTCTTCTCTTCCTACCTTTGCGTTAAAATCTCCCAGCACGATTTTAACATCGTACTTCGGTAGTCGCTCATAGGTTTTGGCAAGGAGCTCATAGAAGCAGTCCTAATCTATATCATATTTTTCCTCCGTTGGGGCGTGAGCGCATATAAGGCTAATGTTGGCCAATTTGGCCTTGATGCGGATCGTTACAATGCGTTCGCTAATGTCTTGGAAACATAAGACTTCTGGCCTAAGTCAGGCACTTATAACAAATCCACATCCGAATAGTCGGTGTTTCTGCTCACTATAACACGGTACGTAGTAGATGTCACAGTTTTTCATCCTCTTTTTGCCCGTCCCATCCCATCGTATTTCCTGGATGGCAGTAATGTCTGCTTTGTAGCAGTTTAGGGCTTCCGCTAGTTGTTCGCTTGCACCTCTCCTGTTTAATGTTCTCACATTCCAGGTGCAGATACGAACGTCGTTGTCCTTTTTCTTTTAGCAGTGTCTTCAACAATAAAATCAGTCCTTTCCGAGGCTTTTGGTTGCTTCGTAACCGATAGATTTTTCCATGATTGGGTAGTTAACCCAAAGCACAACCCCCAACCTGGAGGACCAGTTCCAATTTATTAGATACCCCTAGGACACGGGGCCTTCAGTATCCACTATGGGATTGAGCGCTGCCGTTAGCCTTTCGGTTCATCCGCCACCAGCTCTGTTCAAGGGGCCTGACTAACCCCTGAAATTCCTAGACAACCTGCTGTCCGAATATGTCGAAGCAGCTTGTCTAGGTAGGTTCGCCTGGGACAGCAGGCAGGGTATTCATTCCGTGCCATTCTGACCTGGCTGTTTATAGTGTTGCTGTTTTTCGCCACGAAAGTTAAATTTAATACTTGCAAATCTAAAACGATTATCACTTTACGGAGTGAGGGCCCTGATTTTTGGAATTATTGTGTTGAAACAAAAATAAAAGTTGTTTAAAGTGAAACACAAATTATAAATTTATAAAATATGAATAAAAAGAAGGAAAAAAATACCAGTGTTATTCCAAAGTATAAATTTAAACGCTATTGCAAGGCGTGTGTAAAGTATTCTTTGTAAAAAATGTAACAATCGAAAAATAATTGATAAGTTTTGGTATAGTAGACATTATTCAGTTCATTTCAATAAGGGTATTTGTGCAACCTCGTAATTTTTCTATGTGCGAAAGATTATAACTTTACGACGACGTTTTATAAACGAACCTAAAACTGTACCACTTAATAATGAAACTCAATTTATTTATATAAATTCGTTCTACATTCTTTTTTTCAGTTGAGCGAATACGTTTGATGTGTGAGAATGACTGATTAAATGTCAAAATAGCATTTCAAAAGTTTACAACGTTTATCATCTCAGTTTATGCACCTAAAACCTGTAAAAAAAATTCCGATATTGTTGGAAAAGATTTCCAGTAAAAATGTTAATGGTTTATTTATCACGTTTACAACGACTTACCGACGTTGCATGAATACCCCTAATGAAACCTTTTAATACTTTTGTTTGGTCTAGTTAGTTTTGTGAATGTACGGCATCTTGCAAGTAATGGTGGGTTCTGACTGCTGCCGTGAGATTCCCTGAAATTGCAAATCTAATATTAAACTATTGCGGTAATTCACTAAAAAGTGACAAATGCACGACAAACGAGATAACATACCCAAAATCACTTTGTCGACTCGTTAGCAAAATTCTTCTAACATTCAGTGTACAGATGCAATGCACGGTCTAACGCATATAAATATAAGGAAAGTTAATTTTCATACTGAGGCCGTGTGTCAATTGCGTTAAAAAGAGGGTAAAATTGTATCCATTGTTCAATTTTTGACTTTTCTGCACCATACTAATGTCAAAAACTATACACTGGCTAAAATTTTAACGCAATTAACACACGGCCTAAGGGTATTCATGCAACGTCGTAAGTTTACAACGTGCGAAAAATTGTAACTTGCCATAAGAAACTTAATTTGTATTGTTATACTCGCTTTTCAGCAAATTACTCCTATTTTTTTTTGAGAATACTTCACATAAACTTGTCATCACTGATAAGTGATAGTGCTCGCATTTTTTTTTCTGTACACACCGACGGCTGAGTATCAGGGCTACCAATTGTAAGTTGAACAAACAAATCAATTTTTGTATTTTAGAAGTTTTGTTTTAATTTTTCAACTGGTAATTCTGTTAATAATAACTATTATGGTGGGAAAATATATTATTAAGAAGAATATTATTTGGGCCACCGTGCATAAAGGCTTTATAAATACTTATGCTCTGCATAACTATACATCATGGTAGCTAGTGCTCTGTTATTATTATTGATTATGTAATTGACTTATATATCAATAAAGTTATAATAATAATAATAGTGAATTCTAATGAATAAAATGGTTGATGTGTGGAAGTGACTGAATCAATATCAAAATAGCGTTTCAAAAACTTACCATTTCATGTAACACAATCAATTTTCGTGGGAAATTTCCGATATTGTTGTCAAAGATTTCCCATAAAAATGTTGACAGTTCATTTACCAAATCGTTAAATTATCACGTTTACGATGACTCCGAGGTTGCATGAGTACCGCTACTGAATTTACAAAAAAAAAGTAAAAAGAAATGAAAAACTGACATTGAACGCGACATGTATGAACCACACAATTGTGAACTGAGCACAAACCAAAACCATTTTTGAGCACTGTCAAAAAAATGTCAGCTGCCAACAAACAGTCAAGCCTCCAGTCTGTGAACACGCACATTTGTTTTCAATGCAAAGTGTTTTTTAAATAAATATCTACCGCGTTTTTTCGTAAATAGTGCGCTTTAGAATAAAATAGTATAATTAAATTCCAGTCAATTAAATACAAATACAATGACGACATTAATTAAAAAAGAGAAACAGGATTTTAGTTCGAACATTGACGATGAAAACAATCTAAAGTGCGGAGAAATAGTTTTCTCAAATAACATTCAATTTTGTTTTTCGTGTATATTTTGCAAACGAGTTTGTGGTAAAGTTCAAGAGTTTTTTCGACATATACTCTACGATCATTTGAGTTATCTTGACGAATATCAACTTAGTGATGAGGAAGATTATTCGGTGCAGAACATATTGGAAACAAATCGAAAAGTGAAGAAACCTACGCCCAAGATAGAAACGGAATTTATTGATGTTGATCTGAAGGAGGAATGTGGAAAGGTGAGCAAGCGAATATGGAAATTTGAATTAGTATCGAAGCGCATAATTAAATGCAAGTAATTGTGTGCTGACGGATGGTCTGTAGAAAGACCATACAAACGATACTCGACTACTTCAATTTGTACCCCTACATAACTGTGCAAACAATTAACCAACTCTTTATTTTATAGGTACAAAACATCGACTATATTAGGCAATTTGAAGAATTTGTATCTGATGTCGCGCCTAGCGAATTCATTAAAGTCGAATTAGATGAAGATAAAGATGACGATATATACTCGGAACTCAATTCGGAATGTGATCTGGCCTCAAAGTTTGATGCACCACATTTTCCGGGCGAACAAAGCAATCCTCAAGATATTCTGCATATTGAAATTCTTGAAGGGGGTAGTGGGAGTGACTACGAATTAGAAACCAATGAAAATGTCAACGAACATAACACCGGCAACTCTGAGGAAGAAGATGACCCGGACTACTTCGACCATGATAATCAACTCGAGTTGCAGAGCGAGCACAGTCACCATGAAGAGGCCCAAACGATTGCCACTGAAGATGAACCATCAGAAACCAAAGAAAACGCATACAATTGCCCGCATTGCAAAAAAGTCTTCATCACCAAAGCGGGCGTAAAGCGACACATTATCAACATTCACAAGCAGCCCAATTCGGGTCAACTGGCATGCGACAAATGCGAGAAGACTTTTAAGAATGAAAATCAACTTCTGTTACATACAAAGCGGCATTTAGGTGTTAAACCACATTCATGCGAAATATGCGGCGCATCTTTTTCCGACAAGTCCAATTTGAATGTTCACATCCTGCGACACAAGGGCATCAAGCCACACAAATGCACCCTGTGCGAGAAGAGGTTTCATTCTACAACCGAACGGAAACTGCATTTGAGATCGCACACCGGCGAACGGCCGTTTGTCTGCGAAGTATGCGGAAGAAAGTTCTCAAATTCGGGCCATCTGTGCAGTCATCGGAGGCGCCATTTCAACGAAAAGCGTTTCCAATGCGACCAATGTGAGAAACGGTTCTTCGATCGCAAACTGCTAAACGATCACAAAGTGATGCATACCGATGAAAGACCGTTCGCGTGCGATACTTGTGGTGCGACATTTCAGCGGAAGAAAGCACTGTTGCAACATGAGAAACTACACAGTGGAATAAAGCAGTATGTGTGTAAGTTGTGCGGAAAATCGTTTGCACAAAACGCGGGCCTATATTCGCACATGAAGTACCATTAAGTGTGCCAGGGTTTGACAAAGAAAAATAAACATTTATTAAAAACAAACAAAATCACAACGTTTGTTAATTTATTCCTATGAAAATACATTTGTTTGTTTTTCTTAGATCTAGATCTACAGCTGCTACGAACTATTAAGGTTTGGTATTGACAATTAACACCCTGGGAATGGTCGTGTAGTATATAATGAGGATTATTTTATGTGTGTTTGGCATTGGAGTAGGCTGTTGGGGCGCGTTTCAAAAGACTTGTTTTAGATTAAGAGTCCACTGAATAGGTTTTTGCAAAATAATTTCATTTCGTAGTAGACTGAGTTATACAAGAGTATTGTCTGCATTAATTAACCATAACAATTTTACCTAACTGAAGATCCGTTAGTGTCTTTTGTTTGATTTTTTTTCCCGACTGATAAAGTCCCAGTCCACTTGTTTGTATGAAAACTTCTTGAATGGATTGCAACATACCATTTGTTTAAATAACCAGCCTGGATATTAGAATTATAAGTGAGCCTTACGATTCTATGTATGGTTCTCCCTCTTGGCCGCTTATTGTATTGGTCCCTTCACCATGCACGACATATTCACTCTGATGAAAAGCTGGACTCCTTGAAGCATATAATGGTCGAAGAAGGTACACAATCCGTACATCCATAAGAAAAATTTAGTTAAACCCTCCCAAAAGAAGAACAAATATTCAGTACGACACACGTCCCACGAACCTATTCCAATGGCCAAACAAATGAAATGTCAAAGTAACTTCAAAAATTCAATTAAAACAAAAAAACTGTTAAAACTAAAAATATAACGGATAAATCTAAATATTTGTAATACCTGCATGCATATGGTGAGTATTCGTCTCAGTGGAAGAAAACAAAAATTTCCCGAGTTGCTCACCCGTTAAACAATATTTACTTGTATCTTAATGACCAGTCTATCGTTTTCAATAAATCCCTTGTGAAAAATCTCCGCGATATTTGCGTACTCCAAAAAGCCAAAGCCACGTGGGCTCATGCGCTCCTTTGGCCGATGGAATGCCAAGAAATCCGACTTCGACATGATTGTGTCTTGGTGGGAAAGTTTGTGATCCTTTGGATGAGTCATGCAGAACTTAAGACGTCCATTGAACGGCCAATCGAGATGAAAATCGTTTTCGGATTGCATAAGATGCACATGCAAGCTAAGGTGTTCCATGCGATGGACATTGATGCGTGCGCAAAATTTGTACCCATGTGGTGATGTATAACACTCCCGACTGTAGTAACGTGTATTGACGTTCATTCGCATTTCATCGACAAGCTTTGTAAAGTTTAAGATTTCCCAGACTATTACTCCGTTGCTGTAGCGTGGATCGACCAGATGATTTGCATTATTTTCACGTGCTACAAATTGTTTGGTGAGATTTTCAATTCGAACATCCTGCTCGCGGCATCTTTGCTCGAGGACAACAATCCGCTGGTACATTGCTGTGATGAGGTTCTCATCTGCTTCGTTGGCGTATTGAGGAGGCGGAGGTAATGCCGATGCCGAGTAGCCGTTGTTTGCTTTTTGCGGTGGTGTCCACTGCGCAAGAGATTGCTGTTGTACTGCCTCCAATATAAGATTCATGTGGTGCTCAATATCGTTTTGAATATGTTCCTGAACACTTGGTCCACCGTCAGTAGCAGTGAAGGAACATTTTACTGATACAAAAGGGCATCGTTGTTCCACCGGCGATGGAAGTTGATAGGGGCACTCCAACTGATGCTTGTCTACCTCGATAGGTGAGGAAACCACTTCACAGCCGAGAGGACTATTCGGACACTTCCATTTGATCTGATCGATCTCACGTCGCGTAAAGTTATCTGGGAAAATGTCGTTTTCGGTTGAAAGTTGTTTATTGTCGAGCGGACAACACTGGTTCTCGTTTTGTAGCCACGAATGGATGCACGACTTACAGAATCTATGTCCACACGACGTCAGTACTGGCTCATTTAGCCAGTGAATGCAAATGGGACACTCATAGCGCGGGTCTAGAAACCCTGATTCATCAACTAGCGCTGTGCAAAGCGATGTAGATGTGGTGCGTGAACGTGCAGTCGAGGGTGCTGGTGTATCCGGTCCGAAAGGTGGTGGCGGCGATGACATAGTTTAAATTATTTTAAAGCTAAGATTATAGAATGTGTGCGAAATCAAAACTAAACAAAATATGAATTAAGTGCAAATTAGAAAGAAAAGAAAATTATTATTTATGTATCTAGTTTGTGTGTTTGTTTTCGACTGAGTTTTGACATTTGCAAAGTGACAGTTGCTATGGGTGATTTCGCTGAGAAGAGTGCTCATGGATGCTTGGGAAAATAAGATGGGATATTTTTTTGAACATTGATAAATATAAAAATTGAATTTTAGGGCCAGTTATAGCTATCATTGAAATATATTTCGTGCGGCTTTTTTATAAATTCAAGCATTTTCAAGTTGGTATCAAAACAAAGCTTATGAATTTTAGGAACATTGTTACTTTAGCTTCCAATCACTTTTTTCACTTTTTTTTTTTTTGTTCCACTCACTAAATTAAGCTAAAAATTTAGCAATTTTTTTTTTGTCGCTCTCAATTAGTTCAAAAGTTATTAAACAATGAAATTTCCAAAAATCCCTATAGAAATCAACCAACTTTTGACAGTTCACACATAGCTGAATAATAAATATGAAAAAAAAACACTCCAATGGAGCATTGCAAGATAGAAAAAAAAATATTACATATTTCCCAAAATGTAAAGAAATGTAAAAAATGTAAAAAATTTAAAAAAAAATTATTAACAATCATTAATTAATAATAAAAAATGACCAAACAAAATATCTTAAAAAAATGCCGTAACGAAAATTTAGACCCCCTCGAAGAATTTTTTAAATGTGCCGGCAAACTATACAACGGGCAAGAAGGAATTCCAGAACCATGTTCTAATGATTCTGACGATTCATCATAAATTAGTATAATGTAATAAATAAATTAAATCCTAACTCAACAGTTTTTCTGTTAACCGGTACTCTGCGTGGCCCGCTTCGCGGGAACAAAGGATTTCAACTCTCTTTCTGTGGACAGTCCACGCTCACGCAACTTCGTTGCTCCGCTCAGGGTATTTAAAGTCGTCAGGCAGGCGCCTAAGTCAACAGTTTTTCTATTAAGCGGTACTCTGCGTGGCCCGCTTCGCGGGAACAAAGGATTTCAACTCTCTTTCTGTGGACAGTCCACGCTCACGCAACTTCGTTGCTCCGCTCAGGGTATTTAAAGTCGTCAGGCAGGCGCCTAAGTCAACAGTTTTTCTATTAAGCGGTACTCTGCGTGGCCCGCTTCGCGGGAACAAAGGATTTCAACTCTCTTTCTGTGGACAGTCCACGCTCACGCAACTTCGTTGCTCCGCTCAGGGTATTTAAAGTCGTCAGGCAGGCGCCTTAGTCAACATTTCTTTTTGTTAAAATATTTTTATTTGGTATGTTTTTTTCAACATGGCAATGCTGCGTACACCGCCGCAGAAAAAAAAATAAATGAAGTGTCAAACTACAAACAATTTGTATGGGATTATAACCCAAAAAGTGCAATTTCATTTTGTTAATAACTTTTAAACTAAACGTGAGCGACAATTTTTTAAAGCATATAAATGATCAGTGCGCAGAGACGAATCGATTAATAAAAAAAAAAGTGCAAAAAGTGAAAGGCAGCTAAAGTATAGTTATGCCGAATTTTAGAACATGATTATACAAAAATATAAAAATTTTCAATTAAAGTTACCACAGAAAATCACTTTTTATTTTTTACTGATCAAGATTTAAATTTGTGATAATGTTTGCCATTCCAACGAAATGAAACAGAATTTTTTAGTTGTTCCTATAAGCAGCAATGGAGGAAATCATCCAAAGTGGAGCGTTTCTAACAGTTTTGATAGTTTAAAAAAAAAACGTCGGCTTATTCTGTTTCAGTCGAATTAAATAAAATAAAATAAACAAGAAATTCAACAAAGCAAAATAAATCGGTACCACTCAGTTTCAATTGTTTGTGTTGTGTTGTTGTAGAAAAAAAAAAAAAGTTGAATCTGAACCACAGCTAGACATAAAGTTTTTTCAGACTAATTCATTTTGAACCATGAAAAAATACACAATCGAGCGTTAAAGTTATTCAGGCCTATTATGAAAATGGGCCCTCAAATTCATATCCATATCATGCACTTTGTAATTTTTTATACAATCGTCCACATGTGCGTACAATCGAAAAAATCGTGCTAAAATTTGAGCAAACCGGGTCTGTAGGAAATGCGAAAACACCAGTGCATGCTTTTACAGCTCCTACTGCAGAAAATATTGGTGCTGTTCGCGATAGGGAACAGCTGAAGAGCCGTCCACCTCAACTCCTCGTCGTGCCCAACAGTTCACAATCGTCGTTGATGAACATTATGCATAAAGACTAAAGAAATAATCAGAATTGCCGTATTTGGGCGAATGATAATCCAAGAGTGATTGTCGAAAAACCAATGCACCCACAAAGAGTGACTGTTTGGTGCGGTTTATGGGCTGGCGGCATCTTCGGGCCGTATTTTTTCCAAAATGAGGCCCGTCAGGCAGTTACTGTGAATGATAACGAACTTTTTTTGGCTCGAATTGGAAGATATGGATGTAGACGATATGTGGTTTCAACAGGACTGAGCCACTTGTCACACAGCTAATGAAACAATGTCTCTTTTGCGCGACAAATTCAGTGGCCGTGTTATCTCACGTGGTGACGATGTCAATTGGCCGCCAAGATCATGTGATTTGACACCGTTGGACTTCTTTCTTTGGGGCTATTTGAAAGAAGAAGTGTACGTCGATAAGCTAGCAACAATTCAAGAGCTAAAGAATGAAATATTTCGGCACATTAACGGCATAGTACCTCAATTACCTCAGCGTCATCGAAAATTTGGACCATCGGCCGATATTTTATTCCACACATAATTGAACCATACCAATATTATCATAATAAGAAGAAATGATAATAATTTCTAAAATAATTTGTGTTTTATTCAAAATCCACATCGGCCCTTAAAATGTAACCACGCTCTACAAATACTTTTTTGTATTACTAGGTTAGTTAATTTAGGTTAATTTTAGGTTAGCAAATTGACATTTAAGTGAAACAGTTTGAATATTTTGGTGAATGTTTAAATTTGAAATATACACAGTAGGTTTTATGAATTTTAAATACATAAAATAAATACAATTTTACATGCCGGAATTTGAACGTAATTATGGTCTGTAACAGTCAAAAACAAAGAAAGTAATAATCTTACGTAATGCAAAACTACCGTCGAAACGATATCGTCAAACGATAATAATTTTACGGAATGAGGACCTATATAGTTTCTGACATTTATATAAGCCACCTTGATTATCAAAGAAGAAGCTTCCCAGCTTTCGTCGTAGAGCGATGGACAAGAGCAGAAGAGGTGAGGAATACTTTCCTCCTCTTCTTCGTCCAATCAGCTTCTACAGAAGTCATTGCTAAGGAATACTTTCCTCTTCTTCTTCGTCCAAGCAGCTTCTACAGAAGTCATTGCTAAAGAGTCCTTGTCTTTTTGCGTGTAGGCCTATAGGACAGTGTCATGTAAGGACACCGATTATGGTGCTGATTTTTGATCTGTTCAGTAGATGTTTGATCAGAAGCAGATGGAATGCTTCTGTTTATAGTTTGGCCAGAGTTGCCTGGGTATTTGACACGCTGTGTCGTCCATATGCGGTTTGCTTTCTTGTTGGCCTCCAATTTGATATGTAATTTACATGCATCGATGGACATACATAGCATATCTACTGGCCTGTCTGGCATGCTCATCCGCCTTGCAGTTCCCTGGAATGTCTCTATCGCCGTTTGTGTGTTCATCTTGAGTGGGTGTCCATTGTGACTATCAGTCTCACAGCTGCACAAGCTACGGTTGCAGTTTCTTATCCAAAACCAGAACCAGGTATTTATTTCTTCCTGTTAAATGAGCATTCCGTTACAGCAAATATATAAAAATCTCAGCTGAGGTATTGGAGGAAAATCTCTAAAAGAATCTGCTACGCATACTTAATATATGTAATCGGTATGATAGCTAGTGAGTCAGCTTATCTGTTGGAAGTGTGAAATATCATAAGTCGCAAAAGGTGTGTTTGCTTTAACATAAATGCATCTTTCAAGCGGTTTGGAGACGGGTATGTCGTACGTAACATATGGTAAAACTACTACAGATATTGCTTGGCGGATGTGCCAGGAGCGTCTTTGACGTAGATGTCGTAACGTATAAATTTTTGAAAACTGAAAAACTTCAGTTTATGGTTATGTTTTCGCATGCTTCACCGATAGCTAAGATTTCGGTTCGATGTAAAAACAAACTAGCGTTCATCAAATTCATTGGTATTAATTTCAGATAGTAAAATTTGATAATTACGGCGAAAAAAATTCTGAATTAACGAGTTCAAATGTGCTAGGTTGCAAAAAATGAAAAGAATACAAGAATACATTTATACAAATTTCTACTTGATAGCTGCTTTACTGGACACCTTTGGGCGCTAGACACTAGCTTCAGCTGGTATTCTCGCATACAAATTTTTACCAATAGCGATTAGAGTACATAAAACAATAATATATAGGTAATAAAAGAATGTTAACTTATTTCCTATTTACCCGTTATCATAACAAAATTAGTCCCTATAAATATTTTATTTTATAATTCAAATCCCATTACAAAAATAATTCCGAAATCTGCACATTGGCTTGTTTTTAGTTAGTCATGATAAGAACTCAGAATCTGTGTTCAACGTAAGATTAGAGATTCTGTTTTTTTTATTTACACGCGCTCAAGGTAATTCGCGAGATATATTATGTCGTTTGAATGCATGTGCAACTAATTTCGTATAAACTTATAAAACTAGACACAGAAAACATGGTGAAGTTAACACGTCATCGAATTACGTTGTTTGCGATTGTTATTGACCTGATAAGACAAGAAACATACGTCTGCAGTATACCAACGCAATAAATAAGAATATTAACATGGTTTACTAATAATAAAATGATGGAGCTTCCGTATTATAAACATTCCCACTACGATTGTAAAACGTAGGTAATACCCAGTATTTTGAAATACCAATATCTGAGTTCACATGCAAGAAGTTGTAGTCGCGTGGTTTTATTTCTTGGAAATCTAGAAACTAGCTAATTGCTTAACCTTACACCCGTGTTTCATTCATATTCGTAAAGGGGTTTCGATCTCTTAGAATTAGAGATATTGATTGGATTGAGATTGAATTAGGGAGATTGACAAAAATGTTGGGTGTTTTGATGACTAATACTCTGGGTGGTTTCAAAACTTTCCTACCGAAGAGTATGCACTTTTCCCATCACCCATAAGGGTATAGTAGTTTTGGGACATAGTTTGTAAAATAGAGAAATAGGAAAAATCCACCTAGATTCCCTATCTAGATTCTCCACTCATTTATGTGTGCGAAGTTCAATTTTTTTTTTCCATACAAAAATGGAACCTTCAGTTAAACCATGAATCCAATAGGCACATTTGAGAATCGAGTTTCGTTTCGGTGGGTATAACTTTAATCGGTCGACTTTCGGCAATGCTCCATGATGGGTTGGCTAGCTTTAAACAAAGGAGTCTACATTATTACATAGGCACTAAATTCGTACTGCATTTCAGTATCAGTTTTATCGCAATTTGATATAGCGGTGCTAAAGTGGATCACCTGCACATCATTGTCCACGTACTCGTTTAACGGTTAATGCGATGTCAGTAGTACAACATCGGGATACATTTTTTTCTGAATTAGCTTTTTTGCATTAGCTGCAACTTGTCGATATCCATCGCCCTTGCGACGTGGATTCTAATCACCTTAATTACGAAATTTACAATACTGTTCAGTTGACCGCGTCGTTTAGGGCCTTGTTGCGATAGTAAATATTTTATGTAAATGGGTACTAGCGTTCTGTATAATCTTCGAAAGGAGTCTAACATACTAACTACTGGGCCACTGCACAGTCTAATAGTAGCTGTTAAGGATTGGTTTACTATGTTGTTGGGGTTTGGTGCCCTAATTATTTTATTCTAATGTGAATGAAAAACCGACTTTTCCAAAAAGAATCACGAAGTTCGCCGAAAAGTACGAAGGGCCGACCAGCGTTCAATAACATGTGATTATTATATTTTATAGGTCTGTACGGGTACTTTTTTATAAAAAAAAAATAAAACTGTCAAATCTCTAATATCGATGGAGAATTGACTCATTTCAACGATAAGTACCCGTACGCTTTGGCAATGGAAAATCAAAAACGTCAACGTTTGTTCTATTTTACCTACTACGAAAGTACGGGAACAGACGGCAGAGCATCAGGGCTACCATAGTATCAAATGTTAAGTGAAAAAAATGTTCAAGATTATTTTTGTAATTTAGCAGTTGTGTTCACGGTTTGATATATTCAAATGGTAATTCTTCTTTAACTACAGACTTAACAATGTAAACTATGGTAGGGATTCAACATAAGTCAACAAAGTGTTATTAAAGTGTTTAACACAAAGTTATCGCTATGTGTTTCGCAACCATAAAATCATCCTTTGGTTACCAATTGTTATAGATTTCCCTCTTTATGGTAATTTATTTGACACAAACCATGAATAAGAATTTGTTCAATATTCATTGACAATTTTTTATGTATAGACTTATACCCGATAACAACGTTTTTAAATCGTTCAATTATATTACGGAAATTCACTTGCTGAAGATCCACTGTTTTCTGGCTAAATGGATATCTCGAAATTGCCGTATGTGGGCGGTTAACAACCGGAAGACGTTACTGTAAATGAGGCTCGTTATTTTTGCCTGATTGAAGCCCGAGATCTGGAGAGCATTTGGTTAGAACAACAAGGCGCTACTTGCCACACAGCCAATATAAAGAACGGTTCTTTAGATTAATAAAAAAGATTTCACGATTTGGTGTTATTTCGCATTTCGAAGCTGACATGTTTGAAAAATAATTGGTATCACAATTCACAATGGACTCAAGCAAATCTTGCAGGCCATTTTTAACCTCATGTAGCATACATTTTTGTTTTGACTGCAAAATATTTATTTTTACTTTTAATTATCAAATCAAAAAGCAATTGCAAGACATATTTTGTTTTTTTTTAAATTCACGCGCATTTTTGAAAATATTCTAGACAATTTTTATCTTGGAATTCGATTTGTTAATGACGACAATGCTTTTTTTTCCTCTACCGTCTTCTGACAATTAGTACAGACGGGATGTGATCTTCATTATTCCCGCCTTGCCTTGCAATGTTTTTATAATATACAAAAATAAATCACTATCGGGTCTAACATCAATCAAATTCTATCAACAATCGAGTAAATTGACGACTAATTGCTTGTTTTCATTTGGACTTGGACAACATGCGTCACAGACTTACAGTGATCAAAAACATCATGTACGTAATATGCGTACAATAAAAAAATAATAATAATAGATTACCTCCCAATTCTCAACCAATACTTATCACTTGCTTCGCTAGAATTCGCGTGGTATTCGAATTATTTTAAATTTCCAGCTTCATTTGGCCTTTGTACCTTCCTCTCCCATCCGATTAAAGACAGAGAAATACAAAACTGATAAAAAAGTCTGTCATTGGTGGATATTTTTTGGTATTTATACTTTATTTGAGTACATAAGATGTATAATTCTGCATTTCAAAATCGTTTATAAATAGAGAGGAAAAATCACATTAGTATCAACATACTCTAATACATCACTACTTAGGATTAACTTACAGTGCTATGGTTTCTTTTGATTATGATTTCAATATTGCTTAAGTAAAAGTCAACAAGTTCTGTGTTGTACACATTTTGTTATTTTTGATTACAATTTGATTCTAAGTCTAGATTATAAGTACGCATCGATGTACAACATAAAACACTACATAAAACGCTGGCTAGGTACACATGGATGAGAATGTTTCAAAAAGTATGCCACACCAGAATTTGGCACACGCGAACCCTGATTACCCACGAATTCACTAATAGTTGCTCATTATTCGTTGATTTTTGTACTTAAAACTACAAATACACATGAACTGCCTCTAATTTGGCACAAAGCATTCAAATGCGAATACGACATTACGACTATGGACGTTGAACAGTTTAGAATTTTAAATTGTCCCTGATGTATGCCTTCTGCTTGACCTCTTCTTTTTCACAAATACCATCTTCAGATCGACGTAGACACACTTTTTCATGTCGTAGAATGAAGCACTGCGACTGGACTATGTTAAAGAATAGTTTTCCAACCATATTGGCGTCAGAGTTATCTGCCATTTTGAGACAAGTACGGAATCGACGATCGCAACTGCAGTGACTCAGTGTGAATGGACGGTAGTTGTAGAGATCGAATTTCGTCGTCATGCCAGGTATGTGAATTTGGCAATGATCGTGACGGCGACAACACTTGTCCGCACTCGATGCGCCTCCTAAGTGGTTGTAGTTGCCAGCTGTGTTTCCACGACCGCACCATCGCGTGTTCGGTGCTATCAGCCAATCGGAGAGCTCGCGTCTTTTTCTTGAATGAAAATCACCTGCAATATCTGACACCGCTCCCCTGGGAATTGCTTGATGCTCGTCGACAGTTGAAATAGATGATTCTAGAGTGTTTACACTTTTTGGTGACTGGAGGCCGATTATAGCACTGTTCGACACATTACAGCAAATGAATATGAAACACAAAAGTGACGAATAAATGCTGGACATGTTCGTTATTATTGTCGAAATATAAGTTAACAAATAGAATACGAAAAGCGAACTAATTAGGCACACCCAAGCGGTAAGGTCGTATCTGCTAAGCGAAAAAAAGCAAACTACTGCTGGCTGACGTTTTGCTTGTCATTTTATATATGAGCCAAGATATATTAGAGAAATCTCATCGAACGATAGATTTTGCAGAAATGCGCGGCTTAGACGTCTAATTCTTTTTAATGTAGGCATGATTAATAATATCTTTGGGTTGTTGCTGTTCTATAAATAATTTGTATACGAGAAAACCGATGATAAATGCGAATTTTTCTTAAGAATTAAATGAAATCACTCAAACTTCGCACTGCCTGCAAAACGTAAACAAATAAAATGCATTCACGGTGGTGCCGATGTGTCTGCAGACTCACGATGGTTGTGCGAATAGCATGGGATGTGTTCATTAGGCACACAACTATTTGGAGCGTTACAGGTTTTTTATTGACGACTGAAAGCAAACACCTGGTGGCAAATTTTCGTATCGACTTATTGCTATACATTTTGAAAGCTAACGCATATTTGTAAGGGAAATCATCAAGTGAATAATTCAAAAGGAAAAAATAATAATTGGATTTTACTTGAATACTATTTTCAACAATTTCGCAACAAAATTGAAACAAAATTCCTTTCTTTATATTTTCTTGTTTTAAAATAATACGGAATAGATTTCAAAGAAATCATTAAAAATCCTTTAATTATTTATTATTTTTTGCAACAAAAATATTGTTGTGTGATTTGTGTTCATGATTAAGGTTATCCATTCTACTTTGTTCAAGTTAAGCATATTTCGCATATAAAATATAGCGAAACGATTGTAGTCATAACATTTTTGTAGCAATCCATTTCCAAATACGCACTTTTAGTCTATCTTAAAACGCTAAATACATTTTCTTGTAAAAAATAAATATTTTCGCTTTTTATTTTTTAATCTGAATGATGTGCTATTTTCCCGCCACATGTGAACACTGGTAATGACGATCACCATGAGTGTGCTTTTCATCTCTCTCACTCCTCAGTAGGTATTACCAAATGTCAAAAATTAGATACTGGATAAATTTTAGTGAGCTGTTGTGCTGGCTAACATTTTGAATTTTCTATTCACCATACTAATGTGAAAAATTATCCTCTGGCTAAAATTTTAACGCAATTGATACACGGCCTTTCAAATTTGTTTTATTATAAAGTATAAAACATGTTGATTTGAAACACAACATTTGTTTACATAATGAACTTACTGCTGTTTTAGCCTTAAATGAACAAAGATTATTGCATTTGCCAATGCAACGCACCAATTGTATTATAGTTATTAGTTGTTGCAATGCAGGTACAATTGATACAAAAGACATTTTTTATTTACGTTTTGTGAATTTCAACCTTAACATAATAATATTTTTTAGCAAAAGTGGGTTCATTGTTTTAAAAAATAATATGTTTAATTATTTGTAAAACATTTTTTTCATATAAGGGCGTTTTCCATTGGTAAATCTGTATTTTGATCTGAAATTTGATCTTTTTTGTTACCAATGGAACATGATTTCAGATTGATTTTTTTCTTTGGTTGTATCGTTGTAATTTCGTGTCTGTGAAGTTAGTGTCGGTGTAGCTGTCAAGTTTCCAGTAACACAGGTTGTTTGTTTTTGATTTAATTTATATTTCACATCGTACTACTGCAGTTTTAATTGTTAATAATAGTTTTTCACAACCGAAACAATCTTAAATCCAAACGAAAATCACTCTAGTCAAACTGACAGCTATCATTTGTATTAGCGTTAGTGCAAGGATGGGTAAATCTGCCAAAATCCAAATCTGCAAAATTGATCTGAGATCAAAAAATAAATCATTTTTTTTTTGCCCAATGGAATACAACAACGGTCAAAATGTGTCTTTTGACAGATCTAGATCAAAAATAAGATTGATTTTTTTACAAATGGAAAACGCCTTAAGTGTATCAGTTTTACTTGCCATGTACATGGTAGTAAAAGTATTTGAGTAGATGGAAAATACTGGTTGAAATTTAAATCAGCTTTTACTTAAAGTCGTGCGTACCATTTGATTTATCTTTAACGACGCTTATACATTAGAATTCACAAAACACATCTTAGTAATGCTTTTTTAGATAAATAAATATTTATTCAAAATCCCACAAATCCTTACTCATAAAACATTTGCCCATGCATTTAAATTTTGTGCGACTGTCACCAACAAAACAGAGAGAGAGAGAGAGAGAGAGAAAGAGAGAGAGAGAGAGAGAGAGAGAGAGAGAGAGAGAGAGAAATATATTACGATTAGCTTTTATAGCTGGTCAACTGGATTCAGAAAGGGCCATTGTTAAATTGCAAAATTCATGACGAATAGTTCCTTAAAAAAGTAGCTTCAGAAGATTTTTACATTTGAATCAAATAATTGGCAAAACATGATTTTTGTAAAATTTATACTTTCAAGTTTAAATATGTAGTAGCAAGAGCGAAACATTTTTTTATCATAATTTAAAATAAAATCGGATAATGTGTATGAAATTAAATATTCCCTTTGTATAGGTTATCGATTGGGGGCAACCATTATTTTTATTTTCGGCTACAAAACATAACTTGTTACCATCGCATCATCTATTCCTATGAAATAATTAAATGAAACATTCGCTGTTGAGAATATAGAAGAACCACTTCAGACTGCTAGTGACGAATTGGGTGTATCTTAACTCAAGGGTGCCGAAAATATAAGTACCATTGAAGAAGTGAACCTCAGAATCGATTGACAAATAAACAAATAGGGGACCCTGTGAACTGCGAACTGCAGAGACATAAGTCTCCTCAACATTCCCCACAAGATCATATCTGCCGTAATATGTGAATGCTTTAATTTGATCACCAGTCAATCAAATTCAGACATTCGTTTGATACGAAATGTGACAAAAGCCAAATTTACAATCAAACTTTGCCAAATGACGCAGAACACACAAGGTGTTAAATGTTTTCATTAGTGCTATGAACGCTAGACCACCGAGTCTTCACAATAAGTGGTTATGGTTCTTAATCAGTATCCGCATTTATCTTTTGAAAATAATAAAAACATTTTGACGAAAATATATAATTATTTTGATATTTTTTTTATCACGGTTTCGCTATTAGCTCTAAACCGACATCTCGTTAGAAATAAAACGTAGAATTACACTTGCCAAAAGCTGTAACAGTAATAAAGACATTATTCGAAGTTAAAGGAGATCCTATATAAAATGAAGAAATCTTTGGAAAATCTTCATTCGCATTTGTGTTGACGGGCCATGGATACGCAGATTCACCCAAAAACTTTATAGCGACATATACCAAATCAAAAATCTCCGCATTGGATGTTTAAATGGGTGGAACATGTAGAATTAATGGAAACCAGTACTCCGGCTCAAAGTCTTAGATTCTCACGTCGAATTAGAAGCAACAAAACACCAGAGTAAGTATCTGAAAAATTACTTTGACATTGTTTTGATTTGCATATTTTTCTGTCACAATATCTTCATAATTAGATAGAGTTATATTCGCCCTTCTTATGTTTATTAACTGCTGTTTTATTGCTGGTCTATTTAGAAACCCTTAAGTGGTTTGAATGGCAGTACTTTCAACTTGCCCTCCGTCAAACGCCGTCCCCATTACAAATGCTTTCCTTTCGAATAACTGTGTCTTGAAATATCTTTATGTATAATTATGGAGACGTTGCCAACTACTCGTTGGTGTGCACGACTTAAAAGTACAAGGCTCCAACTCGAAAATGTTTACAGGCTATATAGCTCGCCGTTTTCCAATAACTCTACAGCACAAAGGTTTTTTTTTCTTTTTGGAAAACAATCAAAACGTTAAAGCATGTAATGCCAAATGAATCATATGCAATTTATTTACAATACCTTGGCGTATGGGCATGATAATATCTTTAAAACATAATATTAGCCTATAAATGAGGGGCTTGAAATAATGTATCTGAAGAAGAATAAAATGAGGAAAAGATAGGCAGGGACAAATATTATTTCATCAATTTAGATCGCATTTAAACAAGCTGCTTTATCTGACAAAGCTTTTGTCTGCAACCAGTTTATTCAGATAGTGTAAAAGAAAACACCGTTTTAAAGGATTTCGTCCACCTCAAATCGTTTTATCATCGATTATATCTATTGGATACCCAAATGACCGGTTAACTGTATTGCAAAATAAACATGTATTTCGTGAAGCGTGAGCTGATCGATTAAATCTTAAAACTTTACCCACAACCGGTGGGGGGAAACGTACAAAACATCACTGGGTCACTGGTTTCAGTTAATTCATTTCCAGTTACGCGATACTGCATATCATACGTCATACATCCCATAAAGTTGCAATGAACAGATTGAAACAAAAGAACCTGCGAATAAATAAAACAAAAGCTCACATTAAACAATCGTATCAATGACATCTGCACGCTGCGAGTAAAAACATATAGCGGTCTACCCTGGAGTTACAACGTTCCCGCCAAACGTCCAGTCCACTCCAATTATTATCAATTGTTCCACGCCATAATGTATCAAGCATCTCTATACAACATGGGCAACGATGCAAGTGCAATGGTGATAGTGAGGAACAAATCCCTCAACAGATTGCCATCGGCAAAATAAAACAATCTCAGCTGCGAAACCACACATCCAACACCGTGCTCGTGTGGCATGTGTGGCAATAGCATGGCAATGCCCATAACATGGCTTGCAATAATTTATTATGGATTTTATTTGTGTCTTCTGGTCGACTGATGATAAAGTTGGAGCTGCCGTGCAATAGGCACCTCTGGGGACAGAAGGAGACCGTCTTTGGCAGAAACAACTGTCTACCAAACTCATCTTTGCAGTCACAAAGCTGCCACCGAAGAAAAGAAGCACTCAAGAGTCGAGATAACGACGGCCTAGAGCTGAAACACTATAGTGGAACTGAAAACTGTTGCAGCGTACCGATTAACTTCTTATGTTGCTGTTTCTTGGCTCTTTTTTCCGTTAAAAGATGTCAAGTTCTTGTTGCTTTTTTTATTGCCAACTTTTAAATCTGTCTTTACAACTTCTTTGGTTTGTCTCGTCATCGTCGTCGTCGTTGTACATTCGCAGATAATCTCGTTCTAGTAACTAAGATCTTGGGTGCAGAAACTAGAAGAAGGTGCTGCAGGTTGAGTGCAGAAATTAGGCCACCGTCCATCCAGTGAACCGTTTTTTTTGCGCTATTCTGCACTTTTTGCATTTTTCATGCTGATACGCTGCTCCTGCTCCATATTTCTCGGGACGGGAGAGATTAATTGCATCTCAAGTTGCATCCGAATGCAGAGATCACTTGCTCAAGATTCAATTCATTATAATTTTTATTTGCTCTAGGGGGAGACGAGTGTGATCTGTGTGTTTCTTGCTTCGGGAGAATGGAACTTGTGTGCGGCCGGCGGCGGCGGCATCAGATTTAGGTCAAATGGTATATAGATGGGGGCTGGCAAAGTAATTTAGGCCATTCTAACATAACCCGATATTAATGTGGGGAATTTTAAAATTTTGCGCATAACCGGATCCTGGGATGCTAATGCTCGCCATAGAATACGCAAGCATGGCTAAAGAGAGGAGAACGCATTAGGGAAGCGCGCACAAACCTAGTTTGGAAAGGAGGAATGTTGCTTTGATGTTATGGTCTTCATTTGTTCACAGTTTGAGTTTGAGTGGAGGAAAGTCTTTCATGCATTACATGGAAATGGCATTTGGACAGCATTTGGAGAAAGGAGTGTTTCAATGGGGATTTTTTAAGAGGAGCGATGAAATGCGAGATGTTTATTTTTGTTGGTATTGGATGGGAATTCACAATATGTTGTTGTTTCAAATGGCGAACTGCAATGGTATTTTGTTACATGCAATAGAATTGACAATGTGGGTTAAAAATGTTGACTCAGTTTTGTTTTTGAGAGCAGCATAGTTCCAATTGTTGTTAAGAAAAATTCGTATGATCAGCGGTGATTATAAATTTACCTGTAAGATTTAAGATGTAACTGCAAGGTTAGCACGAAATTTGAAAGGTTTAAACGCTCATATAAGACGTATTCGACCTCGTATCTCCTCTGTATTCATAAATAGTTTCTGCTTTACAATTAAACGTTTATTTATAGCGTTTTACGTTGTTAATACTGGGTAATCTTAAAAAAAAAACACCAATGAAACTAGCAAATCGACTCTGAAAGATTCTGAAAGTGATTCGGTAAACTGTAAAACATTGGTAGGAATTTTTTTATGCTAATGGAACGCTTTTAGCATGCTTAAAAAGTAGGACGCTAATACTCTAGTCAGCTATCATCGACTGCCATTATTCTGCCCTAGCGAGGTAATGTATCCGTCTGAACGGACAATTTTCCGCAACGCATACTTCGTCGGAGTTAAAAATTCCATTCGAGGTATGTGTCATCGGAACAAAAATCACTTCACTACAATTCGTAAATAATTTCCGCGAAGAATTTGTGTCGGAGGAAATCGGAAAGAGAATTCCACTTAGCTATCAAAAATCGCACGAAAAATGCACCTAAACGCACTTCAACGCAATTCGCAGGGATGCGTTATAAAATGTTGGAGACATATTCCGAAAAGCATTTCGGAAGAATACCTCGAAGCTAAAATCCTCCGAATCGTATAAAATCTCGCTATGGCTGATTATGTCGTTCTTGAGTATTCATTTGTACTGATAACATTTTCAGACCAAAGAGAATCTGTACTGTGTTAAAAAAAAAATTCAGTACAGGGATGATTGGAAGATTATTTTCGTTCTGATTGCCCATCCTTAAGCGTGTGCTTTTTAAATTTGACATATTTGACATGTGTTTTAAATAAAAACACATCTATCCATCTATCCATCTTGACCTATTCTCGACATTTACTTGAGGGAAAAAGTTGAAATATCTGGGACACATTATGTATTGTGAAATCGCAGGATCGATCAAAGGCATGAAAACTGTCATATCTCTGTGACTAAACAAATGTCCCCTCTCACATACCGGGTACAATCATGAACAACGTACAGAATGTATGCGAGCAAATTAACGTCAGCTGAGATGAAGAAACTTTTACAAAAGCAGGAGTAACAACTCCAGAGCAAAAAGTTGGTATTATTATCTTGGAAGAAAACTCAGGTTCTTTCGATACATTTTGGAGTAAGATCTGTAGCAGCAGATCTGTAGAAATGTATTGAAGTTTTCTCGTCTAGTTTTGGTTAAACACCGTTAGTCTATCGTTAGTATCGATAGCAAAAAACTATCGGGTACATCGATAGTATTAAAAAAACTATCAAGCCAATTTGCAATAGTTTAAATATTTCTAAAATCCAAATTTTTTTACTACAAACCACCCAACAAACAATTTTGGGTCATGCCCGAAGCAAATGCGACTGTCGTAGCCGATTTCATGCTCTTCTATGATAGTTACTGGAACTGGATTCCGAACGGCTTCCAGGTGCCATCCAAAAGGGTACACTGCATTTATTTCGTAAAGCCACGCAAAATATAACTATCGAAAATTCTGATGTGACACTACAGCAACCATCCACGTCTGGTTATGTACCTGGACAATCAATTTTTTTTTCGAAGCACAAATATTTAGATAAACTATCTGAACAAGATGTCGGGACAAGAATCGGCCCTATATGGTATCCGTTCTGAAAGAAAAATGCTCCGATTTTGTGGAAATCGAAAAAACGTAACGCATATCGACAGTCTACCTTTTTGCATTTTTTGCATCTGTTTTTGACAGCCACATGTCAATTTTTCTCCGATGGTCTTCGAAATCTGTTCGTCGCGGAAATAGTTTTAAGTAAATTTTTGTTGAAAACTGCTGTTTTAAGCAAAATTCGAATGAAAAAAATAGGTACCATTCCACTTTTTATGTACATTAATTTTAAGGAATAACAAAACTAGTTTTGGTTTTGGGCTGTTCGTGTCGTTCTTGGTTGGACTGTATGCATAGTGCTGAAACTACCTGTCTTGTGAATCGTCTAGTTTAAGCTTTTGTTGTTATACAATCTGGAATATTGTAAAACTTCTAATTTTTAAAACATTCCAGATTTGATTATCTTAATACATCATAGGTCTCTTCGGTACCATATTATTTTTACTAATTCTTACTGAATTTCACTGCTGTTTACAACTGTCAGTTGGTGTCGGAAAGTGTAAAATCATTTGATTCAACAAATGTTTTATAACTTAATTGGGTTATCGTTATTTTTCGTCAACTTCTCAGAAAATTCACCCATGCTATATCATTTTTGGTTTTTCTTATTTTACTGCAAAAGTACGGCAACAGATCTAATAATGTCAAAACTTAATAAAATGCCAAACAAAAATAAGAAAAATATTTTATTTGTATGCATTACTAAATGCACACACTCTTATCTAATTATGTGCCACGATTACTTTAATATAGCATTGCAACGGCTTCTGCACTAAGCTCCTAGTTTAAACCAACTAACTGTTCGCTTGTGTACAGGTTTGTTGCAACTTCATCGCCTTGCACTTTAATTTGATTTCAACACACGACTTATGTCATCAAACATTACGACGATTCCTTGATTGAAGATAATAACACTAAGTGACTCCATCGTCAGTAGAAGGTACAATAGCATGGTCCATGGGACCACACAAACAATACATGACATTGCTCGGTACATGCTCTCACAGAACAACGTGTCAGGAAACCAATATAATTGACTGTGATGGCTTACGCCAGTAATAAGCTATAAAATTTACTAAATATTTAGTCCTATGAGAAATAGCTTAGGCAGTTTACATTTAATAGCTTACTATCTGTTAATACTTCCAGGTATCTCAACGGACATTCCAACGATGACTCTGTAGAAACGTCATTGGTAACTAATACAAAGAAATAAATTCAAGACGTTACATATTTTGGTTACGGTCATTTTCGATTTCCAGTCGGTATGCCCACAGATTCTAACAAGGCGTTTGTTTCTTGGGCATTTCCCCGATGCTCCAGTTTTATTGTAGCCAACGATAGATGATTGCAAATTGTAACGTCAACATTTCGTGACGTTTGATTGAGTTTACTTTGTAGAATCCGTTCTAAGGCTTTGTATTTCTACTTGGCATTGAAAATTATGCATCCGTGATTTTATTAATGACTGGGCGGAATCGCCGTTTAGAAAAAGATTTATCTGTTGCTTCTCTAATAAAGTTGTTCTCTTTGTGTACCATAAACATGGTAAATTATAGTGAGGTGTAATTGACTGTGGTTAGTGTTGTTTAAGCATAGCTTGGGTCAGTAGGTCAGTGCACAAACGTAGACCGATTTATGCGGATTTCTTTCATCTTCTTTGAGTGGCAGCATTACAGCCATTTATCTCATATTTGAGATTAGAGAATGTTGTTGTCATTGTACATGTATACGTTTGTGCATTTCCCATGTTCTAAGTAATTACCAAGTGTTATGTATGCTTTGAAAATAGACAAGGACATGACAATGACTATGGGCGTTATTTATAACTTAAGAGCGCCATAGATTGTCAAGATGACAACACTTAATTTTCAAGCAGGCAGTAGATGTATTTATGAACATAAGTTACGGAATATTTGATAGCTCAGCCAGCAAAATACAAAAATGAATCATTCTCCGGTCATTGTAACAACGAGCGAATCAATCATTAGAAATGAAAACCCACTCAGACTAACAAACGGAAAAGACCAACTGGGAAAGCTTCAAAGACGATATTGAAAATAATATTCGACTGAGTGTATCGCTAAGATCCCCATTAGAACTCGAAGTCGCGGTTGACTCCTTTATCGATACCGTTCAAAAAGCAGCATGGAATAATACTCCTCAACAACGCGAAATAGAGCGCTATAGTAATATCAAGTACCCATGGGAAATGAAAGATTTTGTTAGAAAAAAAAGAAAAGTTTTTAAAAGATGGCACCAAGCTCGTGCCGCGCAAGATGAAACACATCTCAATCGGTGGAGTAACATGCTATCAAATTCGATTAAAATTTTTAAAAACCATGCAGTAGCAACTAATCTGCAGTTGCAGCCTAACCGCTGGAAAAGAATCGAATTATTCACTTTGGAAAGCGTTTTATGACTTAAAAAGGGCCAAAATACGCTGTGCCACCAATTAGGGTAACTTAGAATACATACCAAGATAGTGGAAAGTCGCAGAAGTGATTATGGTTCTCAAACCAGAAAATCACCGAACGAAATAAAATCTTACAGACCTATTTCACTTCTTCCAATAATTTCAAATGTTTTTGAAAGAATATTACTCGGTCGCTTACACCCCATTATTGATCAGAAACGACTTTTACCTGACCATCAATTTGGGTTTAGAAGTAAACATTCGACTGTGGACTTAGTTCATCGAATTACTAATGTAATTGAGAAAGCTTTCGAAGAAAAGAAAATTTGCTTGGCCGTATTTCTTGAAGTGTCCCATGCTTTTGACAAAGTTTGGCATAGAGGCCTTCAACGCCTGGCACTTAACGAGAGCAAATAGATTCATGTAGATTTTGCAATTTGCCAGTATTTCTCAATACGGTTCGAGTCCCTTTTGCAAATGAAGCGAAATATGCAACCCGATGCAAAATTAAAATGGAAGTCGCATGTAAAAAATAAATGCGAAGAACTTAAAAATAAATACAGAGAACTGCACTGGTTACTTGGAAACTATTCGAAGCTTAACCTTGATAAGAAGATTCCATTATACAAGCAAGTGCTAAAGCCGGTCTGGACATATGGTACCATATGTACCAATGAAACGAATCTAAATATTTTACAAACTTTTGAAAACATAATGTTAAGATCATTCGTCAATGCGCCGTGGTATATAAGGAATGAAAATCTACGCAGAGATCTGGGTATTCCCGCGGTTAAAGATAAAAAATTTGGCACGCAAACATAAAAAAAAAACGTTTATTGGGGCACATTAACACAACGGTCCTCCAAATTCTTGACGAAACAAATTTATTGCGGCGTCTTCAAAGAACTAAGCCCTTAGATTTGGCCCGATAATAACAAACCGCGCTATAAATTGCGGAAAAAGCAGGAACTCTCAAAGGAAAGTTATCTGCCAAACATTCATTACTCGTGAAAAAAAAAATTGCTAGATAAGTCGCATACTTAGTTGCAATCCAAATACGAAAAGGGTGGTGGTTTTAGTGGCTTAAAGTCCCACACTACTTTGGGCAAGTGCTCATCGTCTTGTATTTAAACTAACTAATTTAAACTAATAACTATACCTTTATGGTTAGCGTATAACCATATCAATCCGCTGTGCAATTGGTTTAATACTTTAGTCATTCCATAACAATTAATAAATATAATGTGGTCTCGAGAGCATTGTAAGGGTTGTTTTCACTCCGAAAATGACAATTTTTCTTGTTAACACAATTGAGCCAGAATTGAACCCAAACATAATTTGAATTTAAATTTGAGCAGTTTGGCGCATTTCGAGAGACATATTCCATACTTCAGATTAAGTAGGATATCTCAGACAAAGCTCTTTTCTAATTGGTGAAAATGGCCGATACCAATGAAAATTTCGGAAAACAAATTAAATTATTTCTATACGTTTTTATTATTGTGGTTTGGGATGCTGAGTTAGAAAGCATATCGATTTCGATAATTAAACAAAGCTCTAGCAGAAGTAGCTTAATTGTTGTTGGCCTCTAGCCATAAAACTTACGGTGGAGATACAAACAAATAAGAAGTACAAGGCCGTTAAATGATGAGCTTCTGGATGCACCAGATATGACTTGGCAAATCTCTTGGCACTCTATAATAAAGGACTTATTTAAAGAAAAGAAATCAAATAATTGCATAAACTAAATTAATGTCTCTGTTATATACACAGTCCAAAAAAATGATAACAACATATAAAACACTTTTATAACAATAAACGATTCGATGTACCATTTTATACACCTACATCCAAGGTACAGCAGCTTAATACATCTCCTATCTACAAAACTGTATCTTGCAGAACACACCATTTATCGCATAAAAACGTTGTCCTCCCAACTACCTGCGTCATAAATAATACTTGCAATCAGGTTAAAAGTTTAACAACTCAACCATAATACATTAGTTAAAAAGACATTCTCATATGAGGACCGGTGAGTGCGTACTTAGCACAGATTACACTCTTGGGTGTTATCTGCAATGAGATGGAGTATGCAGTTCTGTTCGTATCACGTGCCATTCTAAGTGCGAGTGTCAAGCATATCGTATTCGTAAGCGACTTTTTACTATAGAAGTGAATGTGCCGTAAGAATATGTGACCTTCTTTTCGGAAACACACACGTACGCATTTAGGTTTCTGCGTACGTGCATGTGTAAGTGACCATTTTTAAAAATGATGAATATGTAGGTAAAGGTGAGTTATATGACTTTTATGATGTGCCTATCTTTTGTCATTTAATATATTTATATATCATTTCAAAACGATGCATCAATTAATTGGTATAATAATCCACATTTTGTTTTTAATATTCAAATATTGTCCTTTACATATTACAGCATTTATTTTTAAGCTTTACGAATCTTAAGATCAATTATTCGTTCTGTGACACTATCCTTCCCAATTTTGACAGATGATGCAATTTATGCAATAATATGGCTGCTCAATTAATGTCACAATACCATATGGAGCAGCGAGAATTCTCCATCGTCATCCTACACAAAAAGGATGAGTTTGGGCGGTATACCAAATTTAGACATGGCTCTGTATAGTTCGTCTCTATAAATGCTGTCGTATGCGGCCTTGAAATCGATGAATAGATGGTGGGTATCGATTTGGACTTCTTGGGGTTTTTCCAGGATCTGCCAAAGTGTAAAATTTGATCGGTTATGGGCTTTCCTGGCCTAAAATAACACTGATAAGGGCCGATCAGGTTGTTGGTAAACGGTTTCAGGCGTTCACAAATTACGGCAGATAGGATCTTGTGGGCGATGTTGTGGAGACGTATGCCTTTGTATTTGGCGCAGTTTAGAGGGTCTCCTTTTTATGGATCTTGCTAACGATGCTGAGCTTCCATTCTTCAGGCATACTTTCTTCCGCCCAGATTTAGCTTATGAGTTGGTAGATGTTATTCACCAATAAAAAGCTCAGCCGGAAGGCCGTCATTTCCGGCAATCTTACTAAGGTTGAGTTTAGATATTGCTACCCTCACTTTACTCAGGTCGGGTGGTTGGCAGTTTTCGCTGTAGTTGCCAATATTGAATGGTTCGTTCTGCCTGACAGCGGAATGTTGTTCGTCATTGCCGTTTAACAGTTTGCAGAAGTGGTCCTTCCATATCCTCAGCATAGTCATCGACTGTGTCTCAACTACGATATTTCCTTGTTCATCTCGACAGGATTCTGTTCGAGCCTTATATCCTTGGCTTTGATGTTTAATACTATGGTACAACTTGCGAACACCGTTCCTGGAGTGGCACCTCCCTATATTCTCGATCGCGCGCTTTTCTTTCTATGTTTTCATCTTTCTGCAAAACCCGGTGTTCTTCCATTCTTTTCTGCCTATAGAGCTCATAAAAACAGATGTAAAATATCAACAATCAATTTTTACACAAACCAATATAAAATATGCAAAGTATTATATTTCATCCTACTTTAAATCCAAGTAAATGTGTCTATTTAAAAACAAAAACAGACCGAACCTTAATTTATTTTGTTTTATTTTTGTGTGGATACAATTTGAAATCAAACAACTGATGGCTTCGTTGACGTCCTCCGTTGGTATATCTCTAGTTCTACATCTCTTGGTCATCTTCACTGACGATGGCCTAGATTCTTAGTAGGTTTTCAGGAAATCGTGATGATCTTAGCATTGTGGTTTATCTAATGACTATTGGTTTCCTTTATTCATGCAACAATGAAAAGTAGACGCAATTGAATGCATGAATGTCCATTCGAATGTTTCCATTCAACTTTGGAAGATGTCTACTTTGTCTTCGGGTCTCTCGTGATTGCAGGAAAAGAATTAATTTTTTTTGCTTAGATGCAATCGAAGTGAGCATAAATATATCTAAACGTAATGACCCAGCATAAATTGATCACGAAACTGAATATTATGGCAATTATTGTGGGTTTTGACGTTTGCATTAGATAATA
Organism: Rhingia rostrata; assembly: GCA_949824845.1. Classification (NCBI taxonomy): domain Eukaryota; kingdom Metazoa; phylum Arthropoda; class Insecta; order Diptera; family Syrphidae; genus Rhingia; species Rhingia rostrata. The sequence goes on from OX463755.1 coordinate 119,725,307, forward strand.
CAATACTAAATAAACTTTGTGAAAGTAAAATTTATTTTTGATTGAACAATTTTACAAATATGTGGACGCTATTCTAATGAAGACGCCTAAGGATGTCGATGGCGTTCGCATATCTCCGATGTGCGATCACGTGCGTTACACTTTCTCGGAAGATATGTCCGAAATGCTAATCGAAACGGATACCTCGGTAGAAAATTGAGTTCCGATTGGATCTGACTTTAGTTTCAGAGATTGTTCATTCAAAATTCTCCTAGGGCTTTGTTTGGTGTGATGTTTTTTCGGAGGTCCAATGTTCGAGAGTTTAAGAGCATCATTTGTTTGCTGTTTGTTTATTTGGAATACTTAAGATTAACGGGCTCATGAAATCATGCAAACTTGCTACAAGCTTTGGCAGACAACAAAGAGAACATCGGTCAAGAAGTTTCGAACCCACGAAAGGCCATGACCATAAACGACGTCATCAAAACATGACGTGAAAATAAACATTCAAAAATCAACAAACAAAAATACTTCAGTTTCGTGAACAAGGCTTTAATTATTTTTAAATTAAGGTGATAAAGAACTATAAAATAGTTCGTCTAACGACTTTAGTCAAGATAAATGTTTACGTTTAGAACAAACCCGAATACTCACTTTTTCACCTAAAAATACCAAAACACTTATTTCCCGCAAAACTATTTTGAGTTGGTAAGCATTATTTTTTATAAACATTTTTAACAGAATATTAAAATAAGTTGTAGCCGAAATATATATTCGCAAAATTTTTAGTTTTGTATTCCATCGGAAATATTTAAAGTTCATATAATCGGAGTTTCACAAAATTCTTCTCGTATTTAATAGTTGTATCCCTATTGTATCCCTAATAATAAATAAACCTTCCGCATAACTGGCATGAAACATCGAGTATGTAAAAAATACTTTTGCAATTTTTACTAAACTTAATTCAAGTAAGGTGCCTGATTAAATTAATTCTATTTTACATCCTCCTTTAAAAATTGGTAGCATTGGTTTCGTGAACAAATTTATCTCGGAATTCGAAGTCCGAAAAAGTGGGTCTCGCAATTCTGTCGGTCTCTCGGTGTGTGAAGCAGATGGAGGCTAAAAAAGTTTCTTGGATAAATACCCAGAGGAGTTTTTGGAATTGGCACTATAGGGCCAAAACAGTGGTATCAACTTTTAATATAATTTTAAAAACAGAATTTTTCAAACACTGTTATAACAATTTTAAGTAAAATGAAATGTCTTTCGTTGTGTGAAGCAGCTGACGACTAATCTGATGGACGGACTTAACTTAAATTTTTTTTATAATGAGACACAAATTCGGGAAGTGCGCCACTGTTACGTAATTTCAGTCCAACTCACTGGATATTATGCCCTTTATCCGGAATCGATTTTTATTGTACCCTTTCCCATCGGGGTATATTAGTTTTGATACATTGTTTGTAACATAGAGAAATAATTTAGCTAGATATAGCTTAACGTATACGGAACGACTCAGAATCGATAGCTGAGTCGATTTAGCCATGTCTGTCCGCCCGTCCGTCCGTACGTCACCAGTTTTTTGCCTTAGATTTTGAGCTAGAATGATGAAATTTGGTGGGTGTGCTCGTTGTTGCTCGCAGCAGAACAAGTGTAAACTGAGAAAAACGTAGTTTTTGGCCAAACTGTTAGAAATTTTGAAAAAAGTGTCTTAAAAACATATTTAGACAACTTTAATGTCTGCATTTCTATACAAAGATTTTTGCCACGCCCACTTGTTGGAGGATTTTTCAGTAAAAAACCTTAAAATTATCGAAACAAGTTTTGATGCAAAATCATTGGTAATGATAATAAAGGGTGTCCGCCGGGAAGGTATACTAATTTTTTGTTTAAAATTTTTGATTAAATGAAAGAGAGTCGATCTAATATTGATAAATGTTTTATTTAATGTCGGCAATTATGTATGGAATACAATATCAGGTAAATATCCGCCTCTGTTAGTCTAACTAATGCGAGCACTTTGAGCACATTTTTCATTACATTCTCACACATTTCACGCGGTATTTCATTTATGTCATCACGAATATTTTGTTTGAGTTGCTCAAGCGTTTCTGGTTTGTTTGCATAACCCTTGCTTTTCAGATATCCCCACAAAAAGAAGTCCGGAGCAGTCAAATCAAGCTACCGTGGAGGCCAACCAACATCACCATTTCTTGAAATAACTTGTTGTGATTCTAAGATCCAATGATTCCTCCTGACCAAATTGCACAGCAGACTGTAACTTTTAATGGATGCAAAGGTGACTGATGAATAATTTGAGGGTTTTCTATTGCCTAGAACCGACTATTCTGTTTATTCACATTCCAGTCACTTATTATGATTATTTCATGAAAATCGGGGTTTTTATGGGCTAGCTGTAACATCCTATTGGCATATGTACGGCGGCGTAAATGGTCTTGTGAAAGAAGCTCTTTTGTCAACTGAATCCAAAATGAAAACAAGTGCAAATCCTTGTGCAAAATTGTGCCCAAAGTTGTTCTTTGATGACCAAGCTCCTGAGCAGGGCATCGGATTGAGTTTAAGGGATTTTTTTGAACACTTCCTTGAACGGAAGTAATGTTTTCAGCCGATCTTACATCACGTTAACGTCCGGGCTTGGGCCTATTACCTACAGACCCTCTTTCTTCGAAATCATTCACTACACGATAAATAGTGCGTTTTTTTGGCACGTTGTTTCTCCCAAAAATTTCACTTAACTTTCTCATCGTCACATTAATCGATGATTGATTTTGATAAAATGTTTTAACGATTAAAAGTTAAAACAAGTTGGTTTATGGAATATTTTTCAATATTAAATTGAGCACGTGTCTACTTCACGACTGCCAAATATGAACTATGTTTACCAAAATGGCGGCAAAACAAAGTAGTATACCTTCCCGGCGGACACCCTGTAAAATCATTTCGTCCATATATCATATTAACCCACGCCCATTTTTTAGAGGCGTTTTCATACAAAAACACATTTGTAGCATACGCTTACCCGATACCACAACCACGTTGAATTTTTGTCAAACCGTAAAAGATTTTGGTAAACTGTCTAAGCAATATGTTGCGACAATGTCATTTTCATTATTTCATTGCCACAAAGACCCACATTTTGGGGATTTTAATTTTAAGGATGGGATTTGATAGGATATTGAACGATCCGCACTGCTGATTGTAGCCTTCTCATATGTTTTTTTTTTATTAAAATTTATTAAAAAAAGTTTTCTACATTCATTAATCTTATAGTAAAATAATTGATATTCTTAAAATTTTCTTATATTGAATTAAAAATAGGAAAACATTTATTAAAATCATTCTTTTTATTGATGTTTTCCTCTTTAAAAAAAGTTATATTTTCCAAAATTATTTTGAAAAATTAATTGACTGAAAAATATATGATCAAAATAACCCTCTGACTTTGAAAAGCTGTTTTATTCATAAAGAAAATTCTTTGTGTTTTATCACTTTTAAATTTTATTCCGAAACCAGTTGCTGTTACTAAATGTTTGCCCATTTTTACCCAACCTTAAACACTTTAACAGTGTAAAAAAGCCGGCAAATTTTAGATAAAAATATTTTATTTTCTGGTATACAAGTTGTTATAGAAAAATAACACGTATTCGCCGTAGTAAACATTTCGTTATATCTATCACTTACCCAAATTTTCGCAAATATTTAGCCCTCAGCTGTTTAATTAAAATACTATACGCATCCAATCAGTATAGTTTATCTTACACAAATCACTCTCACAAACATACACTAATTAACTATTACGCAAAATAGGATAAATCTCCTTATCCACAAATCTAAATTATTTCACTGTAAGCAATCACCTTTTTTGAATAGAAATTTCCCGCCAAATTCACAGTTTATTCATATCACGAAATTCCCGAACCAACCAAGCCGATGAATGAAATACAAAGTCGAAACCGACGCAAAACAAACTTCAATGACATTCGATCCGCGCGAAAGAACATACGCGAGTGAGTTGGTCACCACCAATGGCTGGAATAAGAACCGGGATAACGTCCGCAGTTCCTCCAGATCCAGTGCGGCGAATAACAAGTATTCTTCCGTCGAGAAGAACACAGCTCGGACGTTTAGCAAAAGAAAGGTGGCTGGAAGAAGAAATGCAGGAGAGTAACCAAAACAGAATTAACAATAACACTACCTGATGTATGTGAGAACGCCAAAGAAAAAGCCCGGCAGTTTGCGTCCTTATCCCGTAATAGATACCTCAACTCACTTGGAGTTGTTCACTGGCGATGGGATGAGGTAAACAAAAAAAACTGAAAAAATGGTAAAAAAAAGTAGATGAACCAAGAAAGACCAAGAATCCACCGATTCTAATGGTACGTAGTACATAGAGATAATGTGAGATGATAATAATGATCGTGCAATGAGAAAAAAGAGTACTTCGGCTTTTAGCTACAAAGACGACACACAAACCCAGTGGGAGAAGTTGTGGTGATGGTCCACAAGAAATGCAATCACATTGTAGCGACGTCGTCGGCACCTTTTGGATGTTGATACCAATTACTGGGCGAAAGAAATATCGGCTATTCCAGGTATCAGAACAGATTGGGGCTAGGGGTTGCCACGGAATGATCTCGTTGATTTAATTTTCTGACAGACGTTTCTTTGGTGGGCGGTTGGTTGAGTGTAGGAAGCTAGGTGGGTCAGTGGGATCATGCATCTTTTCGGAGTTACGGAAGCAATTATGTTAGCAGGTGACATTAGAAAATTTACTTTGACAAGTCAGTTATACACAATCAAATGGTTGCATATGAAGTTGAAAGGTGTTTAGTAGCAGTTGGCCATGCTCTTTATGTTTTGAGTGGTGACACAGAATAAAAAGACTTACCTACATTTTAAAGAGAACACAATGCCTCCGGATATTGTAGACCTCGATTTTATAACGATTTTAATGAAAACACCAAACACTTCTAATGTAAAGCTTAGTCTTAAAATATTTTAATTTAGGACCGTCAGACATTTTCGTACCGGTGCAGTTTTTGTTGGTGATAATTAAAAATGTAAATAAGAGTCTTGTTATATTTGAAACATGGGAGTCAACCGCTTGATTCATCACAGTAAACCTACTCTCACTATTAAAAGTACCTAACAAAACCCATACAGAAACCCAGATTAAAACGTTTTAAGTTAAAACACCACCTACACGTTATGGAGTTTGATAGATCACCTGGCACTTTATCTAGATTCGTTGATTGGTGATGTCCGAGTTTTAGTTTGAGGATGACGGGTTTCTCTAGATTGTTTATCATTCACAGAATTATTTTTGAAGGTTGGAGCCGTAGCTCCGTTTATTTGGAATCAAATGCCATTTAAGTCCAATTATGAATGCAGACAGGTATATGAACATGTGTCACACACCAGTCTTTATTCACTGTCGCCTCATTTTCATTTGGGACAAAAAATCCCAGCTCAGGAAATTGCACATCATTGACTATGTTGTGATTTAAGGCTCTTGATGCAATTCTCGGTGATTGATGTCTGAAATGCACCGAAAATCGATATCAGAAATGCACAGAAAAAAAGGAATTTCGTACTGTCTAACGTTATCGAGAAGCTCCTCACATGCGTTCCTCCGAGAATTATTTGGAGAGTTTCTGCACAAACACCAACGTTTATTGATGGGAATTTAATGTCATCGTGAAAAATTCGCATCAGTGATCGGAAAGAACAAAATCTGTCGCATATTCACGTAGAAAGCGCCACGCTGTAGGGATTGCAATATCCAAGCTCTCACTGCCTCAGCATTCTCAGGTTATCTGATGAGCCAAGAAAACCAAGCTCTTCAGTTTGCCTAAATGAATTGCACGTAACAATCGATTTACTATTACAGCTATTACAGGACGTCCGTTCGAAAAGAAAGCTTCATCGTCAAACGCACCGTGTCTATGCCACAGGCATTTCTGTTTACAAATCCATGGGATGATAAACTATGCAACGATTATATATAGTAAAGTGTTAGAGCGTAATAGATTTTCTATCCTAAATAAGGCCTTTAACTAATCATTGACTTGATTTCATCGATTTTTTTTAATTTTTAAAGAAACATTCTAAAGGACATTGGGTTCCATAATGCGACCCATCGCTATCCATGGAGAAAACAAAGATTTTTTTTTCCTAAATTAGATCACTACAACTTTTTCTAAAGTGTGCTTCCAATGAATCTTCTTAAAGTCAATCTCAAAGCTTCCATACTCACAGATTATGCAATTCATTACAAAATATCCTGCCACCAGTAGCAACCAGCTACAATCCACTTAAACGGTTCCCAAGACTCCACAAGCATAACTTATAATCGATTACAAAACAAACCTCAAGAGCGGCAACCCCAATCGGCGCTGTGCATGTGCACTGAACCGCTGTAACATGCAAACCGGTCAATTAAACAGCATTCACAACAAGACCCGGATTGACACATATTTCTGCAGCATCCTTCATCTTCCAGCCGATTTTTACGCACTAGTAGTGGGCAACCTGTTTCCTCAGCACCACAACTACATATGATAAGCTGTTCCCGTTTCTTGTGGCCATTCTCCGTCCGCAATGTGTCTGCAGCCACAATTGATAGGCCCATTATGCGCAATCAACACACAGCGCTGCACGAGCTGTGGATGGGGTCCAGTGAATTGGCCACGGAATGCTAAAATGCTGCAGAGGAAACGGGATACCTTCCGCACGATTGCAGACCTCGACCGACGCGACGATGTATCGTAGTAGCATATATCGGCCAATGTCGAACATATCTAGCTCTTCACCTATCGATCATGTGTCATCCTACCTGTGGCGGCGCACTCCCTTTGCCAATCGGATGGGTATTTAGCGGGTTTCGCCATTTAGATACGTTACACATGCTGCGGGGGTAACAGCAAGACAATTATTAACTGACTTTTGGTGCGCCAGGTGACACGGAGAATGCCATGAAATCGGCGGAGAGTGCGCACTACATGTGCACATTCGTGCAGAAATCAATTGAAGCCGTAGTGAAGGTACACTATCGAAGTCGGCCTGCGGCTGATGGGGGAAGTCTCTGGATGGGGATTTGTTGGTTTTAGCGGAGTTGGGAACATCGTTACTTCATGTCCTCAAGTTGTCGGGTATAAATTGAAAATTGCAGTTGGGGGAGCATGTGGAGCAACAGACCATCATTGCTGGTGATCGTTTATGGATTTAAAATTGGAAGAAGGCGTTGAAGTATTAACGAGTGGGTGGAGAGGGATTGTTGGAAGGAGATATGGGTCGATATGAATCGTTAATTGGGTCAGGACAGAGGCCTATGTGGTTCAACGACTTGCTTAAGTTGTTTGTTGGATGGTGTTGTAAATTCAGTTGTATGGACGTTTTGATATCATATAAACAAGTAGTTGATGGTGAAGGCTTTGTTGGGTTGATACATTTTTGTGGTAAACCATGTTAAAATTTAACATTTTATTTTGTCCTTTTTTAAACGGGGCCTAAAAGTGAATAAAGATTTGCCCAGATAGTGAAAATGTGGTATGCATTTGGAGTCAATAGTTTATTGTGGCGGTTAAAATAACCTATGCGCGAAAAGTTAATATTAACCTTATTAATGTTTTTATCGAAGGATTTTTCCTAAAAATTTTACCGAACAGTTTTTTTTACAGAGAAAACCCCTAAGAAGTGGAAAGATATACATAATATTGTCCAAATGTCTCGGGCAGATAATTTAAAAAGTTATGTTTTTTCAAGAAGTGGGTGTGGCAGTGATCGTATCAACCAGAACGGACAAGGATGGCATATACCAAATTTCATTATCTTTACTTAAATTTAAGGACTAAAAGTCGATTAACTCCAGAAAGACAGACATAATTCACTCAGCTAGCAATTCTTAGTCAATCCAGATATACTTTAAGGTATATCTAGCTAGATTCTTTCTCTGCGTTACAAATTGTGTATCAGAACTAATATACCCTTATGGGAAATTCCAATCCTTCAAATAAGTGGTCAATCATAACCGGTTCGGTGGTTTGCTCAGAATTCGATTCGGAAGAAAAAAGAAACATTCTATTGAAGTCTGACAAGGAGTCCCCATTTCATAAAAATCTTGCTGCAAAATTATATTATTTTCAAATGTTTTTATTGATGATGTTTTATGACCGAATTCAATTTTATGACTTTTTTTATTAGTTCGTAAACCATCATAAGAAGCTGCTTTATTTTCGTTTGTTTCGTTTTGTTACATAATTCGTGAAAAAAACCCTTTCGGAGAACTTTTAACAATCAGGCCTATCGCGAAGAAATTTTCCCGAGAATTGTTCCCTTGTCAGCAATGTAAATTGCTGCTTAGGAAAAGTTTCCCGGGAAATTTTATTCGCAATAGACCTGAATAAGGATGTGCGGAAGAAGCCGCACGATTATTACGCGAGATACAACTATATATTTCTTTTAAACATTTATGGTGGAAGTACCGGTATAAGTGCGCAAGGCATTCAACTTTCCGCCGGTGGTCGAGCGAAGGCTACAAGCTACCTGGTGCTCGATAAGTTTGATAGCATGACGCTGTACTCGATCAAGTAGACTCAAGCTAGTTATAGGAGCACCCGCCCATATGTGCGAGTTGTATTCAAGTCATGGGCGAATATATGATTTAAACATATTAGCTAAATTTGATTGAGTAAAAAAAACCCTTTACACCGTTCGTTTAAGGAATCCAAGGTAACAAGCGACACCTTTTGCAGAATCTATAATTTACTGTTTCCAACGAAGGTCCGGGCTAACATACATGCCGAGCAAAGACAAGAAATTAGAATCCTCAATTTCAACTACTTCCATTTTTAGTTTACATTCGTATCCCGCTTCAGAGATAGGAGACGGAACTGGGTTTTTGACGCATTAAACTCAACATGGTTGTCAAGAATGTTGTCATCCGCGAATGAATGGATTGAAATGGTCAGAGAGAGGAGGTTGTTGGAAAGGGGGTGGATGTTGGCCCATCTAAAACTACTTGTATTGAACTGTTACAGAGAAAACTAGTAATCCATGTTATAAAAGTATTACCGACACCAAAGGACTTAAACTTTTTGATAAGAGCGCTGTGCCACACAGACTTTTGAGACATAGAAAAATCGTACTTACTTACTTACTTAAGTGGCGCTACATTCCGGAATGAACCTTGGCCTCAACCAACATGCCTCTCCAAATAGCCCGGTCCTTAGCTAACTGCCTCAAGTTGCGCACTCCAAGTTGGTTGAGGTTGGTTTCTACTTGTACGCGCCACTTAAGGCGAGGTCTTCCTGCGTCCGACGTCCGACGTCTGGCTGGGAATCGAGAATTCTCCTTCGTCATCCTACACAAACGGACGAGTTTGGGCGGCATACCAAAACTAGACATGGCTCTGTATAGTTCGCCTCTATAAATGCTATCCTATGCGGCTTTGAAATCGATGAATAGGCGGTGGGTATCGATTTGGACTTTTTGGGTTTTTTCCAGGATCTGCCGAAGTGTGAAGATTTGATCGGTTGTGGACTTTCCTGGCCTAAAACCACACTGATAAGGGCCGATCAGGTTGTTGGTAAACGGTTTCAGGCGTTCACATATTACGACATATAGAATTTTGTATGCGATGTTGAGCAGACTTATGCTTCTGTAGTTGACGCAGTTTAGAGGGTCTCCTTTTTTGTGGATCGGGCAAACGATGCTGAGGTTCCATTCTTCAGGCATACTTTCTTCCGACCAGATTTGGCATATAAGTCGGTTTATGTAACTTACGAAGTCATTTCCACCGGCTTTATAAAGCTCAGCGGGAAGGCCGTCGTTTCCGGCAGCCCTTTTAAGCTTTAGTTTAGATATTGCTATCCTCACTTCACTCAGGTCGGGTGGTTGGCAGTTTGTTGTTGTTGTTCGTGCCGTTTAACAGTCTGCAGAAGTGATCCTTCCATATCCTCAGCATCGACTTTCTACCTTTGCGTTAAAATCTCCCAGCACGATTTTAACATCGTACTTCGGTAGTCGCTCATAGGTTTTGTCAAGGAGCTCATAGAAGCAATCCTTAGCTATATAAACTTTTTCCTCCGTTGGATTGTTACAATGCGTTCGCTTATGTCTTGTAAACATAGGACTTCTTGACTAAGTCTGGCACTTATAACAAAACCGCAACGCATTATTCACATAAAAACCGATTTTTTCAAGTTCTGGAATGTAAGTTCATTTAATGACATTTCAACCTTAATTATAACATTTTTAGCATCAATAATCGAAATGTTTATTGCCTACTGTGTATTTGGGCCAAATTTTTATGAATATAGTCAAATTCGCTTATGCTTGGGATTTGATCTAATGCCCAACTCGCTATGAAGGAGGAGTTGTGTTTTCAATCGCTTCATAATCAGGAATATTGCGAATAAATTTTCCCGGATAATTTTCTCATCTGATTTACATTGCTGACAGGAAAAAACTCCTGGGCAAATTTATTCACGATAGGCCTGAATATTATTTTTGTCGAAATAGATACAATCGTAATTAGTGGCAAACAATCAGTCCGATGGTACCTACAATTGTTGAATTTATGTCATACCCTACGGCTATAAGCGGCACATTTCGTGCCGAATTACCGATGTATACTTTGTGGGTGCAGCTAGGAACTCCATACATGTAAATGTAGCATACTTTTTTGTGTTTACAAAAATTAAATCATTGTATGTGTTTAGGTCGCAGAATATATGTTGAGATACTCTGCGATATAAATAGGTCCAAACTGTAGACTATCCATTCTCTGCACTTAATATAAAAAATACATGGCGCAACATGTTCGTTGTAACTCACGACCTAGCTAACCATTCACGTGTGGGTGTGTACTTCTTGTACCATGGCGGCACCTCCTGCTTTATGCCGGGTCCGAACGGTGAAGTTGAGATAAGCTTTTCTTGACAATTGATACTACTCGGATGATTTGTCAGATCATCACAAGGAGGGCCAGTGAAAAATCATTTTAGGTATTGGTACGGCTGGTAATCGAACCCAGACCTCTTGCGCTGCAGTTTGTAGGAAACGCTTTTTTTTTGTAAATCGTATACGCGTTATTTTTATGTAAAGCCCAAAATAGTCATCGAAAAATTAATCGTTCGAATGCTTGAATGTTCGATTATCTTCAAAGTGGTTGATGTATAGGATGGAAATTGGTTGGAAGCTGAGTGGAACTAAAATTTCGAAAATAAAAGCTTTTCGATCGGAAGATGGTTGGTGCATTGAATGATGTGGAGAGTTTCATACAAGCTTCGCTTTCAGTCCACCGCAAACGGATTGATTTAAAAAAAGGGTATTCCGCAAGTCGAACCCAGGCATGGAAAAAAAATGAGTAAGATCGACTCAGCGCTTAGCCAACAGGCTACAAATTGTTTTGGGTCATCGTTGCTTGGAGGGCTATGGTAATTGGGGACGAACTATATACGCTTATATCGTGTGATCCTAAGGTATATAAGAATTCGACTCGTGGTTTACGAATACATGCGCAATTAATGTTGACATCCAAGAATGGCCGATTTCCTGAAACCCGAAATCGATTAATTTTATTTGTAAAATTACGTTTTGGTCAAACCTATTTTCTAAAAATTCTAATTTGAATTTTAAGAACAAAATGTTAATTTTCCAAATAAAATTACGATTTTTAAGAGGCAACGCGGAAGTTCTTGGACGACCATCATGCTATCGAGTTGCATTGGTATGTGTGACGTCAGGAGCACATAAAATGGGCCTACCGATGTTAAATTCGCTCTCTTACGATTGTGACTTTTGGTGCGTACACCCGGTGAATTATTGTAGAACGTTGTCGGAAATTTGGTTTTAATAGAAGTCGCGTAAATTACTTAACCCTATATAAAGTGTTTAAACATTTTAAGCTTCGAAAAATAAAAAGGAAAACGCACGCTTATCCGTTCAATTCGATTCATCGAGAAAACAGAAAAAGTGACAATTACGTAAAACATTTATAAACGAGTACATAAACCAACAAAAGAAAAGTGACGATTATACCAAACAGTTAAAAACAAGAAAACTAAAACAAACGTGAACGCCCGCAACAAAAAGTGTATAAGTGCAAGTGAAAACTGCTACACGACACAAAGTTTAGATCAGTGCTCCACTTTGACCAGTGTACCTCCGTTTGCACTTGTGCCCCACAAAGTTAACGCACGTGCAACATCTGCGATCGTCCACAAGTGCACCAATACCACCAGCAAGTTTATTTAAAAGCTAAGTATTTTTTTTATTTCGTTGAGGTTTATTTTTTTTTGTTTTATTATATTGTACAAGTTCGCTCAAATTGCCTTAACAAATTTATCAACAGGTAAATTGATTCATATAACAATTGAAACATTAACAACAGCACCACGTACATTAATACACATTACATTGATTGCTGATTCCCCGATGCTGTGCACACCATCTGGATGACAACGTAAGAACAAAACTATTTCCAAAAGCGAAATTGCGATCGGTAAGTGATTTTATTTGTTATAATAATTTGACGAACTTCCATATATTATTTTTTTTTTGATTAAAGTCAGTACTAGAGAATTTTTTTTTATTAAGTGACCATTTTCTAATTGAAAGTTTGATTGATACAGACAATTTTTTTTATGCTTAGTAAAGTCATGTGTTTTCTTTTCAAGAATTTATGAATGTGCCTAAAAATATACTATGATATTTCGCATAAATGGTATTACCATTAAAATTTTAAGTACTTAAATTTACACTACGATTTTTTATTGCATACCTTTAGGATTTTTAAAAATATAAATGCACCCATTTGCAGGGCTCTAAACCCTTTTTATTTGTGTTATGAGTTATGTTGTTATAATAAACTGTTGGTTGATTGGTAGATTTTTAAGGAAAACATTCGACATTTTTTTGTATTTTTTCGTCTTCTTCGCTATTTTTCGATTGCAATCATGAGCTTGGGTCGACAAATTCTTGAAACCTTAAAACATGAAGTGTTAGGATTTTTTTTTTATTAGGTGGATGTGACGACTTGACGATCTCGAAATGGGGTGAAATCGACGACGATGAGGAAGGTGACAGGACGTCACATTCTCTGAAGATTGAAGACATTGTGTCGGATATTTATGTTTTAGATTTTGTTTTTTTTTTTTTTTGAGTTATAGAGATTTGAGATGTAGATTTGGAGAAAGAGACTTTTTTTTTTGATTGTGAGTGTACTTCAATTTAGGGGCTTTCAACAATATTGTGGATTTGGAAGCCATGGTGTCGCAACTATTCCCATGGGGAACATTGTGTGGCAACAGGGGTGGGTACCCCTTAGAGAGCATTACCATCACAAGCTCTCCCCTCTTCAAAAAAAAAAAAAAAAAACAATCTGCGGCATACAGGAAACGTTTCAGGCCTCGCGCCTTTTTCGTAAAATTCTCTGGCATGTAAATGCGTAACGAGCCGTCCAGTGCTACTGACAGCAAGAACCCCCCCTACCGACGAGCTAGAACGTGCTAATGCTAGCATGCCAAGCGGTCATGGCCTGGACACCCTTTCACTTTAGCTGCCTGGACTGGCCTAGTGTACCTGTAAGCATTGGGTCATAGAGGTAGTAGCATGGGAAGTGGAAGGGAAAAATATATGGGAGTTTTGGAATTGAGTTAACACCATCTCGTATAAGAAAGGTACTTTTGATGTGGGATTCATCCTACAGATAAAACCAGTACCTGTAACTCAATTTTCGAAATCTTCCAGTTCAAACAACACCGTCGAGCTGGAATTTCGTTACAAGTTCATCGCACTAAACATCGCGCCACTGAGCCTTTGCACAGTTTTATATAATTAAACTCCACTTTCATGTTGCAAAAAAACTTCTCCCTTGGCACATATTTATTAATAATAAATATCAGCGATAAACAATTTAAAAATCCAATATAAATTATAATATTAGCTCGTTTCCATTTTTGTATTTCATGGAAACTAAAAATAACAAAACCACAAGTTAACACAAAAACACAAACAATTACAATTACTTTGTTCAAATGAGGCGTAAAAATTATTAAACATTCGACTCTTCAATGAAGCTGTCCAAATGCAGTATGACTTCAATCGTTGCAACTTCAACACTTCCTATGATATGACTACAAAAACGATGAAAAAAAAAACTACAAAAATATATTCGTAATCAATGCGACGAGGTTCATGTGTGGATATTGAGGTCTTGAAGACTCTTAGGCTTTTGTCCTTTGTTTGGCATAGTCTAAAGCATTTGATAGGATTCTCTTCTCCAGAATTCGATATTGCAGAATCAGTGCTTTCAGGTAGCCCACTTTAGCCTGGCCCTTTTCGTGATTCTGCAGTGCAATCTCATCCTCCTCCAGTGTGGTAGGGAAGACGCGTAGCAGTAGACTCAGACGCGTTTGTAGGAACAACCATGTTTTCATATCAAGACTAGTTTCCAGCGCACAGTCGATGTGAAAGAGATCAGCCGCCCGATTCTCAATCCAATGTTCGAGCTGTTCTCGATTCATGTTGAAAATTCGAACAAATGCAAGCAGTTGTGGTGAGATGAAGAGAGGCGCTTGGAAGACTTTTAATTCAGCATTCTTTGGTATCTCTAAAAGTTCTAAGAGTTTGGTACGTTCGGCTAGTAGTTCGTCGGAGCTGCTGAGACCCAATTTGATGCTCACGCTGTCCTTTTTATTGTTTGGATAGACAAAGCTAAAGAGAAGAAAAATAACTGAATGAGGATAAAGTTGTCAAGGTGTTTACTGCTTACCCATTGTGTACTAACAGATCTGCATTTGAACGATCACCGTAGTAGATGAAGATCTGTTCACCTTTTTCGAAGTCTGTTAGTGCGGAGCTTTCCAGTTGGCTTAGTTCCATGTTAAAGAAGGATGTGATTGTGCCATCTTTGTGGTTGGCCATATCCCAAAAAGGGATAAGTGATGCTATTGTATCGTACCCGTGTGTTGAGTCTTCGTCTTCGGGTTGATCCAATCGAGGTATGATATTTTCACGAGTCATAACAGTTGATACAGCCCAGCTGGAAAAGAGAAGAAATATTTTGTTCATTTAGCAGGGGGAAATAATTTTTAAAATATGAATGTTGCAATTACTCTTTAGAATATACAACAACAATTAAAAAAATCGCAAACATTTTTAAAGCTGTATTAAAAAATTTAAGTAGTACCATGCCTCCATGTTTATTTTAAATAAAAAAGAAGACATACACCTGGAAATTTTGAATCAGATAGCTTGTCCGGCTTTGGTTTCGAATTTTCCGTTATAATTGGTTTGCATAAGGCCCAGTTATAGCTATCATTGAAAACCCTCATTGGAAATTTTCTTTTGCTTCTCGCGGCTCTTTTAAAAATTCAATCATTGTCGATTTGGTGTCAAAACAAAGCTTATGAATTTCTGAAGATGAATATCTAAAAATATTAAAAATGTTTATTACTGTTTTCGCAGAAAATCACTTATTATTTTTCACATTTCTTTTTGTTAAATAATGATTTCTCTTCCACCGAAATTGAAAGGAATTTTCAAGTGATTCCTATATGCAGCTATGGAGGTAAAATTCCAGTTCGATCGTGTTTTGTGTTCCATTGAAGTTGTTCAATGATAGCTATAACTGGGCACCAACGTACGCTATTAAACAAATGCTGAATGTACGAATTGATTAAGGTCTACGATTTGATATACAAAATGTTAAATCATAACACTGCGAGTTAAACTTTTAAAGTTCGAACTACTCTGCCTTTTGGTAACTATAATTAGACTGATTTTTAAAAATTATAAATTGTGAAATGCAGTAATTTGAATTCATGCAAAGAGAATCACCACTCGGATTTTGTAAGATATCGTAGATAAATCTAATTACAGGTTGAACCCATGTCAATTCATGACAATCACTATTCGCATCATTCCCTTTATTAGTAGGAATACATGGATCGAAATCTATCAAAAAGAATAGGGCAAACTTTTTCCCTGAAATATTTTCAGAAAACACCACACTTAAGCCAGAAAATGAGACAGGCTGTTGGATATCAATATTTGTAGGAAAAGATATCGAAATAGCACTGAATGATAAACATTAAAAGTGAATTCAGTAATGTCCTTAAGTTAATCTCTATATCTATCATCAATTGGATAATATGGATGCTGGCATCATGACAATTTCGCACAAAACTAGAAAGTTCTCTTTTAACGGCTACCACCTCAAACATGAAAATATTCGAGTTAAGCGAACAGCATACAATGCAAATGGCCTATCTCTTCTTGAAGAACATTTCCATCTAACAGGTAGAAAATTCCCTAACGACAATCTGTAACTGGGTCAACAAAAGCGGACTCACGTAGTAGTTATCCTTACCAATGACGGAAAATACATAAATAACAATTAGCCAAAGAAGAGTTTCAATTTAGTTAAAAGAGAGAAGATATCTTAGTTCGATGGCATGCAATGCTTAAGACTGCCAATCATCAAGCTATAGGCATAATGTCTAACTATGGTGGATTCCAGTTCCAGTCCACAAAGGTGTACTGTACAATACAGGGTGTCCGCCGCGAAGGTATAGGTACTACTTTGTTTGTTTATAATATTTGATTGAATGAAAGAGAATGGGTCTTATATTGATAAATGTTTTATTTAATGTCGGCAATTATGTATGCAATACCTCTGTTAGTCTCGAAAATGCCAGCCCTTTTGAGCACATTTTTCATTACATTCTCACACATTTCAAGCGGTATTTTATTGATTTCATCACGAATATTTTGTTTGGGTTGCTCAAGCGTTTCTGGTTTGTTTGCATAAACCTTGCTTTTCAGATATCCCCACAAAAAGAAGTCCGAAGCAGTCAAATTAGGCGACCGTGGAGGCCAATCAACATCGCCATTTCTTGAAATAACTTGTTGTGGAAAGAGGTTTCGCAGTAATTCCATTGTAATCCTGGCTATGTGCGATGTTGCACTATACCACATGTCAATCAAGCCCAAAGTATGCAGGTGTGGCGTTAAAAAGTTTTTAATCATATCACAATATCACTTCCCATTCATTGTTACCGTTACGTCGTTTTCATTTTCAAAGAAGTAAGGTCCAATGATTCCTCCTGACCAAATTGCACACCAGACTGTAACTTTTAATTAATGCAAAGGTGACTGATGAATAATTTGAGGGTTTTCCATTGCCGAGAACCGACTATTCTGGATATTCACATATCCATTCAAATTATGATTTTTTCATGAAAATCGGGGTTAACAGAGGCTAGCTGTAACATCCTATTGGCATATGTACGGCCCCGTAAATGGTCTTGTGCAAGAAGATCTTGTGTCAACTGATTAATGGAAATCTTAAATGCAAAATTGTGGCCAAAGTTGTCCTTTGATGACCAAGCTCATGAGCACGGCGTCGATATGAGGTTGATGGATTGTTTTGAACACTTCCTTCAGCAGCAGTAATGTTTTCAGCCGATCTTGCTTGGGCCTATCACCTACAGACCCTCTTTCTTCGAAATCATTCACTACACGATAAATAGTGCGTTTTTTCGGCACGTTGTTTCTGCCAAAAATTTTACGTAACTTGTGACGATGAGAAAGTTACGTAAAATTTACATAATCGATGATTGATTTTGATAAAATCTTTTAACGATTAAAACACGTTGGTTTATCGAATATTTTTCCATAATAAATTTGCCACGTGTCTACTTCACGACTTCTAAACATGAACTGTCGATATCCTTCTCTGTGTAAATGCACATTCAGGATAATATCGTAAGAGGAAGATCTTAAAAACCATAGAAGGAACATGGAAGTATAAAATTGAATTAAAAATAAAAATACATATACCTAATAAAAAAAACAATGAGCCCCACTTTCGAAACATAAGGATGCAGTAAAATTTGATGGGTTTAATACCCCTTTCCAAACAACCACCAACCGGTCGATAAATAAAGGATAAGAAGAGGAAAGTAAGTCTTTGCTTTTATTTTTTTTCTCGCTGCTTCAATGTGCTTTGGTTGAGCACTTTTCTTGGAATGGCTAGAAATTTCTGGCTAGGGGGTATAAACGTTAAAGTTAAGTAAAAGTGAATTCTACCAAGTATTGGTGGAATAGGTAATTATTTTTTCAGGATGAATTACCCTCATCAATGTCAGTTCTCAAAACCTGTCCTTGAACTGTCATTGTACACAAAAGCATCGTCTTTGATCGTAAACACCGACACGAAAAATCCAAGATTTTCTAATTATATTCGGAGTATTGTAACATACCCCTAGTATAATCTGCTCCCTCTTGTTCGGTTTTATTTTGACAATGGCAAACCTTAATCCGTACAAAATCCACATCCAAGTGAAAAGCAGTTCAAAAGGAGCCAATAAATAATTTACACAGCAAATAACTCGCATTAGTGTTACAAATCCTCTAATATCTCCAATTTACCGAGGCGCGCACATTGACGTCATTTAAAAAATATGTATACACGCATATACATACATATATTCCACCTTTCTCCCGGTTGCCACTTTCATCTTCAGTCAGTTCATCCTCGGGGAGTATCATTTGTTTTTGTATACTCGTATCCGTATCCACGCGGCAACATAACTACTTCCTACGAGAAACCACAAGGTTTTCGGGAGGCCAAATCCCTGGAATTGTGTTTAACGCAAGAAAACAATATTTCTTCCTTCCCTTAATGCATGGCGGATTTGGTTTCCTCAGCGCCCAACCTCTGGGTGAAGAGCGTTAACCCTTCGCTATATGGAGTGGTAATGAAAGTAAAACGCTCCTCTATGTTGGGTAAGGACCACCGAACGTCGAAGGATTTCTACAACGGCATCCTTCGTCTCAGAGAAAATAAAAACATCGACGGTGAGTGAGGACGAGACCGAGACCGAGACCGAAAACGAGCACAAGAGGAAGCGGAAATGAATGTGGTTAAAAAGTTTGCTATGCGGAAAGAAGGAATTATGTTCGAAGTATTTGACATCTGTGTCGGAAGGATTTCCACACAATTTTTTGTGTTCGTCTGTCTTTGGGTGTCAAAGTGTAAAGATTTAAGGATATTAAAGGGTTATTTTGAAGTGGATATATTATTCAATGATATTGTTCGGGATGTTAAGTATTTCTTCCTGACAGCTTCGAGGGGTTAGAGTGCCAATGTTAGCGTGTGGATGATTTGGAAAAAAGTTTGAGGTGGCAATATATTTCATGCAGCCTGTGGGGCTTTACATTTTCGCTCGGGGTGTTCAACTTGTATTCCAATGAATAAATTAGTGAATTGGGAATTTTCTTTTTATTTTCAAGTGGATAGCTTTTCAAAAATGTGTGGTTATGAATTCACTTTAAATTATGGTGCTTTGGATGAGTTTCATATTCGCTAAGGTGTTTTTGCAGTCAAACTTTTTGGAATGTAAGCGTACTTTATATTTATCGCTTTCTAGGATTATCACACACTTATATTAAATATACGTTGTTCAGGTGGCTCTAGTCCTCCAGATTGAGGGTTGTCCTTTGGGTAAAGTACTCAATCACAAAGCAACCAAGACCGACCGGATTTTACACATGATGACTAAGCTAAACAAAAAAGGAGGATGACGTTCGTACTAGCACCTCGAATGTTAGCAAAAAAAAGGTGCAGCCAAACAACTAGCGAAAGTAATAAACTGTTACAAGGCTGGATACTCGATAAGGTGAGCCGGGAAAACGGAGGCTTAAAAGTTTCGACATCGGTTTCTACTATGATTCGTCTTTGAGTGTACACAAACAGCGACTAATCGGATATAGATTTGTTCTAAACGACAGATTTAGACAAAAAGTCTTATGCTTTAAAGGCATCAGGCAACGCATTGCAAAAAACTTATGAGCGACTACCGAAGTAAGACGTTAACATCGTGCTATTAGATTTTAATGTAAAGGTATAAAGCGATGACAATCTTTAGCAGCATTGTAAGCCAAATTGACTTCGCTTTACAGCGTGGTCTCCAGATTATAAAAAGAGTCTTAGAAATTGATCACATTGTGATAGATAAGAGGAGCGCATATTACGCCACATCTTAACAGATGTAAATGTAAATGCAATGCAGCACAGGAGAGCGCCAAGAACGCGAATCTCTTGATTTGAACCATACCATAATCATCTTATGTGAAAAATCATTGGAGATTAACATAAGATCGCTAACACTTACCAGTAAGAAAAACGCCGACGGTTAGTAGCAGCCAAAATTAAGCACTAGAAGGCAACGCTGTAGGTGAAGTCGACGCCTTCTAAATATGCTACTTACTTACTTAAGTGGCGCAACAGTCCGGAATGAACCTGGCCCTCTCCAATAAGCTAGGTTCTTACCTAACTGCGCACTTTAAGTTGTTTCAGGTCGGTTTCTAGTTGTACGCGCCACTTTAGGTAAGATAACGCCTTCGACATCTGGTTGGGAATCGAAAAATCTGCAAATCGGATTATTGGTGTCCATTCGCTCTACACCTGATAGCCATATTAAACGTCCAATGCAAAATTGTTTGACTAGGGTATGAAGCTGTACAGTTCGGGATTGAACATTCGAAACCAACGCAAGCGGGACCGAAGAATTTTTTTCTTAAAACGACCAAGAAGTCCGTTACTACCTCAAAGTTATAGTTGTCAATGGTGGCCAATTCGTCAATGTTGATCTTACCCTTATTTACTGCTTAACCATTTTTTGCTCTTTAATTCTCTATACTACCAAACGTGGCCACGACTTCACGTTGAATCCGATGTCAATATCGAAGGCGTATGCTAGTAGTTGTACCGATTCATGAAAGATTGTGCTTCTGGTGTTGGCTCGGGTGTTATGAATTATCCTCTCAAGAACGATGTTAAAAAGTCTTTTGTCAGTGCGTCTTCTTGCCCACATTTTTGTTAATATTGAATGTTTCGGTGAGGCCCTTGCCAACTCCATCGTCATCCTTCACAGACGGACAAGTTTGCCCGGTATACTAAAACTAGACATGGCTCTCCATAGTTCGTCTCTATAAATTGTCTCCTTGGCGACATTGAAATGAATGAATATATTTCATTAGTTGTGGACTTTCCTTGCCTAAAACCACACTGATAAGGGCTGATTAGGTTGTTGGTAAACGGTTTGAGGCGTTCACATATTATGGCCGATAGGTTCCTGTAGGCGATGTTGAGGAGACTTATGCATTTGTAGTTCGCTCAATTCAGAGGGTCTTCTTTATTGTGCATCGGGAAAACGATGCCCACATTCCATTTTTCAGGCAAAATTACCGACCAAATTTACTTAAGAGTTAGGGAATGTTTCTTACCAAATCATCTACATCGGCTTTATAAAGCTCGGCAGGAAGACCTTTCCGGTAGCCTTGTTAAGCTTAATTTTAGATATTGCTATCCTTACTTCAATTAAGGCTGTTTAAGAATTTGCAGAAATTATTTGTCAATATCATCAGCATCGACTGTTTTTCAGTCGATGCTGATCAACGATCTTTTCTTGTTCATCTCGATAGGATCCTGTTCGCATCTTGTATTCCTGGCATTGACGTTTTACATTTTGGTAAACCTTACGAACATTTTTTCTCGAGTGGCAAATCTCTAAATCTTCGATCTCACGTTTTTCCTGCTATTTTTTCATTGTTCTTCTGTTCTTTTTTGCCTATAGAGCGCAATGGCAGTCCTCGTCTTCACCTGCTGTTAAGTATTGTAGGCCTCGTTCTTGGCCACGAGCATCTGTTGGTACTTTTCATTAAGGCAAGGGTTTCTTGCTGGAGGACCAGTTAAGATGCAGTAAATTTGGAGACTTTTGACCCACCTTCACCTCACATTCAGTGGGCAATAAATTCACAAAAAAAAAAAACAAGTAAAATTACTATCCACTCGATGTGAAGTTGTTTCCCATGTGAAGTTATTGCCCGTGAAATTATTTCCCTGGTTGCATTCAAGAACTTCATCTGCATAACAAATCCCTTCTAGTATACTACTTAGTGAAATGAAAATTAATTCAAATGTTTAACTTAAAGGATCAAACTTAAATTCATCTCAATTAAGTCATATGAGAATTATCAGCAGTATCCCTTAAAACCTAACCCCGAAGCCCCAAAGCACTTCAAAGAATTACCAAGTCTAACCTCATTTATCTGACAACATCCGGTTTAAGAGTCTAATAGAATTTACTACGCTTTTCCTCCGGCTGTACTAAAAAAAAACGAAACCCCGAAAAACTCAAAAAGTTAAAATCCTAAAGTCTATAGGAAATGTGGAACACTTCACTACACCGACAAGCAACTGTACTGCTCCTCCTGTGAATTTCATTGCCAAGAGTTAAAAAAATTGCAAGAGCCCGCTCCCATTCCCCAAAATACCAGAAACATTATAACCCATAGTTCCATAACCTACCATTATCCACCCACAACCCCCTTTAACTCTAACAAATTTTTGCCCATTAAAAGTAAGATGGGGACCAAAAAAAAAAAAAAAACACCCTAGAGGAAGCAAAATACTTGTACGTAGGTCGTAGGTATAGGGTGTATACACAAACTAACAAAAGTATTTCAGCTTGCAGTTCCCTGTAACCTAACGACCTTCTCCTGCAGCATTCCAGAACAGAGCTGTATGCAATGCACTCAACTCGACTTGAACCAAGGAACAGGAGTCAGAACTCGGATCGGGTGGCGGTACCGGATGGGGTTAAATATTTATAGTCTGGTGAAAGTAGCAAACGGAACGGGATTTCTAGACCAGGTTTTCCTTGTTCTTTTTCTTCCTTTTATATGGTGTCGTTATGGTTGTTCGTCGCTCTCTCTACCTCTCACTCTTTGGCGATTTACCAACCAAGGCATGACTTGAGTGCAATTTATCTTAATTAAAATTACCCTCTAACGCGTTCGCAATTAAAGGAGGCGTGTTGCCTTCAATTAGCCCGAAGTATGGGTGGTGTTTTGTTATGTCATTCGCGGTTTCCGAAACTACTTCAATATTTATTGGAGGTTAAAATTAATGCGCCAGTTGCGTGGCGGTGTTATCCTGAAAATTTAAATATCACGACGGAGGGTTGAACAGCTATATAACGTTAACTGTCATCTGGTGTGCAGCGAAAAAAACTTCAATCTTGATGAGGTGAAACGAGGTCACTTTGAAGTTCCTCGCTGGGATAATAAAGGAAACATTTTAAATTGCAACAAAAAAGTTTGAAATTATGTTGACCAACTTAACTGTCATTTAAGGTTGCCTGCAAAAAAGAATAACAAGCTTAACTGCATCCCCAGCTGTAGACCGGAGAGGATGCAAAAGTTGATTGGCATTAATGTTGCATAAAGAAGGATGAAGTAAGAGATGGAGTGGTAAGGGACGCCTTGAAAGGGACATTGGAAACATAATATGGAAATGGGTTCCACTGTGAGTAGCGCGCCATGATGAGGTTTCACGTAAAATTCAAGAAATGTAATAGGATATGGGTTTTTGATGTGGAAGGACTTTTCAGAAAAAAAACCTAAACCTGTTTTCATTCACCTGAAAATTGAGAGTTATTGCAAACTCATTCGTTTGTATTTCAAGCCTTTAAATAAAACTTCATTGCAGTGACATCTTCTTATATCTAGAGTACCATTATCAAATCTGGAATATGTTAAGATCAATGAAATCATCTGAAAAACGGTTTATCAGGAAAAAGTTGTAGTTTGGTTTGCCATTTCATCAAGAACAGGTTGACAAATGAACAACGCTTGCAAATCGTGCAAATTTATTTCCAAAATAATGGTTCAGTTCACGAAGTTTACCGCAAGCTCCGTCCATTTTAAGGTCGATATAATCGTCCATCAGAACAATTAATTAGGTTAACCATGGATCGTTTTCGCACTACGTTTACTCTATGTGGTAATACGCATCTGCAGAGACGTCGAACAGTGCTCACCGAAGAAACAATTGCCGCTGTAGAGCAAAGTGTTGAAGATGACCCGAATGAATCGACTCACCACCGTGCACAGCAATTGGAGCTTTGTCCATCAACTTTATGGAAGATTTTGGGCAAAGATCTTGGCTTACGACCTTACAAGATCCAGCTTGTGCAAAAATTAAAGCCGCGAGACCAAGCAATGCGTCGTGATTTTGGTGTATTGGCCGAAAATGAGGCTCATTTTTGGTTGAATGGCTACGTCAACAAGCTAAAGTGTCGCATTTGGAGTGAAGAGAATCCACATGAGACCCTTAAGACGCCATTACATCCAGAAAAACTGACTATTTGGTGGGCTCTATGGGCTTTCGGAATCGTTGCGCCATACATCTTCCGAAATGATGCTGGAGAGTCCGTTACCCTTAATGGAGATAGAGCCATGATAACCGACTATTTTGTTCCCGAATTCGAAGGCATGAATGTGGATGAGATGTGGTTCCAACAAGACGACGCTACATGCCACACAGCGCACGTCACAATCGAAGAATTGAAGGAAATATTTGATGAGCGCATAATTTCATGGAACTGACCGGTCAATTGGCCACCTAGATCGTGTGATTTGACACCATTGGATTTTTTTCTTTGGGGATATGTGAAGTCGCTCGTCTACGCTAACAAACCAGAAACGTTAGGGGACTTGGAAGCCAACATTCGTGGCGAAATGCTCGAAAAATTGGTTGAAAAGTGGACCTCTATACGTGGCTTTAGTCGAACCAGCCGGGCGGCCACATGCATAAAATTATATTTAAACATTAACGGCATAAAATTGTCTTTCTAATAAAGCCAAATTGATGGACAAAAAAACGATTTTATTGTGTTTTATTTCAATGCGAAGTTTTATGCCTCTAAAAAAACACACTTTATATGCTAAAGCTGTGTGGTGTCGTTCTTATAAAAAAACGCATCTTAGTCCTTGGACCCGCTTCTCTTAACAGGAACATAAATGAATAGTAAGCATTCCTGCCCAATAAGGAATCTTAAAGCTATCTTTTCCAACCATTTTGTATGAGAAGGTTATTTATTGCACAAATGCGATGTAACCTTCAATTTAACACCAATTCCAAACTTCTCATGAAATTTTAATGATGTCCGGACGTACTAACTATTAAATATACAAAAAAAAAACAGCAAACCCCTACCATATCTGACAGTACAGCATTCACGACAGACCGTCGCCGTCGGTATATATTTCGGTGTTGCAAAGTTAGGCATGAGTTTATCGCACAAATCACTGCATCACTGAACACACGGAGTTACTCGAGCATTATTACTGGAAAGATTTAACGCAAGACACCTTTTCGTTCTAATTTTCTGTGGGTTGAGATTGCTTTTCCGATAATAGGGGTTATGAACACCTTTATAGTGCTTTATGAAACTTGGGCGTTTTGAAAGGAAGAGAAAAAAGAAGGAGATACGAAAGATGTTGAGAGTAGTTTTTTTATAACTTTACTCCCATAGTATTCCTTTCAAATAAAGCGATTAGATATTTAAGATAAATGCTTGTAATAAATTGAATTCAAAATGAAATGGTCAGTAAACTGAATGTTCACCACAAAATGTAGACATTATGGATGATCTAATCGACACAATAAAGTGCATATCATGACGGTATCTAACATGTTACAATCTACCACTATCATGTCGGTTGAAGTGCACTGACTCGAAGAGGAATTTGTGGTTAAGTACGTATTGTCAAACAGAACTATAAATTCCTGTCGCTGCGATTAATGATGTGCTTCGCAATTATAGTGCTTTGATAGATTTGAAAATGCGATACCCAATGACCATACAACATGCATGGAAGTATGTGTAGTGTGCGCAGGTACGTTTTCTAAAAAAACATTTTTATGGAACACTAAATGGCAATCAGCTTTTGCATAAAAAATTATTCAGAAAAAGTTTTCCACAAAATGTAAGTGCTTCAAACTTGGAAAAGGTTTGGTTTAAGTGCAATTTAGAAAAATCGGGAGTCGGACAGAATTCTGAAAAACCCAATCTCAAAAACACAAAAACATGAAAAGCCGAAATTTCGAAAATTCTGAAAGTCCCATGCTTTTTGAACTGTCGTGAAGTCTCCATCGATATTGGTATCGACTAGACGACGCGACGTGGAATACTACTGACATTCATCTCTGTAACGAATTTTTGTGAGAGACTTGACGAAATTTTCATACAAAGTGTAGACAGTCCATCCGCTACTGGCTGTTAAGCAATTGCGTCTAAAGTACGCTTACGCTTTGCTTAACCTCAATGACGCAATACAAGATTTACGGTTGTTTTGTGACACGCATTATTTACGAAGAGCACCTCGAAGTCATTGCACTCTGTGCCATATACGCCGGAGTTATCATTGGGCCTAGTTTTTTGAGCACAACAGAACCATGATCAAATTTATGAATTGTGATAGAAAGAAAGGAAGGTGCAGCAGCGAAAACAACCCTCGTCTGACAATGCAGATTTCCAAGGTCGTTCTAGGTCATCTTATGTCTTAGCGGTTTACTTACTTACTTACTTAAGTGGCGCTACAATCCGAAATTATCCTGGGCCTCAACCAACTTACCTCTCCACTTAGCCCGGTCCTTAGCTAACTGCCTCCAGTTTCACACTCCTAGTTGGTTGAGGTCGGTTTCTACTTGTGCGCTCCAATTAAGGCTAGGTCTTCCTCTACTGCGTCCAACGTCTGGCCGGAAATCAAAGACTCTGCGAGCCGGAGTATTGGTATCCATTCGTTCTACATGTGTTAGCTATCTTAAAAGTCCAATGCTGAGTTTTTTTTGATCAGGGGCATGTCGCTGTACAGCTCGTATAGTTCTTGGTTGAATCTTCGTCTCCATAGCCCGTCAACGAAAACGGGACCGAAGATTTTTCGAAGAATTTTCCTTTCAAATCGACCAAGGATTTCTTCATCCGCTTTTGAGACGATCTATGCTTCAGCGCCGTAGAGCAGGACTGGGATGATCGAGGTCTTATATAGGAGCTCCTTAGTAGTTCGAGTGAGGGCTTTACTACTAAATTGCCTTCATATCCCGAAGAAACAGCGGTTGGCAAGAGTAATTCTCCATCGTCATCCTACGCAAACGGATGAGTTTTGGCGGTACACCACAACTAGACATGGCGCTGTATATTTCGTCTCTATGAATGCTGTCGTATGCGGCTTTGAAATCGTTGAATAGGTGGTGGGTATCGATTTGGACTTTTTGGTTTTTTCCAGGATCTGCCGAAATGTGAAAATTTGATCGGCTGTGGACTTTCCTGGCCTAAAACCACACTGGGCCGATCTGGTTGTTGGTAAACGGTTTCAGGCGTTCACATATTACGGCAGATAGGATCTTGTAGGCGATGTTGTTTAGACTTATGCCTTTGTAGTTGGCGCAGTTTAGAGGTCTCATTTTTTGTGGATCTGACAAACGATGCTGAGCTTCCATTCCAGTTTGGGTGGTTGGCAGTTTTCGCTGTCGTGGCAATATTTAGCGGTTTGCACTGGTCAGCATATTCGTTTGGTTTGACCGCTCACGAATTCTTTTTTTTTAAGGGACGGGTCTATTGAAACAATCAACAGAATATCGGACACGGGTGTGAAAGCTCACAAAGAAAATATCCGATACGTTTGTGGGTTCGATTGAAAATTTGGTAAGCCCAAATGTTCATGAACAATGGCGGCGCCAAATTGAGCGATATCATGCATTAAAAAAGTAACAAAAAAAAAACACATTTTAAAAAATTTAAATTATGTTGTTTTATTTTAAAACATCGCATCAGGTGTGTGTGTTTGGGCTACTCATTAACAGTCATGGTTTGTGGCGTCGACAATCTTAAACTTAATCAGTCTGAGTAAACATTTCTTTAAAACATTTTCGGTTTCGTTTCGTTTGCGTTGGTCATTACACCTCTAGAAAAGTGTCGGTAACACGTTATGTCAGTGCATTTGGATAATCATGTTGTTAGGCACGAACTTAATCCTTGGTAAGGACTAAGGTCTATCTGCACCTCTTTTATTCTAAAGCCACCACCAACTTTAAAATACCTTTCGCTTCCACCTTTGGATAACCACCAGCCACCACGATACTCCGACAAGGAGGCTACCTCAAAATCAGGCTATGATAAGTCTCAAGGGCTCCTGATTGCCGTGGTACCATACTTTAGTTTATGGTGAGATTCCGCACATTTTTTTTATTGGTTTCATAACAAACCCAGTTCGGAAAATAAGATACTAAGTCACTACTAAAAAAGCTTAGTAATCTTGCAACAACAAGTAAATTTCCCAATTCATGCGCTATCTAGATGCAATTGCTCATTGAACACACTGTTTTATGAACTTGTTGGTTAACAAAGTTTCTGACTACAAGTAGTCAACATTGCTTTGAACTTATTACTGTATGATTATATTATTTCATAAGACTTATTCATCCAGCAAAAGCCTGTTTGACGCGGACCTACATGAAGGCGTTTGGATTGGTTCGTGATGGGCTTTTACTGTAAACTCCTGTGGCCTCATTCACCGCAGATCGATGAATAACGAATATACGAAACTTCGCATTACTGCGGCTGCATCTATCCACCACCCGAGGATGCCCCCAGTAGGGGCCCAACCCCAAACTGGGTAGAGATTGAGCAATAAGATGTAGCGAAAAAAAATATTCCTATCTGCTGACTAAGATATCTATGATATGCAGAGCAAATGTGAACCAAAGCTTAGTCCCGACAAGACTTTAAAGTTAATCAGGATAGATCACGCAAAAGAGTAACGCCTCGTCTTAAGTGGCGATCTTAAGTGTCGTAAGCAAAGATAAAAGTGAATTTATTTGGATGCAGTGGCCTTGTGGTTAGCGCGTTTGGCCTACTAAGCCCAAGGTCACTGGTTCAAATCCCGAAAGTGACAACACATCATTTTTTTCAGTGCTCCACCACTTGCGAAAGTCTAACAAACATCGAAGAGTAAGACTTACATGAAAAGGTTCTCAAATAAGCCATTCTGATTAAACGTCCGGTGCTCTTTGTGTGAAAAAAAAACTTTGCACACACAAATAAAGGGATAAGCTAGGTTTTAGGCCCAGTGTTGGCAGTTTATGGCAGATTTTTTTTAAATGACTTTATACGCAACTTCAGGCTGTAAACTAAAGACCGTGTTAACTTTAGAGACTTGTAAGTTGAAACCTAAGTTAACCAGGAACTGTGTCGCACTCGAAGTAATTACGTTACAAAAACAAATGACGCAACAGGGTCTCCAAGCTTTCTCACGACAATTCATGTGTGCGTGTGTACATCTTGCACGATGGCGGAACCTCATATTTAATGAAAAATCCGAAAAACTTAGTTGAGATAATTTTTTTTTAAGGAGGTCCGCTGGAAAATCATTTAGGTGTTGTTACGGCTGGGAATCGAACCAAGACTTTCTGCGCGGCAGTTTCGCGTCGTAAGAAGTCATTAAGTTAGAGTCTTAAAATTATTTTATAATTCCTTTGTAACTCCTTCATCCGCTAGATAAAATAAAACTATCAATGAAAATCTGTATGTAAAAAAAATTTCATTATCATTCAATGCCCCTACCTCAAAAAATACAACTACAAGTGAAGTCACACGAAAGAACCTATCAAAAACTAATTTTCGTTTAATCTTCCAAAAAGTCAACCCTTTTCCTGTGCATTCAAGAGCAGAACTCTTTCCGTCATTGTTCACCGTGAACGAGATTTAATCAAATTAATTAAAATAAATTTAAAAAAATACATGCACTCGTACTATCTATATATTTGACCAGGTCAAATCCCAGCTTCTCATCGCAGAGTAAAAAAACACCGTAACCAATACCACAACCGACACCAACCCCTTTGTTGTTGTGGTCAAACTATTGCAACGGAAAATTAAAGTATTCCTGTGTTTTCTCGTCCGTCCACTGGGTGCAATTTTTCCATGCGAAAGTTTCACCCTTCAGCGAACTTTTCCTCGTCGAACAACAAGACGACCAGACCCATTGATGGTTCAAATCCTTCCACTGATAGAGCTCACCGGGCATCAACAAGGCACAGACGGAAATCCACCATGGGGTTGGCGGGTGGTCTTAAGTCTGAAGCGGAAATAGTTTTTCATAAATTTTCCCACCCATAACACAAAACACACAAAAAAACGCTTTTCGCATCCCGTCTCTTTTGGGGGTTTTCTGTAAACAGAAAGTGAGGACCCGACTAAAATAGGGAAAGGATAACTTTCCATTTTTTTTGTGCGATGCATATCCTTTTGGAATCCTGTATTTCCACCGTTTCGACGATGGTTTCGTTTATTTTTTTTGTCCGTTTTCGACTACCGTAGGGTTAAAATAGGGTAGCTTAATGGGGTGTCTGTGAACGCCTTTTTCAGTCAAGCGTGCCATTTTTAAGTACCACTAACTAAGACTGTTATAGGTATACGTGTTTGGCTGCAGAAATCGTAACTTTCTCAGGACCGAGTGTAGTGCAATAAAAGACCAAAAGTCGTATCGTTCTTTGGTAAGTTTTGGATTTTTTTTTGGTTTGATTTTTTTTCTGGTCGTCAGGTTATGTAGGAACTCTAATAATAATTGAACGGAGAATAAACAGAACTACAAAAGACCAGGACCACCAGCATAATCCGGCTATGGGTTTCAATGAGGAAAACTTGTATTTTACCAAACATTTCGAAATCCTTGAAGTCGTAGGATTTACAGTTTTGAGTTCCTATTTTTTTGCTTTCCTTGTTTGATTTGAGGAAAGTTTGAAGCTAAGGAAAGTGGAGTTTTCTTGAATGTAATGTGAAAAGAGAAATGCATTCATGTGCATCAAGGCGTATAGCTGTAAAAACCCAATAGAAAAATATGATTCAAGTGCAATCGGTCCTGAAAAAGAGGGACGAAGAAAATGCTTGTACAAATGTATCTATTTTGACATAGTTTGAGTGCGGTTGATCTATATCTCCACCTGCTTAGTTCAAAGTATTGGTTTTCAAATAAATTTGTATTTTTTATATTTGTTTTGGAACATGAGTAAGGATTTTTGGCACAAACCTTTGGATATCAAAATTAAGTAAATACACGTTAAGTAAAAATGTGCGTGAAATAAGGATATTTTGAAAAGATATGAAGCAACCGACTTTTTATTCATTTGACGCGGTAGTTTAGTCATTTTCATTCCATTTTTCGGAATACCCGCCTAAACTCATTCGTCTGTGCAAAATGATGGGCTATTCTTGCTGCTTCGTCAACATTTGATACCAATAAAAATAATTTAGACAATATTGCTCTTGAGAAGGATTCCAGAAATTTGTGCAACTACAAGCATATGACAACCACATTGACTTTAGCAGTAAGCGAGGATAAGACAAGTAAGAGACTTTATCTACCTCGATTCCTTTTTACTGCGACTACGACATTTCGTCAGAAATCAAGAAAATGATTACTCCTGCCAACTGCTGATTTTTTGGTCTACGATGGCAATTAAGTTATTAAGTCGTTACTTGACATGCTAAAGAGATATTAATACGACTCTGATCATAGCAGTCCGCCTATACGGGCTGGAACAGAACATATAAAACGCGTAAAAAGAACCTCGAACGTTCAATCGTTTTAATTTCAATTTTGCCAGCAATAGATAAGGTACGTAAAAATTTTTTTTCAAGGGGGCTACTGTCGGGTGTTTTTTTTAGAGTTATCGAACTTCGAATTGAAATAAAACACAAGAAAATCGTTTTAATGTTTACCAATTTGGCTTTATTAGAAGGATAATTTTATGCCATTTATTTTAAAATATGATTTCGAGCATGTGGCCGCCGCGGCTGTTTCGAATAAAGCCAAGTCTAGAGGTCCAACAACAAGCAACCGAGCATTTGGAGCCGTATGTCGGCAATAACGACACGATTGTTGGCTTCCAAGTCCCCTAACGTTTCTGTGTTGTTGGCGTAGACGAGAGGCTTTACATATTCCCAAAGAAAACAATTCAATGGTGTCAAATTACACGATCTTGATGGCCAATTGATAAGTCCATTCCGCGAAATTATACGCTAATGTATAAATGTTTCCTTCAATAGATCGATTGTGACGTGCGCTGTGTGGTATGTTGCGCCGTCTTGGTGGAACAACATCTCATCCACATTAATGCCATCCAATTCGGGAACAAAATAGTCGGTTATAATGGCTCTATACCGGTCTCCATTAACGGGTAACTGACTCTTCAGCATCATTTCGGAAAAAGTATGGCACAATGACTCCACCAGTCCATAGATCACACCAAACAGTCAGTTTTTGTGGATTTAATGGCGTCTCAAGGCTTTCATATGGATTCTTTTCACTCCAAATGTGGATATTTTGCTTGTTGACGTAGCCTCATCACTGAACAAAATTTTGCGATGAAAATCAGCATCGATAGCAATCTCATTTTCACCTATACAACAAAATCACGACGCATTGCATGGTCTCGCGGCTTTAATTCCCGCACAAGCTGGATCTCGTAAGGTCGTAAGCCAAGATCTTTGCGCAAAATCTTCCAAAAAGTTTATGGACAAAGCTTCAATTGCTGTGCACGGTGGCAAATCGATTCATTCGGGTCATCTTCAACACTTTGCTCTACAGCGGCAATTGTTTCTTCGGTGCCCACTGTTCGACGTGTCTGCGGCTGCGTATTATCACATAGAGTAAACGTAGTACGAAAACGATCCATGGTTAAGCGAATTAATTGCTCTGATGAACGGAGCTTGAGGTAAACTTCGCGAACTGAACCAATATTTTCGAAATAAATTTGCACGACTTGCAAGCGTTGTTCATTTGTCAACCTGTTCATTATGAATTGCAAACAAACCTGAACATAAATGACATTAGAGTTGCCCGACTTGATCACGAAATGTGTTGTCTTTATTTGAAAAACCAACCTCTAAAAAAAATACCCTTAACTAGAGGGGAATCAATTTAGATTCTAACAAAATTAAATTATTAACAGATTGCTAGGAAATTTCAATAACAGGCTATATTGCTGCAGCATGGATAAATACCAAAACGTTTTTGAAATGAGCCACACAAATATTTTTAGAAAATTGGAAAAAATTGAATCATTTAGGTGCTGCTACGGCTGGGAATCGAACCCAAACCTTCTGCGCGGCAGTTCATCGCGCCACTGAGCAAGTCGACGACGCGACGTTCAGCACAAATAGGCATATCAAGTAGCACGATTCATCAGATTTTACTTTCCCTACATACCCCTACAAGATCCAGTTGGTCCAACAGCTTAAACCTAGTGAGCCAGAAAAACCGACAGCGAGAACTGCCAACCACCAGACCTGAGTGAAGATAGGCTAGCAATATATAAACTTAAGATTAATAAGGCTGCCGGAAATGAAGGCCTTCCCGCCGAACTTTATAAAGCCGGCGGAGATGACTTGGTAAGAAACATCCATCAACTCATAAGCCACATCTGGTCGGAAGAAAGTATGCCTTTAAAAATACCTCAGCATCGTTTGCCAGATCCACAGAAAAGGAGACCCTCTAAACTGCGCCAACTACAGAGGCATAAGTCTCCTCAACATCGGCTACAAGATCATATCTTCCGTAATATGTGAACGCCTGTAACCGTTTACCAACAACCTGATCGGCCCTTATCAGTGTGGTTTTAAGACAGGAAAGTCCAAAACCGATCAAATTTTCACACTTCTGCAGATCCTGATCCAAGAAGTTCAAATCGATACCCACCACCTATTCATCGATTTCAATGCCGCATAAGACAGCATTTATATAGACGAACACAGTCATGTCTAGTCTTGGTATACCGCCCACACTCGTCCGTTTGTGTAGGATGGCGATGCAGAATTCTCGCTGTTCCATCAGGGTCGGAAACGACCTCACCGCCATATTCGATACCAAAAAAGGATTTAGGCAAGGCGATGTGATGTGACTTCTTCAATTTGATACTTGAAAGGATTGTGCAAAACTCCCCAGCCAACACCACATTTACAATTTACAAAAATCGGTGCAACTACCATAGCCAAGAGGTCAAGACTAATTATATTCTGTCAACACGAAAGGACACAAAACATCGACGAATGGGACAAAGCGTCACCATTGAAAGATATATTTTTGACGTAGTACGGGACTTTGTCTATCTCGGCTCCGTTATTAACTCGGACAACAACATCTCGTCAGAAATTAAACGAAGGATTACTCTTGGCAACCGCTAAGAAGGCAATTTGGTAGTAAAGCCTTAACTCGAACTACTAAGGAGATCCTATATAAGACCCTGATTCAACCAAGAAGTATACGAGCTGTACAGCGACATACCCCTGGTAAAAAAAAACTCCGCATTGGACGTTTAAGATCATGACATCAATTCCTTCTTTTCGCATGTATTGTGTTATCAACTGAATAATGAAATAAGAAACATCAATATTGACTAGGTATTTGTTGGATTCCCCGCCTACTTTATTTGTGAACCTGATGAAAGTTATAAATCCATTTATGCACCTCAAGTTGGTTGTGGTCGGTTTTTACTTGTGCGTACAACTTAAGGCGAAGTCTTTCTCTAATGCATCCGATATCTGTGTCGAAAACTTTACGAGCTGGGGTATTCAAATCGTGTGATTTGACACCATTGAATTATTTTCTTTAGGGATATGTGAAGTCGCTCGTCTGGTGTACTTTCGTTCTACAATACAATACAAACGGGATCGAAAATTTTCCGTAAAAAATATTTGCTAAGAACGACCATGAATTTTATCATCCTCAGCAAAGGAGCAGGAATGGGATGATCAACGCTTTATAACGATCTTCTAAGTAGTTCGAGTGGTGGTTTTACCACTAAATTGCCCAATGAAATGGCGTATGGGAAGGGAATAATTATTTGTTTGATATCTGACCAGATAGTTTGTCTCTATAAATGAATCGGTAAAATTTGCTATCTAAAAAAGATTCAACGCAACTTAACACCAGATTCATTTTCTTTTGTGTCGAATTGGCAGATCTAAAGGAGTCTCATGGTTAATACCAATAGAGATATTCCTAGGATAAATCCAATATCAGTAATATATCCTTTCACTTTCATTTAACGGTAACCAAATCGATTTTTTAAAAAAATCACATCCTTTAGTTGATGCTCTCGTTAACATGACAACAACTTTCATAACCGTCCAGTCCACATATTATGCTCCTCCGATACTGTTCGATTAGTTTTATTTTTCCTATTTGGGGAAAATCCACCACACTGCTCCATCCGCAGCACTCGTCAATCATCCTCCTAACTGGCTTACATTCAACCAACGAACATCATGACATTGCATTCGCGGAGACACTGTAACTTGTCACTCTCGATATGGTAATAGATACGAGAATCGGCGGGATAGAGATACATAATCCATAAAAGGAAAATCGATATGACGAAGATGGCGACTCGAAATGTTTACGTATCTCAAGAGCTGGTTTGCAGAGAAAGTTACCAGCCAGCCAACCAAACCGACAAACACACGCCACACTCGCAAACGCAATCGCAAATTCAAGTGCAACTACTGGTGCTTATGAGTCTTACCTCGGCTAATTGAAGTTTTCCTTTGCGTGACGAACCTCGATGGTGCACATATGCACGGTCTACAGGTGTCGTTGTCGGCATAGAAAATAAAACTAAAAATGGAAAACTCACCGAACATAATAATAAAAAAAAATAATTTTCTAAATCTCTCGAATGCTGCTAATTGGTGTGTGGCATGTTGCAAGTGCAAGTAAATGTACATCTCTCACATGAGTGCTCCTCGCTTGATGGGAAATCGAATGTCCAAGCACATTCAAACACACACACACACAGATAAATATTGACTAGCGGGGAGATAGCCTTTCGAAAGAAATACGAGTATCTGTCTGTGATGCAAGTTTAATTGATTCAGCCCACATCCGTGAAGCAGAAGATGCTGACCACGATCATCATCATCTCTGTCGTTAAGATATGGAAAATTTCGATGGGCAAAGCTTCGAGGTAAAATGAAGTGCTTCACAGCAATCAATGTTGCAGCCGCACTTTCACATCACACGCCGACAGTGCACGACTTTCCAATTTGTGCCTAATGGCGAGATGATGTAGTACACTGGCAAAGATTGGAGGGAGCAGTGAATCCGGAGCAAGAGCATCTTTTACACAGCGCACGGTGCATATACTTTTTGGGGCCAAACAACTGTGTGGATAAGAGTTTTTCTCATTAGTAAGGAGTGATATTGAAGTGTGCGCGATTTTAGCAGATCCTTGGCGACAAAATTGAAATGTTGCAATTTGGCGCTGGTTTGGCAGAGTACTTCGTTTAAAACATGAAAATGAGTTAATAAATTATGGCAGAGATTAAACACAGCAATGAGGGTAGGTATTGGCTTGTAAGGGTGCCTGAATTTGCCGTCGTATCTTTAGAGAAGGGTACTAGTGGTGTAATTTAATTAATGCTGTGATGTTAATAGACCTTCGGGGAGGTTTTACGAGCTTGTGTGATGACATTTTTAAGACGTATTGATTGGGGAAACTAAATGGCTGTCTTTTAGTACGGGATAATGCCGAATTTGTAACGAAACCCGTTCGTGAAATGTGAACATACAGGTGCAACATTACGCTTCTTGTCATTTGGTACCTGTTAAAAATTTGATTTATTTTGTGAGTGGTGCTAAAGTCGTGAACCTAGGCTTTAACCAACATACCCCTCCAAACATACCGGGTCTTAGCTAACTGCCTCCAATTGCACACTTCAAGTTGGTTGAGGTTGTTTCTAATTATGAGCGGCACTTAAGGCGAGGTTTCCTCTACCAAGGGTCATGGTCCTTGCCACTTAAGACATCTAATGCGGAGTTTTTTGACAATGTCTCGTAGTTCAATCGTAGTTCTCGTTGTTCAATCTTCATCTCATTGGTTACGCAAAAGGGACCGAAGATTTTCCGAAGAAATGTTTAGTTAAAACGGTTAAGGATTTCTTCATCCGCTTTTAATACGTGGCGAATTGAGCAGGACTAAGATGATCAGAATCCTTTTTAGAGTCTGCTTAGTGTTTTAAGGGGTTTTATACTCAATAAAAAAATGCGGTTGTCAAGAGTAGTTCATAGTTTGATTTCTGGCAAGATGGCGTTGTAAAAAATTGCGAAGCTTAGAAAGACAAAATCCCTTACGGAACAAAGTAACGGGTGTTTTGTTAGAGGTTGGTATTTCGATTAGAGATAAAACTGACATTTTGTGGTCAAATCGGGAAACTCTAATGTTATTTATGTTCAGTTAAGTTTGCCATTTCATCATGAACAGGTTGATGAATGAACAACGCTTGCAAATCGTGCAAATTTATTTCGAAAATATTGGTTCAGTTCGTGAAGCTTACCGCAAGCTCTGTCCATTTTATAGTCGATACAATCGTCCAATTAAGTTAAGCATGGTTAGTTTTCGTTTACTGTATGTGATAATACGCATCCGCAGAGACGTCGAACAGTGCGCAACGAAGTAAAAATTGCCACTGTAGAGTAAAGTGTTGAAGACGACCCGAAGAATCGATTCGCCACCGAGCACATAGATTGGAGCTTTATGAAAGATTTTGCGCAAAGATCTTGGCTTACGACCTTACAAGATCCAGCTTGTGCAAGAATGAAAGACGCGAGACCATGCAATGCGTCGTGAATTTGGTGGATGGGCCGAAAATGAAATTAGTCTCGATGCTGATTTTCATCGCAAAATTTTGCTCAGTGATGAGGCTAATTTTTGGTTGAATGGCTACGTCAACAAGCACAATTGCCGCATTTGGAGTGAAAAGAATTCACATGAGACCCTTGAGACGCCATTACATCCACAAAAACTGACTGTTTGGTGTGCTCTATGGGCTGATGGAGCCATTCTTCTTCCGAAATGATGCTGGAGAGTCAGTTATCGTTAATGGATACCGGTATAGAGAAATGATAACCGACTATTTTGTTCCCGGATTGGATGGCATGAATGTGGATGCCGTATGTCAAATCAAACGATCTTGGTGGCCATTCACCGAAATTATGCGCTCATCGAATGTTTCCTTCAATAAATCGATTGTGAAATGCTCGAAAAAGTGGTTGAACGTTGAACCTCTAGACTTGGCTTTATTTGAACCAGCCGCGGAGGTCACATGCTCGAAATCATATTTAAACGTTAATGGCATAAAATTATCCTTTTAATAATTTCAAATTAATGGACATTAAAACGATTTTCTTGTTTTCTTAATTCAATTCCAAGTTCTGTACCTCTAAAAAACACCCGATAGTAGCCGTCGGTTGTGATGTTCCGTCTAATTCGTCAACGTGGGGCGTCCCTTCTTGATGAAAGCATATATTCGTTCTCGTTCTTGTTAACAACTGGATACTCACAAACGCAGGGGAGACGTCTCGTTGAATCTGATCAGTGCATTAGTGGGTGCAGTTTGTGCGTTATACTACTAAGCACGGGGTCTTGGGTACAAATCCCCAAAGCAGCAACTCGACTTTCATTACTGCCCACTTCTTCCAAAAATCTGACAAACAATCAAAAGCATTAAACTGTCATGAGAAGCATCTCAAATTTGCAGTCAGAGTTGTGAAAAGAATGCTAATTTCATATGGAAATAATAGCGGCGAGTGTTAATGTTTTTTTTTGTTGCGGGGCTTACTTTTATTCCTAATAGGAAATAAGCCGCACGAAGGTTATTCCCTGTTTTATTGCGAAACTAAATCCTGCGGGGCTTATTGCAGTGCACCATACTACTGTGTGTGCACCTTGAGAGGGTATCCCTTGTACCGAGGCTCTAAGTCTCACAGCTGCCTTAGGGGACTAGTATCTAGGGCTGCAGAGGGGATGGTTCTTAGGTTCTTGCGTTTTTAGGCTGTTTCTAGAGCCAGATTAACACAGCCAGATTAACACACAATACAAGAGTATGGGTTGAATATGGAACACATAAAGCCAGAGAGTGATATATGGTTGCATACCCCATTTCTTCCATGCGGAAACCATGATATTTATGATCTATGAAATGCTTATGGGAAAGAAGTTCGTTAAAAACGGTTTACAACAGGGGGCGGTGAACTCCCCGATATTATTTAACGTTTATACAAGTGATCTTGTAGGTTCTCTCAGACACGCTATAACGTACATGCAGATGATCTAGTGGCGTATAGAACAGGTCCGAAAATCGGGGTCATCAAAATACTTTTGCAACGTGACTTCGATCACATTAAGCGATATTGCGATGATTGGGAATTGAAGATCAGTTTCCAAAAACCGAAACGATTCTTTCTAGGACCCCATTGTAAATGACTTCTAGCGATACCAGAAAAAAATGGAAAAATTGTGTATCATTGTACAGCATGGACAGCCGTTGGCGGTGAGAAGTGAGATCAAACACCTTGGCATCTGGCTTGACAAGTTTCTGTTTTTAAACAAAACTGTAGATGCTTGTCTGGCTAGGGCTAGGGTGGCTAATGCTCTGACAAGAAGATTGTTTCAAAGCAGTCAACTTGATTTATGGGTAAACGTCATATGCTACATGGCCCTCATAAGGACGATCATCGCTTACGGTTGTCCCGTGTGGTTCAATGTAGCACCAGCCTACATGGAAAAGATACGGCTGTTTGAGGCCGGACTCCGAGTAACATAAAATATTATCGCAACGAGGTTCTATACATTGGGGCTCAGTTGAACAGAATTGACAATTTCCTAATTGAAGTGACTCCAAGGCACGCTGCAAGGGCGATGGCTAGGGACAACAGCCTCATCTTCGTGGCTTATTACCCCAATGACATATACATGGAGAGTACGCTTATGTCGGGCTTTATTCCACCAGAGCCATTTGTTCATAACGATTCGTTAGGGTAAGTGTAAGACAGGAACGGTATCCGGGTTTTATACCACCGCTACCGTGACGCGTGGGACAAACGGCTAAGCCGCGACGGGTACGTCGACAATGGTCCGGAGGTCCTCCGCTTTAGCACAGGCGTTTCGTGTCGCGATAGGATCGAAGCTGAAAAGCAACGCACCGAATATTGGTGGCAAAGACCTGGCACTTCCTCAAGTCTTTGCGGACTTTTAGTCCAAGTCCTTAGTATTTAAGAAAATTAAATTTAAGTACAAAGTCTGGGGCGGGTCTTTTGCACCCAAGGACTCAATCTGAATGGCGACCCCTCGGAGCATTTGCAACGAGTGCTCGCCAACCCGATTATATTTAAGGTTTAAGTAGTTAAGTAGTATAAGTTAGTTTTAATCTAGATTAATGTTTTTATATAAAACAAAAAAAAAACAGTCTTTAATCAAAGTTTTTTTTTTGCAAATTGGTTTTCCAGCTCAATTTCTTATCCAAGGCCACGCCTAGGTCCTTGGTTGATTCAGCGAACTTGAGACTAACGCCAATGTGTGTTTTTTTTTGAGTTTGCGCCGATTCCATGAGGTTTCAAGCACTTCCAACTATCGACTTGTTGTGTTGCTCATTATCCATTTTCAATATATAATGCTTATCCTGAACACCCTCTTCGTTCAAATTTAACATTCGTCCTTTCATTGCGAATTGAGTTCGTTTTTGCTGCTTTATGGTGCCCAAAACACTGACCCACAAAAAAATTAATTTAGTTAACTCAGTCAAGTGAAAACTCGTTTTCCTTTCCAAACTCCTTCCTCAAAGGGCAGCATTAGTCGGTGAATATGTCCTTTTTTCTACTCCAAGTACTTTAGAGCGGATTAGTTGTTGTTGGCGTTCAAAAGCCAGCATTTTATCCTAGGATAAAAAACAAAGGGAGCTGTGAATTAACGGCATAAAAACCACCACAATTCCAACCGAAGAACATGGGGTAAGCAAAACCGTATGGAAATGCTTGGTTGGCTTAGAGCACATTACATTCTTCTATCATCAATGACCAGAAATTTTCAAGAACTTTATTGATTTGAAGAGGGTGGGTATTCAGTTAAAAAAAATCATTTCTCAGAAAGCCATTTCAATCCATAACCCACATATGGACATTTAAAAATGCGCCTTTCGCACAAAAAAAAAAAAAACACAAACAGCAAATTAAAAAGTCCTTACGTTTCATATGGACGAAATTTACCAGAGCCTATTTAGAAGCGGTACACCCTAATAGCTTTTCCAGCCATCCAAAAAAAGGATAGCACTACCATACTCAAGTGGCAACCAACCATAAATATTGCCCACAGGAAAAGTTTCTCTAGGCTGGCAAGTGTACAAAACCAAACTCCAACCAAGCGATTAGGGCATGGATGCTGTGTAAAGATTTCTACGACGAGAAAAACGATGGAAAAGGGACAAATGCAACTGCACAGACACATACACGCATGTACAAGTCTGTCGCTCATCTAACGAAGGAAGGAAACCGGTTCCGTCCTTGCATGTCCATTGTCCATGTTCTATCCAACGTATGTTTGGTCTTCTATCAGATAAACTTTGTCTTTAGTCATGGTCAACGCACAATGCGAAGGTATTGTCGGGGCGGCGGTGTTCCAATGACAACCGAAAAGGCCATTAGGGAGTACCTACACCCGAACAGAAAATTCCGCTTTAGCCGTGGAACCTGACTGTTAAGCCAAGATGAGTTAGACACATATCTTTTCTGTTATGGTTACGTAACGTACACATAGCGTCACATTGTGCTTTGCACAAATTGTTAATTCGACTTTCGTCTGTTCCTAGGAAATAAAGAGGTTGAGCTGCAATGAGCCCGTTTTTGAAATCGCCTATACGTACATTCCCGTCACCAGATGTTGGATATAAATGAGGCAAGGAAGGCAGCTGCTGGTGCGGAAAAATCTCAAAACGGATTTCTCCTGTCGTGTTCGAATGGCCAAGTGTCCTTATTCATACAACCCTGATGCAAGTTCTGTCGTCGTTTTGTACTGTTATTTGTTCAACGTTTCCGTTTGCATTCGGA
Organism: Rhingia rostrata; assembly: GCA_949824845.1. Classification (NCBI taxonomy): domain Eukaryota; kingdom Metazoa; phylum Arthropoda; class Insecta; order Diptera; family Syrphidae; genus Rhingia; species Rhingia rostrata. The sequence goes on from OX463755.1 coordinate 119,767,100, forward strand.
TGCATTTGTGCATTTTCCTCTTGCAAAATTCCAACGAATGACTAGATGCTGAAGTGGGAGGGAAAACCCATACGTGTTGGATTTGGTATGTGTGGGGAATCGGATGTGCGATTAGATTATTCAAAGAAAACTGTAGTGGTACCGTTGCATTTTAGATAAAAGTGTCCTTTGAGGTTTATGAAGAAATTCTGATTTGCTGCTACAGTCGAGATGGGAAAAAATTGAGCACCTTGTGTTGCCAATGGATTCCAGGAGTGTTAACATTCTTTTTAAGTAATTTCTCAGACTCTTAAATCAGGAATTTTATGATGGGAATAGCCTTTATACGAAAGCGATTTACATTGTTTTGTTTGTAGCTCTTTGTGATCATGACTTTATTATTCTATTCCAGCCAATGTTCGAAGTTGAAACTACGAAGTCTTTCCTTCTGATAAAATTAACCGCTCGAAAAATAGTTGAATAGACTTGGTTTAGATGTGGCCTTTTAGAAAATATTGTGTATCCTCGACCACATATAGTATAAGAAAAAAAAATGGAAAAATTTAGTCTACTTCCAAGCCAGACTGGCTATTTTTTGGGAGAGATCGACTAAGACATAATTTTGAACTCAAGTTTTCTATACCTATTTACCTATATTATACTTGGTTCCAATATTCATTCTCAAAGAAAAGTATGAGATCTTATTTGAGGTATACCATCGCAAGCCTAACTTGTAATTAAGTCAAAACGCAAATGATATATAAGAAATCAAGCCATCAGAATACTAGATAAATGTAAGAGCTTTAAAATTCAGCTGAAAGGTTAGCTGAGTAATAACTGATAGTCCATTAGCCGAAATCATCATACTTCTTACTTAAGTGGCATTACAGTCCGGAATGAACCTGGGCATCAACCAACATGCCTCTCCAATTAGCCCGGTCCGTAGCCAACTTCCTCCAGTTGCGCACTCCATTTGCGTTCTACTTGTGCGCGCTACTTAAGGCGAGGTCTTCCTCTACTGCGTCCGACGTCTGGCTGGGAATCGAAGACTCTGCGAGCCGGAGTATTGGTGTCCATTCGTTCTACATGTCCTAACTATCTTAAACGTCTAATTCGGAGTTTTTTGACCAGTTGCATGTCGCTGTACAGCTCGTATAGTTCTTGTTTGAATTTTCCTCTCAAATCGACCAAGGAAGCGCTGAAGCATGGACCGTCTCAAAAGCGGGTGAAGAAATTCTCTATAGATGCTGTCTTATGCGGCTTTGAAATCGATGAATAAATGGTGGGTATCGATTTGGAAATCTTTGGTTTTTTCCAGGATCTGCCGAAGTGTGAAAATTTGATCGGCTGTGGACTTTCCTGGCCTAAAACCACCCTGATAAGGGCCGATCAGGTTGTTGGTAAACGGTTTCAGGCGTTCACATATTACGGCAGTTTAGAGGGTCTCCTTTTTGTGGATCGGACAAGCATAGATATACTTTCTTCAGACCAGATTTGGCTTATGAGTTGGTGGATGTTTCTTACCAAGTCATCAGGCCGTCATTTCCCGCAGACTTATTAAGCTTCAGTTTAGATATTGCTATCCTCACTTCACTCAGGTCGGGTGGTTGGCAGCGGAATGTTGTTCGTCATCGCCGTTTAACAGTCTGCAGAAGTGGTTCTTCCATTTCCTCAGCATCGACTGGCATAATGGCTTGTTGGCATCGTTGCCATTGTTCGTCGACATTCGATGCTGGTTGTATGGTGTTAGTCGAGAGGTTAATGATCAACCGAAATCATCATCCTAGATGATAATAACATGCACGGCACCAATTGATAAGGGATACTTAAACAGATTGCAGCAGCTTGATTTAACTTCTTAGAAAGCGCAATATTCATAACAACTTCGAAAAAAAACCTTAGATCTGGTTTTGTTTTATTGAACCCGAGTTTTATTGAACTACCAAGGAACTAGCACAGCTAGAGAAAGGGACAAAAACGTTCGTAAATGCACCTGAAATATAACAACATGAGAACAGGAAGCAGTACAGCACCTAACCCATACAAATAATAAGATTAGATCTTGTACGCCGTAACCAAAGATTATAGATTATGGCTTTATAATCTTTGCCGTAACTCAAGGAGTGACCACCTAGACGAATAACCTATTTTTCAAACTCTTTATTTTATTTTTTTTATTTCCAATTCTTAGAGTAACAGTGTGACTATATTTTGCTTGTGACTGTTTCGCAAATCAATTGACCAAAACATGTAGGCGCCACTTGGTCAATAGGGATAAGAACCTGTCGCGGACGGCGCGGCCAATGGCCGACACAACTTGTGTGGCGCTGCATGTCGACACATGTTTGCTTTTGTAACTCATATCTGTGAGTGTACATTCATATGCACTCCTCCAATCCGATTCCATTCCTTTTTTATCAAATATATATATGTACACATGTATATGTCCATACACAGCGCCATACCGTTAGCAATACCCAAGTATCTATTCAAATTCCAGCAAAACGAACTAAATTAGTTATCCGTCCATTCCATTTCCAATGTCACATGGTTGTGGCCATTCCGAATGAATACTTATATCACAATCAAACACACACACACACATGTTCACTTATGTTTCTTAGAAACCGTCAACATAAAGAGAGAGAGATCAGGCAAGGAATGCCTTGCAAGTGCAAGAAAATGGAAAATTGTACCCTCGAGACATGGAAAGGATACAAAATCATGCCATGCCTTCGGCCAGCACCGGAGCAGCACGCAGAGCAACAGAAGATGAGGCAAATGAAAAAAAAACCTCAATTGTCAGATTTTTTTTCTTTAACAGGAAGATGAGGAGGACTACGACGAAAAGTTATTCCCAAGCTATAAACTATCTCGAGCAGACAAAAAGTGAAATATTTTCCATTTTTTTGTCTCTGCCGAAACGGAGAACAGAGTCCTGGTATACAACTGGGCAGTTGTGTCCTGTTCAGGAGTTTCGTCTGCTCCAGTTTTTCGCTGTTAATCTTCTCCCTTTTGTACCGTTTTCTGTTGCACTGTGTTATATATCCTTTTGACGGGAGTTTCGGTGTCTTTTTATTAGTTTGAGTGTTTTTATTCCATTTTCGAAAGAAAGCAGCTCTTCCCTCGGATATCCTTTGAATTTTTTTGTTCGTTCTCAGGATAGTTTTGTTTTGTGTAACGGCTGTGGATTTTATGCTAACCATTTGGACAATACGAGAGAAAATTGTTTGAGCGAATCAAAAAATTAAAAAAAAATATATACGTACATATATATACATATAAAGTTCCACGGAAGTAAAAAAGTTGAAACGATGAGAAAATGAGATACATCTCTGTTCACTTTGCAACAAGGACCTAATCTTATGATAATTATGATGTCCCTGGAGGATCTCGTAAAAGGGAATTACTTAACTTGGAGAATGTTGACAATCGAATGGATTTATTTCGTTGATTAATGCAAGAAACGACTTCTTTTTTTTTTCTTAAGCATTTCAAGGATTTTTTGCAATATACCGTTTCACAGAATTAGTTGCACCGGACGGGAGGTATATTATGTTGGTGTTTCCCAGTTTTTGTTCAATTTGTTGGGACTGGGCAAATGTGAATTATGATTACATGAAAACAAGATCAGATGTCAAGCAGCTATGTATAACAGCCTCCTTAGGTCTGCGTTCCTAGTTTCTTGACCAAAGATTTGTTTGACATACCTTTGTAAAGTCTTGGTGACAGCACTTAAAACAGCGCGGGGGAAACATCTCAGCTGGTTTCTAAGTGCAGGTTCTACAAAATAGCAACCGACAACCTAGTTACCACGTTGAGCAGGTGATATGGCAAGGAACCTGTCCACCTCCAGCGAACAAAGCGATCATTTTTCCACCCGAAACAGAAGAATTGAGCTCAGCTGGTTGTTATGATTTACCAGCAGAATTGTTTGAGTAGGAAATACAAGACCATAAACCAAGCCTAGGTGGATGAAACAATGGTCGATGACTGGATTATGAGCTCTGTATTTCCCGTCGATAACACCTCTGCTCCAACTCCCGATACAAATATTTGCTAAATGTCGCATTCAAGCTAAGCCAAATCTAAAAAAGAACATCAGAATTTTAAGTCGGTACCCGTTATTGACTTACAGGCTTTATGTTTAAGATGAAGACCGAACCCGAACAAGAACACGATCGGCGTCTAAATCGATATCCGTCATCTATCCGTTTATTTTAAAGCCAACTACTGTAGCATTTATAAGGACGAACAGAGCCCATATCGCCCGTCAGTGCAGAATGACGATAGAAACTGCTTCTCCATTAAGTTTGCCAATGATATTTACATTATTTTTAGAGGAATCTCCAAAATGCCTAAGCAAACGGAATGGGAAATTTCCACAAATCTGTGAAACTTTTAGCATGCGGGGAATCATTGACAACATTGGTCGAACGCGCGCCGTATTGCTGTCAGTGAACATCAAATCGATGAAGAACAGAAAGTCACAATCGACAGCTAAAACGTTGAGGCACTAAAGCTAAGGAATTAATTTTGACTACGACACCTTTTTTAGAAATAAAACAAAAAAGAATACTTACCATACGGTGTTTCTTAGCCTTAGAAGAAGATTCAACCAAGATCTATACGGTCAAAGGCAAAAGTCACAATTTAAGCCACTCTTCATTCCATCGCTTAAACACAAGTCAAGGGGGCGAAAGGAAAAGTCAGACTGCAGAAAATTTGAAATTAAACTCGAAACAAACGGTGCCACCATCTATAGAGCACGTACCATCAAGAATGGTTGAAGTAAAATTTTAACCTCACAACTTTTATTTAAGCTTAGACAACAACTGAAGGAAGTAGGTGTTGGCCGGTTATCTATTGATTATATTTCTGTTTGACGTTACCAAAAGCCTCAGACAACAACAAACTTCTGTCTTGTAACGCTCTAAGAACCCTAAGAGAAAACGACGCTTTTTGGTCTTTATATACAGCTATACGAGTAATTTCAAAACAAAGCACCTTGTCTATATAGCTTACTTAGAATTCTATTACGAAAACCCTTAACCAAAGCACACCCATACGCACCTACTTCACCTCAAAACTTCTCTCGTAAAAGACTTATCGTATCACTTTTCATTTCAAACGCAAATTTCTAAGATACAGTCTCTTGCAATTAAGACCATTTTCCCCTTAAACAACCATGCAAACCACCAGGACCAAAGACCTAGTTTAACCGCAATCTCATCAAAATCATAAACAAGAAGAACATCATCAACAACAATGAGGACTGGGTATCCCACATCCGGATACTGCACTCCCACATGCAGGAGGTGTTGCATTTTATCGATCTAAGCCTTATGAGGTGCAGACAACATACGAGTACACCTTTGGTCTGGTTGGGATGTCTCTATGCCCTCCTACAACATTCTGTAAAATGATGATGATGAGCTTTGGCTCTTATCTGTGTGTCTATCGTTCCGTGCTGCTGTATCCAATTTGCGTCGTCTTGCTATTAAACAAATGTACACTCAAACACAGACAGAGGGAATAGCAACAACAAGGACACATTTCTACATATTTCATAAAACAGAAGATTAATGTACGTATATCTACAAGATACACCTTCATATCCAATTATATAGTAAACAAACAGTCAAGTCGGAGAGTACGCTTCTTAAGGGTCTAGAATTGTAGATAAAGGACTGCCAGAAGGGACCAACAACAAGAAACGGGCTAACGGCAAAGAAAAATAAAGGAATTAGCTATGTAAATGACATTAAATGTGTGCCTTAAAGGATTTTATTTGCCAAGGGTGGACATAATAGGAATGCGGGCAAAGCGCGAGCGTAGGATGCGGCGAGGCGGCACGTCGACGGGTGAAATAAAAGTCATTGTGGAATTTGGGACAACTTCTTGAATAGCTTGCACTAGTATTCAGGTTATTCTATCCTTCTGTCGTCGTCCTTTTTCTTAGTGATGGGAGTAGGTATTAAGCATCGCTCTTGGGTCGGCTTAATTAGGTTAACTAAATTCTGTTGAAAAGAAAAAAAAAACACACTTCTACATACAAAACACAAATTTAAGAGCCAAGAGGAAGGTAGATGAAAAAAACCAGGTCAGCCTTCGAAATAATGGAAATAAAAATATTTTCCCTTTCTTAACCTTATTTTTAATTCGACTGTGAGTGAGCCTTTTTCTTTACTTGAATATGGCATACAGGTTGTGCATTAGTAATAATGGGAGATGCAATATCCCTTAAAGATGACAGAGGACAGTTGAGTTCTGGGTTTTATCCTAATTGCAGGATTTATTTCTTGAGTGCAACATGACTTTGTTATTCACTGATTTTGGGAGTATTTTCACTCCTAATTCATGGAATAGCCCTGCACGGATAAGTGGTCGCTTTAAGAACACCTGTGGTGTAAAGTGCTGTTGGGTGATAGTAAAACTGACCACAGATTGTATCAAAAGGATTGATGAATAAAGTTTTATGTTAGGACACAAAGTTCCAATGATGTGTGACTTCTGCCTGGTATCCGGAGTCATGTAGGAATAAATGGACGGGTTATGTTTTCAAGATAAGCCGGAGTGTTAATATGAGTTCGTTTGGTCGTTGACTATTCTGGGTGAAAACCACACTGAGAGTTAGTTTCGACAGTGCAGCGAAAAATGTTTAATTTGTAACACTTAATTGACGTATTAATTTATAGTGAGAGCTCAGTGATGCAGTGGTTAGTGCAATTAATTGCTGCGCAGAAGGTTCTATTCCTTAATGTGGGAAGATCATAATGGCTTTTACTGGCCCCATAAGTGTATTATTATTGCCAGTAGAAACTTATCCCAACTAAGGCATTCGGATTCAGTATAAAACTGGAGGCCCTGCCATCGTGCAAGGTAGGTACACATGAATGTTTGTGAGCAAAAAGTTAGGCTTGGTTGCGCCAACTATTTGTTTTGAATTTTTTAAGGTGCGCTCGTAATAATCAAAACGTTTATAAAACTCATTTCGCAATGCATTCAAACAAAATTCAGCTGGTATCCATTCGCTTCAGCACTCGTGTAAAACGCAATCTACTCTTGCATGTAGGAGAGTTTTTTTTATCATACTTAATCTGAACAAATTGTGTGAATGTATACAGCCTTTTTGGAACACTTACCAGTGGAGATTCCAGCCAGGCAAAATTACCAAAGTCTTTATTTCCGCGTTAAGGCAAATTCTGGAAAAGACCAACGAATTTCAAGCCGAGACCCGACATCCATTGTCATTGAAAAAGAAACAAAGTAATATCGACCCAAAACCTTGGACAAAATTTAGAAAGTTAAAGGGAACATCAGCCTCAGAGTCAAAATCAATCTCACGAATCATATTTAATTGGAGCACTATCCCTACGAAACCGATGCTAATTCGGTGTAACGAAACAACTGTATAATCATAACTCCGGAACTTAATCCTATAACAGTTTTTTTATGACACCAATTTTTGGACAACAAGAAGGAAAGCGAAGCTAATGTTACTTTCGAAAAAAAGATATTCGTATAATATTTGGTCCTGTATAGGAGGAGATGATATAATCAAGAACTGTATGAGCAATACCAACATTAATCACCAAAAAAAAATCTTCGAATTTCAGCCTTCACTTCCTAGACTGGTAGGAAGACTGAAACTCCGTTACGGACCATGCTATCGCGGATCAGGGCGCTTGAAATGAATAACTTGAAGCAACTTGCCGGTGACAGAGGCTCTAAATAAGTTGGGAGCTCGTTAAGTAAAACAAGAGGTGGCTGCACGACTGCATCATACGTAACTTTATTTTTCAGTACGATGTTAGGGTAAGAACAAACACCCAACACGTGAGAATTCGACAATTTTCATAATTTGCCCAAAAAAAGGAAAACTCTTAAAAATTTATTTTGTTCAAAACATTGTTGAATGCTGTATTTTCGGCGCAGTAAATGGGACGAGTTCCAACGAACTAACCTACTGACGTTAAACTTTTTGTGACTTGCTCAAGTGAAAGGATGTTTTTGTTGTGTCTAGCTCAGAATGGTTTCAATGAATAGTTGTTACGCCGATTAAGCTACAACCTAAGCTAAGATTGTCCGCCCTATAATTTTGAAATTCTGTTTAGCTGAAATTTGTCGTCTGCTGGTTTAAATTACCAAGATACTTCAAATGATTGAATGTAACCATGTTGTATTTTAACGGTATAACTACCAGTACTGGGATTTCTCTTAGGTACACAATTTATTTTTTGTTCGTTTTATTGGTTTAAATATTTCTTTTTTGTTTTGCAATGTTGCTGATTATATATTTGTCTACTCCTCAGTTGGGGTATGATTCGTTTATATAAATAAATTCCTTTTTATTGTGATCTGTTGTATCCAAAACACATCATCAACTCTTTACGGGGCGTTAGTTGTGAGAAGTGATGTAGATTATATCAGACTCTTATGTTCTTAAAATATTATCAACCCATTGACTGATTCATAATATTATTGTTAAAAAACATAAAAATAAAACCCTCCCCTTAGTAATTGAGATTTATTCACAGATAAACAATTCTGACATATCTTCCAAGAATCCTTAAACTATTTACACAAAATGACATCTGACCCTTATCGGCGATTAACTAACAAACTTTGCCATTCCCCTACAGATATCATCAACATGACATAAACGATTGTGAACACAGTCGAATCTCTGTGTATTCTGCCCATCCTCACCACAATTTTATAGTCATACATAGTTTTACAGAGTAAATCCCTTTTGAAGGAGAAAAAGTTATCTAATCACAGACAAAAAAATAAACACATCTCAACTAGAACAGAAACTGTGAGTATCTAAGTGCGAGTATCTTAATACGAATTAATCGCTAATCGCATTGAAGTTAAAGTTGCTTTGAAAATGTATTCACATTTGCTATTAAGTAACGCAATTAAAGTGGTCTCCTAACGGTGTCCCTTTTCAGTGTAAAATTAATGAAAACATAAAAATCCATTTCGTCCTCCTTTCTTGCTGTCTTCTGTTTCGTATTTAATTCCTTATCAGATTTAACATAAATATATGAAAATAAGAAACGTTTAACTTCCATATTTGTAACTGTGGGTCACACGCCGGAAAAGCATGACAGAAATTTTAATTTCTTGCGTAAATTATGTGTTAGGATACAATTACTATCTGTATGATATAATTCAGTAATGGCCGTGTAGGAACTGGCGTGTATCATCACAGTGTATTTCATTTCACGTGTTTCGTTGAAAGCAAATGGACGGCTACAGTGGGTCAACTTTTTGAAATCCGTTGCAAATATTACATTTTACCAAAATTAATATAAAATATTAAAAGCTTCAAGATGAAATTCAAAAATCGGTGATTGAATAAGATGATACAGCTAGTCATAGTTACCATTTTGTATCATACTTTTTTAAGCTTGTGCAAAACCTTTGATTTCTTCACAAATTTTGGGTCTTGGGTTTTTTTTTAAACCATTTAAAAAAGCCGCTTCTGTTGTAATTGCAAATAATAAACAAACAAATCAATTAATAAAAAAGACGTATTTATAAATTCGATTTTTAAAATATCGACTCGTAAAAGGTCGACAATGGCAAAGTGAATTATGTTCACGTGCACCCGGCCAGTCTCGAATAACTGTTAATGTTTACATTTACAGTTTTATTATTTAATCAAATCACCCTGCAATTCTTGATTTATTTTAGATAAAAATCTACATTTTTCCCGACAACTTTTCAATTGACATTTTAATGGTCTGTCAACTTTTTTTTTATCGATCAAACTTCAGTCGACTTCAGTCGAGCAAATTATATATTTTTCCAGTCGACATTTTTTTTTTCGACAATGGAAATTGGACCCGCATAGCGTCACGTCTCACACTGGTGATGTTTGTATGCAAGTGCGGAAAAAACTCAATAAAAACTAAACCACTCAATCGATTTGGATGAAATTTTCAGGATTATTCGTAAAAAAATTGTAATATGTAATTAATTTCGACATACTACGACGCCCCTTGAAAAAAATATTGTCAGAATAATAAAGAACTCAGACTTTTTCCTTAAAAAAACTTCTATTTACATTGACTTCTATAGCAGTTATTTTTTTTTTATTTTTTTGTAATTCGTATGGAGGCACTCTTATTTTAAAAATATCGGAACCACCCTACCGATTTAAATGAAATTTTTTAAAAGAGTAAAGGATTACTCAATTTATTTTTGTCAAGCTACAGGCCAACGCCAAAGTCGTTTCGAAAAAAAGTGAAAATATTTTATTTAAGAAAATCGATTCACCAAAATTATAAAATAAAAAAATAGTGACAGAAGACCACTTCTATCACATTTTATTCAATTTAAAATATCGATGCACAAATTTTACAAATGTTAATTTTTTTAAGAGAGTGATAACTTTTTCATTTAATTTTAAATTAAAAAAAAATTGCAAGCAAAATTAAAAAAACCTTTATTGGGACACGTTAACACAACGGTCCTTCAAATTCTTTACGAAACAAATTTATTGCGACGTCTTCAAAGAACTAACCCCTTAGATTTGACCCGATAATAAAAAACCGCGCTATAAATTGCGGAAAAGTTGGAACTCTCAAAGGAAAGTTACCTGCCAAACATCTAGTACTTGTGATAAAAAAAATTACTAGATAATTCGCATACTTATTTGCAATACAAATACAAACACAGGAGAAGGCTACAATCCAACAACTATCCCCAAAATGACGGATTTATGTCAATGAAATATAGAAAATGTCATTGTCACAACATATTGTTCAGACAGTTTATCAAAATCTCGTATGGTTCGACCAAAAACAACGTTTATCGCCTGGTTATGCTATGAAGTAGTGTATACAAAAGGTTTTTGTATGAAAACGACTCCAAAAAGTGGGCGTGGGTTAAAATGATATATGGTAGAAATAGGTATTTATATAATCATAACCAATGATTTTGCATCAAAAAATTATTCGAAATGTTAAAAATTTTTCCAAAAAACGTTTTTTTACTGAAAATGTCCCCAACAAATGGGCATATAGACGAAATATAGATATTAGGATTGTCTAGATATCTTGTTCAGACACTTTTTTAAAATCTCTAATGGTTTGGCCTACGTTTTTCTGAAAAGGGGGCGTGGCAGTAGGCGGATTTCAAAAATGTTTACATTTGTTTTGCTTCGTCGGATAGAGAGTGTGTATACCAAATTTCAAAACTATAGCTCAACATTTAAGGCCCAAAAAACGGTGACACACAGACGGACGGACAGACATGGCTAAATCGACTCAGCTAGCGATTCTGAGTCGATCCATATACTTTGAGGTATATCTAGTGAAATTATTTCACTATGTTACAAACTAAATGTCAAAACTAATGTACGGTGGTTTTAGTGGGTTAAAGTCCCACACTACTTTAGACATATGCTCATCGTGTCTTTTATATTTCTACCAGCCCACGAAAAAAAAACTTTTCACTTAAATAACTCTGCTTTTTCTAAGTAACGAAAGGGCATACGAGGGGTCAAAGGCCACCATTATTCGGTTCAAAGCGTCTTTATTAGTAGCGATTCGGCGTATTTTCCGAGAGTGTCAGAGTCTGTTTTTCATAAATTATTTATTCCGACACTCTTAAGCCTCTTTCGATAATATTCCAAAGGAAAAATACATTTCTCCATTATGTCCTTGCCGTGTATAATAATTTTGTGAAGGGTGAATATTTAGCAACTACTTTTCTTGAGGTAAAAAAAGTGTTGCACATAAAGCCTTTATTCTCTCTATGTATACCCTATCCCATAGGGGTATATTAGTTTTGATACATAGTTTGTAATATAATGAAATAATTGAGCTAGGTATACCTAAAAGTATATGGATCGACTCAGAATCGATAGCTGAGTCGACACTTTTTTAAAATCTCTAATGGTTTGGCCTAAAACTACGTTTTTCTAAAAAGGGGAGTGGCAGTAGGCGGATTTCAAAAATGTTTACATTTGTTTTGCTTAATTGAGCTAGGTATACCTGAAAGTATATGGATCCACTCAGGATCGATAGCTGAGTCGATTTACCCATGTCTGTCCGTCCGTCCGTCCGTACGTCACCAGTTTTTGGGCCTTCAATTTTGAGCAAGAATGATGAAATTTGATACACGTGTTTGTTGTTGCTCATATCAGAGGGCGGATTTCAACATTTTAAAAGAATATCTTACTAAAATTGTTCTCTATGTTACAAACTATGTATTACAACTAATATACCTCTATAGGGTATAAATAAGTATTTTCTACCAAAATTACATTTTGCGTGATTTATGGGACACCGTTAATTGAACTTAAGAATATCGAAGTAAACATTTCAAACAAGTGGTGGGTGCACGACTCGGTCGTACGCAACTTTCTCTGTCACAGCGAGTTATTTTGACGTTTAATGATGCTAAGAATGATACAAATAATGTCGAAATGTGATAATACGAACGTTTATTCCGTAATTGTAATGATTTTCCGTTATTGGCCAAAACTGAAAATTCCGTTTAGGGATAGTTGCGATAAAAAACCAATTACGTAGAACTCATAAAAACAGTGATAGTAGTATACAATTTAAATTTTATTCAATTTGGCCAAATAGTTGGCGAGATATTCAATCTATACCATATGTACCTTTGTCTTAAATTTGTTTATTTTTTTTTTTAAGTAGGTGGACTTTGAAAAATATTATCCTTGAAATCTGAGTTTTTAAACTCTGTGGCAAACAGACAGATGGCTGATTGAAAAAAGAAGTACAGAAATTTATACTTACGCAACTTAACAAAATTGTACAGATTGTCCGATTGTGCACTTACCTGGAAAAAATAAAAATAAAAAAATTAGCATTAACATCAAAATTTTGATATAATATAATTAAAAAAAATATATATTCGAAATTCAAGTCAAGGTTTAATTTTGTCTAACAGACTAAAGTATATTAAAAATACATTCCAACCCAGCCTAGCCCGATTGACTTAGAGTCCCGAAATGTACGGCTTTGGTGCTTTTTAAGGCATGGTTCTGGTGGAATATTCCTTTCTTCCTAAGCTGATCATGAAAGTTCATTACAACTGCATAGTCCCAAATACATTACAATAAAAAATAATATTCGATTGTCAAACTAAGGTTATATTTTATCAAATTCAACGACTCACAGACCACCGTATATAGAAACACAATTTAAAAGGAATCGCCGCAAAAGGAGCTTCAAAGAGCTTGTAACACTTTATATTCAAATAAAAGCAGGCCATTTTGTCTAATAACGGGTATCCCAACTATTTTCAGTCATTTAGACAACCAGTTTTTTGTCGTTCCAGAAGCAACCCACAGCAGCAAACCACTCGGAATTTATTTTACCGACTCCTAAAAACGCACCTTTTATCGTTCCCGGATCAATGACATTTTTTGACCTGGTACATTTGCAACAAATGCCAAATGGGAAAAATCAAATCAAAGCCCCTTTTTTATAGCTTTCATAAACATGCATAACTCCATCAGCTACAACAACTGCAACACGTTTTATCACCTCTTCCTGCTAAATTAATACTTATCACATTTCTTCTCATCATATTTTCAACTACTTAAAAAAAAAGTGTTGGACTAATAAAAACTCAAGAATACCACTGTTAAATTCACAGGCACCCGATCCTTTTCCGAACGAGCCAAACGTGCCCAAACCTTTCCAGCATCAACATTTTCTGGCATCGTTCCCGCACTCTGCACAAATTAAACAGTGCATCCGGGCACAGGATAAAAAAAATTTATGACTTTTAATCAGATACCATAAATTGTACCTCGACAAAGTACAATAACAATACAAAAAACCTCTACACCGAATCCCACAGCAAATCTGCAGCAGCTCCCCGACCAACCTTGCTGGCGGAGTACTTGCAAAACATTTCCATCTGAAACATCTGTGTTTATAAAAAAAAAAAAATCCCGAATCCCAGTACATGCAGGTGCAATGCATTATATTGATTGCCATATTGAGTGCATTTAGGTTTTTTTTTAAGGCAGACACAGGACTCAGTCAAAAGGAAAGGTGAAAAAAGGCTTTCTCGTTTTTTGTCCCTAAACTATAACATGTTTCGTAAATGACGAGGATAAACCTTGAACTACGACGATAAATAACGTCGACAGATACTTAATCCGGGTGTGAATGTGCTGTTGATTGATTTATAATGAGTGTTAGCTTTAAAGGATATGATCCGTGCCAAACAAAAAAAAAGTTCGTGTTGTGTGCCAATGAGCATTTAATACTCGTATTTCTTCCAGTCAAAGTCCATTTAACTTTGGGAGACGAAGTTGCTGTTTTTCTTCAAGGATCCATTGTAGGTCAGATACAGGACGAAACTAGAGTTTTCTTGTGCATACTTTGAATTTCGTTTGTTTGGATGGAAGTTATTGTTTTGTTTTCGTGTCCATGTTCTGTTTTACCTGGTTTATGGTGAGAACTTTAATAAGTAGCTATGGGTCAGTCACGATTATTCTCACAGAAGGCAAGCCATGTGATTGTTGGAAATGTTGTTGATTTTTGTGGGATAAACAACATCTTTGAAGTGGACGTCGCAAATATTGGCTTGACTTCAAGACTCAACGTTTTTTCATGGAATGAGTTTTGAAGTCAAGCCAAGAACAATTTTAGTTACGCTGCTATAGGGTATCTGATAGTCAAGTGGTAGCAAATGCGATTATATAAAAAATGAAGCGTTTTCAACTAACTGAATCTAATCCGGGGTTTCGCATGCAGCTAAACAATTTGCAAGGGTAAGCCAGGCCTTTTGGTCAGACATGGTGGCGGGCGATGCGAAAATTTAAAGGCATTGCTCAAGTAATTTGTTTACCACGTTGAACCATCAAATTATGAGAATCACCGAAGACCTCCATAAATACCAACAGTACCGAAACTAGCAGTGCTGCGTAGATATAACGGTGACTTAGGAAATACGATAAACAGGATCAGAGAAACAAGCGACAACTGCCACCAAATTCTCCCCACGTTAGCATCTGGATTTTTTGGGGATACTATTCAGGTCAAGAGTGACTGCTTTAAATCCAGTCTGTTATCTGCATCAAAGTAACACATTTCCAAAATCAGTCTCATACGTGAACATACCCTAATAACGGTGCTGAAGAAATTCATGTGGCAGACGAGGTCCAACCCCCTTGTCGTCGGGTTAGATACCACCACATCATGCTTAAGGCTTCGTGAAATGGTTGTTACTACGTTTCGAGGTTTAGCAGATGGACCAGTCTAACGTGATCCGACAAAGGGTGACTTTTAGAGGTCGATAGATTCATACTGGCGAAACAAATAGGATGATGAATTCTAACAAATTCTTGTTGTAGTCGGATTCTAATTCTACCAGATCTTTATAAAGGCGTCGAGCATTTGAAAGTGGACCACACATTCGGAATTTCTAACAATTATTCATTGGTCGGGTATGGGAGAACGCCAAGTTTTAGGAGAAGACACAACCGTGAGATGTATTGTTGTAAATGAGGTACAAAGGGTAAGAACGTAAGAACACACCGACTGCTTTGACTCTACCACAGAAAGAATAGTAAGTTATCCTTCAGAGAAGAGAATCTTTGAATTGGAGCTTCTACGTACGTGAAACTCTGATTTCAGAATCGCAGATGCCAAAACACTTGGCATGCATGACTGGAAGCAGTATACCTGATAAGTGTACAGTGTCGGATAGTTATATAGACGATTAATCGAATGTATGGAGCATTTTTGTTTTTATTATATATTGCGAAGCTGAAATAAGTAAAGGGTGGTTAAATTTCAAAGGCCGATGTTGATTTTGAATAAAACACAAATTATTTAGGAAAATAATGTCATTTCTTTTTGTTATGATAATATTGGAATGGTTCAATTATTTATGGAACAAAATATCGGCCAAATGGCCGCCACGACCTCGGCGACACATCTCCATCCGATGGTCCAAATTCTCGATGAAGCTGAGTCATAATTGAGGTTCTATGCCATTCATGTGCGGAATTATCTCATCCTTTAGCTGCTGGCTTATCGACGTATAACTTTTCTTTCAAATAACCCCAAAGGAAGAAGTCCAACGGTATCAAATCACATGATCTTTGCGGCCAATTGACATCGCCACCACGTGAGATAACACGGCCATTGAATTTGTCGCGGAAAAGAGCCATTGTTTCGTTAGCTGTGTGGCAAGTGACACCGTCCTGTTGAAACCACATATCGTCCAAATCTATAAATTCCAATTCGGGCCATAAAAAGTTCGTTATCATCTCACGATAGTGAACACCATTCATAGTAACTGCCTGACCAGCCTCATTTTGGAAAATATACGGCCCGATGATGCCGCCAGCCCATAAACCTCACCAAATAGTCACACTTTGTGGGTCACTTGGTTTTTCGAAATTCTTCTTAGGTGAAAATGTGCCTCATCGCCGAAGATGATTTTTTTCGAAAATTGATCATCCATTTCTTGGCACCATTCTGATTGTTGACGACGCCTGTAATGGTCAAGAGGCCTTAGTTCTTAAGTCAATTGCAACTTGTAAGCGTGTAAATGCAAGTCTTTATGCAAGTCTTATCAACGACAAGTGTGAGAGGTGCAATTGTTGGGCACGACGACGAGTTGAGGTGGACGGCGCTTCAGCCACACTATTGCGAACAGCAGCAATATTTTATGCAGTACTTGTGTTTTCACATCTCCTACAGACCCGGTTTGCTTAAATTTTTGCACAATTTTTCCGATTGTACGCCCATTTGGACGATTAAATTGACCGAATAAATCACGAAGTTCACGATATGCGTTTTGATTTGAACGCCCATTTTCACAATAAGCCTGAATAACTTAACCGTGTCGCTCGATTGTGTATCTTTCCATGGTTCAAATTCAGTTAGTCTGAAATTGAGAAATGTCAAATGAAGTGCATAAAAAACTTGACGTTAAGGTGTGGTTCACATTCAACATCGGGCCTAAAAAGTATTATTAAATGAGTATTAAATCAGATTCAAAGTAAAACGAACAAAAAATTGCTGGCCAAGTGTGACGGTTAGTCAGGAGATGGATAATCGAAGTTCCAGTGTATTTTAAGAGTGTGCAGTTAAAACATATAATTAGCTTAAAATTTGTGCTAATTGTTGAATACCCTATTCGAAAATTAGGAAATTTCATTAACATATCTCTAACCAGGTTAACTTAAAACTTTCTATTAGCCAAATGTTTTGAACGGAATTGTCGTAGTATGTTCTTCGGGTAGTTTTTTTTTAAATGTTTCTATAGGTTGACAAAAAAAGACGAATCTATAAAAGTTTTGTTTTTTAATCTTCACGCTGTGTATTTTTGTTCATTCACCTACGTTTAGGTTCAAGTCAGTGAACTTTTCCTAGTATCGCCCTCTATTATTTCAATAGTAGCACGTCCGAAGTTTAAACAGCCTCGCTTCTCTATAATTCATTTTTGATTTGATATTTTTGGCACGAGATAAAAAGTTGATTGAGTCCAATAGGAATAATTTACTCAACCGACGATTTAAGCAGCCCTTACATTACTAGCTAAAAAGATGCTGTCACGGCCCATTAAAGACTTACTATAGGATAAGGCACAACAAGAGAAAACTTGGCAGTGGTCATAATTTCTTTGACACACAAATTATGAAACCAATGGGCAGGTTGCCGCTTAAACTTATCAATCCAGCGATTCCTAGCAATAAATCCATAGCAAATGTTGATATATACACTAGTTGCCTTCACACAATAAACCCGCCACCGATTAGACGGGTAATTTTTCATTTCATATCACATTTTTGCATATGGCATTCCCTGCCCTTGCCAAAAGCCATTGGGACAATATGCAACTCACGCCACGAATCCCAGTCCATTATTTATTCCACCGCTAAAGCAAAATAAACACGCTGCCACCAGTATCTCGACCTAAAAACGTCACGTGAGTAGAAAAACCAAAATAATAAAATATCTTCATTTAAGCTCGATAAAGTGAACAGGATATTTATGTCCTTCTTGCCTGAGGTGGCGCAGACCTGGAAATATATATTTTTTTTCTCCGCCAAAAGGTTGTCCACCTCTTGGCCCGATTCCATGCTCCACCTGGCATCGACGACGACACGGCTGCTGAAAGATACATAACACCCTCATTGTTTCTAAGCGGTCACGAAACGAAAATGCACTTTGACACGCGACCTACTGCATACCTCCTTCACCCAGGAGACTGGTTGACAGTATTTTTGAAGATACAAACGCCACCATCATGCCTACCATCACCGTCGTTGAGAGCCCGATGTGCAACACTTTCTTTCAGGTGTATAAGGCAGACAGACACTCAGTGAGATACTTTTCTACCGCTTCCGCTGTGATAAACTCCGATGGGGTGAGGCAGGCCGCAGGAGTTACTGTATGGACGGGACATAATGTTACCAAGTGAGTTGAACACAACCACTACAACAGGTAGAACACGACAGGTGAGTTGGGATCAAACAACAAGTGTGTACACATAGCCAGAGTGTGGTGACAGATACTACTAGCATTGTCAGTGAGTGCACTCTAATGAACGTAAGGCGGCAAAATAGGAGAGTAAGGAGTATCTGACGGCAGTCTGTCCACTGACTGCAGATTGTCCCAAGTTTGTTTTAGATGTTTTTTCTTTCTCTGTTTGCTAACAAAACATCAGCTACTCTTTGGTAACTGGTTTTTTCTGCTGGCTTTTTTCTTGGTTTGTCCAGTTTTTCTCATGTCTGTGCGGATTTCTTGGACATTTTCACTTTTGATTGAGTGAAAAATTAGGGCCAATGACAGCAACAGTCGGATGGAGAATGTTTCGGAGCGTAAAACATGTTATTTCTAGACGTGGACATATAATAGCGCTGATTTCTCTATTCCATACTTTTTAAGAAGCTGTTTGAACGAAAAAATATAAAAAAATCCTTGCAGCATAATGCAACCTATCGGGTGTTTTTTTTTAAGGTATAGAACCTCAAGTCTCGCGGACTTAATTCTTGCACCAGCTAGATCTTGAAAGGTCGTAAGCCAAGATCTTTGCGCAAAATTTTCCATAAGGTCGATGGACAAAGCTCCAATTGCTGATTTTTCGTCGATTTTGTCGATTCATTTGGGTCCTCTTCAACACGTTGCTCTACAGCGGCAATTGTTTTTGTGGGGGCGCACTGTTCGACGTCTCTGCGGATGCGTATTATCACATAAAGTCAACGATCCATGGTTAATCGAATTAATTGCTCTGATGCACGATTATATGACGACCATAAAATGGACGGAGCTTGCGGTAAACTTCGGGAACTGAACCATTTTTTTCTAAATAAATTTGCATGATTTGCAAGCGAAATGACGAAATGACAAACCAAACTGAAAACAAATGACATTTGAGTTGCCCGATTTGACCACAAAATGTCAGTTTTATCTTTATTCGAAAAACCAACCTCTAAAAAAAACCGTTATAAGCTAGACGTGTCAAGTGAAAGGTTAAATAGGTTATTAGGCTCGGAAGAGAATATTTCTTACAATTGGATATTGTGAATGTAATTATTGTACCCTACAGTTGTGAAAGCCATTCCAATCTTTGCCGCACTAGTTTGGAGGGAGGCAATAAATACCAAATCCAATATCAGAAACATGAGCACGCGCAAAAAACTGCCCCTTAGAGTACAACGGGGTTATTTAATTCCACAAAGAAAGTTCTTGACAAAAAAATGTGGCTGAAAAGAAATATGAATGCACGACTCTTTCGAAAACTAAAGCATACTTTTAATTTTAAATCAAAAATCAGAGAAACGAATAATACTATGAACATTTCGCCTATAGACAATTTAAATCAACGCCCACTTTTCGGGTCTGTTTCCCTAAAAAAAACGACTCGTTAAGCCTATACCATAGCATACAGTAGAATTCGGTTATAACGACCACTCATGGGAGACAAATTTTCCGTCGTTATAAGCGGATGTCGCTATATCCGAACGATTTTTTTTTATATCTATGTTATGTCATATGTATTTTTATTTCATTTAAATAAAAATAATACAAGTTTTAAATGTTCCTTATTTATATACACAAAATGCATATACGAACATTTTATTTTTTAAATTAATAATTTAAAATTCAGTTCTTTTGAAAAAAATCTGTGACTGTTTGTTTATTTTAAAGGTAGATAAGTTCTTTTTTTTCTATTTCCATTACATTATTTGTTAATCCTGGTGTTCTGTTTGAAAAAAAGAATACAAAAATCCTTAACAACACCTTATGCATTTAATACCTCAGCTATTGAAGGGCTTGTTTTGATTAAAGGACCGTCATCGTCATCAGCGTCCTCAAGAACTAAACTTCCCACAACAGCAGCACCAACTATTTCTTTTTAGTTTGGATCCCCTGAAGTTAAAATATTGTCACCAATAGTAACGAACTCCTCCATGCTATTCCTGGAGCGGCAATGCTTGAATTGTTCATCATGGCAATCCATTCAGAAAGGGACCAATAATCCTCTTCTTCTTTTTTAGAGTTGTTGAAAGACTGCAAGCCAGCATGCTAAAATAGTTAGCAATTATGCTGCTGTTAACACGATCCCAGGCTGTGGGCACCATGCGGACAGCGTCTAGCTTCTTGGTCCCGAATAATTTCGAACACAAGGTTTTTGCAGCAGTTGCTTTTAAGACTTCTTATCATACCCTCGTCCATTGGCTGCAATATCGATGTTGTATTAGGCGAATGGAAAGCTAGTTTTATTGAAGTAAGATTTTGAGTCTTAGGATGTGATTGGCAGTTATCGACAAGCAACAACATTTATTTTTCTTTGTCTTTCGGAAGTCATCCTAGCCTTTTTGTTTGCTGTGTATTTAACAGGCAAGCACTTGGTACCTCCAAAAACCTTGGATTTTTTGAATAGCTGCAACAAGAAGTTTTTTTATTTCTCCGATCCATCCGTGTTTGCACCAACCAGCATGGTTATTCTTTCTTTTGATATTTTTCAACCTGTGCATTTTTTCTCCTTAAAATTTCAACATTTTGTCAGGTCTTAAATTCTAAAAAAAATTCCGGTTTCGTCCACATTAAAAATTTAACAGAGTGAGTTGTCTCCTCGAACTTTTGGCCATACCTTTTCCAATTTTTCCAAGCACAATGTGGTTTCTCATGGGAAAACGGTAGATCCAACTTTCAGTACTTTGAAAATTCTTTCCAAGAAGGTGTCCAATTTCAATTGCTTTGGTTTTGCAGTATTGGCCCTGTAATGGGCATTTTATTGCTCCTTTGGATCTTAAACCATTTCAATATTGAGCCTTCAATGTACTAATTTTGAGCGAAAATTTTCGTTTATGTATTTTTATTTCGGTCGTTATATCTGAATTTTATGACGAACAACTCCCGTCATAATGGTAGTTATAGACGAAGTCCTTTATACCGAATGATATTATTCACTAATTAATGCGAAACCAAGCTTTTGCTTTGATTTTCGTCTTTATAACCGAAATGTCGTTATAACCGAAGTCGCTATATGCAAAATTAACTGTATGTCATAGAAAAACGTCGTTTTTTTTGTCAAACCGTAAAAGATTTAGATAAACTGTGGGTTCAATTTCCTATTCTATATTTAATCTCCATTCAGAAATTGACATCAGAAAAGTGCTTAACATATTGGTCAGGCTCCGTGTTTTGTCGCGAATATGTCTGTATAGTAGTCTCTGCTTTATTAGAATGCACTTTGTATTTTAAATATCATTAAAAAATAGTCAGGAGCAGTTAAATCTGGTGAACAAGGTCGCCAAGGGAATTTTTTTTTTAAATCAAAAGTTCCCCAAAAAATTCACGCAGCAGGTTCATAATTTAGACTGAAGTGTGCGCAGTGGCTCCTTCTTAATGGAACTACAAATTAGGATGCTGCTCCGCTTAGCTAACAAAGTTGTCGATCATTATTTTCTAAGAAGCCTCGAAATTACTTTCTGGCATTTCATCACCATTCTCGAAGAAATATGAGCCGATAATTTTGGCCATAACATCGCACCGAACCGTGCATCTTATTGAATGCAACTTGGATTTGCAGTTTTGCTTGTTGACAAAGCCACTTAAATGGAAATGCGCTGCATTTGACGTCGAACCAATTAAACAAAAAATCAATTCGTGTGGCTAATTTTGTAAACGGAATAGCGTATTATAGTAGTTGTCTGTGGTCAGTGCTAGCGCAATTTTAATTTCGTATATACTATGGAACTATAATCTTAAGATTCAATTGACCTGCACGGCGACGAGTTTAGATTAAGGCAGATGGAATCATTTGCATAAAACTCCATAGCACAGCTTCCACTTTGTCTTCCGCGTAAATATTGTAATAATAAGCCGTTGCCAATGAATGTGGATGTATCCTCTGGAGAGTATTTTAAATCCTCTTCCATTGAACCCCGTTCCTTAAAACGGTTGACCAAACCCCTATTCATGAAGGCTGTGGGGGCTGATCTTGAGTTATATATTGGCTATATTTTCGGTGTGTCATAAATTGATCGTGGAAATTTATTGTTATCAATTACATTGGAAAAAAAAATTATTCGTACTAATTATTGGATGCTGTTATTTGACCACCTTGTATTTATAACCTCGTGATCAATCCAAAAATTTATAGCGGTGGTAAATTGTAAACACAAAGAACGTTCTTTTAAAAAAATCGAAAAAAATACATACATAAATCTGCCAAAATCGCAACGAATTAAAAAAAAGTAAACTAAAATGTCAGTAGCAAAATAATTTATTTCTTATAACGTTTTGTTGCATTTTTTAAGAATTTAATAAGAAGTTATCACAATAGTCAAAGGTATCTTTGGCATCTCTCTTACTTACTTATTCCACTTACACTTTAGTGATATATTTACCACTTCTTACAATGTTGGAAATCCTAACAACCTTAACCTTAAATCTACCACATTTTGACCAACTTTTATAATGCTCCCTTTATTGTGTTACACACACTCTTCCATCAATATTTCCCTTGCATTTTTTTATAACATTTAAAAATAATTTCGACAGATATACCTTAAATTATACTCAGAATAGCTAGCTGAGTCGATCTAGCCACGTCAGTCTATCCGTCTGTGTGTCACCGATTTTAGGCCTTACATTTTGAACTAGAATGATGAAATTTGGTATATAGACTCTCTGTCCGACGAAGCAGAACAGAATTTTGAAAAAGTGTCTTAATAGCATATTTAGACAATCGCAATATCTATATTTCCATACTTTTTGGTAGCGTTTTCTTAAAAAAGTTTTCGGTACAATCTTAGGAAAACTCGAAAAAAAATCAAAGTAAAAATTTTGAGAATAACACATATCCACAGCATATCCATATCCCATAGCATATCCATAGAAAAACGTAATTTTTTGTCGAACTATGAAAGATTCTGTTTAACTGGATGAACAATATGTTGTGACAATGCTATTTTGTATATTTCATCCCTATAAAATCCACATTTTGGCGGTATTAATTCTAAGGATGAGATAAGATAGGGCATTAAACGATTCGCAGATATAATTATTTCATATAATAAAAAATGGAGGTTTTCGTTTTGGTAACATAATTTTAAAAAGCTGAACTTAAACTCAACGTACGCAGCTATAAATGGTATGGTTTTCCATTAGCAACGGCTTATTAAGCGGCAGACGTTTTACGGAAAATCAGAACACAGAATAAGTGAAAACAAAAATAAATGACAAAAAACATATAAGAAGGCTAGAATCCGCTACTGTATGAATCATTTTATTTTCATTCAATCGTTAACCAAAAACATTACCAAAAGTGGACATGGTTCATATTTTTTTGCAGACGAATATGCATAACCATATTGTAGAAGAAGTTTCGGCGTTTCGTTGTTTCGGAAATTGCACCCGCAGGTTTTATTTCCTTTTTGAAATGCAAATAATTCCCGCTGCTTTTAATGCCTTTTGCTTGTGGGTCTTATTTTCTTTGCCGGCGCCCAAACTCGCACGCAGCCATAATCCAACAGTGAGGCCAAGCAGTGGGTGTTATATTCAGACTTTACATTCAGAAAAAATTAAATGAATGCCAATTTCTCATAGCAATAACATTTCCATCCCAAAAGGAAAACAAGTCCCACGTGTGCTATTTCCGCTTTTTTGGGAGTTTTTTCCAATTAGGCTTAATTCCACGGGAGTTATTGCACTCCACCGTAGGCGGATTTTAAATTTTTGTTTAAACTTGTACTAGAGACAAGAGGAATATTAGATATACACAATCACCTAATACTAGTTCTAATTTTTCTTAGCTCATTGCTCATTTAATTCTTTAAATTAATTGGCACACGATCTTAACATTAGATCGACTTAGATTTTGGTTCTTATCAATTACAAGTATGACTATCTAAATTGTGTCTCCATTGTAAATAAATAAATAAATTTATGGCGCAACAGGCTAGTTAGTACCCAGGGCCTAGCTTTTTTCTCATAACCATTCATGTGTGCGTGTGTACTTCTTAGCACGATGGCGGGACCTCCTGTTTCATGCCGAATCCGAACGGCTATGTTAAGATAAGCTTTTGATACTACTCGGATGATTTGTTAGATCATCACGAGAGGAGGGCCAGTGAAACATCATTTAGGTGTTCCTACGGCTGGGAATCGAACCCAGACCATCTGCGCGGCAGTTCATCGCACTAACCATCGCTCCTCTGAGCCCGTCTCCATTTTATTAATTTAATATCAAAAACTTATAAAACCATCTTTATGGGATACGGTATAAATAATAAATGAAAGGTGTTTGTCGAGTCTATGTGGTACAAAATGGCATGTAATTCTTTCGTGCTCCCAAAATATTATTTTGTGAGAGACAAATTACCGACTTCATTGCAAAAATGTTTTTCCCCGATAATCCCAAAAAAATGCACATTTAGTAGGAAAATCTAATTTATTTAAATAAACAATTGACCCTTACTGTAAGTCCCTCCAACATCCTGTCACCTGCAATACAAACTCAAAACAGCAAAGTAGCTTAAACCTTAAACTTTTTTCTTTCGTTCCATGATACCAACCGCTTCGTATAGAAACGAGAAATGACTGGTGAACTTTGCCGAAGCTTTTCCTCCCATCCTTTCGATTTACACTCACATTGTCAACCTCACCATTCCCATCATCATTATCATCATCATCATCATCATCATCACTACCATCAGCAGAAGCAATAGCACACAACAACCTTGTAAACTTCATGAATGAAGAAGAGCCAACGAAACTTTTGCATCGGTATGAGCAGGTCCCAAACCAACTAACCAACCAACCATCTCTAACCAACATTGCACCATCTCAGCCAGCAGTGGAATCAGTCGAATTTGAAACTTCGACGTATTCACACGGTTCGGTCTGTATGCTAGTAGCAGGTCGGTTAAATACATTCGGCTCGTTGTGTGCGTTTTCGCGCCAAAATAAAACATAGACTCTCGAATGAATGAACGCGTACAGATACATCTCGAATAGATACTTTTATTTCGTTAGAGATACGCACGCCAGTGTGTGGTTTGTTTACAATCTTGTTGTCAGTTGATAAAGTGTTTTTTGTATCGCTTGCATTTTGTGTGGCTGTCAGCTGCATTGTTGGTCCATAAAAGTGCCAGAAAGAAAGGATACACATACCACCGGGGGAATATTTTGTATCCTGTCGACCGAGTGCAAGCAAGTTTTTTGTTTGACTCGTCGTTTTTTGCGCACTGAGAGTGTACTGTGAGGCCGTTCAACCGATTTATCAGTCATTCGGTCAGTTTTGTCGGGTGTTTTTCAAACTGCCATCGTTGCACGACTGCATGAAAGTCCTTTGAAGAGAAGTGATTTTTTCGTCGCGAAAAGGATCATTATTTTCCCAATTATCTGTTTGCCTGTGCACGCAGTCAATTGTGAAGGAAAGCCCCCTTACACGCATTACAAAAATCCATCTTAAGCTGAAATTAATTCTGCTTTTGCGTTGGAAAAATTTTAATTAACACGCAATGCATGGCAGCCAAGTGCAGCCAGAGCCATCAGCAATGCTGCAGTGATATATAAAGGCAATATGACGAATACGATAAGGATCGCTCATCCGTTGCATGCAAGGTTCGGTGAAATAATAATAAAAAAAAAGATTTCCAACGTGGTGGTGGTGGTGCGCGACTTTAAATGTAATTTTTGTGTTTGTAATATTTTTAATTGAATTTTAATTGTTTGCCCGTGGGAAAGTGGAGTTTTCAATACAGAAAATTATTCGGAAAAAGTGAAAGATAACGAGAATAAGTAGCGTAATTACTGTTTTCATATTATCTTTTCTCACTCTGTTTTCCCTTTATTATCGAATTGCGCGTGTATCGATAAATAAATTGAAAATTATGGGTGCAAAAGCGAAAGTTTTTTGTGGTGTAATATTATTTTTTATCGTGTTTGGATTGAGATTTTTCTGTGCAACCTGCCAGAGATATCCATCGCAGCAGCAGCAGTTGCAAATGCAAACATTCCAGCAGCATATACCACACCAGCAGTTACAGGCGGTAACAATTCCGATACAAAAGGATTTACTCCCGAATGAAAATCGATTACAGTCTCAGGTGGGTTTTTTTTGCTTATTTAAGAGAGTGTGTGAATGTGGTTAGATAAGGAAAGGTATGGGGTTTAACAGGGGAAAAAAGTTTGAAAATAGTTTATGAGATGTGTCGTGTTTTGTTGTTTTTCTTTGGGGGGATTATCTTATCACATTGGAACACCGGATACGGTTTCAGAATCGATGCTGATTTGTCACCATCATGGAGAGGGTAGTAATATTTTTCCTTGTTCATTCAGGATACAATATCGAGTTGGATATATCTAGCTATGCTGATGAGGATTATTGTTGTCGAGCCGGGGATTTTTTGTAATTGAATCGAGAACGGCAAAATGTTTGGATTAGTTTGCTATTTAAAGTTTTTGATGAGCTCGCATAGTTCTGATTTTAATTTTTGAAATGAAACGCGGATTATGGTTGGGTGCATCCTTTTTGTGTTAATCAGTGGTAATTCGATATACTGCATTCTGTAACATGCATTTGTCAATCAATTTTGGGGATTTGGCTTTGTACAGCGTGGCCGAAGAACACTCATACATAATGTCAATATGCTATAATTTTAAAGTGACAAAATTTCACGAATAAAGCTCGCACACTGTTGTCGGATGTTGTCTTTAAGTGCTTTTATAGTTTTTGCCTTGTTCTAATAGTTGAATAACTTTCAAAAATCCTCAAAAAAAGAAGTCCTATCAAATCCGGCATTACGCATTCATTGAAATGTCCATTGTCGCTCGAGCTGTATGTGCGTTTGCATCATCCTATTGAAACCACTTGTCCTCCAGTTCCAATTGTGGCAGTAAAAATTAGCTGACCATGGTTATGTATCGCTTACAAGTCACACTAACAAGTCGTCATCAAACGAATAGGCCAAATGTACATTGATACCTCCGGTGTAAATGGCGGAGGCAGTTAATTTGAGTGGATATAATGGCTCTTCGTTATTGACACGTGGATTTTCAGTGTTCATTCTCGGAAACGGGTAACGTCAATCATGTTGAATTTTGTTGAAAAATCGTCGAAACTTCGTTGAGGTTTAGGAGAGCATGAGTACAGTTCAGAATGCAATTGTAATGACCAATTGCATACCAAGTCGTCTAGTCTATGTAGATGGAGCCTCGACGATTTTTTTTGGGTACAACAGTGATATTCTCGGCTGAACAAGATGTACGGAGACTTCAGCATTTGTTTTCAGTTTTTGACCAGTTAGCGTGGGACGACCAAAATCACCTATTATTAAGCAATAACTAACTAAGACAACATATAGTTGTGAGTTACAAGAAACATATGTTTTCAGAAAATAACTCAAAACTCAGTGGCAAAAACAGTGGCGCGATAATGTCTGACTATGCTTTCGTAGTCAAATTATAACACCAAATTACCACATCAGTTATCGAGCCATATGTGACTGAAAAATGTTGATATGGTATGATCGCATACGAGATTCGAGTATCGAATTTTGGTATTCTGTCATCAGTGATCGTTAGGGTTTGTGGTCTCGAGTGGATGCATTTTTGTGAGAGAAAATGCGAAATATTTTAATTTTGTTATTTTAAGTTTCTCCATTATATACAACAATGCACTCATATTCATTCTGAACCTTTAAATAAAACTGTTATCGTAAGTTAAAATTATGAAATATGTTTTAAGAAAATTAAAACTTCATTATGAGTACGCTGAGTTCAGTAAAGATTAAGAATTGCTTTTATCTCTCAAACGATTTCGTTCAACGAACTCACATTTCCATCTTCTAGCTCGGAAGATTAATAATACAAAACATCAATTTATTTTCAAAACATTCACAGAAAAACAATACTTTTGACATTTATCAGCCATGAAATATAAATGTAGCAGAAATTCGCTAGTACAATTAGTGCAATTTTAAATGTACATTCGATACGTGATCATTCGTATGTGATCATCCCAATAAAGTTACTCGATCATTCGATAACGTATGCATTTCACTCACTCGATAACTGATGTGGCAATTCGACCCTGAACTATAGAAGTGAGTGAAAGTATGTAAAATATATATTAGTATCGCTAAGGGTTGATACTATTAGGCATGCAACGTTAATGCTAGCCTTGGATTGAGGATTTGGTGGGAGACTTAATATTATATTTGATTCCCACTCCAAAAGATGGCGCAACTTTATACACGCGTTGATATTACGTTGTTCGTTTTCCGACCTACCATCCCATTATTTCTTATCACAAATAATGGCAACTAATTATTTTGCTTACATACATGATAAAAAACACAAAAAATTCTATATTAACAACGTGAAGCGCTCTACTCCGATGAAGCATGGACCGTATCAACAGCGGTTAAAGAAATCCATGTTCGCTTTAAGCTTTCTTCGGTACCGCTTGCGTTGACAAAGGTTCAACTACGAACTATACGTGCTGTACAGCAAAGACCTGGTTAGAAAAAAAACTCTGCATTGACTGTAAGGCGAATGCACACCAATGCTCCGGCTCGCAAAGTCTTCGGTTGAAAGCCAGATCGCCAAGGGTAAATGTGTTTATGTAAAATTTTGCATTGAGGGGAAAAATCGATCAGAGAGTACATTTTTACATCAATAATCCCGAGAAGTGTCATTCAGCGATAACAAAACGAATGAATACGGCGTAGTTTAATATTGTATGGATAAAGCGTAAATGTAGTTAACTACATAAAGACTGTCCGACGATAAAGGATAATTTTTTAAAGAACATATGTCTTCAAAATTGGTTCATAGCGTAACTGCAGATAGATTTTCAATAAACTTTCAAACTTTCTGTGTGAACGCACCCTTAAACCGATCACCGAGCTTCAGTAAATATTCAATGATATCAACATTTACAAATAATTATAATTTGCTACAAAAATTCCGAGTCGGTGGTCGCAACTCCATTTTTCGGCCGTAATTCTCATCCCAGACAAGCAATTCATAGTATCGTGAAAAAAATTGAGTCAGAATATTTGCTGCTTGATGTTGTGTCAATGAGAATAAGTTTTGCCCGAAATGTGGAGAATATTGCTGCCGTAGAATCGTGTGTCGCAAACGAGCCAAATCAGTCAATTTCACGGCGTTCTCAAACATTTTTCCTCTCCCAGAACACATTATGGCGAATTTAAGGATCTTGACCTACACCTGACAAGATGAAGCTGACTCATGAACTAAAGCCACTTGATCAGATGTAGCGATGAACGTTTTCGAATTGTGCTCTGGATCTGTTGGAAGGAAATGAAAAATTTCATTGCAAAATATGCGTTACTGGATAGGTGAAAACCCGTCTATACCACTGTATGAATTGGGCATTAGTAAGATGTGGTTCCTGATCTACACCCTTACAAGGTGACTTATGAGCTAAGGCCACTTGATCAAATGAAGCGATGAACGTTCTCGAAATGGAACATAAACCTGATGGAAGGAAATGAAGACTTTTATCGCAAACTATGCGTCACTGGATAGGTGAAAACCCTTCTGTGTCACTGTATGAATTGGATCTTAGTGAGATGTGGTTCCAACAAGTCAGTGCCACAAGCAACACAACGGCTGCAATAATCGAGTTATTGAAGTATCAGTTCGGTGAACGTGTTATCTCGAGAAACGGACCCGACATTAGTGATATGTGGTTTCAAGAAGACGGTTCCACAAGCCACGCATCGGGTGCAACAATCAGTGAACGTGTTATCTCCGGCAATGTGCCTGTCGATTGGTCGCCGAGATCGTGTGTCGAAATTTTTTTAAGGGGCTACATTAAATCATTGGTCTATGCCAACAAGCCGACGAAGTGAGAGGAGCTCAAAGCCAATATTAAACCAGAAATAGCGGCTGTATCGGTCGAAATGTGCGGCTGAGTTATCGAAAATCGGGTTCAACGTACCGACTGCTGCTTACGTTCCCGTAGTGGACATATGACCGAAGTCGAATTCCATTCATAAATGCATTGATAGTAATTCAATCCAACTTTTGTTTTAGATTTCTTAGAAGTAGTTTGCATTTTATTTAAAAAAGAAATTGCCAAGTCCTTGACGAAAGTCCCTTTAGAAACCGAACTCAACCAATTTTCAGTGAACAACCGAAGTTAGTTAGTTAGTTAGCTAAGGATCAGGCTAATTAAAGAGGCATGTTGGTCGATCTCCATATTCATTCCGGACGGTAGAGCCACTTAAGTAAGTAAGAATTGTCGAAAATGACACACCATATTGGTATTAAAACTCTATCTGCCGTATTAACAAAAGCTGATTAGCTAATCAATGACAAACTTGACAGTTCTTCCCATAAGAAATACAAATGTCAAAAGGCAGTCGCTGATTAGCGGATAAATAGCTCCGAAGTAAGTTTATTTAGGTTGTAAAAATGTTTTTTGGAAATGTATGTGTTTCTCGCATTAGGTCGCATCTGATCCAAGTTTTTTGTCGAACTGTTGAAAGTCACCTAAACATAACATTCCATAGCTAACCGCAAACTTATTGAAAGTGGTTTCTACATGTGCGCCGACTACGCACCACGAGGTCTTGACTATCGGGGTTACTTAGGCTGGCTTAACAATTGTGTAGCCTATGCGGGTAAATCACCGGTTTCTTAATACGTCTCCCTGTTTGTAGACAACACTCGTTTGTGAAATACGATTTTATATATAAATGTATTGGCGTGTCCCAAACCAGCTCATAGAAATGAAATTTTGAAAAATTCTTTCGTTTCGAAATTCAAGCTCTTAAGGAATATCGGTTTGATCTTTGCGTTGATTTTTCATACGCCGCGGGACTATATACATATCAAGGATGTTCCATTGAGGCCGCCTATTATGAGTTGGTCGAATAGCGTTATTTTTTGACACCAGTCAACTGCGAACATTAATATTTAGCCACAGACGAACAAATTAAAATCTTCTACCGAAATATTAAGAATTTTTCGGTGATGGTTTGAAAATAAATTTTCAGGCATTATTATGCAGCCTTGCAAATTAATCGAGAAATTGAGGCAAAGAGATAAACGAGCCCGATCGCGCAGCTTGTTTCAAAGAAAGCATTGCAGCAGAGTAGGGCACGGTGTTGACCAGAACCCTTCCACTTCGATTCGTCGGCAATTGAGATTTTTACAAAGCGGTTTACAGCGAACATCAGTTGACACAACAGTTTATTACGGCCAGCGGCAAACGTTCGCAGTTTGGAACTTACAGCAATTACAAATTAATTTTTAAGAAAATCATCTTCTCTGACAAGGCGAATTTCCAAATTCATATATTCAGCAAACATAGTCGAAAAGTGAAATACTTCTCTAAAAGTAAGATTGCCTCGTCGGGTTTGTTGCATCTAAAATAAATGCATATAGCATTAAATGTCCATACTGAAACTAATACAAATTAGTTATGCAAGGGTAATTTTTGCAATTTTCAAACGGCAAATTTCAAAAACACCTCATGACAGATAATACTTTTGTTATTCTACGTTTCGCAAGAGGTGGGACAGTGAAAAACTTTTAGGTGTTCTTAACCCGAGATTCATAGTCACTTAACTGATATATCTCCTTCACCTATTTCTTTAAGAAGAGTCTTCAGGAGGAGATTCATTTTCCTATCAGAATCAAGATATCATCTTTCAAGTGACTCAAATCGAAAGATTATCGGAATATCAAACATTCTTCAGTAAGGATTCATCTGTGTTAAGCTGCTCCTTTGTAGAATATGCACTGAAGTGGCAATCTGTTCAAATTCAACTTTCCCCATGGCCACACATAAAAAGTTCTGTCAAGACTTTTGGCACAATCCCATACCATGTGGCGGGATACACTCTAAAGATTCACGTCATAGAAAAAAGGGGCGCACATTACTGACACACTCGAGATGGTGATGCTGCACAATTTCAATGCCATCACATCTTATAATGCGACAATAAAAACTGCCACGATAGCAGTACACCTACTGCGATATAAAATGCCGCATGTCACGTTCCCTATCAAGTCAATTCAAAAAAAAAAATATATATATATCCACATCTATCTATTGACCTGGATGTAATGTCTTGTGACAATGAATGAAAAAAAAAACTTCAACTGTAAAATTACGAAAAAATGAGGACAAACCTTAGTTTTCTCTAATGCAATAATAATATGGATCTCTTTCTTGTGTAATTTCCGCCCGACAAGCAGTCCTCTTAAAGTTTGCCTCCATTGTTTCAATGCGTTTCAAACGATTGCAGCTTCACTTCTTGCAAAGGCCATGTTCTTCCTTCAAACAATGGCAACGAAAAAAAAAAATAAGGAAGAAAGCCATCATACTGACGATTAATTTTGACCTTCAATGGAAGACTCTGGCTGGCGCAATGCCAGACTCTTGAATGGTAATTTTTCGTCGTCCTATCTGTAGCTAAGGAAAAAGGATCCATTGTTTGGCACTTGCGAAGAAACTATAATTTTTGTACTTTTGCGCACACATGCAAAAGGCAACAACGAATGGTAGGAACATTAATTGATGCTGTGTGTGTGTTAGCCTACATACAAAGGGCTTGTATGTTCTACGATTTCTCGCACTAAACTTCTTGGCGCTGAAAATTGTTCATCCATAGTTGTTTTAAAGCCAACGGATATTAGGTACACATGTTTGTATAGACTCAAGGATAATGTTGGTTACTACATGGAGTAAAATTTTAATATCTCAACCCTTCAGCTGATGCTTCCGAGTTTACGCTTGATGGACGCTTACTTTGATGAGAATCAAGTGAATTTTTCGGGGATTATGGGCCACGGTTTTGTTTGCATGTGTTTTTTGATCGTTATGCAGAGAGGAGGTTGTGCCAGTGCATGGATCCATCCTAGCGATGGTTGTAAATTGTCTGTGCCCCCATCAAATTTTAAACTATTAAGGAACGTTTTTATCTCCTAATTGCCTCCCTAATGTTGTCACATTGTGGTGAGAGAAGCATTAAGCAGGTTCAAGGAAATTGTTTTAAGGATCAAATTTAATGGTAGACAGAGCTGTATTACGGGAATTACTATATCTCCCGGAAAAGCTTAGTAAAATGAAAATAAAAAGGTAAGCGTATGATAAGAACGACTATACTTACATATAACTGAACATAGGTGGGGAAAATTGAATATGTGGATGTTTTACAGAAACTGTGGAAATGTACCTAATTATATCTTATCAAGAAACTTTTCGAAATCTTATCTGAACATGATTGTTCGATAAAGAACGGGAATGTTTTACAAACCGCTGAAAGATTGATAAGACTCAAAGCAATCATCGAGTTTGTTAAGTATAGTAGTAAAGCACTGGTGTTGTAAACCCGGGTTCATTAGTTAAATTTTCATAAGAGGCATTCTGTTTTTAACCGAAATTCCACAATGTGGAGAGATTCCTGTGAACGGTGTGGCAATATGTGCTTTGGCACATTTTAACTTTATAATGAACGATTAGCGCAACTGATCTCTTCCCAAGACTTACATATAGATATAGCGTTATAGTAAACTATTACCCAACGCGTCTCAATTTGCCCGGTCATTCTTTAATTGCGTACTTCAAGTTGGTTGTGCGCGCCAAACAAGGAGAAGTCGTCCTCGAACTAAGATCATGGCAGTATGGTGTTCATTTAGTTATATGGATTCTACAAGGGTTTTGGCAGTCTCTTGTGATTGCGGTCTTTTCGCAGTACTTCGTCATTTTTTGTAGAGGTATATCCGCATAACCTATTGGCTGGGCTGAAACAAAGTTATGGTCTGAGTCGATGTTACCCCTCGGAATATTCGGTCATCCCAAATATGAGAGCCTTTTGCCTATCGCAATGTGGTCAGTTTTCGGAAGAAAATATGCCGGAAGAATTGAACCTCAGCATCGTTTGCCCGATCAACAAAAAAGAAAACCCTCTAAACTGCGCCAACTATAGAGGCATAACTCTCCTCCACATCGCCTACAAGATCCTATTTGCCGTAATGTGTGAACGCCTGAAACCGTTCACCAACAACCTGCTCGGCCCTTATCAGTGTGGTTTTAGACCAGGAAAGTCCACAACCGATCGAATTTTCACACTTCGGTAGATCCTGGATTAACCTAAGAAGTCAAAATCGATACCCATTACCTATTCATCGATTTCAAAGCCGCATACTACAGCATTTATAGAGACGAACTATACAGAGCCATGTCTAGTTTTGGTATACCGCCCAAACTCGTCCGTTTGTGTATGATGACGATGGAGAGTTCTCGCTGCTCCATCAGGATCGAAACGACCTCACCGACACATTCGTTGCCAAAGGATTTAGGCAAGGCGATGTGACTTTTCAATTTGATTCTTGAGAGTATTGTACAAAACTCACAAGTCAACACCAGAGGCACAATTTTCCAAAAAATCGGTGCAGCTACTGGCATACGCCAACGATATTGACATCATTGGCAGGACTCAACGTGATGTCATAGCCACGTTTGCTAGTATAGAGAAGGAAGCGGCAAAAATCTGTTTAGCAGTATATGAGGGCAAGACGAAATATATGCTGTCAACACGAAAGGACACACAACATTGACGAATTGGACAGAACGTCACCATTGACATATATGTATAACTTTGAGGTAGAACGGGTCTTTGTCTATCTCGGATCCGCTATTAACTCTGACAACAACATCTCGTCAGAAATTTAACGAAGAATTACTCTTGCCAACCGCTGTTTCTTCGGGCTAAGAAGGCAATTCAGTAGTAAAGCCGTCACTCGAATTACTAAGGAGATCCTATATAAGACACTGATCATCCCAGTCCTGCTCTACGGCGCTGAAGTATGGCCCGTCTCAAAAGCGGATGAGAAAGCCTTGGTTGATTTGAGAGAAAAATGTTTCGAAAAATCTTCGGTCCCGTTTGCGTTGAAGGGCTATGGAGACGAAGATTCAACCAAGAACTATAAGAGCTGAACAGCGACATGCCCCTGGTCAAAAAACTCCGCATTGGACGTTTAAGATGGCTAGGACATGTGAACGCAGTAGAGGAAGACCTCGCCTTAAGTGGCGCGCACAAGTAGAAACCGAACTCAACCAACTTGGAGTGCGCAACTGGAGGCAGTTAGCTAAGGACCGGGCTAATTGGAGAGGCATGTTGGTTGAGGCCCATGTTCATTCCGGACTGCAGCGCCACAGTAAGTAAGTAAGTAATGTGGTCAATTTGATTGACCGTATTTTTTTCGCCTGGAACCACCATGTGCCTTTTCCTTTTAGCTTCTTTGTCAACAGTGAGATAATTTACTTTCGAAGCTTTAAGTTGCTTCATAGCAATTTTTTTTAACTTCATTGGGTGCAACATGAAGGGCCTTTCCAATTTATTATATACTTCTTGAAAACGGGGACTTCGGTATCGACTGCGAAATTGAGCGTGTCGTCGTCCTTTCGGCTCATCCGCTACTATATGTATCCAAGGGGCCTGAGCAGCCAGAGCAGCGCATGCAGGTTTTTCACTTCGTTTAGACAAACTTCGACTATATACGCCACCATTCATTTCATCTTGCATATTCTTCTGTTACCATCTGTTGAAGTTGAAAAACTCCCTTAGTGAACGGACACATGTAACCAACGATTTGGCGTCAGTCTCATCTAAAGCAAACGTAATAAGTTAAATCATAACACTTAAAAACTTCCTCTTCATTGTATTGTAACCAAATAAACCACTTACCAGGTGTTGCATAATCATATTATCCCACATAAGATCCAACTGACAGAATCATAGTCCGCACATGTAACGGACTTAAAATGTATTGTTTGTCTAACGCATGTATAGGTTCCGCCTATGCAATCGAATTAATTTAAGTACCGTTTCTCGGAAAGGATAATGTAATTATATATCCGTTCTAGTTTCCGGAAGCCCCCACCTCCCGGTTCACCACACAACCACAAATCAGTTTCTCAAGGAAAACAAAAACAAGAATTATTGGCAGCGTAAGACTCCCCCTTCCTCGTTCGCAACCCATATGCTTTTAAATTGTTACTTGTAGTATTTACGAGTGCAGCCGCCGACACCCCAGCGCCCACCTAGTAGGCCAACATGGAATCACCCATAACCGCCTTAACCACCAAATGGTTTATGGTTCACATGTGCACACTCCTTGTCTGTAGAGTGTAGACTCGTCGTCGGCACCGCAGCAGCCACTGATACGACATACACTGACAACAACGCCGACGACGAAAACTACAAGAAGAAGTGTGAGTACCTACACGTGAAACCACCTACTCCCGATAGTCGTGAAGCGAATGCACAACCTAATGAGATCACCGTTGACACATAACTGAGCCTCTGTCGCCACCCCAACCAACACCGGTGGTCTCATCAATTGAATCCTTTGAGAGACGAAATTTGTGTCGTGCAGTCAGTCGCTCTGTGTGTAGTTGTCGTGCCTCCTGTGCAAGGTTCCTTCTTATTTCAAGGCAGGAAATGGGTCGTGCGCACAACAACAGAAGCAACACCGACTTTGTTGGCCAGCAACACAATGCAATAAAATTCAATTTCTCAAATTAGCAAAATTTGAGACAACCGACGCTTGTGAATGGAGTGTGGGAGATGACAGGATAAACCGCCATTCCACGCCATGTCGGTGGCCCGCATTCAATAAGGACAAGGAAACTGTACGACGAGATGGTTCGGTTGTCCTCCTATACCAGTGGTGTTAGTATCTCCTTTGGCAAAGTTTTGCCAATTTGTGTTCATTGGCCGAATTGTGGCCAAGGTGTATCCTGTTAATTCACTGTTGCTTTATCCGTACGATTATGGGAATCATTAGGCTCATGAGTAAGTTTTTGTGGAGCTCTGCCATAGAGGAAGGCTCTTTGACACATTTGAACGCATAAGCCATTGTACATGTTGTGTGGACTTCAGTTAATTAAATGACAAGGGTGATGTTGTCTTTATGTTGGCAAGTCGATGTTAGTTTGTATTTAGAAATTAGTCATCTCCCTAAATCGATATATTGGTTAAGGTATTCTGATACAAAATAGTGTTAGTGTCTGTGCCAAAGCAGTTCTTATCATTAGATGTGTACAGTGCGGTTAATAAAATAACAGTCAAACATTTTGATCGTGCCAGGTCTACGGAGTTTTAGGGATCATGAATCTTGTTCCCGAATCTTACTAAGCTTACTAACGTAAGTGGTACTACTGTCCGGACTGATCCTTAGCTCACACACTTCGATGGGTTGAGGTCGATTTCTATTCCGACATGGGAATCGAAGAATTACTAAAAGTAATGAGACATTCATAACAGTCATCTCCAGACATTTTGGATTTTATGTTGTATAAAAGTGACTGTACAGCAATAACTCAATAATGACTTAGCGGATCTAAAACCACAATGAAAACTTAATGTCAACTAGCAACCATTCGCCTACGTTGGATTTTCTGTTATAAAGTCTTTGGATTTTGAGTTAACTCGATTGGGAAAGAAGATCGGAAATAGAGAAACGTTCGGAACCGAGAAGAACGGTGAGGATTGTCGGGTGGGTATAAAAGTCGGTCGATGAGAATGCTTGATTTTATTAATAAGCATTCTCGTCAACCGACTTTTATACCCACCCAACCACCTTTAAAAATGGGTCGAGTTACATTGCTTCATATCCCAAAGTTAAAATCAAACTTGAAATAAATATTGAGGGAGATCGTCATCAATTTCCTTCACGTAACGATACATACCTACAGTATCGTCAATCCTTTATTTTAGGTATTCTCAACTCGTAGCAATTAGTTCTCCTAATATTCATTAGATATTAATATTCATATGAACTGTATTTTATTTTTGTGTTTCGGCATGAAAATGCTTAAGTTGTCTTTCAAACATCCAAATTGATGCAATACGAGTCCTCATTAGCAATCGCTCGATGATCGTCTACGATTTGACAATTGTTGTATTATGTGAAGAAAATTAAGCGAAAGCAAAAACAATTATTGATAATCACGTTAAGGGATGAGGGCCCATATCAGTTAGGGGACAGTTTTTCAGTGCGAGGTCATCAGTCTCAAGATTAACTTTAAGTTAAGTCGGAAAATATTATTTTCTGTTTTTATACCCTATCCCATAGGGGTATATTAGTTTCGATGCATAGCTTGTAACATAGAGAAATAATTTAGCTAGGTATACCGCAAAGTATATAGATCGCCTCAGAATCGCTAGCTGAGTTGATTAAGTCATATTTGTCTGTCCTTTCGTCCGTCCGTCCGTCTGTAGGTCACTGGTTTTTGGGCCTTAAATGTTGAACTAGGGTAATGAAATTTGGTACATGTGATCCTTGTACGTACTGTTCGAACAAGTGTAGAAAAATCCGCCCACTGCCACGCCCACTTTTTAGAAAAACATTATTTTTGGCCAAACGGTAGGGAATTTTGAAAAAGTGTCTCAACAACATATGTAGTCAATCTTTATATCTATATTTTGTTCATATAAGGTTTTTTGCCACGCCCAATTTTCGAGGGCGTTTTCAGTAAAAACAATTTTTCGGTAAATTTTAAAATATTTGAAAAAACGTTTGATGCCAAATTATGGGGTTTGATAAAACAGATATTTTGTCAATACATCATTCAAACCCACGTCCACTTTTTGGAGGCGTTTTCTTACAAAGGCATTTGTATACCCAACGACCCAACTAACAATTATTTCTCTTTAAGGCAATAAATTTTAATTTCCACAAGTAATTATTTCGGTAGGCCTTAGTCGATTGTTTGGGAAAGACTTAATGCAGGAAAATTCACAAGCATAACCGAAGTTATGATGGTATTACCTCTGTAAGGTTGTTTTTAAGCTTTCATGTGTGTACATTTAACATACGTTTAGATGTTTCGATAGAACCGAAGCAAAGCATATATAAAGCTTAGGAATGAAGGCTTAAAAAAGCTAAGGTTAAAAGATCGGAAAAAGGTGAAAACATCGGGAAAAGGTGAAAAGATCGGAAACCTACGGGAGAATGAGTCAACACGATTCAAGTACTTCGTTGTACTGACTGTACTTTAAAGTTCAAGATTACATCTTATTGGATAGCGTGTTGACGTGCGAGAGAACGCGAGTTCGAATCCCAGTAAGATAAGAATTTTAATATAATTAATTATTAATATAATTAATTACATTGAATTTCATACTTTCATAATAACGAATTGGAATTTAATAGTTATAAAGGATTGAAATTAATAAAAGTAAGTAATATAACAACATAAAAAAACAAAAATGAAATAATATTATTGTCAATTTCAAGGCTCGCAAATATTTTCTCAAAGACTTTTTGCGAAGCCTATAATTTGCTTTTATAAAGCCTTTTAACAAAATTTTATCTGTAAGGCTTTTTAGAAGTATTTCAAGAAGTCTTATAAAGCGTGATCTATTTCGAGGTTCCCTACTTTTTTAAAGAAAAAACACAGAAAATTCAAATTTAATGGAAAATGTTTATTATCATTTGAAAGAACATTCTTTGGCATTTATTTCTTGAATATTATGTCTATCTAATGTTGGCCGTTGCTACGTCGCAGATGGTCCATCCGTTGAGTCCAATTTTCGATCACTCGTTCGAGCATTTCGACTGGTAACTGGCGAATGACACGCGTGATGTTTTCCTCCAAGGCCTAAATCGAAGCGGGTTTGTCGGCATAAGCTTTTGACTTTACATATCCCCACAGGAAAAAGTCTAACGGTGTGATATCACACGATCTTGGTGGCCAATCGACCGGCCCAAAACGTGAAATTATGTGCTCACTGAAATGTTCTCTTAATAAGTCCATTGATTGATACGATGTGTGAGAAGTGGCGCCGTCTTGCTGAAACCAAATGTCGCCGAGATCAAGAGCTTCAATTTCAGGCATCAAATAGTCGGTTATCATGGCACGATAACGGTCGCCATTGACGGTTACGTTCGCACCGGCATAATTTTTAAAGAAATATGGACCGATGATTCCACCGGCCCACAAACCACACCAAACCGTTGTTTTTTCTGGATGAAGTGGCAGTTCTTCAATCTCTTCAGGTTGCTCTTCGTCCCAAATGCGGCAATTTTGTTTGTTTACATACCCATTGAGCCAGAAGTGGGCCTCATCGCTAAACAAAATTTGCCTCGAAAACGTCGGATCTTCTTGGAACTTTTCAAAAGCCCATAGAGCGAAGCGATGTCGCTTGGGAAGGTCGAGCGGCTTCAGTTGTTGCACAAGCTGTATTTTGTACGCTTTCAATTTAAGATCTTGACGTAAAATGCGCCAAGTCGTTCCATACGTCAGTCCGATGCTGCGAACGGCGCCGAATCGACTCTCTACGGTCTTCGTGTACACTCTCAGCTACGGCCGCTATATTTTCTTCACAGCGTGCTGGACGTGGTCGAATTCGGTCGAATATTATGCAATAATGAATGCTGGGTCTCAAAATGGGTGAATAGTGAATTTTCATAATAAAGTTGAACAATTTGTAAACGTTGTTCACGCGTAAGTCTTTTCATTATGAAATGCCAAACAATACTAAACAAAAATAACATGACAGCATGACACGACTCACACGTGATCTGTCAAAAAAGTCTATTGAAAAAATTATCTCTACTTGGATCACCCGTTAGTAGTAAATAGCTTCCTAAAAGTGCGCCAAAAACGTTTTTTTTTTTGTCGAACCATACAAGGTTTTGATAAACTATCTGAACAATATGTTGCGACAACGTCAATTTTAATATTTCTTTGCCATAAAGCAGACATTTTGGTGACATTAACTTTAAGGATGGGTTGGTATAGGGTATTAAACGATCAGCACAGCGGACTGTAGACTTCTCATTTGTTTTCACTTGAATTACTATCAGATGATTTTACAAATCACATTAATTGTCAAGAAAAGCTTTTTTCAACTACTAGTTTCGTGCACACATTAAATTCGGTGGTAAAAAAAGCAAACCCTCAAAAATATTTTCCTGTTGGTTGCGCTTATCTTACGCGACAATTACAATTTCAGCTAGTGAATCTAAGCTTAGAATTGGGGATACAAACAAACTGACAAGGCATTTTTTTTTACCATAAAAAGATAATATTTTAAGTTCACCACAAATTTTCTTCAGTGACCGACTTGAATACTGGGTCGTACTTGCTTTTTCTGTAAATCAATTTTTAGAAACAAAAAAAAAGTTTTGGCAAATATATATACAATTATTTGAATAAAGTTTACTGAATAGAAGTGTGAAGGGCTCGATGGCGCGATGTTTAGTGCGATGAACTGCAGCGCATAAGGTTCGATTCCCAGTCGTAGCAACACATAACTGATTTTTCACTGGTCTTCCTCTCGTGATGATCTGACAAATCGTCCGAGTAGTATCAATTGTCAAGAAAAGCGTATCACGAATTCGCCGTTCGGAGTCGGCATAAAACAGGAGGTCCAACCATCGTGCAAGAAGTACACACGCACACATGAATGGTTGTGAGAAAGCTCGGCCATGGGTAATAACGAGCCTGTTGCGCTCGTATAGCAGTACAGCAGTGTTGTTAGTACTGGTTATCATTTAAACGGGAAATATACCGGATCCTCTATAAAAATGTCTGGAGGGTTACTCGCTACAACAAGACGGTTGGCCATGCCATTCTGTAAATCAACGAAAATTCCTTGGACGTGTGATTTCAAACCATCCAGGTCTTTAGATTTGTGGGGTTATTTCAAAAGCAAAGGGAACGCCAGGGAGCCTCAGATCATTGATGTGCTCAAAGCTTTACCATTCGAGATGATCGAAATATTGATGAAAAGCAGCATAACGGTCACATTTTGCTTCAATATTCAAATGCCTCCAATATTCAAATATTCAAAGATGGCGGACCCTATACTAATGAAAGAACAAAAGAGACACAAATTGTGTTAGAATATAATAATGGGAGCTTTTATTAGAGTTTTAGGAAATTTCGATTTTATCAAAACCTTGACCCCAGTTATAGCCATTTCAATGGATCTTGGGAACCAATGATGTTACTTTTTTGGAATTAAAATGAAGCGAATCAATACTAGATGTTTGTTAAAAAATATCGGGTGGTTCAATTTTAAGGGCCGATGTGAACCACACCTAAACATCAAGTTTTTTTCTTTATTTCTTTTTCTTTTTTTATTATGAAAATGGGCGTTCAAATCAAAATGCATATCGTGCACTTCGTGATTTTTTCGGTCAATTTAATCGTCCAAATGTGCGTACAATCGGAAAAACCTTAAACAAATTTGAGCAAACCGGGTCTATAGGAGATGTGAAAACACCAGTGCATACTCGTACAGCTCTTACTGCAGATACTACTGCTGCTGTTCGCGATAATGTGGCTGAAAAGCCATCCACCTCAACTTGTCGTCGTGCCCAACAATTGCACCTATCTCGCTCGTCGTTGATGAACATTTTGCATAAAGACTTGCATTTACACGCTTACAAGGTGCAATTGACTAAAGACTTGTCGTCGTGCCCACGCTCACGCTCGTCGTTGATGAACATTTTGCATAAAGACTTGCATTTACACGCTTACAAGGTGCAATTGACTAAAGAACTAAAGCCTCTTGACCATTTCAAGCGTCGTCAACCTGGGCCTCAACCAACATGCCTCTTCAATTAGCCCGGTCCTTTGCTAACTGCCTCCAGTTGCGCACTCCAAGTTGGTTGAGGTCGGTTTCTACTTGTGCGCGCCACTTAAGGCGAGGTCTTCCTCTACTGCCTCTGGGATCAAAGACTCTGCGAGCCGGAGTATTGGTCTCCATTCATTCTACATGTCCTAGCCATCTTAAACGTCCAATACGGATTTTTTTGACCATGGGCATTTTGCTATATAGCTCGTATTGTTCTTGGTTGAATCTTCGTCTCCCGTTAACGAAAAAGGGGCCGAAGATTTTTCGAAGTAATTTCTCTCAAACCGACCAAGGATTTCTTCATCCGCTTTTGAGACGGTCCTTGCTTCAGCGCCGTAGAGCAGGACTGGGATGATCAGGGTATTATATAGGATCTCCTTAGTAGTTCGGGTGAAGGTTTTACTACTGAATTGCCTTCTTAGCCTGAAGAAACAGCGGTTGGCAAGAGTAATTCTAATTTCTGACGAGATGTTGTTGTCAGAGTTAATAAAGGAACCGAGATAGACAAAGACCCCTACTACCTCAAAGTTATATCTGTCAATGGTGACGTTCTGTCCAATTCGTCGATGTTGTGTGTCCTTTCGTGTTGAAAGCATAGACTTCGTCTTGGCCTCATTTACTGCTA
Organism: Rhingia rostrata; assembly: GCA_949824845.1. NCBI lineage: Eukaryota > Metazoa > Arthropoda > Insecta > Diptera > Syrphidae > Rhingia > Rhingia rostrata. The sequence goes on from OX463755.1 coordinate 119,810,818, forward strand.
AACCCATTTTTGCCGCTTCCATCTCTATACTAGCAAACGTGGCTATGACATCACGTTGGGTCCTACCAATGATGTCAATATCGTGTGCATATGCTAGTAGTTGTACAGATTTTTGGAAAATTGTGCCTCTGGTGTTAGCTCGCGAGTTTTGCACAATCCTTTCAAGAATAATATTGAAGAGGTCACATGACAGCGCATCGCCTTGCCTAAATCCTTTTGTTTTTATATCGAATGTGTCGCTGATTTCCGACTCTGATGGAGCAGCGAGAATTCTCCATCGTCATCCTACACAAACGGACGAATTTGGGCGGTAAAACAAAACTAGACATGGCTCTATATAGTTCGTTTTTATAAATGCTGTCGTATGCGGCTTTGAAATCGATGAATAGGTGGTGGGTATCGATTTGGACTTCTTGGGTTTTTTTCCAGGATCTGCCGGACTGTGAAAATTTGATCGGTTGTGGACTTTCGTGGCCTCAAACCACACGGATACAGGCCGATCAGGTTGTTGGTAAATGTTTTCAGGCGTTCACATATAATGGCAGTTAGGATCTTGTAGGCGATGTTGAGGAGACTTATGCCTCTGTAGTTGGCGCTCTTTTTTTTTTTTTTGGCGAATGAGTGATTGTTACTGTGAATGGTGTTTGCTATTGTGAGATGATAACGAACTTTTTATGGCCCGAATTGTAAGATATGGATGTAGACGATATGTGGTTTCAACAGGACGGTGCCACTTGCCAAACAGCTAACGAAACAATGGCTCTTTTGCGCGAAGAATTCAATGGCCGTGTTATCTCACGTGGTGGCGATGTCAATTGGCCGCTAAGATCATGTGATTTGACACCGTTGGACTTCTTTCTTTGGGGTTATTTCAAAGAAAAGGTGTACGTCGATAAGCCAGCATCAATTCAAGAGCTAAGCGATGAGATAATTCGCCACATTAACGGCATTGAACCTCAATTATCCTCAGCTTCATCGAAAACTTGGACCATCGGATGGATGTGTGCCGCTAGACAACATTTCTTTTTAAAGTATCCGACATAAATACCATAAATACTTCAAGGGCATATAATCCCCATCTGACACTCGGCTAAAAGGTCAGAGGAAACAACTCTGAAAATTACATTTCAATGCAAAATGAACAATGATGTCGCACAAAAACTGACGTTGATAGACAAATTGCAATTAAGGCCGCATGTATCGGTGTCATGCATTGTCAAAGGATATCTCCTGTCACACTGATTGGCATTTGACCTTTTTAAAATTACACAATATAACTGGGACAAATGCTTCACTGCGAATGTCAACTGTGAAATCTCCACAAAATGGAGCGTAAAATAATAACCCAGATTCCCTCCCCAAATCGAAACTAATTAACGGTAATTATTTTCAAAACCGAAATCAGGGACGAAATTGGTGGGATATACAATATACCTCCCTCCTTTTGTCAACTTAAAGTTAAGAACTTTTATATAACTACCCAAACATAGGAAATGTATACTTTTAAATGTCTATATATCGACCTCTCCTATCCACTTTGTGTCAGTCTTCAGTTGGGAAAAACCGACGAAAAATAAAAATAAAACAAAAACATCCCAGGATATAGGTACGGTTGAAGTGAATCCTGTTCACAAAATGCTGTTCTGCTCTATAAATATTTAATTAAAAATTGGAAATCCATTTCTTTCACATGGCGAGTTGTTTATTTATTTAAGAAGCTTAAAGTACATGGGACTTGGTCCTCCGGCATCGATGAAAGGAAAATCCTACTGCATTCCGGTATGCCTACCGTCAGTGGTTGGCACAGTAGTCGTGGCGGTGGCGGCGACGGCCGGTGGTGATGGTGTAATGAATGACCTGGTTTGGATTTCGTTCTGCTGCTTTTTCGGGAAAGTATTAAATGTACCTGCATATAAACGGTTTCACGGGTGGATTTTTGCCTTTTGGTTCGGTGCTCTTGCTCGTTCGTTTTTTTTTTTTAATTTTCACAATTTTGGTTGCGCATTTGCTTGTCAAATCGCAGTTGGAAGTAGAGATTTTCATTTTGTTCATAGTCGTTGTTGTAGTTATACCAAGAGGTATGCTATCACATTTAGCAATCACTGTTCTCTTTGGGTCTTCTGTGGATGATAAATGATTGAAGCTTTATTTGTAACGTGTTTTCTTTTTGATGTTTTATTGACATTTGCGGAGCGGGTTGAGTGTGGTGTTTGAATAAATCATGAACATTTAAGATCACTTGAAGAATTTTTTGGCAAGTGGCACGTCCTGTTGAAACCACATATCGTCTACATCCATATCTTACAATTCGGGCCATAAAAAGTTCGACAATCACTCTTGGATTATCATTCGCCCAAATGCGGCAATACTTCTTGTTGACGAACCCACTAAGGTGGAAATGTATGCCTCATCACTGAAGATCATTTTCTTCAAAAATTGATCATCCACTGTTGACATTTCTTGTCACCATTCTGACCATTGACGACGCTTGAAATGGTCAAGAGGCTTTAGTTCTTGAGTACCTTGTAAGCGTGCAAATGCAAGTCAATATGCATAATGTTCATCAAGGAAGAGCGTGAGAGGTGCAATTGTTGGACACGACGACGAGTTGAGGTGGATGGCTCTTCAGCAATATTTTCTGTAGTACGAGCTGTACGAGCATGTACTGGTGTTTTCACATCTTCTACAGACCCGGTTTGCTCAAATTTTTGAACGATTTTTCCAATTGTACGCACATTTGGACGATTAAATTGACCGAAAAAATCGCGAAGTGCACGATATGCATTTTGATTTGAACGCCCATTATCATAATTAGCCTGAATAACTTTAAAGAGTTTCTCGAATAAGGATCTTTCCATGGTTTAAATTGAGTTAGTCTGAAATTCAGAAATGTCAAATGAAACGCAGAAAAAAAACTTGACGTTTAGGTTTGGTTCACATTCAACATCGGCCCTTAAAATTTAACCAACCGTTATTTCTTTATAATTTTAATCATTCGCTCAGTGATGGCTCGTATGAGATCATTTTAACTTTTATAGATACTATAGATATTTAGCGCACAAGCAAAATTGTGTTCTGATTAGAACAAGCAAACAATAAAACAAACTTCCAGAGAAATATCTCGATGAAAGTAAGAGCAAGGCGGACAAACATCTGCAATAATCTGGTAATCGGTACCTTGCATCATATGAAAGGGCTACAATCCGCTGTGCGAATTGTTTGATTCTCTCTCCCATTCCTTCGTTAAAATGAAAATCCCCTAAAAAATTAAAAAAAAGTGGTATTACCGCCCTACACAGACTATCAAATCCAGCTTCTATATTCATTTGATGTGTGAGAAGTTGAACTTTTGTACCAAAGAATGGGACCTGAAAATTTGAAAAGCTACCCATGACAGTTTTATTATCTTGAAAAGAATACGGTGATGATGTTATGGTTTTAGCCAAACGGATTTGACTTGCTAAAGATAAAAGTGGCAGTGTTGATCAAAAGATGAAGAACAGCAACACTTTAAAAGCCTGGTCAGAATGAATAGCATGGAATATCAGTCCTGCACCTCAGATTTGGGGTGGGTAGATAACTAACAAGAGGGACGGCCTGATTTTATTGTTTATTGTGGTGAACGAATGTGAACATTAAACAGCAGAGGTGCAGCTGAACAATTTGCGGAAACCTTAAGCCTTTACAGGGCAGACATTACTGCCATCCAGTAAACACAATGTTATGACCAGTTAAAACGAGGATGAAAAATTGTGAATCCTACTACGGACGTGAGCAGATATAGTGAGCAGATATAAAACAATCGTCAAAATTCTCAAATTATATGCGTTCACGCGCTCTGGATATATAGCGAACGACTGCTCCGAGTTCCTTGACAAAACTTATGGACGGCTCATGAAGCACGATGATAAAATCGTACTGAAAGATTAGCGCAAAGATTGGAAGAGAAGATATCTTTAACACGGACAACACGTCTGACAACGAACTTGGGATAATTTAATTCGCTGCTGAATGAAATGCCACTATAGTCAGCACATGGTTTCTTGACCTCGATATCCACAAGGGGACATAGCGGTCTCCATATCGAAGAACGTTCAATCAAGTTGATCACATTGCGATAGACAAGAGCCGCATATCCAGTATTTTGGATGTCCGAACATGCCGAGGGTAAAATATTGACCCGGAAGACTACCTTGTTAAAGCCAAGAAAAGAATGCGAATAACCAACAATTCACAACAAATCATATCCACCACCCCACAACAAATAAGAAATGTTGAAAAAAATGCATTGTCCTTCGCAGAATTAGTATCGCTTCACCTCTTGGGTAAACCATACCACCAGCATCTAATGTCTAAGAACAACGAAGTCAACAAGTCATTAGATCAGCCGCAACTGATGTTGTAGGTTTCTCGCACCCACCAGGAAGATACCCTTTGTATGAAAAAGAATTCTCACAGGTACTCACACCCAAAAACTAGGCGATGACGAACAATTTTCCGGCGTCAAAATTGCCAACGACAGCGAAAACTACCAACTTCCCGAACTAAGTGTAAGCAATACTTAAACATAAGCTTAAGCCTTCAGCTAAGCTTCATAATGCCGCTGGAGATGATTTGGTGATTAACAATTAGTATGCCTGAAGAATGTAACACCATCATTTCAAGATTCTATCTGCCGTCATATGCGCACGTCTGAAACCGATTACCAACAACCAAAAGCCAAAAAAAGCCCACAACTGATGAAGTCTTCACCTCGCTAAATCCTGAAAACCGTCTATTCATCGATTTCAAAGCCCCATAAGACTGCATTTAAAGAGACAACTGTACAGAGCCATGTCTAGTCTTGGTGTACAGCTTAAACCTCTCCGTCTATGTAGGATGACGATAGAAAATCGCGGCTCCATCAGCGTCCGAAACGACCTCACCGCAACGTTCGATACCAAAACGGATTCAGGTAAGGCGATGCGCTGTCATGTGACTTATTTAATCTGGTTCTTGAGAGGGTTGTGCAAAACTCCCGAGCCAACACGAGAAGCACAATCTTCCAAAAATCGGTGCAACTACTAGCGTACGCCGACGATATTAATATCATTGGTAGGACTTAACGTGATGTCATAGCCACGTTTGCTTGTATAGAAAAATAACCGGAAAAAATGAGGGTAAGATTAAGTATATGCTGTCAACAACAAAGGGCACACAACATCGACTAATGGGACAGCACGTCACCATTGACAGATATAACTTTGAGTTAGTTCGGGACTTTTTTTACCTCGTCTACGCCATCAACTCTGACAACAACATCTCGTTAGAAATTAAACGAAGAATTATTCTGCCAACCGCTGTTTCTTCGGGCTAAGAAGACAATTCAGTAATAAAGCCCTCACTCGAACAACTAAGGAGATCCTATACAAAACCCTGATCACCCCAGTCCTAATCGCCGGTGGTGAAGCATGTGAGTGTTCGACCGCATCAAAAGGGGATAAAGAAATACTGGGTAGTTTTGATAGAAAATGTCTTCGAAAAATCTTCCGTCCCTTTTGCGTTGACGGACTATGGAGAAGAAGATTCAACTACGAACTATACAAGCTTTACAGCGAAAGTTAAAAACAAAACAAAAAACTTCGCAATGGATACCAATACTCCGGCTCCCAGAGTCTTCGAAAAAGAAACTGGCCTCCACCAACTTGAACAACTAGAGGAAGTTGGCTAAGGACACGGCTAATTGGAGAGACATTTTGGTTGAGCCTCATGTTCATTTTATTCGTCCATTTCTTTAATAATGCGTTCGCGTTTGAATCTATTCTACTAAGGTACATCGTATGAAAACCCTATCTTTCATATACAGGCCTATCGCGAATAAATTTTCTTGGGAAACAGTTCCCAGTCAGGAATCTATTTTACATAGCTGATAAGGGTAAACATTCCCAGAAAAATTTATTCGTGATAGGACTGAAAGTGCCATTTCAGTTGCGATGTGATTATGAAACGGAAGAAATCGTAAAGTGGAACACAAAACTGTAATGAGATTTACATACTAGATGTCCCATGCAGTGACATCTATCTACCAGTAGGTAGATTCAATGGACATCTGTCCAGAATTCATTGACTTAACTCTCTACAATGATCTTTTAATAAACACGCATATCTAATTAGCATCCACATGCTACTGGCTAATATGTCACCACCACTCCCTTTCGTGACGCCTTAGCTCAGATCAATAAAGCGCGAGGACAGCTACTGTCGGAGTTCATCTCTCACACTTTGGATACTTCCCACTTCACTCGGTGACTCTGACTACCATCTGTGAAAGCAATTTATCCAATCAGTTGTCAAAGATATGTTATCACAAATATTCTGTTTTTTTTTCACCTTCCCCCTTGACACTTTCAACACAACTGTCAAGTGTTTCTGACTTCCCTTGACGTTTATCCTCCAATCAGTGGAAGTGCTCTGACACTCCCTCGATTTCTCGTTTTCGAATTCATGGTAACCATCCCTCTCTTTCACACAACCGTGTTGTCACACAGTTGAGTGGGTCATCGAGTGTTCCACCAACCGATATAAAGCACGTATACGCGATATGCCCTAGTTCTTGAGCCAAACATTTTACTTTAGTTGGCTTATCAAAATTCAAGAATAACACCACGGCTGCACCACTCATACATATATGCGAAATTGCTCACCGTAAACTTAGATCTGGTGGGGTAGAGGATTGATGGATAATGGGCACTGGGTGAATTCACAAACAAGCGGAAGATGAAATCCATACATGGGAATAGCCCTTACCCGTATATGCGCTGTGTGATGTACAATTACAAACTTGAAGCGCGGGCTATACGTCAAAATATGTGAAGTCACGATATGACACAGTCGAATAGGGTCACATCCTAGTGGCAGGCTCCAGGTTGATGTGCGAGCGGGTGGTGAAATGTTAAATTAGATCAATAGAGGTGGGCTGAGGAAGTATCCAGCAATGAATACAATGGACTACTGCTGCTAGTGGTAGCGGTGCGGTGTTGCTTCTGCTTGGGTGCCTTCGGTAGAACCATAAAATGACAGGTGGCGGATGACTGGTTTACCTGAACCGCAAATTCACAAATTGATATTGCAACTGTGCTTGTTAGGAAGTTGACAGTGGTTCCGGCGCGCGGTTGGCTTTTGCAGGTGGTAATATACTATGGGAGGGTGGGAAAGGGTTGAATGTTTGTGTTTCCTCTAAGAGGAAAGAATGTTATTGATTTGAAAAGTTTTCCGCGCCAGGAAAACTAAATACAGATGGTGAAGGTAATGAATAATATGAAACTGAGGTGAGTGGTTTCTTATTGGAACTCAGCTTTTAGGAATCATGGGTGAAATAAGATATGGACCAAGTGTTTTTGTATGTATTGAGTTTTTGTGACTCTTGCTAGTGCTAAAGTATATTTTTCAAATTGAATATCAAAGGCTGCCAAGCCCAGGTGTATACATGGTACAATGTGGAAGTGTTCAGAAGGCAAGAGGTGTATGGCATGAAGATTGATTCATTTCTGGAACTTTAATTTCTATGAGTGTACTAAACATTTTGTATCTTGTACAGGAATTTAGTAGAGATGCCGTAACCGAGCAAAGCTTCAGCTCTGAAAGAAACCATCACCAACTTAATAGGGAATCTTACTGCCAGTATAGGTGACGACAGTGAATTTGAATGGCATAAACAGCCGATACAGTGTTATACTTACATTTGTGTGTGCGAAATTATGTTTTTGTGTTATACCTTGGATTCTTGGCAGACATTCCCAAGAGGTGGGCGGTGACAACATTTCTTGTGTTGCGTAGTTACTTTCGGGATTTGTACCAAGGACCCCGCGTTTTTTCGCTCAAAACGATTTTGATACGGAATATGCTTCAGCGGCATAAATCATGAGTGCAATGAGGAGCTTATTATATCTCCTTGGTAGGTAGAGGGAGGCTTGGTGACGGCTTGATATCTGACGTGATGTCGTTGTCAGAATTACTAGCGGAGTCGAGGTCTTTATGATTTCCTGTTGATATATACAAGATCTTACTCTCGTTTTCGTTAAATCCACGTTTGCCGGTTTCTTCTATATAGTCGCAAACGGAACGTGGGTGGCAGCGGTGTAGTGGTAATGTGTTCGCCTGTTGAGTGGAAGATTATGCGTTCAATCCCAGCCAAAATCCACGTAACTTTTATTCAAAAGAAGTGAAAAAGGTCGGTTGTTACACCTAAAAGTATACACCATCTTGAAATTTCTTCAAATTTAACGAACACCAGAAACAGTGACTCCCCGAAGTTAGTTCAGCGGACACCAACCATGGAGTAGTTTATAAGTCTTGCTTCTGACTAAACAAAATTCTATTCAAAATTCTACGGTAAGTTTTCTTCGGTACTGTCAATAACTCAAGTTACTCATGATAAACTTTTTGTGAATGGAAGCGAGAAGTGAAAGTCGTTTTGCCAAAATAATTCGTAGGTTATGAATTTAAAAATTTAAATGTACATACACAACTGTTGAAGCGGAATGCCAAATTTTTGTATAAAAGAACAAAAGAAAGAGAAAGAGCGAATGAATTCGCTTTTTCGCAAGTGAGCAAAAGTGAACGAAAACTGAACGAATCGAAGCGAAAAGCTATTATGGTCGTACAATACAAGTTGCTTGTGTTCGCACAGTTACGGAAGTGGTCGTCCGCATTTTGCAATCATCTTCTACAGGGTGTCCGCCGGGAAGGCTTACTACTTTGTTTTTATCGCCATTTTGGTAAACATTACTCGTGATAATTCATAGTTGGCAGTCGTGAAGTAGGCGCGTGGCAAATTTATTATGGAAAAATATTCGATAAGCCAACGTGTTTTAATCGTTAAAACATTTTATTAAAATCTTCGATTATTGTGACGATGAGAAAGTTACGTGAATTTTTTGGTAGAAACAACGTGCCAACAATACGAAACGCACTATTTATCGTGTACTGGATGAATTCGAAGAAAGAAGGTCTGTAACTGATAGGTCCACGCATGGACCATTTTGGTAAACATTACTCGTGATAATTCATAGTTGGCAGTCGTGAAGTAGGCGCGTGGCAAATTTATTATGGAAAAATATTCGATAAGCCAACGTGTTTTAATCGTTAAAACATTTTATTAAAATCTTCGATTATTGTGACGATGAGAAAGTTACGTGAATTTTTTGGTAGAAACAACGTGCCAACAATACGAAACGCACTATTTATCGTGTACTGGATGAATTCGAAGAAAGAAGGTCTGTAACCGATAGGTCCACGCATGGACCACAACGTACTGCAAGAACGCAACGTCTGAAAACATTACTGCTGCTCAAGGAAGTGTTCAAAAAAATCCATCAACCTCGATTCGACGCCGTGCTCAGGAGCTCAAAGAACAACTTTGTACAAAGATTTGCATTTGTTTCCGTTTAAGATTCAGTTGACACAAGAACTTCTTCCACAAGACCATTTACGCCACCTTACATATATGCCAAAGGGATGTTACACCAAGCCCATGACAATCCCGATTTTCATGAAAAAATCATTATGAGTGACGAGGCACATTTTCATTTGAATGAATATGTTGCAATTGCACTTACGTCCCTTCTTTATAAGGTCATGGAAACGCTGATAAACAATCAGCATGTGAAATATCTTGAATCACGAAAACTTCTAAATGACCGACAATACGGTTTTCGTTGCAACAGGTCCACTGGTGATTTGATGACATATCTCACCGAAAAGTGGAACCAATCTATCCACCTCGGTGGTGGAAACAAGATCGTTGCACTTGATATTTCAAAGGCATTTGACAGGGTTTGGCATCAAGCCCATTTGTCGAAAATGCGTGCTTTTGAAATCGATGAAACTCTTCTTCTATGGATTAGAAACTATCTCTCGAAACTTTTAATTCAAGTTATTTGGGACGGTTTCAAGTCTGCTTCTCACGAAATAAATGCTGGTGTTCCCCAGGGCTCTGTTCTGTCTCCGACACTCTTTCTCATTTTATTAATGACCTCTTGTCTGTAACTTCTAATCCAATCCATTCCTTTGCTGATGACAGCACTCTCAGCTTTTCATATTCATTCTCTAATCCACGCCCTTCATCTTCGGATGTGGAACAGAAACGGGCAAAATATGTTAAGCTCATTAAATTCCGATCTTGACAGCTCATTAAATTCCGATCTTGATTAAATGGGGTAAATCGAATAGAGTGGAATTTAAAGGCTTCCAAAACACAATGCTGTCATCTAAGCGAAACCAAAATTTACAACCATTATCCATGAATGGCACTTGCATCGCCGAAACCGAAAAACTTTCCATGCTCAGTAAGAAACGAAATCGCTAAAAACGCAGCGAAATGTCTAGGTTTCCTTAATCGATGCAAAAACTATTTCACCCCCTCTGATCTGGCCTCAATATAAAAAGCGTATATACGCCCCAAACTTGAGTTCAACGCCCACATCTGGTCAGGTGCAGCAAAACATCATTGCACTTACTGGATAGGATACAAAAGCTTGCGATGAAACTGATAGGAGATCCAACCGTAGCGAACTCTATAGTCTCGCTTGAACATCGTAGGAATATCTCTTGCCTAACACTTTTTCTTGCCTAACACTTTTTTACCGCTATTTTAACAGGAAATGCTCAATCGAAATAGCCAGCTGCATTCCGCCCCTTCAAACATTCAACCGTGATACTTGCCATGCCATGAATGCTAATCAATTCACCCTCAAGCCTACCTTCGGACGTACTATGAGATATAGCGATTCATTCCTTAACCGAACAACACGAATGTGGAATGCTTTACCAAACTCAGTCTTTCCTCCCCATTACAATTTACAAAAATTTAAAACCAATGCACATCGATGTCTCCTCTTTTCTTCTCCTCAATTTCCTTAATGCCCACGCTGTGTCATAACACTATAAGGGTAGCGCGTGCTAATTATATAAAAAAAGTGAATGAACAAAAAAATCGCTTCTGGGCAATGAAAAACTCTCAGAGTATTCATCAATCACCTTTGCATTCATTAAAAGTTACAGCCTGGTGTGCGATTTGGTCAGGAGGAATCATTGGACCTTACTTCTTTGAAAATGAAAACGGCGTTACGGTAACCACGATTCTCCTGATTTGACTGCTCTGGGCTTTTTTTTGTGGGGATATCTGAAAAGTAAGGTTTATGCAAACAAATCAGAATGCTTGAGCAACTCAAACAAAATATTCGTGATGAACCTAGTGAAATACCGTGTGAAATGTGTGAGAATGTAATGAAAAATGTGCTCAAAAGAGCTCGCATTTGTGAGACTAACAGAGGCGGACATTTGCCTGGTATTGTATTCCATACATAATTGCTGACATTAAATAAAACATTTATCAATATAAGATCCATTCTCTTTCATTTAATCAAAAAATATAAACAAACAAAGTAATTTACCTTACCGGCGGACACCCTGTACTAGCATCCGCTGACGATATTGACATCGGTGGTACGATTCAACGTGATGTCATAGCCACGTTTGATGGTATAGAGAATAAAGTGGCAAAAATGGGCTTAGCAGTAAATATCGGTAACACTAAGTATATGCTTTCAACACGAAAGAACACACAACATCGAAGAATTGGACAGAACGTCACCATTGGCAGATTTAACTTTGATGTAGTACGGGACTTTTTCAACCTTGGCTGTTTCTTCGGGCTAAAAAGGCAATTCAGTAATAAAGTCATTGCTCGAACTACTCGGGAGATCCTATATCGTTAAGGCCCTGATCATCCCATCATTACTCTACGGCGCTGAAGCATGGACCGTGTCAAAAGTGGATGAAACAAATTCTTAATCGGTTTGAGAGGCTATTGAGACGAAGATTTAACCAAAACAATACGAGCTGTACAGCGAACATCTTCTAGTAAAAAAAACTCCGCATTGGACGTTTAAGATAATGGACAGAGTCTTCGATTCCCAGCTAGACGTCAGACGCCGTAAAGGAAGCCCTCCCCTCAAGTGGCGGGCACAAGTAGAAACCGATTTCAATCGACCGCTAATTGGAGAGGCATGTTGGTTGAGGCCCAGGTTCATTCCGGACTGTAGCGCCACTTAAGTAAGTAATTAAGTAAGTAATGTTCATTGCAATAATGCTACAAGTTTCAAATCCAGCAGGATGACCGACCCATATTTTTTGCCTTAAAATTATTTAAAAAGCTTTTCCCATTTCTGTTTTCCTTACCATTCCTGACTATAAATTTCCACAAAAACATTGGGAGTATATACTCTTAGATGAAACACATATGAGGAGGCGTTACTCATTCCTTATAATTTTTTGAAAAGTATTAGGACTTGCTATACACCTTAATTATGACAAATAATAATTGCTTGCTGACGATTTAGTCCAAACATATGCAAATTGTTATAAATGCTTTATCAAGGATATGCCACTCACTGTGCGCTTGTATTTAAACACATCTCCAAACAGAATTATACTCTTGCCAAATCTAATTCCATTAGATGCCATAAACTGGATGCATATGGCCACATGAACATTAAAGACACTCAGACTCGGTGCTCTGCTCGGTCGTTTCTTGCTACAATTTTCCACTTTTACACCTGCATCCTGTGTGCAACATGTCTGAACCATAAAATATCTCTCAAGCAGTGGCGGCAGTCTACTGCCAGCTTATGGCACATGAGAGTGCAACATTTCCATTAAAAGTGAATTTCTTGTGCCATGTGCATGTCCTGTAAGCAGTGGCACCACCTCTGCCAATCGAGAGGAGGAGTAAGACCGAGTATTGTTGCATTAAATTGTTGAAAGTGTAAACACGTATATATATAGATTTCGTTCGTCCTGATGTGCATTCATGACCCCTTTTTTTAATGGTATATACAGTGCATCCATTAGCGGCATGGTTTTCCAGTATACGAGCATAAGAATAGTTTTCGTGATTTATTTATAGAATTAGATTAGGTATATGCAGGTGAGTGTGGGGTAGTGGTATCCATAGTCGTTTAAGGCTTAATAGAACGCTAAGTAGTCGTTCACAAGGAAAGTTAAGTGGATGAGAAGGGCTTTATTATGAGGTCGGTCGGCAGTATCAACATATTGTAAAGTGGTCAAAGGGCCAAGGACGATTGAAATTACAGAACGATAGTTTTGTGGAGAGCGGTCGAGCCGAAAAATTATATTCGTGATAATGATGTGTGAATTTTCGAAGAAGGAAAATAGCTATGAATGTTGATTTATTTTTTCCCGCATCGAAAATCCACCTGTTTCAAGTGTGTCAAATGATCGATACGAGTTAAGGTCGAGTTATTTTTTTTATCTTTAGTGCATTTTTCTTTGAAAGCCATATTGATAAAAGATGATATTGACAGTGCGAGCAGACTCTGCGGCTTTATGGTAGTTCACTTTTATAGGGTTCAATTTACAGGAATAAGTGCAATTTTTGTGAAAGCCATCCTGATAACTGTAGCACTTTTATCCCTGTCAAAACAAAATCCTTTAAAATATAATAAATTGTAAGGAAGAAAAAAATTAATTTTTAGATGTAAAAATTTGACTGACTTTCACTCCTGTCCCGCTTAATGTACTCCTAAAAAAAATTACTTTGATTTGGCAAATTTAATTTCATCAATATAAACGGAAAATGGCAAGATTTTAATGTATCTCAATAATAACTGTACCTAGGCTTCAATAAATTTAACGGCGACGTGTTTAAATTTTTACAAACACTGTGGCGTATGACGGTATGAGCGATATACAAGGTGGGCCAAAAGAGATTACCCTATTGGAATTTGCTCTTATTTTTGCAAATGGCCGCCAATGTCAAATCTGTTTTGACATTTGTGGATTAGACAGATGTAGAATTCAAGTGAACAAGGCATTGAGCGATACACTCCCCAAGAACGGGAACAAATCGAAGTGGAAGATTTTTCGAACAAAATCATAATGAACGATGAGGCTCGTTTCCACCTCAGCGATTACGTGAACAAGCAAAACTATCGCTTCTTAGGCACCGAAAATCCACGAGTAATGCACGAGGAGCCATTATACCCGCTCAAAGTAACTGCATGGTGCGGTATTCACGCTAGAGGAGTCATCGGGCCATTTTTTCGAGAACGCCGCTGGTCAAACGACAACGGTAGACGCTGCGCGCTATAGCGCCATGTTAACCAAGTTATTTTTGCCACAATTGGACGAATGAGGACTGGAGAACATGTGGTTCCAACAAGACGGAGTAACGTCACACACACCGATATTCTGAATGCCTAACAACATCGGATGACTTCTTTTGGCCCACCTTGTATATGTCTATAGAACGTATCTGGAATAAGAACATTAAACAGCAGAGCTGCAAGCGAACAACTAGCGGAAACCCTAAACTGCTACAAAGTAGACATTACTGCCATCCAGGAAATACGATGGGATGAGCCGGGCAAAAAGAGAACGAAAAACTGTGACATCTACTACGGACCGTGTTAAAGTGAACAGAAACAGCGACTATTCGGATGCGGATTTGTTATAAGTGCCAGACTTAGGCAAGAAGTCATATGTTTCCAAGAGATTAGCGAACACATTGTAACAATCCGCATCACGGCCAAATTCTTTCACATATTACTTATATGCGCTCACTCCCCAACGGAGGAGAATGTTGATATAGCTAAGGATAGCGTCTATGAGCTCCTTGACAAAACCTATGAGCGACTACCGAAGTACAGTGTTAAAATCGTACCGGGAGATTTTAACGCAAACGTAGGAAGCATAGCCTACACGACAACACGTCTGGTAACGGACTTAGGCAAATTGACTTCGCTACGGAATAAAATGCCACTATTTACAGCACACGGTTTCCTCATCTCGATATCAATAAGGGGACATGACGGTCTCCAGATTAACGAACGGTCAACCAAATTGACAGTTGAAATTGCGATAGACAAGAGGCACTTTTCCAGTATTTTGGATTTCCGAACATTCCGAGGAGCTAAAATCGACTCGGACCACTACCTTTTTCAAGCCAATGTTAAAATGCGGATGTCCAACACGCAACAACAATCCAGAAAAACTGTGAATAAATTAAATGTCGAAAGACTGCAATCGCAAGAAACCGCCAAGTCTTTCGCGCAACGCGTATCCATAAACCTATCGATTAACACCATACCACCAGCATCGAATTTTGAAGAACAATGGCAACGATGTCAACAAGCCACTAGATCAGCGCAACTGATGCTAGGTTTCTCGCGCCCACCAGCAAGAAATCCCTGGTTTGATGAGGAATGCCGACAGATGCTCGCAGCTAAGAACAAGGCCTACAAGGCTAAGCTGCAGGTGAAGACGAGAGCTGCAGTTGAGCTCGATAGGTAGAGAAGCTTAATAAGGCTGCCGGAAATGAAGGCCTTCCCGCTGACCTTTATAAAGTCGGCGGAGATGACTTGGTAAGTAACATCCATCAACTCATAAGTCAAATCTGGTCGGAAGAAAGTATGCCTGAAGAATGGAACCTCAGCACCGTTTGCCCGATCCACAAAAAAGAGACCCTCTAAACTGCGCCAACTACAGCGGCATAAGTCTCTCCAACAACGGCTTCAAGATCGAAATCGATACCCACCAAATATTCATCGATTTCCAAGCCGCTTACGACAGCATTTATAGAGAAGAACTATATAGACCCATCCCTAGTTTTGGTATACCGCCAAAACTCGTCAGTTTGCGTAGGATGACGATGGAGAATTCTCGCTGCTCCGTCAGGGTCGGAAAGGCAAGGCGATTGCGCTTATATGTGACTTCTTCAATTTGATTCTTGAGAGGATTGAGCCAACACCAAAGGCACAATTTTCCAAAAATCGGTACAACTAAAACCGACGATATTGACATCATTGGTAGGTTTCCACGTGATGTCATAGCCACGTTTGCTAGTATTGAGAAGGAAGCGTCAAAAATGGAATAAGCAGTAAATGAGGGCAAGACGAAGTATATCCTGTCAACAAGAAAGGACCCACAACATCGACGAATTGGACAGAACTTCACCATTGACAGATATTACTTTGTCTATCTCGGCTCCGCTATTAACTCTGACAAAAACATCTCGTCAGAAATTAAATGAAGAATTACTCTTGCCAACCGCTGTTTCTTCGGGCTATGAAGGCAATTGAGTAGTTAAGCCCTGACTCGAACTACTTAGGAGATCCTATAAAACACCCTGGACATCGCAGTCTTGCTCTACGGCGCCGAAGCATGGACCTTCTCAAAAGCGGATGAAGAAATCCTTTGTCGATTTGAGAGGGAAATTCTTGGAAAAATATTCGGGCTATTTTTCGTTAACGGAAGATGAAGATTTAACCAAGAACTATACGAGCTATACAGCGACATGAACATGATCAAAAAATCCGCATTGCAACTTTAAGATGCCTAGGACATGTAAAACGAATGGACACCAATACTCCGGCTCGCAGAGTCTTCGATTCCCAGCTAGACGTCGGGCGGAGAAGAGGAAAACCTCGCCTTAAGTGGCGTGCACGAGTCGAAACCGACCTCAACCAACTTGGAGTGCGCACCTGGAGGCAGTTAGCTAAGGACTGGGCTAATTGGAGAGGCATGTTGGTTGAGGTCCAGGTTCATTCCGGATTGTAGCGCCACTTAAGTAAGCAAGTAAGGAATAAAAAAATTATTAATACTAGTTAGATTGAAGAATTAGGTGAACAAAATCTTGGGCTTTTTTTAACTTAAGTCATTTTGCCAAATCAAATATTAGTATTCATTCGATTTGGTAAATCAACAATGATTGCTTAAGCTTTCTTATAAATATTTGTAATAACTTCTCCGTTTTTTTAAATTGTTTCACCTGGATTAGATTAAATAAAAAGAGAAAGGTCAATATAATTCAAAAACCTTAAAGCAGGCACAAGAACATAAGCCAACTAAAGATGTTTTACCTTTTAGGCACAGATATATTGGTTTAATGCCAAATAAAATCACAAAATCTGAACCATTAGCACGCATTGGTAGAGTTAATATTTCATTAAGAAGTTCTTCATTTTATTGGACGCATCAACAGTCACCAAGAATTTAGTACTGTAAATTATTTAAAATACCCCAAACAAAAAATTGGAAAAGTAACCAGATATGCGGGGTAACTATCAGCCGGTAGAACTGTAGGAACATTTAAAGAGTAAGACCAGCGACAGAAAAATTTGCGATTCAGAGTCTATACTCAAGAGCTGGTGAAACATCTGAAGAGCAAGACGCGCAAGTTGAAAATATGCAAATGCGAACTTCTACTTCTAAATAAGCAGCAGCAACACTCAAAGATCGAGATACAAGATGTGAAGCTGAGCACTCACGGCAGAGCGGCGTTTAAATTCAACGTGGTAATCGAGGTCCGGAAGTCGAGGTTGATGCAAAGGAGATTCTCAACAAAGCTCGCGGAGTTGCAGGAGAGTCAGTTTCGACGAGTGTGGCCAGGCGTTATCTTGATCGAACACAATTTCTCTCTCATTGGCCAAAGTTAGCCTCTTTAATGGCGATGGCTTACTTCTGTCCAATTGTTGACAGGTGCAAATTACTAAGAGTTTAGCTTTGGCGTAGGAGTTCATTTTAGATGATTATAATATAACTTTGTTGATATATAAGTCAATTACATAATCGATAATACGAATTGAGTACTAGCTACCAGGGCTTTCGGCTAGGTCATATAAGATGAATACCTGCAAATCGGCTTAAGTACACACTAAAATATTCCTTGCCGTCAATTAGCTTGGCCACCATTTGCTGTGGCTCAACACGATTTCGTTTTTGCATTTTCGCCTTTATTAGAGAAAAAATTTAAAACATCGCGTATTTTTTCGTTGATGGTGTCCATTTTTACGAGCGCTCAAACAAATCTAAGTGAACCAATCACAAATCTGACACAGAAGTGTATAGGAAATCTCAAATCTCTTAAAACGGTGGATGCAATTTACTAAAGCCATTTGTTGGATAAAAAAATGCATCTATTTTGACTACACCTGCTATAAAGGGTGCATTAAATGCACCACATAGCTTTAATTTAAATGCTGCTTTTGTGTGAATTAAATTTGACAGTCGTATAGCGTGCGACACTCAATTTATATGGAGCATATAAAGCTGCAACAACGTGTTAAAATTTTTAAAGTGCTCGAATTTTACACCTCGCTATAGACGACCACCATTTTTTTGCAAAAATACCTATGAGCGACGAAGCACATTTCAACTTGACTGCCTTGTTCCGACAAGACGGTGCCACATCCCACACAACTATTGCTATTGTTTCCTTTCCCGCCCTAATGATGTCGAAAGTGGTGTTATCGACTGACTCCCAACATTCCGCGAATTAAGGCCTCCCTATTTCTTCTTATATGGTTACTTGAAGAAACCGTTGCACATCAACAAACCAACCACAACCTCGATGCCTTAGGACACCATTAGAAACGAAATTGCTGAAATTAAACCAAAAGTCTGCGAAATTGTTAAAACCCTTTGAAACCCGAGCAACGCGAGCTACTTTATCAACTTACCGAATAAAAGTTCTGAGTTTACTAACTTCTTTCATCATCTTATTGATTGAATTCTGTAGGTAAATGGTCTACTAACCTAATTACTATCAAAAACAGAAATATAATGACGAAAGCCTTGTTTAAAATTCTCTTTCTACCAATTGTGGTTGTGGTCCACCATTTTTTATCGGAAAATTAATTCCAACCATAGAAAATTATTTCTAAGTAGTATAATATTCATCTCTTAAGTTCAACGAATGCAAATGAATTAAGTCAACAATTTAAGTGCTTTACTTTTGTGTTGGCACTTAAAATCCAAAGGGACAATTTTTTGCGGCGATTAAAAAAAAAATGGGTGAAACCGTCCCTTATTTCACTTTCATTCGTGTTTACTCTACCAGGAAATACGTTTTTGTTGGAATGCAATCTTTTTCGAAATCCATTTGTTCCTCCATCAAGAGGTTGAACAATGTCATACTCCAACACAACAGCACTTACACGGGTGAGTAAATTTATTTTGAAGTTGGAATCAGATAGACCCATCACTCACATACAGCGACTCGCTCTTGTTTGGAACTTCCTTCCATTTAATTAATTGAATTCACTCGCACCACTGACCTACCATCGCAAATTAACCGAAAACACTAAATTAAACTTTGTAAAATAAAATAAAAATAAATTATTACAATTCATCCGAGTGTGCACAACACTCGTGTAATTTGCCACCAATGTGAAATTTATAATGAGCAACAATTGTACTGCAACACTTCAGCCAACCGACGCACGCCAGACGCGTAATCCGCTCGCGGGAATGCAAATATTTGTTCGCCAAATTAACATAATTCGTAATAAAACAATCATAATTATATATTTCGACAATAATTTATCGCCAGCCCATACAAAAAATTGCACTAGATACATCCATCCATGCTGGATGGTGCCGCAACCATGTGGAGAAAAAATAAAAGCCTTTTCAATTAAAACCGTCTGCACACAGATCCAGTCCGAGGGCATTTATTGAATTAATATCACTCGTTTAGGGGGGTGGTGGGTAAACTGTTTAAAAGTTGTCGATTAAATTGGCAGGCTGCAGCTGATTTTTACTTCCCCAGTATATGTAGTACAAAGTCGTATTGTGATGGCGGAAAAATTAAAAGTTGAATTTTTGACTAATTTTTAAGTTTGTAAGTAACCTTAGTCAAAAAGGGAGTTCTTGAGAAGTGCCTGAATGTGTATGTGATTTGTGGTATGTTATGGGCGTACACGCTTCACATACTAAGGTCATATCAGAAGGGATGAAATATTTAGATAATTTGCTTCGCTTTTAGCGGCTTTGAATATGTGATCGTTCCAACGAAGATCGTTACCTGCTAATTCACATGTCGAGCATGTAATTTTTGCAAAACATACATTCTAGGGAAATAGATGCATATCGCAGAAAGGTAGGATGCTCTATGGTATAGGTAGAAAATACAATACCGAATTTTAATGTACGGGAAAACCATTTTACTGGCCAACTGATGTTACAAAAATACCGGATTTTAACGATTTTTTCATCGTAAAAGGTATGCCGTCCAATCGAATCAAAGTTGGGGAATGCAATGATCTTTGCTCTGATCATTCTCCGGTCATTCTAACAACGAGCGAGTCAATTATAAGAAATGAAAACCCACCCAGACAAACAAACGAAAAACCAACTGGGAAGGCATCAAAAACGATATTGAAAATAATTTTCGACTGGGTGTATCGCTTAGATCCCCATTAGAACTCGAAGTCGCGGTTGACTCCTTTATCGATACCGTTCTAAAAGCAGCATTGGAATAATACTATTCAACAACGCAAAATAGAGAGCTATAGGAATATCTAGTACCCATGGGAAATAAAAGATTTGGTTAGACAAAAAAGAAAAGTTCGTAAAAGATGGCACCAAACTCGTACCCGCAAGATGAAACACATCTCAATCGGTGGAGTAACATGCTATTAAATTCGATTAAAAACTTAAAAAAACATGCAGTAGCAACTAATCTGCAAAGCCTAACCGCTAGAAAAGAATCGAATTATTCACTTTGGAAAGCAATTAAAGTCATAAAACGGCCAAAATACGCTGTGCCACTTATTAGGGTAACTCAAGACGTTTGGGCAAAAAGCGATAAGGAAAGAGCACATCTTGAGGAAATATTTAAACCATTTGATGGTCCAGAAAACATTAATTTATTCGAGACTACAGCCGATAGTAATCTAGTAAGATATTCAAGTATTGCCGAGCTTAAACGGGAAATACAGAAATTAAAGCCTAAAAAAGCTTCTGGTTATATCCTTATTACAGGAAAACTTCTTAAAACATTGCCCGTAAAAGCATTAACTAAACTCCTCTACATTGTAAATGCAGCAATTAGATTAGAATACATACCAAGTCAGTGAAAAGTCGCAGAAGTGATTATGGTTTTCAAACCAGGAAAATCACCGAATGAAATAAAATCTTACAGACCTATTTCACTCGTTCCAATAATTTCAAAAGTTTTTAAAACGATATTACTCGGTCGCTTATACCCCATTATTGATCAGAAATGCCTTTTACCTGACTATCAATTTGGGTTTAAAAGTAAACATTCGACTGTGGACCAAGTTCATCGAATCACTGGTGTAATTGAGAAAGCTTTCGAAGAAAAGAAAATTTGTCTCGGCCGTATTTCTTGACGTGTCGCAAGTTTTTGACAAGGTTTGGCATAGAGGCCTTCAATACAAATGAAGACAAGTTCTGGCTGAAAAATTATATACAATCCTCGTGTCGTTTCTTGCGCATTGACTCTTCCGTGTGAAACTTGGAAACGAAAATTCAGAGTTTTAAGAAATATTGGCAGGAGTACCCCAAGGAGGCGTCCTTGGCCAACTCTTGTACCTCTCATTAACACGTGATATCCCACAAACAAACGATACAATAGTTGTCACGTTTGACGATACAAAAGAGGAAACAAATGAAATTACAAAACGATCTTAACGAGGTTAATGAATGGACAAAGTCCTGGCGGATTGCACTTAACGAGAGCAAATCGATTCATGTAGATTTTTCGTATAAACGGACAAACAATTTGCTGTATTTCTTAAAACGGTTCGAGTCCCTTTTGCAAATGAAGCGAACTAACTCGGAATGACACTCGATGCAATCAAATTAGAAGTTGCATGCAAAACAAAATGCGAAGAACTTAAAAATAAGTATAGAGAAATGTACTGGTTACTCGGAAAATATTCGAAGCTTAACCTTGATAACAAGCTGCTATTATACAAGAAAGTGCTAAAGCCGGTCTGGACATATGGTATGCAACTATGGGGTTGTACCAGTGAAAGGAATCTAAATATTTTACTTTTAAAAACAAAATATTAAGATCATTTGTCAATGCTTCGTGGTATATAAGGAATAAAGATCTACGCAGAGATCTAGGTATTCCCGTTAAAGATGAAGCGAAAAATGTTGCACGCAAACATAAAAAACATTAATTGGGGCACGTTGACACAACGGTCTTCCAAATTCTTGACGAAACAAATTTAGTGCGGCGTCTTCAAAGAACTAAGACCTTAGATTTGGCCCGATTCTAACAAACCGCGCTATAAATTGCGAAAAAAGCAGGAACTCTCAAAGGAAAGTTACCTGCCAATTATTCATTATTCTTGATAAAACAAATTACTAGATAAGTCGCATTATTAGTTGCAATACAAATACAAAAGGGTGGTGGCTTTAATGGGTTAAAGTTCCACACTGCTTTGGGCACGTGCTCATCCCTTTTTTTGAGATTTCCACCAGCACACGAAAAAAAGGAAAAAAAAACATTTTTTTGGTTTTGACAACGCATTTGTCATTCATGAATTATGGATGTATATTTTGGTTTTTCGTTGATGACAGAAAACATCATTCAATTTGGAACTATTAAGTTTACCTCCTATACCAGATACAGATTGATCTAAACAATGCGCATCCCATGGATGCCCTTTTCAAGATAATCGAATAAACTAACGTTGGACTGCTTTGATTATTTTTGAATGAACTGCATAGAAGAGCGTCCAAATTGTGAAATGTCCATCAAATGAGGATGACCTAGCCAATTACAAGGCGAAAGAGATGCATAATGATCACTAAACTCTGTTGACTGTTGTGTTTATTAAACTGCATTTTTGGATAAAATCTCAACAATACAAGTTCTTACAGTGTTATTTGCAAGTATCAATAAAATGGGACCTAGATGACTTCCTTGGGACAGTGTATATACAAGGTTTTTTTTTATAATTTGCACGCACTCAAGAGGTTGTGAATACACTTTATATGTTTAACCACAGCACAAGGGTTAAAGAAAGGGAAGAAAGAGAGTGAAAGGAACGATTTTGGATATAGTGGAGATTTACTCCATGGGCGGTGTCCGAACTAACTTCGTGGAGTCGCTGTTTCTTGTTTTCGTTAAGTTTGAAGAAATTTAAAGATGGTGTATACTTTTTAGGTATAACTACCGACCTTTTAATTCTTTTGAATAAAAGTTAAACGGACTTTGGCTGCGATTGAACGCGCAACCTTCCACTCAACAGGCGAGCACATTATCACTACACCGCGGCCACCCGGTGGGCCAAAAGAAATCATCCGATTTTGTTTGGGTCTCATTTTTATCGGTTGTGTGCCGTTGCTCGGTCCTGTTGGAACCACATATTCTCCAGTCCTAATTCGTCCAATTACGGCAGAAAAAACTTGGTTAACATGGCCCTATAGAGCGCACCGTCCATTGCAGTCGTTTGACCAGCGGCGTTCTCGAAAAAAATGGCCCGATGACTTCTCCAGCTTGAATAACGCACCATGCAGTAACTTTGAGCGGGTTTAATGGCTCCTCGTGCATTACTCGTGGATTTTCGGTGCCCCAGAAGCGATATTTTTGCTAGCTGAGGTGAAATGAGCGTCATCGCTCATTATGATTTTGGTAAAAAAATCGTTCACTTCGTCCTCGAGATTGAGGATGGCTTGGGCGTAGTTTACACGCGTTTGGCGGTCGACAGGCAGCAGCTGATGCATGTACTGGACTTTTTGCGGGAACATGCGCAAGTCTTTAACCGAAATTCGTCCTTTGGGACGACCGGCTGATTGCTAATTGCGAGGCATGGCGTCTGGTTGATGTTTCCGGCGACAGCTTGACATCCTCGGCAACAGCGGTTATATTCTCGGCACAACGGGTGCTCCGGGGCCGGCCACTCTTGGCAACGTCTCGTGTAGTCCCATACGCTTCAAGGTTGGTGGCCAAACGTCGCAGTGTTTGCACAGTCGGTGTCGGACGGCCGGGGAATCGTCGACGGAATTCGCGCTGCGCCAACACTACAGACGAATTGTTACGCAAAAAATAGACACGATTATTGTGCGGAGTGTATCGCTCCATGGCTTGTTCACTTGTATTCTACACCTGTCCAGTCCACAAATGTCAAATGTCAAAACATTGGCGGCCATTTGCAAAAGTAAGAGCATCTTCCAATACGGTGAACTCTTTTGGCCCACCTTGTATAATCGACTTTTTTTTTGGATTCCAAAATAATGGTGAAGAGTAGTTTAAAGGTTTGTGGCAGTGGATCGATGTTTTTTTTTTACAAAAAAAACACTGTTTTCCACGAAGAATGTTACGATAATGTAACATACAGAAATAATTTATATAGAACGACTCAGAATCAATAGCTCGATCTAGCCATGTCTGTCCGTCCATACGTAACTAGTTTTGGGCCTTAAATGTTTAATTAGAACGTTGAAAAATTTTTTTTTGAAAAAAGCTTTTGAAATGTGACAATCCATTGCACAAAGTAAGTCGTCCAGAATTCAAGATATTCATCGAAAAATATATTCGTATGTTCGAGGATATTGGCTTACATCTGAAGTTTTTAAAAAGAAGGAACTTGAACTGCCCGTACATCCACGTTATTATTATTTAAATACAGAAATAAAATTTCAAAACATTTTTATATCTACGCAGATGTTGCCTCGTTGGGGCACTTGGTTAGATCTGTGTCGTATTATGAGCAATATTTTGGCTTTATAAAAAAAACTAGAACACGATTCAAGCTGTGTGAAATTTGCTGAGGAGTTAATACAGACGAATAAAAAAGCCAATTTGAGAGGTCCTGCATGTTTCGGACTAGATTAAGCTAAATTTGGAAAAAGCAAAAGGATCAATCGCAAAAGATGTTCTCAAAAAGTTCAAAGCAGTTTTCGCTGCTAACATCAATCTCAAGACTATATAACATATAAGTGGCACTAAGAACGACCCAAATTCTAAGGCAAAAGAAAATATAGAAATAAGTGAGTTTCAATTTGGCTGTTCTCGATTCCGATCATGTAGAGAGCTCCTTTAAGGATCTTCTTAGGGAAATCCGCATGCTTTTGTTGCCCAAAAAATAAAAAATGCTAATTATTGTTCAATAAATTGTTTATTTGCTTGTTTTATCTACTTTTAATAAATTTATTTTTGCTTATTTATATGTTTTATTTTGTTTAGTTTTTAAGTCCACAAAATCCTATCACTGGTAATAAGGGTAATACACCAATTCGCAAATTTAGCGAAAGTGGATTTGTTTAAACCTTTTATAAAACATAATACTCTTCAAAATGTCTGTGGAAGTTTGTCAGAGAAGTGTCGGGCATTTCATTTTTCCCACTCTCAGATGAATTATTCGTATAAACAATGAAATGCTGGAATTGATTTGATACTTTACAAATTAATTAATATCGTTGTTGTCGGTGGGTAATCGGGGAAAGCTTTCCACTCAATTTCTAATTACAGTAACAAGGAATATTTGTTTACATAAAAATATAATCAATTTAAATTTATTAGTACAAAAAGCCGCAAAAATTTATATTTACAATTGGCAGCCTTATTTTTTTTTAATTAAAACTGACCACTGACTAAGTGTAGATTTGATTTATGTATTTTTAAGCAGAAAGTGAAAACACCCACAATAATTACCGTTACAAGAATATTGATAAGCAACTTTAGATAGATGTCACTACGTCAATGGGCCGCAAGCGACGGATATGATACTCTGGAGAAACCCGTTGGTTGCGGCAATTACTCCGTTTGACATTACTCCTGAATTTATAATCAGCTCGAGACCCATTCGAATGCATGTTTTCGTTGGGTAATCGATAGTTTTGGTGGTAACTAAAGCGAATTCATGTTGTGGTATGTTTAACACATCCCCCAAGCTGTCATGCTGTGATATCCTGATATCAGAGTGTTTACTTTTAATTGTTAGTTGTTATCGAGCTATTTGGAATGCAACTAAACCTAATGAGTTTGGATTGTCATATGATAACAATAAAGTATTAACGGACATTTATCGTCCTTTTGTATAAATATTTGCAAGTTAAGTTTTAAAATGTATTGATCGAGATGACAACGCAAAAACTTAAGTGATGACATTGTGACATTTAGTAGCACTAAACCCCTTCAACTAAGCAAGTGTGGGCTATAATGATTGCTCTATTGGAGGGTGTCATATTTTTTCTACAAATGGCGTCATACGTCAATTAGGTTTTGTCATTTGTTATGCGATAGACTTTGGGATGATGTGAAAAATATTTCGAGTAGTCAATAAAAGCTCCTACCAACGTGCAACAAGTACACACCTTGTTAATGGTTGAGAGAAAAGACTAATACCTGGGCCTGTTCGTTTTTAAAAGAAATACAACACAAGATAAACGTTTTAATGTCCATCCAAGTTTAGAGGTCCGTATGTCGACAACAACACCACGAATGTTGGCTTCGAAGTCCCCTAACGGTTCTGGTTTGTTGCCGTAGACGAGCGACTTCACATATTCCTAAAGAAAATAATCCAATGGTGTCAAATTACACGATCTTGGTTTTCAATTGACAAATCCATTCCGCTCATCGAATGTTTCCTTCAATATATCGATTGTGACATGAGCTGTGTGGCATGTTGCGCCGTCTTGTTGGAACCACGTCTCATCCACGTTCATGCCATCCAATTAGGGAACAAAAAAATCGGTTATCATGGCTCTATACCGGTCTCCATTAACGGTAAGTGACTCTCCTGCATCATTTCGGAAGAAGTATGGCCCAATGACTCCACCAGCCCATAGAGCACACCAAACAGTCAGTTTTTGTGGATGTAATGGCGTCTCAAGGGTCTCATGTGGATTCTCTTCACTCAAATGCGGCAATTTTGCTTGTTGACGTAGCCATTCAACCAAAAATGATTCAATCACTGAAGAAAATTTTGCGATGAAAATCAGCATCGAGATCAATATCATTTTCGGCGCATATACACCAACATCACGACGCATTGGATGGTCTCGCGGCTTTAATTCTTGCACAAGCTGTATCTTGTGAGTTCCTAAGCTAAGATCTTTGCGCAAAATCTTCCATAAAGTTGATGTAAAAAGCTCCAATTGCTGTGCATGGTTGCAAATCGATTCATTCGGGTCCTCTTCAACACTTTGCTACACTACAGCGGCAAAAGTTTCTTCGGTGCGCACTGTTCGACGTCTCTGCGGATGCGTATTATCACATAGAGTAAACGTAATGCGAAAACAATTCATGGTTAACCGAATTAATTGCTCTGATAGACGATTATGTCGACCTTAAAATGGACAGAGCTTGCGGTAAACTTTGCGAACTGAACCATTATTTTCGAAATAAATTGGCACGATTTTCAAGCGTTGTTCATTGACATTGACATTGACATTGACACCACAGTAATTCGCACATGAATGCATCGAACTACAGACACATAACAGCACTGGTGACTGAGGCCATCGGCTGGGACGGATCAAGACATTAATACAACAGAGAGAGACAGATAGATATATAGAAGGAAAGACATATAACATAAACCTAAGTGGCACAGAGGAGGAGACATAGATTTATATTGTCTCATATTATCGCACAGGTGGCCTCAGATAAGCTGGCAAGCGTTGTTCATTTGTCAACCCCTGTTCATGATGAAATGGCGAACCAAACTGAACATAAATGACATTAGAGTTGCCTGATTTGACCACAAAATGTCAGTTTTATCTCTATTCGAAAAACCAACCTCTAAACAAAACATCCGTTACTTGTGCGCGGAGGCTGAGAATTTTTGCAGTCGATTGTTTGGGTAGAAGCCTATTTAAGACATTATGCAGGAAAATTGAAAAATTGACAAGCATAACCAAAGTTTTGATATTATAACATCTGTAAGGTTGTTTTTAAGCTTCCGGAGATGTGTTTAAATGCAACATACGTTTAGATGTTTAGGTAGAACTTCGCACGAAGCTAATCCGAAGCTTAACATGTATAGAGCTTACGAATGAAGAATTAAAAAAAAACTATGTGTATCTTATGCGATGACCTACCTTGCAAAAGATCCAGGTTTGGTTCCCATCACTAACATTTACATATTTTTATAATTTTTATAATTCGAAAAATGTTAAATGATTCGATTCTCAGCAAATATAATGTGACCGACAAGCGTCAAATACACACTTTACAGCATAAATCATGCTCTCAATATTATGGAAAAGAGTGAAAAGATCGGGAGTAAGGTGAAACGATTGGGAACTACCGGAGAACGAGTCAACACGATTCAAGAACTTCGTGTACCTACTGATTTTTCATGTTCCAGAGTAGAGCCCAGTGGATAGTGTTGGACTACCGTGAGAGAGAACCCGAATTCGAATCCCAGTAAGATGATAGTTTTTATATAATTGATTGCATTAAATTTCATAGTTTTATAAGAATAAAGTTGGTTTTAATAATTATAAAAGATTCAAATTGAAATTAATAAAAAAAAATTATTTTTCAACTTCGGCGGGTTCTTGCAAATATTTTTGGTAATGCTGGTGAATATTTTCGGAAAGAACTTTTGTGAAGTCTATCTGTAAGGCATTTTATAAGGCATTTCTGTAAGGCTTATTAGAAGTATTTAAACAAGTCATATAGAAGAAAATAGCTTCCTTAAAGTGCGCCAAACGTTTTTCCATAAGACTTCGAACAGGTAATATTGCTGGAGCAGAAGTAGCTTCGAAAGTGCTTTATCGAAGCGAAATTGTTAGTTGGGTGCACCTTTCATTCGTGGCTAAAGATGTTGAAATGGCGTGTCATATAATGGGCCGTTCCATGGTGGTCTCCGTGATGCATTTTGGCGAATATTTTGAAAATGTCCAATTGTTCACAAAGTGCAGGTAGTACATCAAATGATGAGTGTTAATACTAAGGTATGTGTAAAATTCGCTTACGCTTTCCATAATCTCAATGACAAGGTGAATAATTTTGCGTCAAACAGTAGACAGAAATGACTATATGCTGTTCCACAAAGCTGGTAATAAATATATTTTAAATAACTACAGACCTATAAGAATGATTGCATTTTCAGAAGAATGAAACAAATCTTTCTTACTTAAGGCGAGGTTTTCCCCTACTGCGACTGTCATCTATCTTGGGATTGAAGACTTAGCTGCCCGAATAATTGGTATCCATTCACTCTATACATCCTGGTCGTCCTTTACTTTTAATGCCGATTTTTCATCCAAAAACGAAAGCAGGAATAGAACACTCAATAGAAAAGTTGCAGCCGAAAAAATAGCGAAAGCCTTATTCTATACCAATGACTGACACTTAAGAAATATTAACTATGGGAAGAGGCAGGCAAAAACGGTTCGTTTTATATTCCACAATATCTAATTGGGTATCGTTGTTAGACTTAGCAGCAGATACACTGCACTCTTTACAATTGGAAAACAAGAAGAGCAGATCGGAATAAATCTTTACCTCTACGAATATTTACATTACATAAAATGTGAGGCAAAGATAATGTTATGTCATAATGTGAACTGACTGTAATTTTGTTAGAAATAAAAGCAGTGGGCTTCGTTTTCACAGAGGAGCTAAATTGTAGAAATAATGACATTAAATGGACCACATGATGTCGATGAAATGACCACCTCCTAAGGTGATGCAAACCCGTTTTATATTTTTAATTGCTGCTCCCAAATATTTCAAATTTGTGATTTTTCTTTTGTGTTTTCTTGCAAGTTCTGGAAATGAGCCAGGATGTACATCAACGCAAGGTCACCCACATGATAATCTATAATTATTTACTTCAGTTTAAGCCAATGATAAAGAAGGACCTTAAGCAATTTATCAGTTTATAAGGTAATGAAAAAATGTATAATAATATTGTTTGTCTGAATTCATAAACTAAACAACAGCCAATGTGTCTATCCCATTCAGCACTGGGTTCCACTTTTATGTGCAAACAAATATTTATACACATAAACAAAAGTAAATTCAATTCTTATCTCCCTTTAGATTTCATGTTATCTTAACACAAACCCATTACATGACTAACAACTTCAATATTTATCCAAAAAACAGCAGATATAGAAGCAATTTTCTTTCCTAATGAATTTGCATAACGATTTGGCGTAGAATCTGATACTGCAAAATAATCATATGCAGTCCTCTCCCAAGTATGCAATTTACACTTTTGTTTGTATTTTTCATCCGAAAGGAAGAACAGTTTTTGCATCATGCAAATAAGAAGAAACACACACAAAGGGCAATTCAAAAATGCAAGATCTCACACAAAACACTGGTTGTAACGAAACCATTAATGTCCCCAAGTTTGCAAGTTTTATGCGGCGCTATTTGTTCCCCCGCTTCGCACCACAATAGGTCTCTACTGCAACTATTCCAGTGCACAGTATAATCCGTTTGTTGAAAGTATTCTGTGATTTTTGCATTTTAAACAACCAACGATATTAATAAAATTAAACAGCAACGGTCCTGTGCACCTACACCCTATCCGGTCCTTGTGCGCAAAACAATCTCATACACATGCATATAGCACTCATAAAAGTGTAGAGACATCCAGTTTGTGAAGGAGTTTAAGTGGAGGGCGACAAAAATCTCTCTTGTCTACAGTTACAATCCGTGGTGGGTTTTTATTGCATTTAACAACCATCAGTGGCAGCACTACCGCCACCCAAATTGTGGGATCACCCTAACTGGTTGACTATGGGATAGTGATATGAAAAACAGTGCTTGCAATTATTTTCGTCGTTATCGTTGGTAAAACAGTTCAAACTGAGATTGTAATAGGTTCGGCGATTTCAAGAATGGGGTTAATGTTACTAAGGTTGAAAAATATTTACACGGCACCATCCCAAGTCTACATAAAAACCAAAATATCTTAAATTTTAAGGCTATAATGAGACTACAATTTATAGTTTGATTTTACATCAAAAAATCAATAAATCAAAATTAACTTCATCACTGAATATTATTTTTCGATTAAATTCAGGATATTCTTTAAACTTTCTCAGCTCAAACAAAAAAATGTCGGTGCATCAAATCATCAAAAGATTTCAGCAGATTTGATCTTGTTAGTGGGTAGGCCAAGGTCTAATTATAACCATAGAAGTATATTTGTTTTGATGCATAGTTTGTAATAGTGATGATTTGACAAATCATCCGAGTAGTATCAAATGTCAAGAATAGCTTATCTCAACTTCGCCGTTCGGAGTCGGCATAAAACAGGAGGTCCCTCGATCCTACGAAACAGAACAAATCAAAAAAAGCAAATCCAAAAACTACTCTCTTTTTAGTAAAACGTTGTTTTTGGCTAAACGGTTATGTTTGAGGGGGTGCTAGTTTGCACCACCTATTGTTCAAAGACAAAAAATTAATAAAAAACACGTTCGAAAAAATAGCGTTGTTTATTTGTCCGTGATCGCGACAGAAGTGATCTTCGGAAATTTTACAGCTTACATTTCAACTAGGTTGTATAAGTATATACAAAAATATAAAAAATGCATGAGAAGTAACTTCAGTTTGAGAGTACATAAATATAAGAAGTAAGTTAAGTTAGAGAGTACATAAATATGTAATAGAAAGACTCTCTCGAATATTTTACTATGTATGCAAATTATGTATGTATCTATCATATTATCAACATTAAGAGAAGGAATTAAGAGCTTTTAGAATAGAGTTTTAAATGATGAATTTATTGCTGCTGCAAACAGGTTAAGAATTTCGAAAAATTATCTGAATATCATAGGTATCTCAGTATCTGTATTTCGTCTATAAAGTTGTTTCCACTTTTAGGGGCATTTTAGTAACACTTGTTTTTTTGGCCAAATTTTAAAGAATTTAGAAAAAAAAGTCAATGCAAATACTTCCATAATGTCAATACAAGCATTTCGGATTTCGTTCTAATTTTAAGGATGGGATGGGATAAGGTATTATACGATCCAATCCGACTGTTGCCTTCTCGCTTGCGAATTTTCGCGAAAGTTTCGACAATGATCGTATACTTGATATTTCCACTTACCACTCATTACATTGCATGAAAGAGTAAGCTACGTAGAATCTACTTGTGCTTCTGCTCAAGCCTTGTATGCCTGGAGTTGACATTTTACACTTTGCGAACATTATTCCTGGAGTGGCATCTCTCTATATCCTTGATTGCGCGCTTTTCTCAGGCTTTTTTCTTTCTTCCTAAAAGCCGGTGTTCTTCACTCCTTCGTTGGAAATGCATTCTACAAGTGCTTTCAAAGGATATCATAGGGCATGCAAAGTACAAATTATCAAATGTCAAAGATTACTTTAACCCCCGGAAAT
Organism: Rhingia rostrata; assembly: GCA_949824845.1. NCBI lineage: Eukaryota > Metazoa > Arthropoda > Insecta > Diptera > Syrphidae > Rhingia > Rhingia rostrata. The sequence goes on from OX463755.1 coordinate 119,842,949, forward strand.
ACCGGATTCATAAGCTAGTTTTGTTTAAATAATAAAAAATTAATTTGATGATAAATCTTTTTTTGCCACATTTTTTGAGGCTCATTGCCACAGTGTAATGGTGGGGTGCCCATTTTGTCGGCCGTATTTATTTCCATGGTGCGCACTTCTATGATGCTATTAAGAATAAATTTAAATTCGCAGAGTCAAAAACGAGGATCCCCCTCCATCCGTTGCTTCTAGAAGGAGCAATGAATGTGGCAGGAGTGGTGGGATAGGGATTAGAGGACGAATACAAACATTCGCACAGCAGCAAAAAAAAAAAAACGTGAGCACGAGAGAAATATGAGGATGTGCATTGTGATTCTTATTCATTGCATCGCGAATTCCATCGCATTTACATTTTACTAGAAGATCCTGCAACAGCAAGGATAATGGAGTCAAAATAGGAATATAGCAAGACATTGAGTTCACTGCTGCTTTTGCTGCATGCAACTGATTTTCTTTTCGTTTTTTCAGGTTTCTTCATTTTTTTGTTCAGAGTCCTTATGGTGTCGTTGCGATGTCTTGAAGACGTAAATTACAGTGAATGTGAAGTGATTTTTCTTTTTTCTTTTTATGTACGTATGTGTGTTGTTTAACATGGTGGGAAGGCTTATCGAAGGCGGCCATTAAAGGAAATTACTTAGTTATGCAATCTTTGTCGTTCGTGCTTTTGCTACATTTGCTTGTGTTGGCATTGCGATTATAACCTGATTCGATGGAAGAGTTGTTTTGGTTTCGCAATCATAATGAGATGATGCTTGGTATTTTATTTCGTTCGGAGTATGGCTTTTGTCATCCTTGGTAAATTAATCTTCATAATTTAAGTAGATGGGGCTGCAGTGGTGACATAGATAACGGCTTTTTTAAGCTGCACTTCTTATAGTGATCAGGACTTTGTTGAAATTGCTTTTTAATTGGCTAGATTAATGGGTTGTGCGTATGAAGCTTTTAAATTTTTCTGTCTCAATTTGTGTAGAGCAAGTTCACTTTGTTGATGCATCTTATATCTTTCCTTGGTATACCAATTTTCTCAGAAATTATACAGGATCTGATTCAAATTTGCAGAATTTCAATTAAATCTGCATATTGAATGCTTCATAAATTTAATCGGTTTGGCACTTGTTATAACATCATTGAACATATCGTTAAATTTAATATGCAACTAAAGTTTTAACTTCGAATGGGGTCATAGTTAAATGTAATTTTCCAATTCAATGTTTTCTGCACGAAGTTAGCAACGTTAGTCGTCTGTAAACTTTCAAATTTTAACTCAAGCGAGCTTAGCTCAGGATTTTCAAATAAAATTGTAGAACGTGTCCGTGAAATTAACTCTGGAGAAAGCATAAAATCGACAACGGCTACCTAATGAACCTTGTAAGCGGCCAATTACAGTCCTTTTCCAAAATTCGATTCAAAGTCTTGAAAACATTTACTACGATTCATCTTATAGGGAACAGAATTAGTGACTATACGGATACAAAAGAGTTAGGCAAGAAGTCTTATAGAAGTACCCATGCGAAATAAAAGATTTGGTTAGACAAAAAAGTAAAGCTCGTAAGAGATGGCACCAAACTCGTGCCCCGCAAGATAAAATACATCTCAATCGGTTGAGTAACTTGCTATCAATTTCGATTAAAAATTTTAAAAATCAAGCAGTTGAAACTTATATACAAAGCCTATCAGCTTATAAGGAATTGAATTATTCGCTCTGGAAAGCAATTAGAGTCAAAAAACGGCCAAAAAACGCTGTGCCACCAATTAGGGTATCTCAAAACGATCGGGCAAAAACCGATAAGGAAAAAGCAGACGTTTTTGCCGCACATCTTGAGGAAACATTTAAGCCATTTGATGGCTTAGCGCAACATGAAAACATTAACGTAATCAAGACTACAACCGATAGCAATATAATACGACATGCAAGTATTGCCGAGCTTAAACGGGAAATACGGAAATTAAAGCCTAAAAAACTTCAGGTTATGACCTAATTACAGGAGAACTTCTGAAAATGTTGCCCGTAAAAACATTCACTAAACTCCTCAACATTGTAAATGCAGCAACTAGATTAGAATACATACCAAGACAGTGGAAAGTCGCAGCTGTGATTATAGTTTTCAAACCAGGAAAATCACCGAATGAAAAAAAATCTTACAGACCTTAATTGAGAAAGCTTTCGAAGAAAATAAAATTTGCTTGGCCGTATTTCTTGACGTGTCGCAAGTTTTTGACAAGGTTTGGCATAGAGGCCTTCAATACAAATGAAGACAAGTTCTGCCTGAAAAATTATATAAAATCCTTGTGTCGTATCTTGCGCATTGACTCTTTCGTGTGAAACTTGGAAACGAATATTCAGAGTTTTAAGAAATATTGGCAGGAGTACCCCAAGGAAGCGTCCTTGGACCACTCTTATACCTCTCATTTACACGTGATATCCCACAAACAAACGATACAATAGTTGTCACGTTTGACGATACAGCTATACTAGCAGTTGGAACAACAATAGAGGAAACAAATATGAAATAACAAAACGCTCTTAACGAGGTTAATGAATGGACAAAATCCTGGCGGAATGCACTTTACGAGAGAAAATCGATTCATGTAGATTTTTCGTATAAATGAACAAACAATTTGCCTGTATTTCTCAATACGGTTCGAGCCCCTTTTGCAAATGAAGCGAACCAACTCGGAATAACACTCGATGCAAAATCAAAATAGAAGTCGCATGTAAAAAAAAAAATGCGAAGAACTTAAAAATAAATATAGAGAATTGTACTGGTTACTCGGAAAATATTCGAAGCTTAAGCTTGATAACAAGCTGCTATTATACAAGCAAGTGCTAAAACCGGTCTGGAAATATGTTATACAACTATGGGGTTGTATCTACACATTCTTCAAACTTTTGAAAACAAAATGTTAAGATCATTCGTCAATGCGCCGTGGTATTAAAGAAATGAGTATCTACGCAGATATCTGGGTATTCTCGCGGTTAAAGATGAAACGAAAAATGTTGCACGCAAACATAAAAAACGTTTATTGGGACACGTTAACACAATGTTCAATCAAATTGACCATATATAGACAACATTCAGAGCCACAAAATTGAGAGAAAATTTAACGTCGAAAGACTGCAATCGCAGGAGACTGCAAAGAACTTCACAGAGCAGGTACCACTTAACCTCTCGATTAATATCATGCAACCATTATTTAATATAGAAGAACAATGTTTTAGGTTTCACCTGCCTATCAGCAAGAAAACCCTGGTTTGACTAAGAATGCCGACAGATGCTAGCATCCAAACATGGGACAAACAAGCCAAGCTGTAAGTGTAAACAAGAGCTGCTACCAAAAACGTTTGACCAAAGTGTAAGACTTGATATGTAACCATGGATACAATATTCGAACAGAATCCTGTAGACATGGACAAGGTATAACAGTAGTTGAGGCACAGTTGAGGCATTATGAGATTATAGAAGAATCACTTTTTAAGACCGTTGAATAGCTAAATATAAATCGATATCTAAAAGCTATTCATTGGTCTTAATACATGTCTAGTTTTGGTATACCTGTTGGTCCATGATGACAATGCAGAACATAGTTGCGCCGTCAAGGTCGTCGACATCGAAAAACGGATTTAGACAATATTACCCACTATCAGGTGGCTTCTTAGTCGATTCGAAAGGAAAATTCTTCGAAAAATCTTCGGTCCCGTTTGCGTTGACGAGCTGTACATCGACATGCCCCTGGTAAAAAAAAACTCCGCATTGGACGTTTAAGATGGCTAGGACATGTAGAATGAATGTCCAATACTGTGGCTCGCAGAGTCTTCGATTCACAGCCAGACGTCGGACGCAGTAGAGGAAGACCTCGCCTTAAGTGGCGTGCACAAGTAGAAACCGACCTCAACCATCTTGGAGTGTGCAACTGGATGCAATAAGCTAAGGACCGCTCTAATTGGAGAGGCATGTTGGTTGAGGCCCGGGTTTATTCCGGACTGTAGCGCCACTTAAGTAAGTAAGTCATTTGGCTTCTTTTCGTTTGTATTTCGTCAAATTTGTTATGTACATTAGGAAGTTCCGAAAAGCAATATGACTTTACCTCCACAGGACTTTGATAATCAGTCAAACCAATTTCGTAGAAAATGATAACCTATAATATCCTATCTCTATCTTCATAATTTATTGCACATCGGTCCTTGCACAACTTGAGTGTAAATATCTGCCTTGATATATGTTGATGTCGGCCAAATACCGACGAAGTCATAGATATACATTAAACTGCAATTTAACGACAATCAATATTCATAATCAATTTGTGGGTAAATCTGATCTCTCACTTGTTTACGGCTTACCTTTATTAGAAATCAATGATTGATTTGGGAATAGCGTGACAATTGACTCAGGATTTCCTTCCTAGAAACAATAACCGACGTCGCAAACACCTTCGATTACATCCATTGCAATGCAATTCTGACATCCCTTAGATGGCACATACGATATAACCTACACAACACATACTAAGCATTCGCGACGAATGTAATTTCCAGAGCCGTCACACCATCAAATATAAGCTCAAAACTCAAACAAATATAGGTGCGGTCGCATTTCTCTTTATTGCACATCCCCAAATAGTGCAAGCTATTCATCATCATTATCCTTTAGACATGAGCTGCACCCAACAAAAACCGTATTTGCAATTTTTAATTTGAAATGTCAAAGCCATCTCATCTCGTCTTTCACTCGTAAAAATACATTTATTTTTCCGTCGTGAGCTTTTTTTTTTTTCAATCTCTTCCCTCTGTCTGGTGCATACATAAACAAGAAAAGAAAATCGCATTAGAACGTTCAAATGTCCTTACCGAACCTTGAACTAAAACAAAAGCAAAACAATAAACTTCAACTGACGACACAATTAGTGCAACAGAAAGCATTTCATTTGCCAACACTGACATTTCTAGTTCAGTGTTGTTCTTTCCAAATAACCAAAGAAAAACAAATACAACGACAAAAAAACACATCCACCATCTGACCAGTGAGCCAAGATGTTGTTGGATGACTCCTCCTTCAGCTAAAAGTGCCAAGACTATCTCGGCGCTTCTAAATGCGTGTTGGAAGGGGCAAAAAAAAGCGGGTGATAAGGATAAATTTGTGCTATTCCCATTCTAACTGAAGAAAGAATCATCTTATCTTATACACCCTGCGACGAAGAAAAAAATAAAAGGAGGAAAGGAATATGAAATTTATATGAGGACCAGGGTGATACTGGCACTAGTACCGTTCGTTTCTTAAACAAAAGCAAATATATTCATTTCCACACTGACTTTCAGTTTGTGTGCATCTTTGTTGCAGGAGCAGACAAACTTTTTTTTTGATCTCATTCAGGACGACGAACATACATAAGACGTCCGGCGTTAGTGGGATAAGGTTTGTTAGCTGACTTGCTTGCTTTTTGCCTGCTGTATTGTTTTGTGTGTATAGGTATGTGTAAATTTTTTATTCGTTTGGAGTGCTCTGTTTGGTTTTGTGCCTCTTTGCTTTGGTGCTGCTGTTCAAGTTTTTGGGGACACACCGTTGAAGAAGTGCAATGTACACTCACAAGTTTTACCACTTGACAAAAAGGAGAACAGAATCTAATTTGGTACAATGAACGCCTTTATGCACTTCGTGCCAAGTGATCCTTCTTCAGATTTGCATTATGTGTAAAATTGCTACTATAGAGCTCTGTAATTTATAAGTGGGAGAGATGTTCAAAATGGGGGCGAGTTTGACCGGGTCATGCTGATGTTGAAGAAACTCAAAAATAGTATGGACTTACATTGTTTACAAGACAAATGAGGTCGTGTACGTACCTGGAAAGAAAGAAACAAACAAAAATTAAAATGTGAAGTAGCACGATAGATTTTTATTGTACAGGGGATATGGGGAGCAGTTTTGTAACAATCTTCCAAGAAAAGGGGAGATTTTTTCTCTTGTTACAGGGGTTTGATGGTATTTTTACGAACTTTCAAGTATTGCCCTAAATTTATAACGCACAAAAGATGCACACAGTAGCACTTAGTTTTTAACAGGTGAACCAACATAAAATGGCATTTACTGAGTTCATGATGGCGGATCTTTATGACAGGTGTAAAATATTAAAAAAGTTAATTTCAACCCTGAAGGTGACGCACTCAAAAAAAATTATTTTTAAAATTACTGCCGGGTGTTTTTTTAGAGGTTGGTTTTTCGAATAGAGATCAAACTGACATGTTGTGGTGAAATCGGGAAACTCTAATGTCATTTATGTTCAGTTTGGTTTGCCATTTCATCATGAACAGGTTGACAAATGAACAACGCTTGTAAATCGTGCAAATTTATTTCGAAAATAATGGTTCAGTTCGCGAAGTTTACCGCAAGCTCCGTCCATTTTATAGTCGACATAATCGTCAATCAGAGCAATTAATTCGGTTAACTATGGATCGTTTTCGCACTATGTTTACTTTATGTGATAACACGCATCCGCAGAGACGTCGAACAGGCGGACCGAAGAAACAATTGCTGCCGTAGAGCAGAGTGTTGAAGAGGACCCGAATGAATCGATTCGCCACCGTGCACAACAATTAGAGTTTTGTCCATTATTTTTATGGAAGTTTTTGCGCAAAGATCTTGGCTTACGACCTAACAAGATCCAGCTTGTGCAAGAATTAAAGCCGCGAGACCATGCAATGCGTCGTTATTTTGGTGTATGGGCCGAAAATGAGATTGATCTCGACGCTGATTTTAATCTCAAAATTTTGTTCAGTGATGATGCTCATTTTTGGTCGAATGGCTACGTTCTACAAGCAAAATTGACGGATTTGGAGTGAAGATAATCCACATAATACCTCCCACAAAAAATGACTGTTGGGTGTGCTCTTTGGGCTGGACTTCTTCCGAAATGATGCTGGAGAGTAGGTTACCGTTAACGAAGACCGGTATAGAGCCATGATAACCGACTATTTTGTTCCCTAATTGGATGGCATGAACGTGGATGAGACGTGGTTGCAACACGGGATATGTGAAGTCGCTCGTCTACGCGAACAAACCAGAAACGTAAGGGTACTTGGAAGCCAACATCCGTGGAGTTATTACCGACATACGGCCACAAATGCTAGAAAAAGTGGTTGAAAATTGGACTCTAGACTTGTTTATTCGAACCAGCCACCTAATCTAAACATTAATGGCATAAAATTATCCTTCAAAAGCCAAAGTGATGGACGTTAAAACGATTTTCTTGTGTTTTATTTCAATTTGAAGTTCTATACCAATAAAGAACACACACGGTAAAATGGCATTTACCCAGTTCATGATGGTGGATCTATATGACAGGTGTCAAATATTAAATAAGGTAATTTGAATCCAGGAGGTGACGCACTAAAAAAACATAATTTTTAATATTACCAAGAGGTTAAATGGATGTTACCTTTCAAAAGATGTCAGTTGGATGTCAACATAATCGCATTTGGGTTTGGTAAAACTTTTCTAAGAAAGTGGCTCAGACGTAGGTTATATGAACATGCAGTTGAACACACACACACACTATACAATACTATTTAGATGCTGATAACCCATGAGATATATATTGCATAATCGCCGAAGAAATGTTAATCCAAATTGCCAATAAGCATCTCATATGAAGCAACCACTGGTGTGATTGTCACGTAATAAACAATCGAAAATGTGGAAAAGTATTGACCACAGATGTTATAAATCCGTGAAACCACTTGTATTTATAAAAAAAAAGGAGTGCTTTGTCGTAGTTTGAACTATTTGATTGTCCTAGTAATCCAGAAAGTACCTCACAATATTAAGCATTAAAAATACTTAGACGTGTTCCACCATCAACGGACCCCTCAGAGATTCGCATTCTCTGCCTCATCTATGATTTGATGCATTCGAACAACATTCTCAGCAGAGGGAAACTTTTCCTGTGAAAACAACAGATAACGCGGTTTGTCATACATATACACAGAATCATCAAATGTGGATGTACCAAAGGTTTTTTATTTTTAAGAGTGGTCCTTAATTAAAATGCCCACTTTGACCACTTAGCTATGTCGATTGTGAATAGTTTTGGAGTGTGACATTGTGCTGTTGAACAATTTGCGGCAGTCTTTCACTATCCTAGATTTTAGGGTAATTGATAATCTACTCCCCACTTGGCTGTCGTTTTCTTTCACTTAACCTCCTTTCTTTATTTACATATAGCAGCTTTATTCCTAATATTTTCAACGTTGACTTTGTATGGACAAAACATGATGAGCTGCTCTGACACATTTGGACAACAGGACATTTGGGAATTAAAACCAAAAATGGTCTCACGCACATACCAACGAAAATTAGAACCACACCGTGCAGGGTTTTTAATTGTTATGACTGTCTGAACGTGGACTACAAAACATCTCCGATGCAAAAATTGTATTGAGGAAATTTAATGGCTTCGGACTACTACGGTGATAAATAGCACAAGCTTAACCGACTAAAAATCCACAATGCAACATGGACAGCATATTGTCCATATAAACCAATTCGACCATATGCTTCGCCCAGTTAAGCATCGAACATTCTTAAATTACCTTCCAAATTCGCGGAAAAGAGTGTTTGCAGCTTTTAAGCTTAGAGAAATCAAAGATTACCTCAATTAGATAAACATACGGCAATTTCATAAGAAAGCCAATCTTTAAAGTTGAAAAACAGACTCATCGAAATAGGTTTCGACGTTGACGGAATTGAGCTGCAAAATAAGAGGTGATACATGCATCAAATCATCAACAAAAGCATACTTGCTACATGAAATATGTAAAACGCTTTCTTTTTAAAGGGTGGTCATTATTTAAAAGGCCCACTTTATCCACTTAGACATGTCGATTGTAAAACTACCCAGTGTTACCGTCCTTATTTTCCTCATGAAGCGATGATATGTCGTGCTCTAATTATCGTGTCATATCACCGCCTAATGCAGCATATACAATATACCCTTACCCTTTTGGTAAACATCCGAATCATTTATTCAGCAAACTTATCGGCACTTACCAGATATGCAGGGAAGTGGTTATTCGGTATTTTAAACGAGCAGAGCAAACGCATTTGGAAAACAACAATACAAAATAACGACAACTAATGTTCTGGCTAATGGCCTCATCATCAGTTCCGACGCTCATTCACAATGACATTTCAGCTGTCAGCTCTTAAGACAAAGCCAATCTGCTTGCTGCGCATTTCGCAGCCAGTTCTACATTGCCAGATTGTGCCCATTCAAGTTCACTTTCATACTTGTACAATTGCAAGAGTTTTATTTAATCTAGACATTCACAAGTCCGCTGGTCCAGATGGTATTTCCCCCATTATTCTGAAGAGGTTTTCTTCTACGCTAGCAAAACCACTGCGTAAGCTTTTCTATATATCCTACTCATCAGGTCTCTTTTCAATTAGATGGAAAACTGCATTTGTCCAGCCTGTTCCAAAAAAGGGCGAATCTTCTTCTCTCTCCAACTACCGACCAATTGCACTTACGTCCCTTCTCTTCAAGGTCATGGAAACGCTGATAAATCGTGAGCTTATGAAATATCTCGAAACACGAAAACTTCGTAATGACCGGCAGTATGGTTTTCGCAGCAACAGGTCCGCTGCTGATTTGATGACATATCTCACCGAAAAGTGGAACCAATCAATCCACCACGGTGGAGAAAGTAAGATTGTTGCACTTGATATTTCAAAAGCATTTGACAGGGTTTGGCATCAAGCCCTTTTGTCGAAAATGCGTTTCGAATCGATGAAAAACTTCTTCTATGGACTAGAAATTATCTTTCGAAACGTTCAATTCAAGTTGTTTTGGACGGATGCAAGTATGCAACTCACCAAATAAATGCTGGTTTCCCTCAAGATTCAGTTTTATCTCCGACTCTCTTTCTCAATTTCATTGATGACCTCCTGTCTACAGCTTCTAATCCAATTCATTCCTTCGCTGATGACAGTACCCCCAACTTCTCATATTCGTTTTCAGGTACACGTCCCTCATCTTCGAACGTGGAATCTAAACGACAACATATGTTAAGCTCATTGAATTCCGACCTTGACAGCATCACCAAATGGGGTAAATCTAACAGAGTAGAATTCAATGGTTCCAATCACAATGCTGTCTTCTGTCGTTACAGCCATAACAAAATCTAGAGCTCTGTTTCATAAAAAATATTTCACCCCTTCTGATCTGGCCACAATATATAAAGCGTTTATACGCCCTAAACTTGATTTTAAGGCCCACATCTAGTCGCGTGCACCAAAAACAACATTGCACCTCCTAGATATGATTAAAACGCGTAAGAAAAAAACTTATAGGAGACATTAGAATATAGAACTCTTTAGTTTCAAGAGGACAAGGAAAAGCGAACATCTGGATTAAGGATATTCCGATCACAGACTGAATTAGGAAAAAAAAAGTCTGAGACATCGATCATACACCGGTCGGACGCCCAGACCGATGAGTATAACAAAACAAACAATGAATAAAAATAAGTCAATCTTTTCAGGAAATCGTTCATCAACCACTCCCCATCTCCTTGGATCATCATCGCAATTGTCCATTTCCCAATAATAAGACTTTCAAAGTAGTTCCCACTTATCATTCCCTTACTTAATTGACTTCTTGTTACGAACAATGACAAAATAGGTCCACTCTGCACAACGTCCACTCTTACCGGAACGTATTCGTCAATTGTCGCAAACAGGACTCTCAATTGGCAAGAAGAATTAAATAAACATAAAACAGGATTCAGATAGGACTACAAAAAGCATCTCCGAAAACGAAGCTGGGAATGCAGATTTGTTTTCTTAAAATGTACTCATTTGCATTTATACCCGTTTGGAACCCAACCATTTTTCCCATTCCCGAGAAGTCCTAGAAAAGCATTGAAATACGACAACGAGAAAAATAATCGTCTACCACCCCCAAGTGAGTACTTTGATCCCTATCCTAAAGAGACCCTAGCTTTGGCGAAAGTTCAAAAAAGTTTGTTTTATTATCATTGCTTTAGCGTCTCGCTTCGATATAGTCTTCGTTTGTTTTGTCCTTACATTCGTTTAATTGAAGAAAACAGACAACTGAAATGCCAGGAATACCGGTACTCCTGTCTGCAATCACAATTTCTCTTCTTTATTAAGGGATTTCCTCTTTTTAAAGCCACCAATCTCCAACCTCGGAGGTGAAAGAAAAAAATCCATGTCCCGCAGGATATTCGTTTAAAAAAATTGATATCTACACCAGGAAGGTAGTGAAAAATCGAACTCAGAAGGAAATTAAATTATCGCTCACCAATCATTTTTTTTACCACTTCACTTTTCTTTTTCTACCGACATTTGTAAAAAAAGAAGAAGATAAATCCCGTTTCTTTCGAGTTCAACACTTGCTGGTATATCTGTGATTTGAGTGCGGAAGTTGGGGCGGGAACTGAATCCATTTAACTTTAGGGTATGTATGCTGCACATCATGTGACACCTGAATGACACACAAAAAGGATAACTATGAGGAGACAACATTTCGAAACGAATTTCGAGTTTTCAACAGCTCTCAGGACTACACCGTGCGCTTAAATCGAATCAAATGCAGACTTAAATGTAATTTATCCGATGACTACACTACAGTACTAGTACAGTTGGAGCAACAGGTGGGGCCAGGGGGGGGACATATCGAATGTAGTGAATTTTACCCGCGGTGGTAGTCTAGTGGTAGTAATTATTGCTTCTAAATCGAACATCACTCTGTGAGGGGGGGCGTAAAACTTAATTGGATGGAAAGATTGCAATTTATCGGTCGCATACTATCTGCCCCCGTTGGGTAAACAAGATGCAGAGCTCCGTATATGAGTTTTGAAGTGACATAAAATGTTAATTGATGGTGAAGTACATCCTCAGCAGATGAAAAATGTATAACAGCTAGGTAGGGGAAGGTTTTTTAATGGGCTGAAGTGATTCTCGCCAGCAGGAAGTAAGTGAGAATTTCGCGCCTCCAAGGGAACTGATTTAATCACGGGGTTATGTATGTGTGTGATCTTTTGAGGCTATAAACATCTAATTTGTGGGCCATTAGTACGCCTGAGTGTATGCGACAATTAGGAAATTTTCACGAGTGAAATTATGACATTAAGGAGGAAACATATCATTCGGTGGCGTATACGTAATATTTCGGTTTTCGTTTTTTGTGACATTTTTGTTTGGTAAAATATATTAAAGCCTTTGGGGATTATATGTTACGACAACTGGAAGCTGGTGGAGCTCTTTTTTATGTTTCAAGTCTTTTTACATACAACCAAACCTGCTATTCTTTTTTTTATGACTTAATGCGGATAGAGCCAAAGAATCATGTAGAATCAAGTATATAACATGTGGTTCGCATGTACTCACTCCCTGCTCATTCGACTTAAAATTCCTTTGATAAAAATTGCTACTGTCTACCCAAACACAAATTTAGCCAAAAGTTCAAAGTAACATTCCCAAATATTCAGAATTTCAATATATGTCAACGGTTCTCATGTATGGTAGGTACACAGATGGATTAAAAACAAATGAAGTAGTTGGAGCTGGAGCATACGGTGTTAAAACAAATGTTCTTCTACACAAGCATGGACAGATGTGACTCCGTATTTAAGGCAGAAATCTTTGCAATAGAAATATATCGCAGAAAAAATCTAAATAATTCCATAACAAACAAGAACACATATATACAAAGTTACGAGGTAACATCCAAACTAGTATGGGATTGCCTGAAACTACTCACATCGTTAGCCAGCACAAACATAGTTCATCTCATCTGGGTACCAGGACACAGTGGACACGTAGGCAACGAAATAGCAGATACACTAGCCATTCTGTCCATCAGCACTGCTAAATTCCAAAACAAGGCTGAAAAACAGGGCCAATCATTACTGGACTGACACTGAAAGTAACAGACAAGCCAAAATTTTCATGCCAAACACTTCCCACACAAGAACGAAACAACTCCTACATCTAGGAGTCAAATTCGAACTGTCACAGGGTTCCTTACTGGACCTCATGACTATGGGAATAACTCAAGACAACACTTGCAAACTATGCAACGAGGACGAAGAATAAGCAGAACACATCCTGTGTCACTGAAACTGCCTAATCAGATTACGTCAACGGCATCTAGGTCAACCCCTTACTTGAGGCAGAAGACATATATGACAGCCACTCAATGATTTACTAGAATTCATCACAAAGTCCGGTGTCATGAGTGAGCTCTAATTGAAGTAAATCACAATTGGCACAACTATGGCCGCAGTGACATGGTAACTTGCTTTCAACTCTCTAACTTATTTAATCTAATCTACGGAAATTGAAGAAATCTTTATCAAACCAAAACCTTTATATGGGAGGCACTGTTATCAAGTTTAAATTAAATCCGTGCAGTCGTTAACCTTGCAGCTGCGTGCACAGACTGACATACCAACAGAATTCCGAGATCCACTTCTTAGAACTTCTCAATCATTAAAATGTTAGGTTTGATTAAAATCTCGATCTTGTACATGAATTGAATACTTGCCCTCATGTGAAAGTCGGACAAACAATCAAGTACATACAAAACTTTGATGAAAAGCTTTTCACAAGGTCACATTCATTATGGCTAACGATATAACTTCGCACACACAAATTACTTGAGAAGCTGGGTTTGATGGCCTGTATGGGTCGTTAATGCCACATATATATTTGGAGATGATGATGCTAAACTTAAAAAAAGACAACAATTTTCTCATATGGTATGTACTTAAAATTTTAGACTTATGGTGCAGCCGAAAGATAAGAACACCAAGCAAACTACCATCCAGGAAATACAATTGATTGAGCAAAAAGTCGATGAAAAACTGTGACTGTGACTATGGTCCATGTAGTGACCAGAATTAAATAAAATACCACAGTCCCAGTAAGGATGGACAGAGGTAGCAACTATTTGTGGACCATGTGATCGTAGATGCGATGCATGCATCCAGCATCCTGAATGTACAGAATCTGCAAACAGCAACTTAGTGAGAGATGAAGATCAGACCAATTATAACGCCCTGTCGATGCGTAGTGCAATATCATTAAGAAAGTAGACGAAACCATCAGGATTCATGATTCCATTGTATGATTTTATTTGCAAGTACCAAACATAATGACAGTATAGGCGCTACAACACAAAACACGCTCCACAAGGTCAGAGTATCGGAACAGAAGAAAGGAAAAAAAGAAATTCCTGAGTTGGGAAAAAAGAAAATACGCAGCAAGAGTCTTACGAATCTTCGCTAAGCAACTGGCAGCTGTCTCTATGTAGAATCCAAAACAACGTACTGTGCGAACATCTTTAGACTTTCTGCAATATACGGAAGGCATTATCAAAAATCTTCTACAACGAATATATGCGAAAAAGGCAACTACCAGACACAAGATGATTCAACTACGAACCTAACAAGTTGTACCATGATCTGGATGTACTACAAACGGTAAAAACAAGTAGACTACAGTGGTTCGGGCCATCGAGCTAATGAACAATAATGCTCCAGCCAAAAGAATCTTTTAATCCCAGCCTTAAGGTACGAGGGGACAAGGAAGACGGTTTAAGGATCGAAAGATCGCGGATGCCATAGCGCTTGTACTCCAAAACTGAAAGCAACGTAGGTACCCAACGATCGAAGACGTTGGAAGGCTGCCTTGCCAAAGGAGAGACCCTCGGGTCAGGAGAACGGTTAGTAATTAAGTAATTTCTCAACTTATTCAATCTTCACGTTTCGGCAGATAGTGTTTGTCCGAATATATACCCGTCACCTAATAGTCGACAATTTCGCGCTCATAGGGACGAACTATAACAGAGGGTTTGCGATTGCTATAATGATAATGATGATAAACTGTGATTAATAAAATCAACTCAGGAGTTATATACCCGACTTTGACTTTTAACCTTTTGTTAAATTCCCCATTATCCATAATTGTGTGCATTCATGAGGTTTTGGTTTTGTATTAATGCGAATTATTTTTATGAAATCTTTTTTCTGTCAGCTTTCATGAATTTGCATCCGCATAATAGCTGCTTCTGTTCACTGTTACGTGGAATAACATATCTAATAAGTGGATACCGTAGTATTTCATTTCCTGGATACAATTGGTGTTTGATTTAAATAGTTTCTTTAAGTCGTAAAGTTACCATATTCACTTGATGAATATGGAATGAATACAAGGTATGTCCAAAACAAACCACCAATCCCAAGTCGTATTTCAAAACCACTGACAAAGAACACAAAATAAACTACTACCGCAACAACAATCATTATTTAATGTCTTCTCTTCAAAACTGACAGCTCTACAACTAGCCCATTACAACATCTTAACGATATCCTTCTGGCCCGCAACGTAATTCAAAACTTTCACACATTTCAATCTTAAACTGTGAGCGCACCTCATCGTTCCTCATCGTCATCGCAATCCTTCCCTTGGCGTGCCTTCAGCCCACAAAAGCCATTAATCATATGCAGAATATAAATCAAAATCGAAATATTCATAATTATAATTTATGACTGCTAGGAAGCGTATTAAGTTTGGGATACACCAGGATACACCGCACATCCATATATGTTATCAAAAGACGAATGGATATACTGTATACGGCATTTAATTCCCCAAACAATATCCCTTTTGGCAATAAGAAAATTAATTATATGAGATTATAGCCCCTCTGGTGCACCTACACACCGATGCGAGTCCTTCGGATGGAAACAGTAACAAGAATCCGTTTCCTTCCCTCTCTCATTCCTGCTTTTGAATTCTTCTCGAGTATGACTATGTATGCAAAGAGGATAAAGGGTGTTCAGGTCATGAGAAAATAGAGCGTTCTATGAATATTCAAATTTATAATAATTCACGCTCTTATCGTTCGAAAAGCCAGTTCCTCTTCTTCTTCATCATCTGTGGGCGAATTTTTCTCCATCTTGAATTTTAAAGTCGACCAAAAGATACACGAATAGTAAAGAAATACTACAACCAAGGGTATTGCAGATATGGCTGTAAAATTAAATCAAAATAAAAGACGAACAGAAAGTAAATATTCGGAAGGACGAGAAGAGGACGACGGAGCAAAAATCTTAAGGTCGGATTTGTAATTAAACAAGAGCTTGTGGAGGGATGTCGCAAACGGATTGGGGGTTTTAATTAAAAATGGACATTTAACAGTTTAAATCCTTTTGAAATAGTTTTAATCCAACTTAAGTCAAGTGACCTACATTGGAGTAGCATAAAAAAAAGGAGAGCCATTCCGGACAATGTATCGAGGTGGGATATTGCGTTGAAATACCTCAATATATGAACATTGCGAGACATGTCTTTGAAGGGGGAGACGAAGAAATGGATTCCACAAAGGGGGAGCTCTAAAATCGGTGGACAGCGATAATGGAATACATCACCTGTCTGTCGATTTTAAAGGCTTATATAGGAACCAATCTGTAAAATACTGAAATATACTTAATTGACAATCCATTACCAGAAATAACTTTGCAAATCTGTCAGAATATCAATATCAATCAATAGATCAAAAATAGGTGACCTCAATGTGTTTACGTCTCTAGTGGACACTTCAGAATTAAAGCCTAAATTATGTATCGAATTGGAATGGATTTGCATTAAATGCAATAAACTTGCCTCAACTACAAATACAAAATATACCACAAAACTTAATCCAGCTAAGGAATATAGGACAAGCTAGCACAAGTTTGTAGCAAGGGGATATAATTCATCCCCTTTGTCGTGGTGCACATATTAGTTGCAAATGACATTTAGTCAAAAGTAGAACACAATTGTCGAAGCCGCAGGAGTAATTATTATTGACAACGGAAAATGCATTCCTCTCATTAGCGAAGTGCTGTAATTAATGCCAAGAGCAACGTCAATTTTATCGTACATGTGTGGTTGGTAGTAATTTTTTTAACTTACAGAAACAATTTGTTCATTTTTTGTTGAACAAAGTCAGTACTTAAATTTAGCCTTGTCTACACTTTGCAAAGGTAGTTCTCAGCAGATTTAAACGGACAGGAAGATTTGATTAAACATTAAATGTATTCTGGCCAACGATTTACAAAAGGGGTTCTTAAATCCACAAACCTACACGTTTTGAAAAATCAGAAACAACAGCCATCCAACTAGCAGAGATCTGCCAGAAAAACTCATTGGACATCAGGACATATTTTTGTCTCAGAATAATTTAGTAGATATATCTGAACCATTTACACGTATAAGGGTACCTGCAATTTATTAAAACTTCTGCACCGTTAAACAGAGACACGATTCGATTTGTCTGATAAAACCAGATAAACATTAATTTCTTCCGCTTTTTCGTAGTTAGCTGCTCAAATAATTGCCAACGTTAGGCTGCAAAGTGCTTCCAACAATAAAAGTTGCAAACATTGATTGGAAAATTTTATGGGTCTCACGTTTTTGGGCCACAAAAAAGGGGAACACCTCTGAACTGCGTCAACAGAAGCATAAGTCTCCTCAACATCGGCTACAAGATCCTATCTGCCGTACTATTTGAACGCCTGAAAAAGTTTACCAACAACCTGATCGGCCTTATCAGTGTGGTTTTAGGCCGGGAAAGTCCACAACAAATCAAATCGTCACACTTCGGCGGATAGGGTCTTGGAAAAGACCCAAGAAGTCCAAATCCACCACCTATTCATCGATTTCATCTAGTTTTGGTATACCTCCCAAACTCGTCCGTCTATACAAGATGACGATGGAGAATTCTCGCTGCTCCATCAGGGTCGGAAACGACCTCACCAACACATTCGATACCAAAAACGGATTTAGGCAAGGCGATGCGCTGCCATGTGACTTCCTCACTCGAAATACTAAGGAGATCCTATATAAGACCCTGATCATCCCAGTCCTGCTCTACGGCACTGAATCATGGAACATATCAAAAATGGATGAAGAAATCTTTGGTCGCTTCGAGAGGAAAATTCTTTGATAAATCTTGCGATAACGGGCTATGGAGATGAAGTTTCAGCAAAGAACTTTACGAGCTGTACAGTGACATACCCTGGTGAAAAACTCCGCATTGGGACATGTAGAACAAATGGACACGATGATAAAGCATGGACCATATACAAAATGGATGAAGAAATCCTTGGTCGTTTCGAGAGGAAAATTCTTTGATAAATCTTCGGTCCCGAATGCGTTGACGGTCTTTAGAGGCGAAGATTCAACCAAGAACTTTACGAGCTGTACAGAAACATACCCTGGTCAATCTACACCAATACTCCGGTTCGCAGAGTCTTCGATCCCAGCACGACGTCGAAAGAAGTAGAGGAAGACCTCGCCTTAAGTGGCGCGCACTGTAGGCAGTTAGCTAAGGACCGGGATAATTGGAGAGGCATGTTGGTTGAGGCCCAACATTCCGACCTGCAGCGCCACTTAAGTAAGTAAGTAAGTTTTTTAGGCAAGATCTGTCAATTTTGTTTACTTGTTCTGTATGACACAGTCCAGAGACCTCAGCCTCAACCAACATGCCAACAAACCTATCAATTTAGCTCGGTCATTAGCTAGGGACCTCCGTAAAGTCGGTTGAGGTTGTACTTGTGGGTGACATTTAAGGCTTTCATCTACTGCGTCAACAATCTGGGTGGAAATCTCCTAGCAATTTTACATACCCAATCCAGAGTTTCTTAGCCATTTCTATGTTGCTATACAACTTGTAAATTTTGAATCTTTGTTTCGACCTTTTTCAGAATTTTAATATCACCTATGCTTTACCTATTTTAATATCACATATGCTAAAGACATTAGTCTTGTAATTTATATTTCTTAGATGGACCTTTGAGCATTGAAAACAGCTTGTTGAAGCCCAATTGTGAACCTCAGTAAAAACTTTATATACCAACTAAAACTTTTTGTAAATCAAAACATTATTTTCGAAAAACTTCATTTTACCAGAAATGTCTTAATTTACAAGTCAAAAGTCGCCTGTATGAATCTTAAATGCCTTTGCCCCCTTTGAATGCGTTAGTAAACTGCTATCAAACAATAGCATCCCCAATTGAACAACCAATTAAACCGGATAAACGTTACCACCGGGATTTCCATGGACTTAAAAAAGTTTCTTGTAGTTGCTAATGCTTTGTCTGCATACATCACACAGACAGTCAAAGTTACCAAGCCAGTGCTAACAAGATCCTTAAACTACACGTATAATAAACATGGATACCTACACCTGTAAAATATTGAAGTAGAACTTCCACAACAGCTAATATCAACTTTATCATAAATGCATTGCATTACAGCGGAAGGTATCAACAACCCGTTATATTTGCTACATGAAACTTTCTTAATCTCCCTTGCTATCTGGCTACGTGCAAATATGTGAGCCAACCCACACCCTCGAAAAGTTTGTTCGCTAAAAGTTTTTCAATCGTTTAAAGCACACAATTTAAGATACATATGACCTGTCCCTGGCGCAGAGGGTTGACAATCTAACGCCACTAGTCTGGAGGAAAATTGCCTACCGACAAACAACAACTAGGACGACGACTGTGGCGGCGAACATTGTCACACACACTTGCGAATCCACATGCATTGCCTTGGTTCAATGTTAAATGAGGTTATACCTCGATTGGCACAAGTCGAAATAATTTATAAACTCACAAGCTCACACAAATACTGTGTAAAGTCAGGCACAATCCTTAAGGATATTAGTTATACTCATGCTTATATCTGTTTTGACATTTCTGTGGGTATACGTTTAATGAAGGAAGGGTTGAAGATACGGAAAAGCTTCAAGATGCAGAGAGAGTTTGCAAAGGGATATGCACACAGGTGAAGTTCTTTGTTGTTTTGAGTTAATCTTGAATGAGCTGGACAACACAGAGCTGGTATGTATGAATACGTGTGTGTGTTTGAACCAGTTTCAATTTCTGACGGTGACACCATTCGGCAGAGTGCTAGATTCAGATAAGAATACTTAATTTATGAGCACGCCACACGGCATAAGATATGAAAGTGCCACAAACACACATGCGATACACAATGTATATGTAAAGTGGCCACTATGAATTTTTGATTGAGGGTAAAAAAAGGAGACTGATGAAGAACCTCACATTATGTATACTTAAACGTATCAGCATCCACCAACGCCAGCGGTGCTGGAAAAACCACTGTGGGGCGTAAGTGTGAAAAGGGGCATTCTGTTTGAAAGGTTGGTATAGCATTTGTGTGGGATCCCGGTTCATGAATAGACGGAATTTTGTGTTTTATTTAAAAGTATCCATTTTTTTATAATGACTTTAGTTCGCAAATAGACTTTACTTTTGTTTTGTTTTATTTATTTTTTCTTTAAAAATTGCTTCTTGAAAGATCTCTAAATCGGTTGTTCTGTTTTCGTCGCTTTTTTTTGAATTGAATTATTTATATATTTTATTTTACTTAAATGCTACTTAAATACTTTTTCTGATATATAAAATTCTTTTGGAATATCCAAATATTTACAACTATACATAATAATATCGGGGTTTTCAATAAGAGCGCTACAAAAGTTTTTTTTTAAATAAAACAAAAAAGGTTTTGGATATCAATGAAATTCTTTATTCCTGTGAAAGTACGTTCGATGTAATTATGTATGGATCTCGATTTCTTTTGCATGGCCACCACGGGCACGCTTGCAGAAGTCCAGACGCTGAACCCAATTTTCGACGGTATTTAGGCATAAATCGGCCGATACTGCTGCAATTTCACGTTCGATATTCGTACGAAGTTCATCAATCGTCGCTGGTTTGTTGGCATAGACCATAGACTTGACGTAGCCCCACAGGAAATAGTCTAGGCCGTCAAATCGCACGACCGAGGCCGCCAAGCGACTGGACCATTTCGTGAGATGAAACGTTCTCCAAACTTATAAATTGATTGTGGCATTCGCTGTGTGGCTTGTGCCGCCGTCCTGTTGGAACCACATGTCCTCCAAGTCCATATCATCCAATTAGGGCCAAAAATATTCGGTTATCATTGAACGGTAGCGATTCCCATTCACAGTAACGTGCCGGTCTTGATCATCACGGAAGAAGTAGGGCCCAATGACGCCGCCGGAACATAAACCACACCAAACCGTAATTTTTTCGGGATGCAATGATGACTCATAGAGTAAGTGTGGATTGCTGCCTGACCACCACCGCATATTTTGTTTATTGACGAAGCCATTCAGCCAGAAATGAGCCTCGTCGCTGAAGATGATTTTTCGATGAAAATCCGAATCATTTTCAATTTGTTGCTCAGCCCAATTCACGAACATACGACGCTTCTGGTGGTCAAGCGGCTTCAGTTCTTGCGTCAATTTAATCTTGTAAGGATGTAGGCCAAGATCTTTTCGCAAAATTCGCCCCAAACGACGTCACAGAGATGCCCAACGTTTGAGAACGACGTGTGAGAGACACATTTGGGCTTTCTTCAACTGAAGCCTCAGCGGCAGCAATATTCTCGACACTACGGGCACTTCTTTGTTTCACTGGCACGGGAAAATTTTGTACTGTGCCTGTGGATTCAAATTTTTAAACTAGACGCTCAATTGTTGATCTGCTAGGACGATTATGACGACCATAAATTGGACGTAGCGTTCTAAACGTTAAGACCACTGACTCCGAATTTCGGTTGTAAATTTTAATAATTTCAACTCGTTGTTGGATCGTTTATCTTTCCGTCATGAAATGGCAAATCTTACTGAAGAGAAATTTCAAAAGAGCGGCAAGAAATATGGCTTCGTTTGCTGTCCCTGTCGCTCAACTTTTGTAGCGTCCCGTTTATCTTTCCGTCATGAAATGGCAAATCTTACTGAAGAGAAATTTCAAAAGAGCGGCAAGAAATATGGCTTCGTTTGCTTTCCCTGTCGCTCAACTTTTGTAGCGTCCCTGTTGAAAAACTTGATATATAAGGCTGTTATAAAAGACATTTGCAGCGGTTAGGAATTCTTTAAAAGTAAGCGAAAGGTTAAAGCGTTGAGCAACATTTGCATCTTATATTATTTTCAAAATCAGTGCTTGGTTCGTTAAATGTTCCTCGAGTTGAGTGATTTTGTTCATCCTCGCCTCAACTATGAGGACCGTCAGCACGTGCTCACAGTAGTGTGAGATTTATACTCACTAAAACCACTACCTTTTTTGTAACGGGTGGTTAAGTTTTAAGGGCCGATGTTGAATGGTAACCACACCTAAACGTCAAGTTATTTTCTGCATTTCATTTGACGTTTCACAATTTCAGACTAAATCAATTTGAACCATGGATAGATACACAATGAAAATGGGCGTTCAAATCAAAATGCATATCGTGCTCAAATCAAATTGTCCAAATGTGCATACAATCGGAAAAATCGTGCAAAAATTTGAGAAAACCGGGTCTGTAGGAGTAAACACCAGTGCATGCTCGTACTGCAGAAAATATTGCTGCTGTTCGCAATAGTGTGACTGAAGAGCCGTCCACCTCAACTCGTCGTCGTGCCCAACAATTGCACCTCTCACGATCGTCGTTGATGAACATTATGCATAAAGATTCGCATCTACACGCTTACAAGGTGCAATTGACTTAAGAACTAAGGCCTCTTGACCATTTCAAGCGTCGTCAATGGTCAGAACGGTGGCATGAAGTGGCAACAGTGGATGATCAATTTTCGAGGAAAATCATCTTCAGTGATGACTGATGAGGCACATTTTATCCTCAGTGGATTCGTCAATTAGCAGAATTGCCGAATTTGGGCGAATGATAATCCAAGAGTGATTGTCGAAAAACCAATGCACCCACAAACAGTGAATGTTTGGTGCAGTTTATGGGCTGGCAGCATCATCGGCCGAATTTTTTCCAAAATGAGGCCGGTCAGGCAGTCACTGTGAGATGATAAAGAAGTTTTTATGGCTCGAATCGGAAGATATGGATGTGACCGATATGTGGTTTCAACAGGACGGTACCAATTGCCACACAGCTTAAGAAATATAACAATGGCCGTGTTATCTCGCGTGTAGGCGATGTAAATTGGCCGCCAAGATCATGTGATTTGACACCATTTACACTTCTGTCTTTGGGGTTATTTGAAAGAAAAGGTGTACGTCGATAAACCAGCAATAATTCAAGAGCTAAAGGATGAGATAATTCGGCTCAATAACGGCATAGGACCATCGGATGGAAGTGTGCCGCCGAGGTCGCGGCTGCCATTTGGCCGATATTTTGTTAAATACATAATTGAACCATACCAATATTATCATAATAAGAATTGATGACAATCATTTCCTAAATAATTTGTGTTTCATTTAAAATCAACATCGGCCCTTAAAATACATTAAAACGTTTGATTTTTTTCATTTTGTTTCCATAGTTTAATACCCTACGCCACAACATCTTTATATGAGAGTCCCTAATAAGTGCACGGGATTTCCAATAATTGTATCTGAATATTTTATAGTGTTTGAATAGTGACACAAAATCGTATGTCAATATTTGATTTTTTTTTTTTTGATTTTTGTAATTTTTTTACCTTTTTTTATTTATTTGATTTTTATGAATAATATAAGTGCTAACTTCTATTCTACTTGACTTAGAGGTAATTTTTTTTATCAAAATATACAAACTCTATATTTTATGTAAGGTGGCATACCCAGCCCAATATCGTAAAAAAATGTAGTTACGTTCTTGTGTCACTAGGGTAACGATTTATCAAGTGACATTTTTACCTAAGTAATCATTTAAGAACCATTCAAAATTAAGCTAGGAACAAGAGGGCTCACCAAAGTTAGAGCATTTTCCTCAAGGATGGCTGAAGTTAAAATTAGACCTCGAAAAATAAGACACATTCTGAACAATTCGGACTGTTAAAAAACCACTGTACCTAATGGAGTTTCACAAATTGGAAAATGTTCACCCGTTCTTTGGTGATTACTTTCAACGTTATAGGATCATAGGTTTAACCCAGCTGCTGCGAAATTGCTTGAATCCAACCGATTCCCGAACAAAAATTAAGAAAATCAATTCATCAAAACTATAGACCCGTTGATAAACTATCTATACTTTTAAAGCAAATGGGAAAAATGTAAATACCAAGATTACATGGAAAGGAATGGTTTAATAAGTGAAAGACAATATGGGTTTTGGAAAGAAACCCTCAACTGGAGACCTGCTTAGATCATGGCGAATCGGGTGCATATTTACATGGCTTTAGATCGAGTTTGGCACAATGCCTTGCAAACCAAATCGACAGCATAAGGACTTCCCCGAATAATGTGCGGCTGGATTGAAAACATTCTTATTTTTGTGGTGGGTGTAGAATTTTCTCAAATAGATTCTCTATTACCGCTGGGGTGCCGCATGGAGCAATTCACTCACCCACTTTGTTTCTGCTGCACATTTGTAATTTTTCGGGGACAACTAATAATCAGATTTTTAGTTTTGCAGATGACAGTACTCTGATAGCAACAAACGCTATTGTTGTACTCCAGGAAAGATGCGAAAAATCTGCTCTATGGCCTACAAAAGATTTAACGCACCGAGAATTATTTTACAGAGAGACACATTAATACTGAGTTTATCAATCAAAATTTTAAACCCCCTTCGAGGCAATTCGTCGGAAGAATTTTCTACACAGGTACCCGTTCCGATTAGCATTTCAAACAGATATTTGGATGAAATGTTACTAATATGATCGCACATCGGCGATATGCGTCAAGTCAACAATTTTTTAAAGCTATATTTTGAATTTCTTCCAAAATTATCCGACGAAAACAAAACTAATCAATATAATTACCAAAGACAACAATTTATTTAAATTGCATTAAAAATAAACCGATATTTTACTACACAACTACTTTGACCCCACTGTTCATTCACATAAGGGTTCCCTACACTCTGTCTTTTTATATTCACACTTTTTATGCTTACCCCTTATCTGTCACTCCTGTCAAGGATAATGGCTATGGAGAATTAATATTAAATGGACATTTTCTCGCAAAAGGGTATATTTCAAGATATTTTGATTTTCATTTTCTGATTTCGTAAATTTCTATGCATGGGTATGGGTCGGCATTTATGCTATAAATATTAAAGCAGTGACACCTTTAAAGTATACGAATCGACACAAAGTGCCGAACCCAGCCCTTTCAAATGAGAAAGCTCTTCCGGATATTTACATTCCTCCATTTCTCTGTTGTAAGCAACAAAAACAAAAATCATAGTATGTACGATGCAAATTAAATAGTTGTAAAGTAATGAATACGTTGAGTGAGTTGTTGTATTCGTGAAAATCCTTTGAAGAGGTCATCTGATTGTACCCGCAGTAGTTGTGTACGTTTTTTTTTGTTTGTATTTTTTTGTGCGTTCTGGTTCGTGTAATTTTTGTGAATATTTGTACTCCTTTGGGGAAAAGTTGTCATTGCGAAAATTCAAAGGAGTGGTAGCAAGAGAAACAAAGTTCATAAAGTTTTCTTTTTTAGTTAAAGTGAGCGCGCCTTTGACGGTACATTTACGGGAAAGGGAATTAATTAGACGACTTATTCATGGAACGCATTTAGTCAGTGAATGCTTCCGGCTATCCTCTCCACTTAAGAATGTAGTCGTTCTGAACCAATGTTTCTCTAGGATGGTTTGTTTGAAAAAAAAAAACAATTTACCGGTGCAGTGTAGATGGCAAGATGTGCACTTTACTCCGCTTTCTTTTCATTAACTACCATTTAACACAATTTTGTTTGTCGACATTTTGAATTACGGATTTATTTGCGTGGCGATTTTCACTTTACCTTTTATGGAATTTGAAGGCTACTTATTTGGGCATCAGTAGTTGGTTTATTTATTTTTTGCAATAAGGAGCGTGCAAATGTAATGTTTTTTTTGGCTACTGGGACTAGCCAATCAACACTACCTTGTTAGGGGCTGACGATGTTAAGTGACATCTTTCATGATTTAAGACTTTCTTAGTAAATTTTTCGCCCAATTGAGTAGATATACCGTGATATTTCCTGTTCTGTTAGCATATATGGAGCTAATTCAAAAGCCCTAACTTGACGAATTTTATGAAGCCATCATCATGCCTGTGTTTGTTGCTCAAGTTTGAACCGTGTCAATATATAAAAATCGGACGTTTGTTAGTCGTTTTCAGTCACCAGTTATTTTTTTGTTGTAGGATTTTTTTTTATTTGAAAAGATTCTACAATGATCTTTCCCAGCTGTACGTCATGAATAGAAAATACTGAGCATTGGACGTCTGAGAAGAAAAGATAGAATAACCCCAAATTATGGCCCGCAGACTCATTGATGCTAGCTTAGAAGGTAGACGTAGAATAGACGGATTCTAGTCTTGTTTTTAGTTCTAACTATATAAAGTCAGCTAATGACACGAAAAGCACTAAGAATCACATGCGGGGCTTTCGGCTAAAACTGGTATATCTGCTGAACCCAGCAGTACTCAGATTCACTTTTAAATACAGCTTTATCGTATGGTGGTACATACATTCATTCATACATGATTTAACGAGGACACTAAAACACTGGAGAGATTACTGAATCCTTAACCCGGTAGCAACAAGGCAGACAAATTAGCTTTCAAACTCTAATAAATCAGGGCTATAGTAAACAACGTCATACCACACGACACCATTGACTACTCACAAATTTGCCCAATGTTGTGTAGGAGATTCAATACCAGATTTCCAGGTTAAGGCGTATGGTCAAACAAGACAGTGACCAATGACAAGATGAGCGTCGACTAAAAGGATTTTTCCAAGATTAATGTCGGGTCGAGGGGAGGTGTTCCTGAAGAATTACTTGGCATTTATCAATCCTCAAGGGTAACGAAGTAGCTTTGTTCAAGCTGAAGCAGATAAGCTGATAATGGTGCATAATATTATCTGCAAACTAATCAGAGTGTGCTGATATCTAAGCGGAAATAAAGTAAAACTGAAAGCTTGTTAAAGGCTCTGTTATGTGACCTTCATTAGCCATTGACCATGTCAAAACAACAGTCAGCACAGGAAATTAAAAATATATGAGAAGACTACAATCCGCGAATCATTTATTACGCTATCCCTTTATATTCCTAACATAAATGTCCCGAGAGAATGATCGTGGCTAAAACTGAATGGGGATAAAAATATAGAAAATAATATTGTCCTACATTTGCTTGCATTTCGCAGTTTGGTTTGAATCAACATTAAATAAATTGTAGGAATGTTCACTCTTATTCCACATGTCGTTTTTTTACCGACAGATGGCGTTTGTTTAAATCGGCATTACATCATGCAATTCTGAAGGCGTTTTATGTCGTTTAATGTTACGTGACGTTTAGGTAGCGTGGAACGTAAGTTCTTAAAACGTCATAGCAGTTATTCGCATTCTAAGAGTAGTTTTAGTTGGATAAAACGACAGGTAAAACGCCAATAATTGTCGAATAGGAATTTGCAAACGACTAGCTGTCGAATTTTAACTAAAATGTGAGTTTCGATTAATTTGGATATTAATTTAAGGATTTAATTAATTTTTATTTTATTAAGGGTGAAAATAACAACCCCATAGCAAATGAAACGTTTAATTGAGTCAATGTAACAAAATGTTTCGCTGGCAATTTTTATTTTTATTTTATTAAGGGTGAAAATAACAACCCCATAGCAAATGAAACGTTTAATTGAGTCAATGTAACAAAATGTTTCGCTGGCAAGAAATTTTAAAAGATTTATTTCCCAGACCCAGATATCAAAAATGGATTGGAGTCGGTAGCTCCGACACTAAATTATTTAGGACCACCTCTAAGAACTCGAAAAGAGTGGCAGAAAATGTTTGCACTTGTTCTGCTTCTTCGAACAGAAAGTCTACTTACCAAATTGCACCATTCTAACTCAAATTTGAAGGCCTAACAATTGGTAACACACAGGTGGAGGGACCGACAGACAGACATGGCTCAATCGACTCAACTAGCGATTCTGGGTCGATTCATATACCTTAAGCTATATCTGTCGAAATTATTTATTGGTGGCAGGTATTGATAAATGCGTGGCAGGTATGGACTAATACGTCTAATAGTTGACTTCGATGTCCACGATGGTGCAGCTGTAGTGGCATGGAATAGTTTGATAAGAAGGAACGATGAGTATCATAAAAATGCAATCGAAAAGAAAAGTTTTCAAATGATGATTTCATTAGACATATTTCGAATTGCTGTGAAATGTAAAATTGCTGAAAGCTGTGATTTTAGTTGTATTGTAGTTTCAGCCTCAATAAATAAATTGTAATTGTAGTTTCAAAGCGGATTACCAAAGAATAAGACGTTTGTTTGGCATTTTCAAAATATCAGCCTCAATTCATTGAAATGTAACAAAACTCTTTAAGGACCGAATTTGCAAGAGATGATGACAAACGAAAATCAGATCCAATAAGCTAGTTTATGGTAGGCATTGAATTTTTACCGATACCATCGGTTTGTGAAGTCTGAGCAATGTGAAGCGTTGAATTTATGTCTATTGTATATAAACGAGAAATTTATTATACGCAAAAAGCACATACTGTAGCAGAGGTCAAGGGACGATGGATTGCGTATCGGAGTATCTATAGTATCTATAGATACTTAGTAGTAATTTAAACAGCAAAAGCAATGAAGCACAGAGTGAAGACGGTGGTGGTGAAAAAAGAGACGCGAGTTTCACTCACTCAGTATCTTAAAATCCGTATATGTAGTTGCAAATGCAGCTAATAGTACGTTTCCACCGAGCCGGAATTCGTCATTTCAGCGAAATTTGTGATTTCACCCAAATTGCTATACGTTCTCCAAACAAATTCAAATTCCAGAATACTGAGTTTGGCTGAAACGCAATTTACAGTTAACTACAAAATTACTATTTCACCCGATAAAGAAGACTGCCTCTGATTTATCAACAAAATTATTTCTCTAGGTGACAAGGTTACAAATGTCTAGTCAAAACCAAAAGCAACAAAAAGTAAAAAAAAAAAACAATTAAATTTGTAAAACCTCCCACCGGCTTAGAGGAAGGAAGTTTAATCCTAATAATAACACCACGTCTAAAAATGTTGTCCTTCCTCTGATGAGAAGGACATTTTAGTTCGATAGAGTACGCATTTTTCGGAGCTGCTTTATCACGAGAAATCCTATGTAGCAAAAAGAAATAATTTCGATAGATATACATTAAAGTATGGGAATCGATTGAGCCATTGAGCCATGCCATTGTTGTGGGTCTTGGTTAGGCCACGGAAGCATCCTTGATGTTGGAGAGAAGGGCACGCGGCACGCTTGCGATTGCTCGGCTTAACTCGTCGGACGCTGGTAGTTCTTATCCTCTCACCAAACATCCGAGACCAAAAAAATATTTTTTTTCGTGCTAGAATCAAATTAAAATAAAAAAGAAGAAGAATGTTACTCCATGTTGACCACTGACGGACATAAAAGGATTTTAAAACGAAAAGGATAGATTCAAAAAAAAGCTGAAAAGAAATGATCAAAAACATATGTCTATACCACTGAAAAACGATTAGCCTGGACCCCAAACGTGTTGGCTGTTATTGGCACAGGCTGGCCTTCCAACCCTTCAAGTCCTGAAAGACTTCCTATGGTTATCCCTCTGGTCACGTCTATGAGAGATAGCCCCTTATTCACTTCTTAGTCATAAAGTCCGTCCATCCGTCCGTATCATATTGCACAATTCAATTCGTATTTACCTAAAGAAGGCAGAGCCACCTTCGAATCATTAGCTTTACTCTAAAATATTTTTAACAAATACTTGCATACGATTTACAGTTGAAGGTCTTGTGCTACCGATTCGCATCGAATATGAACTTAAAAATTCGAATTCAATACCAACTTTCCCTATTGTTCGGTTGTTTCCATCAAGGGTATGGTTGCAACATAGTTGCAGCTGCACAATCATTCTCCCGCATGCTCATGAAATATGAAAAATGGAAAGAAAATCGCAATGCTCTCTCATTGCAATTGTGCCACGTCATTGAAAAAAAGGAGTATTCTCCATGAAAGTTAATTAAGCAAAAGGATAATACCGCTCGTGCAAAGCCACCATCACCCAACCATATCAGTATTCTCGTCTGAATGAGCAACCACAAGAGGTGGCTATGTCTGGATGTTATGCCCGCTTTTACAATATCCCGGTTCCAGCATGGACAGAAATTTACTGTCAGATTGCATGAGTATCTGCTTATGAGTACACAATGGGATGCGGGTAATTTTAATTCAGTCAATTGTCCCGACTCTTAAAAAACAGTGTAATATGTTAAGAGACCGTAACTATCTTGTCGGGTGGAAAAAAAAACACCGACACAAACGAAAGATCCTTAATTTTGTTTTATGCAGTTTTAGTGCCTCAACTTAAGGTCAAGTGTAGGAGGAGGCATTCTGTTATGTCCCATGTATCCTGGCTCATACTAATTGGATATATTCAAACTCTTAGTAGTCCAAACGGTATGGCGTACTTGCATGCTCAAGGCGATTGTTGCGGCACAAGTGCATGTTCTTCATAGAACCAGAGGATTTGGAAAGTTCAAGGCGTATGTGTCGTCCAGGTCGAGCGGTGTGTCGAGTAATTAAATTCAATTGAAAATGTAAAATGCACAAGTGGATGTGGTGTGTCGTTGAACGAACTGGTGCATGTCTGACACGATGGAATGTTCAGCAAAAAAAAAAAGAAGAAGAAAAGAAAAAATGTGTGAGTGCTGCTTACAATGGTTTTCCTTTTAGAGCTCCTTTTGGTACACAAGAGTACTAGACTCGGTGTCACATTAACCTGGTTTCACTCACAATGAGCGAATTGTACGTCATATGTCGTTTATAGTGGATTTTGACGCCGGTTGTAAAATCAGGTAATGGTTTTTACTTGTAGGTTATAAGTAGGGATAATCAGGTAATGCATTTGACACTTTATTTGGCGTTGTTTTAAGAAATATTTTCTTGGTTGTATTTGTTTGCACTTTTTTTGAAGCATGTCCACACTATCCTTGTTGAATAAGTGCATTTATAGAATCCGTTACGTATTTTTAGGTAAGTGGTGAAGGTTTGCATAGTTTTAAGAAAGTCATATTATTTGGCAGGCGTGGACCGAAACTTGGTCAGTCCCCAGCATGAAAGTGCGTTTGCCGTCGAAGCCAAATTTTCGAATGAATATTCTGTGATCTCAATCCAGCGCGGCTTCTGAAATCAATTTAAACTAACTTCGTTGTATGGGTTACTAAGTTCAGACAAACCGGTAGTGTGAACTGATGTCTATCGTTATATATCTATCTGTCTAACGTATCAGATTACCTGGGAACATCGTGGCAGTGAGAGTTCCAGTCTTGCAATTCTGCGAGCAAACTTTAGTCTGGTATTGGGCTTTCCGATCGTTCAGTGAGGTGGACACTTAACGATGAATGCGAATATGGGGACAGAAATTGCTGGTAACTTCCATAAAAAAATCCAGAAATCGACTTATTATGCGTAATGCGGGGCTTCATCTAGCTGATATGCTTTTCAAATTTGTTATGTACCTAGACGGTAAAATACCCCCACGCAAAAAAGCCCCATGAGGCTTATTTCCCAAATAAAAGGAAATAGAAATACATCCCTCGGGGGCTCTTTCGTTTTTGTTGAGAATTAAGCCCCATGGTGCTTATTTCCGTGGGGTTATTTCACTTCACCTACCAAGAATATAAAAAATGATATTTAATGAGTTTTATGACGTTTTGAAAAAAAGAGTTACGTCCAGATTCCTAGAGTCTGATAATACGCTACACATTGCAAAGTATTAAATATTTGGATAAGGGAAGTTGGAAGTAGGTCAATAAATGCCATGAGGCCATTATAGTAAAGCATGATCTAGTAATCGGCCCAATGGAGCCGGTACTCGCCACAGGACACCAGGCTAGTGCCCCTCATGTAAGTTTCGGACGAACTACAGCTGTGTACATTCAAAGTTTTTTTTTTTTTGGGGTCGGATTTTTTGCCGAATGATTTTTACATGCGTATACAGCTATAAATAGTTTCATGATTCATTGTTTTATGTTTGTTTCCCAATTGAGCTTGGTATCCAGAATAGATTCTAAATAGTTTGCATTGGAGAAGAGTGGATGTGTAAGTATATTAAGGCGAGTGGGTCAAAATGCTGGTAATTTGGTTTTCGAGGTGAAAATCATAATTTCGTTTTTACTAAAGTTGTGCTAAAAATACTCGGTGATCAGCAAGATCACGGAAAAAACTTCCCCGATTATATGATCACCTTGTCTCGGCACAAGCCACTACCTTAATCCTACCACGGTCTAGTCAGACTGGCAGTTTATTCATGGCAAGCATCCACAACAGGGGGCGGATGCCTAAAAGTTGTGAAGTGAGTCAGTCAGAGTATTTCAATAGGCTGCTGTTGTCTTCGGTTGACTGATTGATTCTAGATCTTGGCATGGCAAACTACTGGCAAACAGTAATGTTGTTGAAATCCCTTTTTAAATCATCAGAAGAAAATATTCTTTTTGGGCGAAAAGCAGTCATCCGATGTTGTTCGTTTATTTAAAAGATCGGTTGTGGGTCGCGCAGTGTGTGCCGCTGCTCTGTCCTGTTGGAACCACATGTCCTCCAGTCCAAATTGTGGCAGAAAAAGCTCGGTTAACATGGACCAGCGTCGAACAGCGCATTATGCATGCAGTAACTTTGAGCGGGTGTAATGGGTATTCGTGCATTAGTCGTGGATTTTCTGTGCCCCATAAGCGATAGTTTTGCTTGTTCACGTACCCGCTGAGGTGGAAATGAGCCCAATCGACAAATCGTCCACTTCGTCCTCGAGATTGAGGATGGCTTGGGCGTAGGTTACACGCGTATCGCGGTCGACCGGCAGCAGCTGATGCACGGACTGGACTTTGTACGGGAACATACGCAAGTCTTTGACCAAAACGCGCCTTAGGGAGTTCCGGCGACAGCTCGACATCCATATCAACAGCGGCGATATTCTCGGCACAACGGGCGCTCCGAGGCCGCCACTCTTGGCAACGTCTCGTGTGGTCCAAACGGCGCAGTGTTGCCCAGTCAGTGTCGGACGGCCGGGGATTCGGCGTCGGAATCCGCGCTGCGCCAACACTACAGACGAATTGTTAAGCAAAAAAATAGACACGATTATTCCGCGTTCTTGGGGAGTGTATCGCTCCATGCCTTGCTCACTTGTATTCTACATCTGTCTAGTCCACAAATGTCAAAACAGATTTGGCATTGGCGGCCATTTGCAAAAATAAGAGCATCTTCCAATAGGGTGATCTCTTTTGAATCACCCTGTATATAGTAAAGTGATTTTTGAAAGTACCTATCACCTAATGAAGAACGGTTTCTATCGATCCGCCTTTAAGGTGTGTACTTTAATGAGAGTAGCTATTGATGACAAGGATGAGTGGCTGAAGAAGTAACTACAGTTTTAGAACTACTTCAAGATATTGGCTTTCTTCGTAAAATTCAGTAAAGTGCAACTGTGCTTAGGCGGGACGAAATTCGATTTTTTTTTCGTAAAAAGAACCAGTTTTGTTTTAACTGGAACTTTACTTCTAATGCCGAGTAAGTAGAAGTATTTGGCAAGCAAAAAAATAACGCGTCAATAGATAGAGACGGCGGCGTCCATAACCCGCTATATCCTGTAACCTCTATTTTTAGAAGTAAGTAAGTAAGTTATTTATTTATGACTAGGTTCCAGACGTGAGTTGATAGCGCACCATCACTCCTCAGAGAATTATGCCTCAAAGTTAATCCTTTCTAGCTGTTCAGAATGTGGTGTATGAATTCACAGATTTATGATCGCAAGCGGGTACCTACATTTTCGAATGCTCGCTCTATATGGACAAAGGCTATCATCGTGAATTGTTTTACACAATGCCCCATGTGAAAGATTGGGCAAGGCATTTGATTGGCACAGCGTATATTGTAAACCTTCCCTTGTTTAAAAGTGCATTCAATGTAAAATACATTTGCATATCTACTCCCAATCTGACGTGATTTAACATTGCAGTAGTAATGATTTTAAAAATATTTATAAATAAAGTGTAGCACGGTTCAAAAAATTACTGACACATATTTTGACATACACATCGTAATGCACTGATCTGATAAAGAAAAAAAAAATTTCATTCCATTTTTCACAACCTATCAGAGCGACACAACATTCCGTACATACAACAAGAAGTTATTTAAAAAAAGCACCTGAAATATATTTGTCCAGCTCGGTTCATAATTTCAGCCCAAACCAGACAACAAACCCGAGGTGTGTACATATCTTTTATACTTCACTTTTACCAGTGCAAAACATATAAACATTTAATCACTTTAAATCGAGAGATGTGCGAAAATCCTCGTGTTTTTTTAACGAAATTAAATTATTGACGACACTACATCCCGCCACAATAAAAAAAAAGAAAATAAATGCATATATCCCCATATGATGTATCTGACCAGTGGTACTATGGCTTCCCTGGGGGGCCACCACAAAATTCAATTTATCCTTATCAAGGACGGGAATGAAATATCTCAAAGCTGGGACAAAAAAATACTATACACATTCAGGCAGATTCTCACAGCGGTATTGTCCTAAAATTGTTTGAAAAAATGTTTTTTTTTTAATCTGCATATAGTGCACACAAGAGTTTTTTTTGTTGAATAACATATTAAATTTACAACTAGTTGAAAGCAGCTGTTTCGTTGGCATATTCGAATTTTCCTCTTGTTTGCAATTAAGTGTATGTATGTGCTGCACCAATAGCATATGCTATGCATGGCACTAAAACACGATACGAGTAGGTACACAGTTGCAGCAGCTTGGTGCTGGACTTTAGTCTCAAAGTGTTTCAACGATGCGTTCCCCCTATTCGGCTACGTGAGGATATAAACTTGAAAAAATGGTAAATGCAGTAGAATTATGCTGTTGGACTTTCTATCCTTGGTGTATATTTAGTTAATTAATGTGATTTGCTTGATGAATAAAAAAAAAAAAACTTTAATTTCAATTTCCTTGCACATATGTGGATAATCTATTTTATTATAATAAGTTTGGTCTTGTTTGGAACGTGATTGTGTTGAACATAGAGAAGTTTATTCTTGCCGATGTGGATTGCTGACGAATTCGTTGTTTAAGAGCTCACACAAAATTTAAGGTATCCATACGGGCCTTATTAGGCATCTTTCTGTTTAATGGTTAGCAACATTTCAGTACGAAAAATGCAATCAACGAATTGAAAAAATTCTGAGATACTTTATACGGATTGGACTAATAGAATAAATGCGTTAACAAAGTTATATACAAAGCGTTTTAAATAGAAGTTTCTATTTGTTAAGTTTATTGCTCGAACGCAACATATCCAAGGGCCGCGGGGTCAAGTCAAGAATGAACCTGGGCTTCAACCAACATGCCTCGCCAATTAGCCCGGTCCTTAGCTAACTGCCCCCAGTTGCGCACTCCAAGTTGGTTGAGGTCGGTTTCTACTTGTGCGCGCCACTTAAGGCGAGATCTTCCTCAAATGCGTCCGACGTCTGGCTGGGAGACTCTGCGAGCCGGAGTGTTGGTGTCCATTCGTTCTACATGTCCTAGCCATCTTAAACGTCCAATGCCGAGTTTTTTTGACCAGCGGCAAATCGCTGTACAGCTTGCTGTACAGTTCTTTGTTGAATCTTCGTCTCCATAGCCCGTCAAAGCAAACGGGACCGAAGATTTTTCGAAGAATTTTCCTCTCAAATCAACCAAAGATTTCTTCATCCGCTTTTGAGACGGTCCATGCTTCAGCACCGTAGAGCAGCACTGGGATGATAAAGGTCTTTTATAGGATCTCCTTAGTATTTCGAGTGAGGGCTTTACTACCAAATTGCCTTCTTAGCCCGAAGAAACAGCGTTTGGCAAGAGTAATTCTTCGTCTAATTTCTGACGAGATATTGTTGTCAGAGTTAATAGCGGACCCGAGATAGACAAAGTATATCGGCTTTGTCTATCTCGACAAGTGACGTACTCCCTCAAAGTTATATCTGTCAATGATGACCTTCTGTCCAATTCATCGATGTTGTGTGTGCTTTCGTGTTAACAGCATATACTTCGTCTTGCCCTCATTTACTGCTAAACCCATTTTTTCCGCTTCCTCCTCTATACTAGTAAACGTGGCTATGACATCACGTTGGCTCCAAACAATGATGTCAATATCGTCGGAATATGTTAGTAGTTGTACCGATTTTTGGAAAATTATGCATCTGGTGTTGGTTCGTGAGTTTTGCACAATCCTCTCAAGAATCAAATTGAAGAAGTCACATGACAGCGCATCGCCTTGCCTAAATCCTTTTTTGGAATCAAATGTGTCGGTAATGTCGTTTCCGACCTAATGGAGCAGCGAGAATTCTCCATCGTCATCCTGGTGTGTATCGATTTGGACTTCTTGGGTATTTTTCAGGATCTGCGGAGTCAGGATCTTGCTGGTGGGCGCGTTCTAATGGCTTGTTGGCATAGTTACCATTGGTCTTCGACATTCGATGCTGGTGGTATGATGTTAATCGAGAGGTTAAGGGATACGTGTTGGCGGTCTTGGCGGTATTTTGCAGTTTTCGACATTCAATTTTTCACAGTGTTTCTGGATTGTTGTGGCGTGGTGGATATCCGCATTCTTACATTGGCTGCAACAATGCAGTGGTCCGAGTCTATGTTAGCTCTTCGGAATGTTCGGACATCCAAAATACTGGATGCGTGCCTCTTGTCTATCGCAATGTGATGATTAGTTTCGTTGACCGTTCGTTGATCTGGAGACCGCCATGTCCCCTTATGGATATCGAGGTAAGGAGTTGCGAAGTCAATTAGGGTAAGTCCGTTTCCAGAGTGACGTGTTGTCGTGTGTGCTATGTTTTCCGACAATACTTCTAAAGATGTCTTCTCTTCCTACCTTTGCGTTAAAATCTCCCAGCACTATCTTAAGATTTCAATAAATTACCTTAGTAGCTCTAGCTAATTTAGTCGCAATTATAAAAACTGTGATTCGGCGACTGTAGCGCGTGGAAAAATCAGCAATAAGGTCAAGTTTACCTCTAATTCGAAAATGGGTTTTAAAGTTTGAAATGACCGGTATAACACAGGAAAAAACGTATTCCGGGCGACCAAGATGATCAAGAACGTTAGAAAACGTTTTCATTCAATTTGTAAACGAGGCATGTCGGCGTCGTCGATCATTTTCGCTTTGAAGAAAAATACAATATTTACTATTGGATTCCGGTTTTTTAAATGAGACCTTTACAGCCTAATATAACTCACGAGAGCGATTTTCCATGTGATAAGTACAGATACCCAAGGCCAAGCCAAGTTTGATTTTCGCTTCCGATTATAAAATATTAATAACGATTCTCCCCTTTAGTCAATATCACTATATTTAAGAAAGGTTTTTGGATGATATTGATGTTGATAAATGTTTTATTTAATGTCGGCAATTATGTTTGGAAAACAATATCGGGTAAATGTCCGCCTCTGTTAGTCTCACAAATGCAGCCCTTTTGAGCACATTTTTCAATACATTCTCACACATTTCACGTGGAGGCCAATCAACGTCATAATTTCTTGAAATACCCTGTTGTGAAAGTCTCGCAGTAATTTAATTGTTATCCTGGTTGTATGCGATGTGGCACCGTATTATTGATACCACATGTTAATCAAGCCCAAAGCATGCAGTTGTGGCGTTCAAATGTTTTCAATCATATCATATGGCATATGTACGGCGGCGTAAATGGTCTTGTGGAAGAAGCTCTTGTGTCAACTGAATCTTAAATGCAAATTCTTGTGCAAAATTGTGGAAAAAGTTGTTCTTTGAAGACAAAGCTCCTGAGCATGGCGTCGAATTGAAGTTGATGGATTGTTTTGAACACTTCCTTGAGCAGCAGTAATGTTTTCAGCCGATCTTGCAGTACGTTGTGGTCCATGCTTGGGACTATCACCTACAGACCCCATTTCTTCGAAATCATTCAGTACACGATAAATAGTGCGTTTCGTATTGTTGGCACGTTGTTTTTTTTTCCCAAAAAATTCACGTAACTTTCTCATCACCACAGTACTCGATGATTGATTTTGATAAAATGTTTTAACGATTAAAACACGTTGGTTTATCAAAATTTTTTGCATAATAAATTTGCCACGTGTCTACTTCACGACTGCCAAATATGAACTGTCAAGAGTAATGTTTACCAAAATGGCGGCAAAACAAAGTAGTATACCTTCCCGGCGGACACCCTGTATTAACTTCCCTGATCACCAATATTGTCGCATTCACCATCAGGCTGAGTTTGCACTATTTCCCGGCACGTTAGCCAAACAGAAAAACATTTCATCGCGTAGTCACAGTAAATGTGCTGTGTACAGTTAATTTAATCCTTCCCACTTGGCATAAGTGTCATCTAATTGCATTCGCAATCACTATCTCACTACATTCCACATCACATGAATTAAGTATGAACATGTTTTCATCTCACATTTTCGCTGATCTGTGTTGGCTCACTAGATAAATCCCATTAAAGCCCGCCATGGTGGCTTTGGTTCAATTGTTTTATTTAACAGCCTCACGCTAAATTACTTACTATGTTGATCCAACGTAAAGCTCCTCCCTAATCTCCCAAAAGCCTTCACCATCATCCATGTGGTTTGAACATCTCTTCCTGTTAATCAACGCATGTGTGTGAAACACTGTTTTTTCCCCACAAAATAAAGGGAGAAACAAAAATCTTTTCAAATTATCCCTTCCTATTTGGTTTTAACGGATCCAATCTAGACAGTAGATAGTGTAGAACGAAGGTTTCAATGAAAGTCTACAACAATAAAATTGAAAAAAAGCGTTCCTTTGATGGCTTGCCGCACTATATCCATTTGGAAAACCGGATGCTTCCGACCAAGAGCAAAGATCCCATTCGCACAGCATTCCAAGCTGTTGTGCATGTGGGTTTGATTGCGGAAATGAATGTTTGTACTATATTGATGATAAGCACTCAATCATCAGACCGACAATTAAATTGAGAACAACAATTGCACCGAAGCGAACACAGACGTCCGATGCACATAAGAGGACCTCGAGCCCAAGTGCAAAAAAACAGCATCATGGTGTATATATATACTTGGAAAGTGCAATATTGTAGCTTTACTCCGGTTTCCTAATGCAAGCTGTTGGATGGGCGGCAGCTAGCCCGGAAAAAGAACTAAGTGATGGAGTTATTGCTTCATATTGGATTTCAAGAGACCAATGTTTGTGCTCAACTTTACTTGCTTATATATATAACTTTGTGATTAAGGTTTAATTTCACAGCTAAATAACGATAGGCGAGATTTTGTTTAGAGAGTAACTAGATGTCGAATCAAGAGGGGAGTATGTTCTCAATTTCAATTGTAAATTCAATATTAACAGGAATTCTACTGGTTATTTGAATATCACAATAACAATAACAAAATATATATTTGTAATGTTAACTGACTTCAGCAGCTTTTTGTAACAAAAAAAAAGAGTTGCCGTTAAAAATGTTAACAAACTCCTTTTTTGTACTCTTCACAAAAAGTACGCTTTAATGTACCTTTCCTTACATTTAGTGGTGGGTTTATGAAAATAAATGTGTACGGTGGGACTTGATGCACTTCGCCAAAACTATAACTCCTCTACCGTCACTAAAAAGAGAGGACACGATACTGTAGGAAAACACAGTTTATACATCACTCCGATTGTCAACTGACTGATTGACTTCGCTGCGGGCGGAAAATTCCAATAGACATCAACTGATTCCCTTTTCACAATACTCATAAGGAAAAGGATACGTGGAGCCACCTGGACCAACGGTCAATCAAATTGACCACATTGCAATAGACATGAGGTGCGCATTCCGTATTTTGGATGACCGAACATTCCAATTCCAATTGGTTCGGACAATTTACTTATTGCTACAAAGCCACAGGCACAAGGGCCAAACAGGATTCTGTCGATATGAACAAGGATATATCGTACTTGACTAACAGACTGTGATTAACAGTCGATTCTGAGAATATGGAAGAAATACTTCTGTGATAGTGGGGAAGTAGGCAGAACGAACCTTTAAACATTGGTCACAACAGCGAAAACTACTACCCCACTTGAACTAAATGATGTGACGACAGAAATATCTTAATTGCCGAAAGAGATGGCCTTACTACTATAGCACGTAGGAAGAGGACACCATTTCTATACTTCCCGAGTTCGTATAGAAAAGCTAGCACCTGAAGTGGGATTGGCATAGTTAACGAGGAAGAGGCCATGTCATGCATTCAACAAAAAGGGATATATAATATCGACAAATTGGACATAATGTCACAATCGAAAGCAATAAGGTAGTCTTTGTCTAGCTCAGCTCTGCTAATTTATGTCACAACGACACCTCGTCGGAAATCAAACATAGAATTACTCTTGCTAATCGCTGTTTTTGGGCTTAGTAGGCATTTTAGTAATAAAGCCCTTAATTGAACTATTAAGGGGTATTATTCTACTATAAGGAGCTACAGTACGAACAGCAACAATAACTGGAAAGCGATTTTTAGCGTTAATGAGATACAATTACCATCTTTACGAGCTGTAGGTAGGTAGTTAGAGGTGCCTTTTTGTTATCACGACTAGTGTGACCTTTATTATGATTGTAGTGGATGTGATACGGGCGGTCTCTAGATCCGGCCTGCGAGGTTTAGAAAACGGAAAAGATCGTATATCCCTTTACCCGAGATATCGCTAAGGTTGTTGAAGAATGGATGGTTTAATGCACGCAATCTGGCTCTTGTTAGTGCCGGACCTTTGCAGATGAAATGGGAGAGGGTATGGGATCGCTAGTTTCGCCGCATTTGGTCAGTGCCCAGTGGCTATCGCCGTAATTCTTGCGATATATGGGCGGGTTCTATTTAGTAGGTCGTTTGTTCTGTTCTTGTCCTAGAAGGTCATATCATTCTTACGACTTGTACAGCGGCAGATTGCGTACGCAGTATGTTGAGACCTCGCCTTAAGTGGTGCACAGAAGTAGAAATCGACATCAAGAAACCTGGGATTAAGCCTAAGGTCACGCACTGAGCGGCAGAGCGACATCGATCAGCCGCTCAGAAAAATTGCTTGCCGCTCAGCGAGTGCGTGGCCAAAACCATACAATTTTGAATGTTTAATTTGTTTTAGCCGCTCAGCTTTTTGCCGCGTTGCAGCTCTGCCGCTCTGTCGCTCAGTGCGTGGCCTTAGCCTTAACGGAAGAGGTATATTGGGTGAGGTCGAGGTAATAATAAAATAAAATTAAAAGTAAAACAGCAATAGACCTTCCTTCAAAATTACAAGCTTAGCTTGCTGCAAAAAGTTATGAGCGGCGTTCATCATTTTCGTGATGGCATTGGCAGTAAATCTATCGAATTTCGAGCGTCAGAGACCTAAAAAATTGACAGCAAAGTGCGGAAACTTTCTGCTGTCATCATGTGTGTCAATTTATTAAATTCGTTTTCTTCTATTCTTGCATTTATGAGGTGGCGCGGAAATCACTGTTGTTGCAAAGTACATGAAACATAGAAATAAGGAGAGTACGCACTGAAGGCCATTAGGGATACAATGGGCGGGTTATTTTTCAGCACGCAAATCGCTGATTTCGCAGTACCTCGCTTGATAGCATTTTGAAACCTGTTTCATTTTTTCCAATTCGAAATCGAAATATTTTTTTTTATTTTATCCTATAGGTACTACACCACTTGTAATGTTGTAATTTTGGAACTAAATCAAATGTATAAACATTTCAATATCAAATTGTTTCATAAAACATTAATTGCAACATAATTTATAAGGATTTTGACGGGCACACAATTAAGAATGCAAGAATGGATAAATATCCAAACTTCACGACTTATAAAGGGTGATTTTTTAAGAGTTAAGTTTTTCAAATTGGCAGCACTGGTTAGTAATGGCGTCCAAACGTCATCTGTCAAAGTGAAAAGTTTTCAGTATATTCTGCCATTCATTCATGGAATGACTTACAAACGAGCAACGATTGCAAATTATTAAAATTTATTATCAAAATTCGTGTTCTGTGAAAAATGTGCACCGTTGGTTACGACCATATTATGGTCGTCATAATCGACCTGGTGAATCAACAATTCGTGCTGTTATCACCAAGTTTCGCACCAAATTTACTTTGTTGGACAGCAAACCATCGAATCGCATGAGTACCGAATAGAATATTGCAGTCGTAGCGTCCAATGTTTATGAAGATCGTGAAATGTCAATTCGTCGCATGTGTTATTCAACCACATCGAAAAGTTTACGTGTCGATTTTGGTTTTAAAGCCTATAAAATTCAACTTGTGCAAGAATTCCCGTCAACGGCGAACGATATCGAGCCAAGATACGCTACTTTTTTTTGCCCCAGATGGCTGAGTTGAACTTGGTTGACATGTGGTTTTATTAAGACGGTGCGTGCCACATGCCACACAGCTCGTAAAACAATGGAAATGTTGAAGGATGAATTTCGTGAGCAGCCTATCTCTCGAAATGGCCCTGTGACTTGGCCCCAAGATCATGGGATTTAAAGCCTCTTGATTTTTTCTTGTGGGGTTATGTAAAGTCGTTAGTCTATGTGGACAAGCCGAACAGTATTTAATCCTTACAGGATAACATAACACGCGGAATTCGTGGAATACAGGCCGAAATGTTAAAAACAAAGTGACGCAAAATTGGACCTTCCGAATGGACCGTTTGAAAAGGGGCCGCGGACAACATTTACATGAAGTATTTATTGAGTACAATAAAATTGAATATTGAATTTGAATGTTTGATGCAAATTTGAGTTAAATCAAATCACCCGTTATATTGACACGTACACTGTTTTCATATAAAGCCTATCAAAGATGCACCTAGTAAGACTGGAGTAGATTTGAAAATAAAGAAGGAAACATCATGTTAAAATTAAACCCAACCATCGACCTAGCCTAACGTAAATTCCAATCGAGTGTAAAGAAATATGTCAACGACTCTAATCGCATAACCATTAGCAAATGCACATTTGTTAGATAAACCAATTCTAATACAAGTGACAATCA
This sequence comes from Rhingia rostrata, assembly GCA_949824845.1. Lineage (NCBI taxonomy): Eukaryota > Metazoa > Arthropoda > Insecta > Diptera > Syrphidae > Rhingia > Rhingia rostrata. The sequence continues at coordinate 119,886,056 of OX463755.1, forward strand.
AATGTGCAAATATATTCGATATTATTTTCTATTTTTACTTCAAATATTATCATTCATTTGCCAGTGTATTGTTTGCATTTACGCCAGCATACACCTATATTTCCAAATATGTCAACTCGCCATCGACCAATACACAGACAAATTCAATAACAACAATCAAATGTGTATAGGTACAAAAAATACTCTGGAATATAGAACGACGATTCCAATTGTTCCATATGTCCTCAGTTACATCCTTCAAATCATGACGGTCCCGCATAAACCAACAGGAGATTGATATGCATTTGAATATGCATACATTTCTATCTGCCGGCTTTCTGCTCACATCTCAATGCTAGTGTGTGTCTGTAGCTGTACGCCTAAACCATTCAGCCTTCAACTTTCCAGATGATTTATGGATCTTTCTCATGATAAAATGGTTTGGTTTTTATGGCTCCAACAGTTCAAATTGAAATAGGAATTGACAAAATCCATAAAAAAAAATATCATCACCGCAGCACATAGAAAAAGCAGGCAGGACTCCTATCTACCACGCGCACCATCGCGCCAATATGCTACTTCATGATGTGTGTTTCTTGATGTTTGCGCTCGTGCAAGCGAAATTTGAAATTCCAATTTTAGTTTTACTCTGAAATATTTACCAATGTGTTCAGTTACTATAGAACTACTCCCACTTGGATTTCGTCCTACCTCATCCGACATACTCTCACACAAACAACACCGTACCGCAGCTGGGCGAAAGTTTATTTGCTTAAATTCCACAATACATACCCTACCCAGCGTCTATCACCTTCATGCCGAGCGGAAAATTTATCATGACGGCTGATCATCAATTTGGGAAATTTTCATCGTTGTCGTTAATTTTATTTTACCACCTAGCAAGGATACATACATCATTTTGGCCGCCCTTCCGGTGGTGGTGTGCTTTTTATTTGTTTTCATTTTCGGTCTCACACATCTCGCTTTTCGAGTGATGACCGTGCAGGGAATATGCAAGTTCGAACACCTGCATTGTGAATTTACAGAAATGTGTTCCAGCGATGGCTGTGTTCGTGGTGTTTTTTTTATTTTGAAACATTTTATTGCGGCAATTATACGAGCATATTTGCAACTGCATCCTGTGGGAGAGCTTTTTTTTAAAACGATAAAGTTTCGAAATGGTTGTTCAATTTTGTATTGTTTTGTTTTGGATCTATGTCCTTTGGGGCGCGTATATACATATCCATTGATTGGCTGGACAAACTCGCTAAAAGACAAAAAGGGTACAAGTTTTAAAAAGTCCCTTAGTGGGTAGAGCATTGGCAAAATAGCAAGTTTTGTTTCCATTCGTAACAGTAGTTCGATTGGGTAGAAACGAGAACAATACGAAGATTTATAATTGAGTGTAATTTTAGGAACACAGCCCAATGCAATTATGCCAATAGCTGTGGCGGTAATAACAACTTCCAAATTGGAAAGGACTGCCAAATTTATTGGCTGAAACAAATTAGATTTGAGTTTACTTACTAATTTAAAGGGAGCTACAGTCCGGAATGAGCCTGGACCTCAACTAACATGCCTCTCCAATTAGCCCGGTACTTAGCTAACTGCCTCCAGGTGCGCACTCCAAGTGGGTTGAGGTCGGCTTCAACTTGTACGCGCCACTTAAAACGAGGTCTTCCTCTACTGCGTCCGACGTCTGGCTGTGAATCGAAGACTCTGCGAACCGGAGTATTGATGTCCATTCGTTCTACATGTTCTAGCCATCTAAAACGTCCAATGCGGAGTTTTTTGACCAGAGGAATGTCGCTGTACAGCTCGCAGGGTTCTTGGTTGAATCTTCGTCTCCATAGCCCGTCAACGCAAACGGGACCGAAGATTTTTCGAAGAAATTTTCTCTCAAATCGACCAAGGATTTCTTCATCCGTTTTTGAGACGGTTCATGCTTTAGCGCCGAAGAGCAGGACTGGGATGATCAGGGTATTATAAAGGATCTCCTTAGTAGTTCGAGTGTGGGCTTTACTACTTAATTGCCTTCTTGCGGTTGGCAAGAGTAATTCTTTGTTTAATTTCTGACGACATGTTGTTGTCAGAGTTAACAACGGAGCCGAGACAGACAAAGTCCCGTAATACCTAAAAGTTTTATCTGCCAATGGTGACGTTCTGTCCAATTCATCGATGTTGTGTGTCCTTTCGTGTTGACAGCATATACTTCATCTTGCCCTCATTTACTGCTAAACCCAACTTTGCCGCTTCCTACTCTATACTAGCAAACGTGGCTTTGACATCACATTGGGTCCAACCAATGATGTCAATATCGTCGGCGTATGCTTGTAGTTGTACCGGTTTTTGGAAAATTGTGCCTCTGGAGTTGGCTTGTGAGTTTTGCACAATCCTTTCAAGAATTAAATTGAAGAAGTCACATTGTAGCGCATCGGCTATCGCATGGCGGTATACCAAAAACTAGACATGGCTCTGTATAGTTCGTCTCTCTAAATGCTGTCGTATGAGGCTTTGAAATCGATGAAAAGGTGGTGGGTATCGATTTGGACTTTCCTGGCCTAAAACAACACTGATAAGGGCCGATCAGGTTGTTGGTAAACGGTTTCAGGCGTCCACATATTACGGCAGATAGGATCTTGTAGGCGATTTTGAGAAGACTTATGCCTCTGTAGTTGGCGCAGTTTAGAGGGTCTCCTTTTTGTGGATCGGACAAACGATGCTGAGGTTCCATTCTTCAGGCATACTTTCTTCCTACTTGATTTGGCTTATGAGTTGGTGAATGTTTCTTACCAAGTCATCTCCGCCGGCTTTATAAAGCTCGGCGAAAGGCCGTCATTTCCGGCAGCCTTATTAAGCTTCAGTTTAGATATTGCTATCCTCACTTCACTCAGGTCGGGTGATTGGCAGTTTTCGCTGTCGTTGCCAATATTGAATGCGGAATGTTGTTCGTCATCGCCGTTCAGCAGTCTGCAGAAGTGGTTCTTCCATATCCTCAGCATCGACTGTGTCTCAACTACGATAATTCCTTGTTCATCCCTGTATCTTTGGCTTTGATATTTTACACTTCGGTAAAACTTGCGAACATCGTTCCTGGAGTGGCACCTCTCTATATCCTCGTTCGCGCGCTTTTCTTGCTCTTTTTTCTTCATTCTGAAAAGCCGGTGTTCTTCCCTTCTTCTCTGCCTATAGAGCTCAACGGCAGCTCTCGTCTTCACCTGCAGCTTAGCCTTGTAGGCCTCGTTCTTGCTTGCGAGCATCTGTCGGCATTCCTCATCAAACCAGGGGTTTCTTGTTGGTGGGCACGATAAACCTAGCACATTAGTTGCGGCTGATCTAATGGCTTGTTCTTCGACATTCGATGCTGGTGGTATGGTGTTAATCGAGAGGCTCGCGCGTTGGGCGTAGGTCTTAGCCGTCTCTGGCGATTGCAGTCTTTCGACATTAATTTTTGTCACAGTATTTCTGGATTGTTATGGCGTGGTGGATATCCGCATTCTTACCTTGACTGCAACAAGGTAGTAATCCAAGTCAATTAGATTTGAGTTGGCATAAAGTATCAAACAAACAATATAAGCCAAATGATGTTGGGGTTAAATAAATAATATTTTACAGTGCACTTTCAATTTCCATCTCACACAGGCGACATTTAAATTCCAGACACTATGTCATTTACTATGTCTATGTCTTCTTTCAGGTACATCTATGCAGTAGAGGTCGTTTCGTATTTCCGTGTCTAAAACGAACTCGAAAACCATATTTCTTTACGTTACCTGTTCCTGTACGCAGTACAGTGCAGACAACAACCAGCATTCCACGCCTGGTACCTATTGCTGTGCGTGGTACAGTGCAGACCACGGTCAGCCTTCCACGGCTAGTACCTATTCCTGTGCGTAGTACAGTGCAGACATCGGCCAGAGTTCCTCAGGTGGTATGTTTAAAATTTTGTTGATATATTTACACAACTCCTGTCGCTCTACGCATTTTAATTTCACTTTACCTGCACTATTAGCTATGTGATATTTCTTTCTTCTACTTCTAATTTTCGCTATGATCCTTTTTTATCGCACCACTTCTCTGAAATCCCTATTAATTGAGACTAAGTGAACGGCTTCAATTGAAAGACCAACTGAAAGAAACAATTTAATATCACTCCATGTTGAACAACAAAAAAAGTGAAAGATACTTTCGAATCTATTATCTCAAAACACACAAATACCCGCTCCATCTATAACCTCGCATCCGCTCTTATAAAGTGGAATTACTCCGTCGGAGCACGTGCAAGCTTTCCCTCATTCATTTTTCGATTTGAGCAGTTTTTTTTTTAAATAAACACGCACACATACTCATGGAGGATTTGAAACACCTCACTATACATACTAGGAAACCGAGATACCACCGAAAGCCATATTATCTGTCATAGTGATTTTATGGCAAAGGGTATGCGCTCCGGCAAGAATCTCGATCGCTTTTCCTTGGTAAATGTTACCGGAATGAAACACCTCTAGCAGCGTATCCTTCACTATCACGCACGGAAAAGAGGAAAATAAACAAAAAACAAGAAAAAAAAGTATTCCATCCTAGCAATGAATGCAGATGCATGCCATATCGTCCTCGGCTATGCTGTAGTTTATCAGTTTTACTTTTTTGTTGTATCGTTTTGTAAATAATCTCCATCAAACCACCTTGTTCCTGTTGTTCTTCGTGGTGGTGAAATATTTTGTATTCCTTTTTTTGTACTTGTGACCACAACAAAAGGAGGCAGTAACCTTAACATCTATGGACTATGGAGATACAGACAGTATAAAAAAATGAGAGATAGAGAAAAAATGCATGTGCATCGCTTGATAATTCTGCTCTTATTGAAAACTAGCAGTGTACAACGTCCAGTTATGACCCATTCTATTTTTCAGATCATAAACATTGATTTGACAGATTTTTGTCACGATAGTTTCGTTAAAGATTGAGAAGCAGTAGGAAACATTAATTTTAGGAGGTATGTATGCATGTGCTTATGTCATACATGTGCAGTGCAGAAAAATCGGTAGAACCTGGCATCACTCACTCTTATAAAATTCATTTCCTATGAATTGTATTTTGCCGTTAAAACCAACCAACTCAACCTCGGTAAAAGTGAGCTAAGTTTCACGTAGAAATGTCAGCCCAAGGCTATTGAGAGATTAAACTTTTTAACTTCCAACACACATCGACTGCAGTACTTTAGACAACTAAAAATAAAGATGTGTTCTTTGAGGCGAAATTTAGTTTTTTTCTTGTGGCACTGAACAGTAAAATTAACAGGCCCCGAAAATGTCGCATATAGAAAAATATCCTTTAATGGAAACACATGAGGCATGTCACATAAATGACAGTTTAATAGTTTGTGCTAATTAAACAATCGATTTTTGTTTTTTTAAATATGAATGAAATGTTGATTTTCTCATACAGTCTTAATGTTGTCAAATTGTCACTAGATCTATCATTTGGAAGAGCTGAATTCTTAATAAGAAAGCTGGCTGATTATAATTATTTTTGTAAACTGATTTCCTTGTTATATCTTTTTTTCAGAGGACATTTTATATAACAATTGTTTGCCTACGTAATAATTTTGCATTTTTAGTCTGTAGAAAAAATCGTACAGAAGTATTTTTGGTTTTGCAATTGTGTAAGCTATTTATTTTATTTGTATGCAAATTCTTCTTTATCTACAGGGTGTCCGCCGGAAAGGTATACTACTTTGTTTTATTATAATTTTTTATTAAATGAAAGAGAATGGATTCTATATTGATAAATGTTTTATTTAATGTCGGCAATTATCAGAATGCATTATCAGATAAATGAGCCCTATTGAGCACATTTTCATTATATTCTCACACACATTTCACGTGGTATTTCATTAATTTCATCACAAATATTTTGTTTGAGTTGTTCAAGCGTTTCTGGTTTGTTTGCATAAACCTTCCTTTTCAGATATCCCCACGAAAAGAAGTACGGAGCAGTCAAATCAGGCGACCGTGGAGGCCAAACAACATCATCATTTCTTGAAATAACTTGTTGTGACAAAGAGGTCTCGCAGTAACTCCATTGTAATCCTGGCTGTATGCGATGTGGCACATTCTTGTTGATAACACATGCTAATCAAGCACAAAGCATGCATTTGTGCAAAATTGTGGCCAAAGTTGTTCTTTGAAGACCAAGCTCCTGAGCACGGCGTCGAATTGAGGTTGATGGATTGTTTTGAATACTTATTTGAGCAGCAGTAATGTTTTCAGCCGATCTTGCAGTACTTTGTGGTCTTTTCTTGGACCTATCACCTACAGATCCTCTTTCTTCGAAATTATTCACTACATGTTGTTGTTGGTACGTTGTTTCTGCCAAAAATTTCACGTAACTTTCTCATCGTCAATCATCGTTAATTGATGATTGATTGTGATAAAATGTTTTGACGATTAAAACACGTTGGCTTATGGAATATTTTTCCATAATAAATTTGGCACGTGTCTACTTCACGACTGCCAAATATGAACTGTCAAGACTAAAGTTTACCAAAATGGCGGCAAAACAAAGTACAATATATTACCTACTAACGTAATAATTTTAGCCTGAAAAATAAATCGTTCAGAAGTATATTTTTTTTGCAGTTGTGTAAGCTGTTTAGTTTTTTTTAAATGCAAATTGATTGTTATTGATTCAACACAGGTCATGAAAATGTATTAAAGTGTAGAAAACAAAGTGGTCGACATTAGTTTTGCACGATAAAAATTGACCATTGGTAGGCCTGCAGAATTGTGGAATCATTTTAACAGATTCTTCTTTTTGGTACCTTATTTGGAACGAACCCCGCAACACTAATATGGATGGTGAAATGTTTTATAGTAATATATATGCAACCGTTTAGAGGCTTATTAATGAATACGGCTGTGCATAAGTGTTACATTATCAAAAGCGGTTATGGAATCCTTGGTTGTTCTATTAAAAAATTCCATTTAAAAACGTTAACTGGGGAGTTGGGGAGATTAAAAAAAAATTGTCGGGATTTTTAGTATTATAGTCAACGCAGTAGAGAAAGACTGCACCAGAAGGGCGTACGACTAGAAACAGACTTAAACCCACATGAACAGTTCGACTTACAAAAATCATTCAAGATGACATACTGGCTTTTGCTTTTTCATATTTTCAAAAACAGTTTGAGCAGTCCAAATAAATTAAATTATTTTGGTTATCCAGGCTAAGGACAAAAAGCTCGTTAAATATTCAAATAAACGAAATGTAAGCAGATTTAGTTGTTGTTTTATTTTGCACTTAAAATATTTTTTACTAGATTGTAATAAACTCTTCCTTTTTAATTATTTCTTCTTTGAATTCTATTAAATTTAAAAAAATTCTTCTTCCAGGTTCTTCGAACAGGCGCATCCCTTATAGTACAGGACGATTCTGTAACTGCTGGAGGCCAAAAAGAATACTATAGCAATTGGTCGCATATTGACAATAGCCATCCAGATAACCAAGAGCAAATAGGTGAGTCCCAACGACGTCCTGGTAAAAATTGCAAACGAAAACGACGTCCCCCGCAAATAAGCACAACAGAGTCACCACCGCAAATACCTCAACAACAGTACTGGCCGGGTCATGTAGAAGATGATCAACCAAAAATTCCACAAGTACATCAGCAGCTTGTGCCTTATCCAACATCCATCTCTGAGCGTATACGGGAACCTAGCACTACCAAATTTGCCGAAAGAATTGGCGAAGCATATCCAAGTAGACTGTTGGAAATACCACAAAAGCCTGCAACAATTCAAGTCTCAGAAAGAAATCGAGAGGTAATTTCATTAGACTATCCCGATGTAGCTCGTAGACCATTGTCGCCAACTATTTATTCGGAGAAAATCAGAGAATTTAATCCCACAAAGGAATCCCTGATTGCTCGACAACCCATTACGAGCACGGTGTTTGACAAAATTCCTGAGGCTGCACCCACACGCATCTCTGAAAGAAATCGAGAAAACTTTTCGACGAAATCTGCAGAGAAAATTCAACAGGATGTAAGTAAGATTACAGAAAAAATTCGTGAGCATAATTCTAAAAGAGAACCCCTTACTACAAGAGTCTCAGAAAGAATACGAGAACCTTTGGCAGCATTGGAGAAGGAACAAAAACTTTTTGAGATAAGAGACAAGCACCGTCAAGAGTTTGTCGCCGAAGTCACAGCGGGTTATCATGATAAATCTTATAGGCGACCACCGTCACAGGCGAGAAAAGAGACCACTCAGCAACCATACCCAAGTAGAGAAGAAACGGAGAGTAAGCTTCAATCTCCTCGCTCCCCAATCGATTTAAAGAAAATTCTGAAAAACTCCGGAGGCTTAAGTTTGAGTGAGATTCTTCAGCAGAAAAACCTTTCACTTGACGATCTACTTAAGGGAAAACAAAATGCCTTACTCGCCCTTCAGACTACCGCTTCGGCTCCACAAAAGTCAGAAGAGGCTAACTCCAGGGAGCGTTTTTCGAAACCAGCAAGGCGAATACCTGTAATGGGTTCTACGTCGACATCTACAACAACTACGACGACAACGACTAAACCCGAATCCCCTATTACTAATCGGTCAGTCGAAGAAGCTTCCTTGCAATCAGGCGAAAGCCTAGATCTGTTTTCGACAGAAAATACCTCGAAGGAAATCGAGGGTGCAAAAAACGTATCGACAGTTAGAAAATATCTTAAATTCCCTTCGAGAATCCGAACAAATCCCTCAACAAGAAGGCAACAGCTTTTTGATACCACCTTGCAGCAGAGGTTTTCTACAACTACAACAACGACTATCAAACCGTCGACAACTCGAACACCGCTTTATAAGAAACGACCACATACTCGACCATCACTCACGAGGAATTCAAATGTTAAAAAATCCGACATATCGTCTTCAAGTTCATCAGAGTCACGCGAGGCTTCAGGAGACTCTCTGGAATCTTCTCAAGAGGCTTTCACCTTGAACTATCCTAAAAGATCTAGATTCCGACCATCAACGACAACAACATCCGAACCTATTGTTGATCAAACTGATCCCACATCGAACTTCGTTGAGGATTCTGGTGAAAATGAAGTTCTCCTTCAGACTACAGAGGTACAAAATGGGAGCTTTTCGGCCGAAAATAATTCAATGATAGCGGCCAGCCATCCGGAAGAGGAACAAATTAATACCAAGGAGCAAGAAGAGCCTACAACCGATCACATATATCGCTATAATTCCTTAAAGAACTACATCGACAACAACCTACCACATGCTGTCTTCATGGACATTGATCTTGCCGACATTGATCCTGTAGATGATCGCACCGATCTTCTCGAACTGATCGAAGATCGCAGATCAGGCAACCGTCTTATCAAAGTGCTCGAACAACGAAACATGACTTTGGAGGAACTGATCGAGCATAGGAAACGCGGATCAAGCCAACTCCACCTAGCGACGTTTGTACAAAATCGATCGGGGGTCTTTCCTGGGAAGAAAGTTGTGATGAACGATGACATGGACATTGTCACCGCTTTCGAAAACTTTCCCCACTTCAATCTGCTTAATCTGAAAAGCGTCAAACCAGATGAAATTAAAACAGACTCACAAGGCTCGAGCTACTTTACATCCATCATCGACATCGAACCGACCGATGAAGCTTTGAAGGATGGCAGCGGTTCTGGTGGATCTCCCAAAAACTCTATACGTAGTAAGTGATGCACTCAAACCTATTTATATTTTTATTATTTTTTTTCAGTTCCGTTTGTTTTAAATTCATAATTGAAAAAAGGTACAAACTTTGCTTGAAATCTATTTTGACAGATCCCAACAACATCCAACGACAACCTTTTTACCCGTCATGGAAGAGTTTAGCCCTAGCCAGTTTAACAACATCAGAGAATGCTCGACGATTTCTACAGCGTTCCGATCCCGAACCACCCCAGCAAACAGCTCAGCGCCACCAATCGACTGTAGTTGAAGAGGATCCGATATTTCAAATTGAAGACGAAGTTGCCAGGGCACATGACTTGATCGACTTGGAGCTATCCGGTCATGGGTTCAAGCGCAGCGCAATGAATATGATGCACACATCACAAATGCCAGCCGGTATACGATCTGCGATAGTTGCAAGTGCGGCAATTGTTTTGACATCCCTGGTGACGTTTATGATGATATTTGTCGCATGCCGGTGGAAACAGAGAAGGCGTCGCTTAAAGTTGGACTACATGGAGACTTATAATGCAATGAAGAGTAAAATACCAGTGATATCATCACGCAGAACAGATGCGCTTGCAACATCGATGACCAGTTTGGGTGTGGAAAGTGCGCCAACTAGAATTAGCAGAAGTAATAGTCGTCAGAGTCAGACAAAAGGACATCATCCTCGTCATCAGATTTCAATTGTATTTCCGAGTGATGTTGATGGGAGTAGATACCCATCGGCGTCATCAGTACAGAGTTCAAAATTAAATACAATGGATCCAAGTTCACCAGAGGTGCAGGAATATCTTTTTGATGCGTTGCGGAAGTCATTTTAGTGAGAGGTGGATACAAGTTGAAGTGGATTAGAGGTTAGGAGCTGTGAAATTTTTTTTATAAAAAAAAAGAATACAAATAAAAAATACATTTTAAATGTAGCATAACTATGCAAAGAAGTGTTTGTGGGGATTGCTCTAGTTTAGTGTGTAAAAACAAAAGGTTATGTTACTACCCTGTGCCTTCTGAACACAAGAGAAGTCGATTTTTTAAAAGTAGATTCAACCAAAGAGTATAGAACTACATAAAGTGCGCATCTCATACAACGAATATTTTCTATGTCGGGAACTGATATTAATACCCCAGTGTTCACATTGCTACCCCAGCATCAAACAACAGACTTGCCGAAGCATACGATCTACGAAATTTCCCATTCGCACCTACCGCCCGCGTCTGAAACGGCTACAAAATGTTTTGCTGTGATGCGTACTCTATGTAGTTCTATACTCTTTGATGCAACGTACGTTTTAAATTTCTAGAGATCTAATTTTGAGTTATTTCCTCAACATCTGTATGGATACTTTTTTTCTACTCATCGCACTTCTACTTAATACTTCTTATAAGAAATGATGGAAGTAACGAGTAAACACTTAAGAATCGCTTTGCGAAAAGTTCAGTAGAGTAGCCCACCATTATTATCTACAACTTTTTATGGCAGTCGTGGCTATACCACCATTTTTTTTGTATGTTGCATGGGGTATGGAATACCATCCCTATGAACAGCTTACCAAAATTGTTTTAATTTGTAAAATATTGCTTTTCCAATTTCAAGTTTTTAATGGGGTTGAGATCTGGAGATTGAATTGACCATGAAACAACTGAAACTTCTTTGTTTGGAACGCAATCTTTCACAAAACCAGCTGTATATTTCGGATTGTTATCCTGTTGTAAGTTCTATCGGAGAGACATGATTTCTTTAGCAGCTATGAAGTATGACATTTATTAAAATACGGATACAGGTATTTTATCAAGATCTTGTTAATACGGTATAAAGGACTGGCACACCAGGAAAAATATCTGCAGACTATAATATTCCCACCTCCGTGTTTGATCGCTTTCCGGTCGCCTGACATTACAGCGCAGAATCCGCTGCAAACAAATTTATCTTTGTTTCATCATTACATTTTATAACCCCTTCAGATCCATTCATACTTTGACGGCTAAGCAAATTCTTTTGGGACCTTGCTGTTACCCCTTTTTGGTAAAACTTGCCCGGTCGTTCTACCTAAGAGATTAAAGTTCTGAATAATTCTACGGATTTTACGTGCACTTACTTCAACACCGATATATACTCCTACTATAGTCGAAATATAGCAAATGAGGTCGATTATGCTAAAAGGAGGAAGCGACGTCAGTGAAAGCTACCTACCTTAATTTATGCGCACTCTTCTAGTCTTTAGAGCGTTTTTAATGGAGTTTTGGGATCTCCCTAGGGCTTCTGCTATAAATTGGTATATTCTGCCTTCATTTCATTGTGAAAGCTGCATACAGTGAAAGCTGCATACCTCAACTTCTGCGCAGTAATCTGGCCTTTACAGCCTTTTTAATGAAGTTTTGGGATCTTCCTAGGGCTTTTGCTATAAATGGGTATATTTTACCTTCATTTCATTGTCCTAAAACCAACCTTTTTTCTAGTTAAAGGACAATGTTTAGTCGGTGCTGGGCAAACATAGCACTTAACAAGTGGATTTTTTACTCACAGGCTTTTTTTCCACAATGGTCATATTCGGAAGCTCAGATTATGCGTGTTTCACTTACGGGTCCCTCAGATTTTTCTCCTTTTTTCGAGTTTCGAGTAATAAATAAAAAAAACTATTATTTGACAACTAAGTTAAAAAGTTAAGCTATGTTACGATGTACTTCAATTTTGGTTTCGACAATTATTTCGAAAATAGATTTTTTGAAATTTCGAAAACGTCTGGGAGACCGTAGTCCACCTTGAAACTGTCTTAGACCAACATATATATCTTTCATGGGACATTCCATATACACCCTTACAAGGTATGAATACTAAGTTAGGTCATATAATGAGAAAACTGTTTTTTTTTTTGTAATTTTAAAATGGTCTGGCAACAGTGTTGCCACATTCGAAACATCTTGGAACAACGTTTCTGCGATCAATTGAAATGCACTTTGCAATGAAATTGGCATTAACTGATATAACCAGATAGCTCAATTTTAGAAAAAAGTGAGATTTCAGCACACTAGTACTAGTACTAGTACTGCAAGACTTTTGTTGTTATCATAATGCTTACACCAGCTTTCAACTCATCTGGTTATATTTTTGGTTACCTCTCACAAGCATAAATTGCGGCGTGCTTTTAGACTATATAATAAACAAAATCCACGAAATGTCACGAAAATACCCGTTTTTTCTTTAAAACAAAAACTTAGGGCTTGCAATCAAAACGACTTTTTGTGAAACAAGATAATATTGATAAGCAAGCATTAATTTTTCGGACCTCCTGTGTTATTTGCTCTCCCCTCGAGTTGACCTGAGTAGTATCAATTTAAAAAAAAAGTGCATCTCGAAATAAAACAGGAGCCCCCACTACCGTGCAAGAAGTAAACATGTTGCACATGAAAAGTTTTGAGACCAGGTTCTAACTAAAAATTTTTTTGTGTATGTATTATGAATATTTGTAGTTATGTTCATGCAAAAAGTGTTGGAGAAACTTTTTAGATATTAAACTTTTTTCTAGATTACATAAATACCATTTAGCAAGTGGATTTTTTACTTTTTTTTTTCTCTCACAATGGTCATGGTCGGAAGCTCAGATTATGCGTGCTTCACTTACGGATCCCTTAGATATTCCTCCGCATCCTCAACTTCGATTTCTTTAATCAGAGAAACAATTTTCTCAGTAGAAGGAACTTGAACTTACATTGAACCTTCTTTTACAGCTTATAAAAATGATAAATTCCCTGTGTTATTAGCAGCGCTGCAGCAACAGGCACCTTCGTGCCAAACTGGCACTTTCAAATATGTTTGGCACTGCGGCACTGATTGGCACTCTTTCATTTTTCTAAAATTATGTTTCTACCATCTGTATCAAAACGAATAAACCCCTATGGGGTAGGGTATAAATATATAATAAAGATATGTACGGAAGTAATGAAGCGGTTTTACTTTAAAAATGAAATATTGATTCACCAACAGAAATTGCATCCACTTTTCATTTTCCATTCATTTTTTTCCTCAATTATGTGATGGCAAAGTTGAGCCAATCAAAGAGGAACTTTTTTTGGAATTCCAAGCGTCTGTCCGTAATCGTGTCTCTTACTTAAGCGGCTTGACCCAGTTTCTTAAAACTTCGTGTACAGTATTTTTTGGTCATAATTCTAGGCCATTTTTTTTTACTTTTAGCCTATATATACCTGCCATATACATTATGCATAATTTTAATTTTTTTCGAAAATGGCTTAAAATATTTTGGTTAAACTTCATGCCTACTATTACCATACCCAGTTTTTTTCGAGAAAATCTATTAAAGAGGTTTTTCATTTAGGCGATATAAAGGAAATTGTCAATTTATCACAAACCATTATGTCGAATTGAATGAAATTTTATTTATATAATACAACGTGGGCCAGAAGAAGTCAACCGATGTTGTTTGCCCTTCATAATATCGGTTGTGGCTCGCACAGTGTGTGCCGTTGCTTCGTCCTTTTGGAACCACATGTCCTCCAGTCCTAATTCGTCCAATAGCGCAAAAATGGTTAGCATGGCCGTATAGCGCACACTCAAAAAAAAATACCCCGATGACGCCTCCAGCGTGAACAGCGCACCATGCAGTTCACCCACCCGCTGAGGTGGAAATGAGCCTCATCGCTCATTATGATTTTGGCCAAAAAATCGTCCACTTCGATTATTTCGCGTTCTTGGGGAGTGTATCGCTGAATGGCTAATTCACGTGTATTCTACATCTGTTTAGTCCACAATTCTCAAAACAGATTTGGCATTGGTGGCCATTGCAAAAATGAGAGCATCTTCCAATAGGTTTATCTCTTTTGGCCCACCTTGTACTATTGCTGATTAAATCAATTCCACATAATTAGATTTGATCCAACTATCCCTAAACGTAATTTTCAGTTTTGGACAATAACGGAAAATCAATATTATTCACACATATACCGATTCTTTAAAATTCCATAATAAACGTTAGACGTATTTACTGCATTTTTAGAATTGTTTCAGAAACAATTTGTACGCATATTACTTTGGATACAAGCAGTTATATGCGTACTAATGAGCATGAAACGGATTTTGTTGACGTTGCTTTTACTACATTTTTTTGCCTTTTTTACCAACATTGACTTTATCTTCATTTTTGGTCAGGCCCAGCTGGCATGCATCTAAACCAATTTTGGATTTTTAGTCGACCCGAAAGAGCATAGGTTTCCAAAAAGCAGGGGATTTCAAGTTTTGAATTATTTTTTCTAATGCATATCGTAATATGTGTTAGGGAGCCCGATTGGAGATATTTTAAATATTTTAAAGCAGATCGATGAGCAATTGCAAAAAGCAAAACTACCAGTTGCTGAAGCTGTAGTGGAAGAAATCAGCGCTATCTTTTCTGCAAATTCAGGACTCAAGACCATCACAAAAATAAATATTTTTTGTTTGCCGTGGGCTGGTGGAAATCTCAAAAGACACGATGAGCACGTGCCCAAAATAGTGTGGGACTTTAACCCACTAAAACCACCACCCTTTTTGTATTTGTATTGCAATTAAGTATGCCACTTATAAAGCAATTTTTTTTATCACGAGTAATGAATGTTTGGCAGGTAACTTTCCTTTGAGATTTCCCGCTTTTCCGCAATTTATAGCGCGGCTTGTTATTATCGGGCCAAGTCCTAGGGCTTAGTTGTTTGAAGACGCCGCAATAAATTTGTTTCGTCAACAATTTGGAGCACCGTTGTGTTAACGTGTCACAATAAATTTTTTTTTTATGTTTGCGTGTAAAATGTTTCGTTTCATCCAGATCTCTGCGTAGATTTTCATTCCTTATTGAAGTATGCTCTTAACATTTTGTTTTCAAAATTTTGTAAAATATTTAGATGAGTTTCACTGGTACAACACCATAGTTGTATACCATATGTCCAGACCGGCTTTAGCACTTGCTTGTATAATAGCAGCTTGTTATCAAGGTTAAGCTTCGAATATTTTCCGAATAGCCAGTATAGTTCTCTGTATTTATTTTTTAGTTCTTCGCATTTCTTTTTTACATGCGACTTCCATTTTAATTTTGCATCAAGTGTTATTCCGAGATATTTCGCTTCATTTTCAAAAGGGACTCGAACCGTATAGAGAAATACAGGCAAATTGTTTGCCCGATTATATAAAATATCTACATGAATCGATTTGCTCTTGTTAAGTGCAATCCGCCATTTGTCCATTCATTAATCTCGTTAAGAGCGTTTTGTAATTTCATATTTGTTTTCTCTATTGTTGTGCCAACTGTTAGTATAGCTGTATCGTCAGCAAACGTGGCAACTATTGTATCGTTTGTTTGTGGGATATCACGTGTAAATGAGAGGTACAAGAGTGGACCAAGGACGATTCCTTGGGGTACATCTGCCAATATTTCTTTGGAGTCTGAATATTCGTTTCCAAGTTTTACACGACGATTTTAAATAATTTTTTAGACAGAACTTGTTTTGGTTTTGTACTGAAGGCTTCTATGCCAAACCGTATCATAAGCATGCGACACATCAAGAAATGCGGCTGAGAAATTTTTTCTTTTCTTCGAAAGGTTTCTCAATTACATCAGTAATTCGATGAACTTGGTCCACAGTCGAATGTTTACTTCTAAACCAAAATTGATGGTCAGGTAAAAGGCGTTTCTGATCAATAACGGGGTGTAAGCGACCGAGTAATATCCTTTCAAAAACTTTTGAAATTTTTAGAAAAAGTGAAGTACTTTTTGAAATTCGGTGATTTTCTTGATTTAAAAACCAAAATGACTTCCGCGAATTTCCACTGTCTTGGAATGTATTCTAATTGCTGCATTTACAATGTAGAGGAATTAAGTTAATGCTTTTACGGACAACATTTTAAGAAGTTCTGCTTTAATTAGGTCATAACCCGGGTTTTTTTAGGCTTTAATTTCAGTACTTCCCGTTTAAGCTCGGCAAAACTTAAATAACTAGATTACTATCGATTGAATTCTCGAATAAATTAATGTTTTCTGGACCATCAAATGGTTTTAATGATTCCTCAAGATGTGTGGCAAAAACGTCTGCTTTTTCCTTATCGCTTTTTTTCAAAATGTCTGGAGTTACCCTAATTGGTGGCACAGCGTTTTTTTTGCCGTTTTATGACTTTAATTTCTTTCCAAAGTGAATAATTCCACTCCTATATTTGTAATATCGTAGTGGATATAAATGCCGCTGAATCTTCAATTTCAAACTTCAGTCGACAAAGTTACGTCTTTTAACTGGGCTCCACTCGTCTCTGCCCACGCGGAGGGGTCCCTCAGCTCTTTCAAAGCTCTCCTAAGTGACAGTCGCAGACGTTTATTGCCGGAATTTTTATTGCCAGAAATAATGATAAAAATCTTCTTTTTTTTCTCTTAATAATTGATATTTATGCATTTTTAAAAGATTTGTTCTGCCTTTTTTAATGTTTACGTCTACAAAAGCCGTCCCCTGCTAATGACCAATAAATATTTATTTATATTTTCAACTTGTTTTTTATGGGTGGTGTTTGGCACTCTGTGGCACCCATCAAAATAAAAGCTGGCCCTGCGATTTTTTTTCAGTTGCATGAGTAGACCAAACCAACAAACTTCAAACTCAGCATATTGAAGAAAATCCTGGCTTAACCAAGTGAGGAATCTTGTTCCAATTACAGAAAAAAAAGGTATGGCGCAACAGGCTCGTTAGTACCCAGGGCCTAGCTTTCTTCTCACAACCATTCATGTGTGCGTGTGCACTTCTTAGCACTATCGCGGGACCTCCTGTTTTACGCCGACTCCGAACGGCTAAGTTGAGATAAGCTTTTCATGACAATTGAGACTACTCGGATGATTTGTCAGATCACCACGAGAGGAGGGCCAGTGAAAAATCATTTAGGTGTTGCTACGGCAGGGAATCGAAACCAGACCTTGTGCGCGGCAGTTCTTCGCACTAACCATCGCGCCACTGAGCCCGCCCAATTACAGACATAAAGCAAATCTCGAAGGGATCCATAATCACAACCCGCCCATGATATCCGAATATTTAAGTAACATGTTTGGAAATGCGAAATCTTACACTTCGCCCACATTTATTTTGTAAATTCAGCAAAACAAGTGCGTAGAAACAAATTCTACATTCAATGGTAGGAATTTCCCCTCAAAAGTAACCATTCGTGTGTTTATATCTGATTGACACACATCGTCATAATTAATGTGAAAATTTACTTTCTGCTGAATATTTTGACAGTTTGATCTCGACCGATCTTAGGCTGAACATCGGGATGAGCTGACAAAATGCTTACCTTTGCCAATTTTGAAAATTTTTCATGGGCATGGCAGTAAGCGGCTTTACAATGTAAACATGTTTACAAATGTTTACAAATGAGAACAACAACGACTTTTGTGTGCCAATTGGAAAGATTCTAGCTTAACAAGTTCCAAAAAAATGTTGACGTACTTACAGATGGACGGACAGACATGACTAAACCGACTCAACTAGCGATTCTGGTTCGATCCATATAGGTACTTTATCTATCGAAATTATATCTCTATTTTACAAATTATGTATCAAAACTAATATGCCCTTTAGGAAAAAGGATAAAATTTCAGATCCACCCAAATTATATACAAGCAAGCAATCCCTATAGATCACGATTTATGAAATAAAAATATAAAATAAATCGAACAAAATAAAACAAAAATGCTCAAAGAACAATATACGAAATAGATTTAAGAAAATATAAATTATAATAAACAAAACTAGAACCTACATAGATTAGAAGGGTTTCCAAATAAAATACGAATTATATATTATAAATAAATAAAAAATTCATTTAAAAAAAAGTGTATTAGATTACAGTTATAATTTGTTTTTGTAATGTAATATTACAGGAAATAATATTACCTTTGTATTCTAGTTATAGACTGTTTAGGGATGCTACTCAAATACACCTTTTGTTCATTTATAATTAATTGTACGAGTAGTTGTAAGTTTTATTTATCTTTAAACACTAGTAATATAAATTTATTTAAATAATAAAATATAGTTATATATTTTAGGAAGGCAAGTACCTATTAACTAAATTATACATTGTTTTACCCAACACTGGATTGTTTGTTTTATTTTGAAACAGAGGTGGTAAGTTTGAGTAAAATTTGAAGGAACGATCGTTATAAGGATTCAAACGATCGCTCTTAGTTTACGTTGTTTGTGCGTTACTTGCTGCAGTGTGAGATAGTGTGACGTTGTAGAACGAAGGTAGACTCTGGTTGGCTTTATTTTGACAATGCTCAGTGGTTGTAACTCTGACTACACATCAAGTGCTTATTTTTAACCTCCAAGTGGTAACCATAGGGTACTGGTCTCATCCAACCGGATTGGACTTGCTAAATGATAAGCGCGAGCATTGATAACGCGACGAAAAACAGCAAAACTATCAACAGACATGCCATAATTGCGCGGAATGAATACCCGGCTTACTGTCCCAGGCGAACCTAGACAAGCTGCTTCGAAATATTCGAAATATTCTAGGAATTTCAAGGCTTAGTCAGGCCCCTTAAACAGAGATGGTGGCGGATAAACCGAAAGGCCAACGGCAGCGCTCAACCCTTTAGTGGATACTGATGGACCCGTGTTCTAGGGGTATCTAATAAATTGGAACTGGCCCTCCAGGTTTGGGGTTGTGCTTTGGGTTAACTACCCAAACACGGAAAAAAACTCTATGTTACGAATCAAACAATAGCCTCGGAAAGCACTGATTTTATAGTTGACGACCCCGCAAACGAAAAAAGGACAACGACGTTCTCATCTGCACCTGGAATGTGAGGACACTAAACAGCAGATGAGCAAGCGAACAATTAGAAGAATCCCTAAACTGCTACAAAGCAGACATTACGCACATCCAGGAGATACGATGGGATGGGCCGGGCAAAAAGAGGATGAAAAACTGTGACATCTACTACGGATTTTATAAGTGCCAGACTTAGGCAAGAAGTCTTATGTTTCCAAGACATTAGCGAACGCATTTTAACAATCCGCATCAAGGCCAAATTCGCCAAAATATGCCTTATATGCACTCACGCCCCAACGGAGGAAAAAGATTACATAGCTAAGGATTGCTTCTACGAACTCCTTGACAAAACCTATAAGCGACAACCGAAGTACGATGTCGTGCTGGGAGATTTTAACGCAAAGGTAGGAAGAGAAGACATCTTTTGCAGTATTGTCGGATAACATAGCCTACACGACAACACGTCTGGTAACGGATTTAGACTAATTAACTTCGCTACGGGACGAAAGTCCGATATCCATAAGGGGACATGGCGGTATCCAGATCAACGAACAGTCAACCAAATGGGCCACATTGCGACAGACAAGAGGCACGCATCCGGTATTTTGGATGTCCAAACATTTCGAGGAGGTAACATCAACTCTGACCACTACCTTGTTACAGTCCAGGTAAGAATGCGGATATCCAACACGCCACAACAATCCAGAAATACTGTGAAAAATTTTAATGTTGAGAGACTGCAATCGCAAGAGACCGCCAAGACCTTCGTGCAACGCGTATCCCTTAACATCTCGATATACACCATACCACCAGCATCGAATGTCGATTAAGAATGGCAACGATGTCAACAAGCCTTTAGATCAGCCGCAACTGATGTGCTAGGTTTATCGCGCTCACAAGCTAGAGACCCCTGGTTTGATAAGGAATGCCGACAGACGCTAACAGCCAAGAACGAGCCTACAAGGCTAAGCTGCAGGTGAAGACGAGAGCTGCCGTTGAGCTCTATAGGCAGAGAAGAAGGGAAGAACACCGGCTTTTCAGAATGAAGAAAAAAGAGCAAGAAAGGATATATAGAGGTGCCACTCCAGGAACGATGTTCGCAAGTTTTACAAATGTGTAAATCGTCCAATGCCAAGAATAAAATGTTCGAACGGAATTGGACACAGTCAATGCTGAGGATATGGAAGAACCACTTCTGCAGACTGTTAAACGGCGATGACGAACAACATTCCGCTGTCAGGAAGAACGAACCATTCAACATTGGCAACGACAACGAAAACTGCCAACCACCCGACCTGAGTGAAGTGAGGATATCAAAATCTAAACTTAAGCTTAAACTTCAACTTCCCGCTGAGCTTTATAAAGCCGGCGGAGATTAGATTTTATTTTTTGCCCGATCCACAAAAAAGGAGACCCTCTAGATTGCGCCAACTACAGAGGCATAAGTCTCCTCAACATCGCCTACGAGATCCTATCTGCCGTAATATGTGAACGCTTAAAACCTTTACCAATAACCTGATCTGCCAGGTTTTAGGCAGGGAAAGTCCACAACCGATCAAATTTTCACAATTGTTCAGATCCTGGAAAAAACCCAAGAAGTTCAAATCGATACCCACCACCTATTCATCGATTTCAAAGCCGCATACGACAGCATTTATAGAGACGAACTATACAGGGTCATGTCTAGTTTTGGTATACCGCTAAAACTCGTCCGTTTGTGTAGGACGACAATGGAGTATTCTCGCTGCTCCATCAGAGTCGGTAACAACCTCACCAACACATTCGCTACCAAAGAAGGATTTAGGCAAGGCGATGTCATGTGACTTCTTTAATTTGATTCTTGAGAGGATTGTGCAAAACTCACGAGCCAACACCAGAGGCACAATTTTTCAAAAATCGGTACAACTACTAGCATAAGCCCACGATATCGACATCATTGCTAGGAACCAACGTGATGTCATAGTCAGAGCTCGCAGAGTCTTCGATTCCCAGGCAGACGTCGAACGCAGTTAAGTGGCGCGCACAATAGTAGAAACCGACCTCAACCAACTCGGAGTCCGCAACTGGAGGAAGTTAGCTAAGGACCGGGTTAATTGGAGAGGCATGTTGGTTGATGCACAGATTCATTCCGGACTGTAGCGCCAACTTAAGTAAGTAAGTAAGGCCAGTGGAACTATAATAGTATTTGCGACAACAGCAAATTACAATCCATCCTACTTATATGAAGACATCTGAAAATGACGGCTCTCATCCCGAACATACACCAACCCATTGACAAAATTTAACAGACGAGAATATGGTATTAATAAAGCATTTTCTGGAACTACTTATGAGGTACTAAATAGGGCTCGGATTATTCCAATCCTACTTTACGGCGCTGATGAAAGGACCTTATCGAAAGCAATAAATAAAACCTTGACGATGGGTTAAAAATATTCCAGTGCGTAGTCTTCGACTCCAAGCCAGTTAGAAATGTTTAAGAACGAATTGTAAATAAACGTCTGAGTACTATTGGGCTTCAAAATTACAAATTTTTGGCGCAACAAGCTTGTTAGTACCCAAGGTCGGACTTTCTCACAAACATTCATGTGTCCGTGTGTATTTCTAGCACGATGTTGGGACCTCCGACTCCGAACATCGAATTTGAGATAAGCTTTTCTTGACAACTGAAACTACTCGGATGATTTGTCGTCATTACCAGAGGAGGGTCAGTGAAAAATCATTAAAGTGTTGCAACGGTTGAAAATCAAACCCACACCTTCTGCGCAGCAGCTCATCGCAACAATCACCGCGCCACTGAAGCGTTTTAAACAAGATTGTAAACACCAATTTGTTAGGTAGACACCCCTGTCGTAGTATGTACAACACACTTTTATGTAATCAAAAGCATAACTGCAAAAAGTGTACAAAATAATAGGATAATTATAAAAAAATGCACTTACCGATATAAATCATAGCTAAATCTCTCCGCCAGCATGCTCGCCTGCTTCATCTGTTGAAAGTTCTGATAAATCATAGCATACTGTCTTGCAATGTTCTTGCACTGTCCAATAGCCTGTGATAGCGCACTTGTCCCTTTCAGCTCCTGCATATCATTTACTGAATAGAACAACACAGTCGAGTACTTCTCGGGCAATATATCAATGTACGGCTTCCAGAAACTCTCCGGATTCACCTTCTCCCACATGAGAACGTAAGTCAACTTTAAATTTGACATCATTTTCGGTTCGAAAGGCAACAAGGACATTTTTGCACCAAGCAACTCTTCCGATAGAATAAGCTTCCTTGGCACTGTTATAATCGGATCCCCCTTTTTTATGTCCTTAGTAGCTTCTAAACCCAAATCAAAGCCAGTAAACTCAGCTATACGAACCCCATCATGTTTTACACCCTGCTCATCGGACCATTTGTTGAACGCCTCAACATTAGCCGCACGGTTTTTTCCCCCTGAACCTTTGAATTTCAAAGAGTTCTCAATTGTTTGAATACGATCGAGAAGTCCTTGCATCTCAACATAGTCTTGCCATTGCTCGTTAGGATTGGTTTTTCGCGTAAAAGTGATTTTTCGCAAATTCATTACTAAATCGTTGAGTTCATTACGTTTTTGGGCTGAAATTCGCTTAAATCCACCAGCATCCTTTGCCGCTGCAGAAGTTGTCGGCTGTTGCTGTTCAACGCCAGTAGTTGCTGTTGCCTGCTGCTGTTGTTGTTGTTGATGCTGTTGCTTCTTCTTTTGTTGTTGTTTCTTACCCATTTTAGATTGGAATAATTATTTAATTTCTAATAAGATAATAACCGACCGTATTTGTCACACCCAATTAGTGAGGACGTTTCGATGGCGAACGAAAAGTTGAATGAAAATGATGTGGGAAGAAGAAATGTCAATCGACACGAGTTAAAAATAGAAAAAGTCAGCGGACTGAACTATTGAAATTTTTGATTTTCACGAAATTATTGTCGATATAAAGCTGCGAAACTGTGTATAAAAAATTTGATGCCAGAATAATAACAAAATCAACGATAGTCGGTAAACTACACGTGTAGAAGAGGGTGGGAAGGTTTTTTTCTGCTTTTTTTGCGAGAGCTTGACAGTTGGAAGATGACAGACGTCGTTTTTTTTTTCTATTTTGGTCGCGAACCAAAAACAAAAAAAGTTTCGACATGGGTTTGCATCTGGAGGCATTGTGAGACTGATATGTATATTGAAATTTGTTTGAATAGATTTTTATTTTGAATATATGAGGAGAGGATATAAAAAAAAATATATGTTATGTCGTTTTCCATTGGTAAATCTAGATTTTGATCTTTCTGAAATCATGTTTCAATGGTAACGACAATGAAACATGATTTCAGATTGATTTTTTTTCTGTGGTTGTATTAATGTAATTTCTTGTCTGTGAAGTTAGTGTCGGTGTATATGTCAACTTTCCAGAAACACAGGTTGTCTGTTTTTATTTAAGTGTATATATCACATCGTACTACTACAGTTTTAAACGTTAACAATAGTTTTTCACAACCGAAATAATTTTAAATCAAAACGGATATCACTCTAGTCAGACTAACAGCTATCATTTGTATTAGTGTTAGTGCAAGAAGTGGTAAATCTACCGAAAAATCCAGATATGCAAAATTGTTCTGAGATAAAAAAAAATCAATTTATATGACCAATGGAACACAGCAAATGCCAAAGTCGGTCTTTTGACAGTTGTAGATAAAGAAATTTATATTTTTACTATTAATATGTTCAATTTATAATTATAATTTGTTACGATTGATTACTTTGGGTTTGATTGATTTAAAAAACTGCTTTTCACAAAATTTATGGAACTATCCTATTTGTATAAGAGCCGAAATAACACATTTGAATTGATAGGGATGACAAATTTTTTTGAGATTTCATGGCAAATGATGATGTGGGTTTGTATTAACACGACCGTATACAATTAAACGCAAGTCAATGTAAACAAACTTAATAAGTGACAGGAAATATAAATATAACATGCATACAAATGAACATTGTATTTTCAATCCTCATTTCATAGGGTCGCTTAACTTGGATTTTTTTATTATTATACTTGAAAGGATTACCTAAAGCTGAATCTGTATGGGCGCGGTGTAGAAGAATGTTCAGCGTTTAAAATACAGATATAAAAATAATAACAGCTGGCATTATACTTGGTTTCAAAAAAACGTCTGTCCTTTGCTTTCAATACAATGAAATGGAGATTTTTGCCAACGTCTATTTACCTGGTAAAGTTTGTGATAGAATCGATATTTTATGCATTGAACACACGGCTTCAGTTTAGATTGTGAGGCTTAATTAGTGTCTCTTAATTAAACTCTGTTTGGAGGCGCTCAATTGTGCGATGGTTAGTGCAATGAATTGCCGCACAGACGGTCTGTGCCCGATCCCCATACCTAAATGATTTTCACTGGCCCTTCTGTCGTGATAATCTGACAAACAATCTGACAAATCATATCAATTGTCGAGAAAAGCTTTTCCAAATTCGACGTTCGGATTAGGCAGAAAACAGGACGTCCTGCCATCGTGCAGAAAGTACACACTCACGCATGAATGGTTGTGAGAACTAACAAGCACGATGAGCCATTAATTGACCGAGAGAAAATCGTCATAAAAATAAGGAATGAAATATCATTCCCAAACATTAAAAAATATATGAGAAGGCTACAATCTATTTATATTAACAGAACAAATGATTTTGCATCACCATTTTTTTCGAAATGTTTAAATTTTTTCCGAAAAACAGTTTTTTACTAAAAACGCCCCCCAAAAAGTGTCTAGATTTGTTTTTTCAGTATCTCTAACGGTTTGGCCCTAAAACTATGCTTTTTCGATAAGGGGCGTGGTAGTGGGCGGATTACAAAATTGTTTACACTTGTTCTGCTGGGAGCAACAACAAGCACTTGTACCAAATTTCATTATTCTAGCTCAAAATTTAAGGCCCAAAAACTGGTGACGTACGGACCGACGGACGGACAGACAGATTCGATTCTGAGTCGATTCATATACTTTGAGGTATACCTAGCTCAATTATTTCTCTTTGTTACAAACTATGTATCAAAAATAATATACCGCAATGGGATAGGGTATAATGAGGAATTTACTATCATTTCCACGGGGCCGAACACCAATGATTATATGTACCATAAATATATAAAGGATGTAACAAAAATGATCTTCTAGCAATTAACAATCGAACCTCAAGAGTTTAAGTAGAAAAAAGAAATGTTATATTGTATTTCATAAATTGTTAAATATTTAAATTTTTTTTAAAGAAACTCTTTTAGTAATTCTGCCAACGTCATTAATTTACAACTACTATTTACTCTTCAAAGCACAAGGAGCAATGACGTCTTGATATGTTTTTTTTTGTCAGTTAATAAAAATATCTGTAGTCCTGGAAATTAAAACTAAATCGTCCTCGCTTTTATTTCGCATCGATGTGTGGACTTTCATAAGCCTGCGAATGTATTCGATTCAGCGACAAATCGTATATCGGCAATTCAACGTTTGTGGCTTATTAATAGACCTATTTAGGCAGTGCTTAATTCAAAATGAGATTTCATGTAAATGTATATTCCCGTCATTGTAATCAAGCCACAGTGTAATTTTTCTCTCCACCTATGATTGTGAATACAGTTATTTTGATTGGGCCATATGTCACCCAGCCCAAAACCAATTGCACATCCCTATCAAAATGGAAACCTGTCAAACAAGTAAACATAAATTCATTTGTTTATTTGTGCAATTTAAAGTTTACTCATCGCAATTTACGCCAATTCCTCTATGAAAATATGATAATACGCGGACGTCTCGTCTATAAAATTCTATCATGCGCCGCTGCTGTTATACTTGTAATCATTTTGTACTCGAATTTCAACGAAAATCACGAATATCACGACGAATTCATCTCCGTGGACACTGTCCGCCAAATTGAAGAAGAAATCAGCCGCGACACTTTAGTGGATTTAAACAACTTTCAATACAAAATTGATAACGAACTATGCAAGAAATACACAAAAGATCTATTAGGTGCGATCTGGTAAGTTACCTGCATTGGGCATCCATCGACTTATGTAATTTCCCACACCCACAGGCGTCATCATAGTTACCTCATACGTGGGTCACGATGAGCTGCGAGCTGCTCATCGACAGGCGATTCCTCAGAGTAAACTAATTGAAATGGGATTCCTGAGAGTGTTTTTGTTGGCAGAAATCCCTACCAATGAGAAATACATCAAGCAGACGCAGGTGTTGGATGAGAATAAAAAATTCGGTGACCTGTTACAGGGGAATTTCATTGAAGCCTATAGAAATCTTACATACAAACATATCATGGGCTTGAAGTGGGCCTCCACGAAGTGTTACCGGGCGAAATTCATAATTAAAATCGACGATGACATTGTGTATGATGTTTTCCATTTGAAAAACTACCTAGAGAGCTTGGAAATCAAAGGTTTTCGCAAAAATTTTATCGCTGGCTTTATTCTGGATAATAAGGTTCCCGTGCGCATCGGCGCTAGCAAATGGTCAGTAACAATGGACGAGTATCCAGGGCAGCTCTACCCAGACTACTTGTCTGGATGGTTGTATATTACGAATCCTAATACGGCACTGCAGCTGGTTCATCAGTCACAGTCGGAGAAGTTCTTCTGGATTGACGATACGTGGGTAACGGGTATTTTGCGTGATAAGCTTAACGTGCCGCTGGTCAAGCTAAATTCTTGGTTTTCCGCGAACGCAGAGTTTCTCGACTGCTGTGTACGCGACTTGAAAGAATCGTCCTACGAATGCGAGTACTTTGTCGGTCCGAATGGAGGTGACACCAAGATGATTGTTGAGTTTCTGCACAACATCGAGAAGTGCTACTTTGATGAGTGCAATAAACGTTCGCGGGAGCATTCGTTGAAACAGACTTGTGTAAGTAGTGCAAAACATCTGCTGCCCGACCATGGGGATGCCCTTGTGCGAGAGGTGAAGTTATGATGACGGCAATCATAGGGAGTCGTCGAAACTGCATCGAAGGTACCTGCCTACAACGATAAAGATGAAAATCAAGCATCTCCTCAGCCAACATTGTCTGTGATTATCAATCCTCTTGAATAATTTTGTTTAATTTTTTTTTACTTAACTTAAGTTTAATTCTGCGTAAATAGCCTAACAGAAAACCCATTAAACAGTTACACATCACATGTATCAGACATTCTATTTCAGTAAATAGCTTAAGAATATCAACTCGCTTTTTACTCATGCATAGGTATTGCAACTCGTTGTAATGTTGCAAGTCATCGTTAAGAATGACGTCTATGGCTTACTTACTGGCATTGCTTCGATATTCTTTATACCGTTTGCATGGCGGAAAAATTAGCGTGAAATATTCAGTACCTCTGTCGAATTGGTCCTGCTAACTGGTTACCCATTGGACTACCTCGTCTTAAATTTGAAAGCAGACTTGCGAGAGTTCGGTCTATTACCGCAATAGTATTCCTGAGCCTCGCATCAAAAACATACTATTGGGGGTTTTGTAATTTTCGAATGCAAACTTTGGAATAGCGTTTTTGATATTGATATTGACATTGACATCACAGTACCTCGCACATAAATGCAACGAATTGGCGACTGAGGCCATCGGCTGGCTCCTGCCCTGTTCGTATGTCGAGTTTA
Source organism: Rhingia rostrata (assembly GCA_949824845.1). Lineage (NCBI taxonomy): Eukaryota > Metazoa > Arthropoda > Insecta > Diptera > Syrphidae > Rhingia > Rhingia rostrata. The sequence goes on from OX463755.1 coordinate 119,914,236, forward strand.
TTATCTGCCTGATATGCAGCTAACAGTGTTCAGTGCTGCTTTCCAGATAACAAAAGCTCTGAAATGTCACCACTTACTGTACAGCAATGTAAGGTAAAATGAAACTGCTTTGGTTTTTATTATAAGTCCCATTCAGCTGTATTTAACTTTCAAAATCTGCCTCTTCTGGTTCATACAGCTAGCATATATTGTCACAAAAAAAGTAAACAAAAAAACTTGAACGAATGATGAGTTCAATAATCCAAAGTGGACTTTTCAATATGTCATGTTGAGATAATCAAAAAACACATAGGTATGTATTATTAATCCATGTTCTCTCTTTGCCTCCATGGTTGGGTGTTGTAGGACGAGGGTAGACTCTGATTGGCTTCTTCGCGAGTGTTGATAACACGACGAAAAACAACAACCAGGTCAGAATGGCACAAAGGAATACCCGGCCTGCTGTCTCAGGGGAACCTAGACAAGCTGCTTCGACATATTCGAACAACAGGTTGTCTAGGAATTTTAAAGATAGGTCAGGCATCTTGAACAGAGATGGTGGCGAATGAACCGAAAGGCCAACGGCAGGTCTCAATCCCGTTGTGGATACTGATGGTCCCGTGTCCTAGGGGTATTTAATAAATTGGAACTGGTCCTCCAGGTTTGGGGGTTGTGCATTGGGTTAACTACCCAACCATGGACAAATCTAACGGTTACGAAGCAACCAATAGCCTCGGAAAGGACTGATTTTATTGTTGACGATACGGCTAAACGAAAAAAGGACACGAACGTTCGTATCTGCACCTGGAATGTGAGAACATTACACAGGAGAGGTGCAAGCAGACATTACTGCCATCCAGGAAATATGATGGGATGGGCCGGGCAAAAAGAGGATGAAAAACTGTGACATCTACTACGGACCGTGTTATAGTGAGCAGAAATAGCGACTATTCGGATGCGGATTTGTTATAAGTGCCAGACTTAGGCAAGAAATCTTATGTTTCCAAGACATTAGCGAACGCATTGTAACGATCCGCATCAAGGCTAAATTTGCCAACATTAGCCTTATATGCACTCGCCCCGACGGGGGAAAAATATTATATATCTAAGGACTGCTTCTATGAGCTCCTTGACAAAACCTATGAGCGACTACCGAAGTACGATGTTCAAATCGTGCTGGGAGATTTTAACGCAAAGGTAGGAAGAGAAGACATCTATAGCAATACTGTCGGAAAACATAGCCTACACGACAACTCGTCTGGTAACGGACCTAGGCTAATTGACTTCGCTACGGAACGAAATGCCACTATAGCCAGCACACAGTTTCCTCACCTCGATATCCATAAGTGGACATGGCGGTCTTCAGATCAACAAACGATCAATCAAATTGATCACATAGCGATAGACAAGAGGCACGCATCCAGTATTTTGGATGTCCGAACATTTCGAGGAGCTAACATCGACTCGGACCTTGTTGCAGCCAAGGTTAGAATGCATACATCCACCACGCCACAACAATCCAGAAATATTGTAAAAAAAAATTTGATGTCGAAAGACTGCAATCGCAAGAGACCGCCAAGAACTTCGCGCAACGCGTATCCCTAAACTTCTCGATTAACACCGTACCACCAGCATCGAATGTCGAAGAACTATGGCAACGATGCCAACAAGCCATTAAATCAGCCGCAACTCATGTGCTAGGTTTCTCGCGCCCACCAGCAAGAAACCCCTGGTTTGATGAGGAATGCCGACCAATGCTCGCAGCCAAGAACGAGGCCTAAAAGGCTAAGCTGCAGGTGAAGACAAGAGCTGCCGTTGAGCTCTATAGGCAGAGAAGAAGGGAAGAACACCGGCATTTTAAAAAGAAGAAAAAAGAGCAAGAAAGCGCGCGATCGAGGATATAGAGAGGTGCCACTCCAGGAAAGGTGTTCGCAAGTTTTACCAAATTGTAAAACGTCAAAGCCAAGGATACAAGGCTCGAACAGAATCCTGTCGAGATGAACAAGGAAATATCGTAGTTGAGACACAATCGATGCTGAGGATATGGAAGAACCACTTCTGCAGACTGTTAAACGGCGATGACGAACAACATTCCGCTGTCAGGCTGAACGAACCATTCAATATTGGTAACGACAGCGAAAGCTGCCAACCACCCGACCTGAGTAAAGTGAGGATAGCAATATCTAAACTGAATCTTAATAGGGCTGCCGGAAATGACGGCCTTCCCGCCGAGCTTTATAAAGCCGGCGGAGATGACTTGGTAAGTAACATCCACGAACTCATAAGCCGAATCTGGTCGGAAGAAAGTATGAATGGAACCTCAGCATCGTTTGCCTGATCCATAAAAAAGGAGACCCTCTAAACTGCGCCAACTACAGAGGCATAAGTCTACTCAACATCGCCTACAAAATTCTATCTGCCGTAATATGTGAACGCCTGAAACCGTTTACCAACAACCTGATCGGCCCTTATCAGTGTGGTTTTAGGCCAGGAAAGTCTACAACCGATCAAATCTTCACACTTCGGCAGATCCTGGAAGAAACCCAAGAAGTCCAAATCGATACCCACCACCTATTCATCGATTTCAAAGCCGCATACGACAGCATTTATAGAGACGAACTATACAGAACCATGTCTAGTTTTGGTATACCGCCCAAACTCGTCCGTTTGTGTAGGATGACGAAGGAGAATTCTCGATTCCCAGCCAGACGTCGGACATCGGACGCAGGAAGACCTCGCCTTAAGTGGCGCGCACAAGTAGAAACCAACCTCAACCAACTTGGAGTGCGCAACTGGAGGCAGTTAGCTAAAGCCCAGGTTCAGTCCGGACTGTAGCGCCACCTAAGTAAGTAAGTCTCTCTTTGCCTCAGAGCCGAACAGACGAACCAGTTATGATCCCTTCTATCAAGATTATAACACCATGATATTTGAGATATTAGCCCAATGGACTTTATTTCCAAAAGGTGTTTAATTAATTTCATCACGAATATTTTGTTTGAGTTGCTCAAGCGTTTCTGGTTTGTTTGCATAAACCTTGCTTTTCAGATGACCCTACAAAAAGACGTGTGGAAAGAGGTCTCGCAGTAATTCCATTGTAATCCTGACTGTATGCGATGTGGCACCGTCTTGTTGATACCACATGTTAATCAAACCCAAAGCATGCAGTTGTGGCGTTAAGCAGTTTTCAATCATATTACGATATTGCTCCACATTCACAGTTACCGTTACGCCGTTTTCATTTTCAAAGAAGTAAGGTCCAATGATCCCTCCTGACCAAATTGCACAACAGACTGTTACTTTTAATGGATGCAAAGGTGACTGATGAATAATTTGCGAGTTTTCTATTTCCCAGAACCGAGTATTCTGTTTATTCACATATCCATTCAAATGAAAAAGTGCCTCGTCACTCATTATGATTTTTCATGAAAATCGGGGTTGTCATGGGCTAGCTGTAACATCCTATTGGCATATGTATGGCGGCGTAAATGGCCTTGTGGAAGAAGCTCTTGTGTCAACTGAATCTTAAATGGAAAGAAATGCAAATCCTTGTGCAAAATTTGTGACCAAAGTTGTTCTTTGAAGACCAAGCTGCTGAGCACGGCGTCGAATTGGGGTTGATGGATTGTTTTGAACACTTCCTTCAGCAGTAGTAATGTTTTCAGCCGATCTCGCAGGACGTTGTGGTCCATGCTTGGGTCTATCATCTACAGACCCTCTTTCTTCGAAATCATTCACTACACGATAAATAGTGCGTTTTGTTGGCACGTTATTTCTCCCAAAAACTTCACGTAACTTTCTCATCGTCACAGTAATTGAAGATTAAGACATTTTTTCGACATTTTTTCCATAATAAATTTGCCTGAACTATCAAGACTAATGTTTACCACAATGGCGGCAAAACAGAATAGTATTCCTTCCTGGCCGGCGGTAAAGCGATTTTAAAAACAAAATCTTACCTCATCCGGGATTTAGGTTTGCTAGTGTGAAACTTAACTTTTCTAGAACATTTACTGTAAACGTCAAAAGTGAGTAAACACCCTTGCGATTTCCGAAGCAACATGTAACTCACGCAAAGAGGCAAACAAAAAAAGGATTCCAAAAATACCACATACCTAATAGCTTTATTCAATAGAAATACTATAATGTAGGTAATATACACAGTAGTTTTTACAGTTTACATTTACAACTTTATTTCGCTTCGGCAGAGTACTGCCTACTACTACCCAAAAGAATAAAAGTATACTGCCGAAGAAATTTGAGAAACGGCACCACTCTTGGGCACACAGATATGAGTGAAACAGTTGATTATTCTTTGACCTGTCATGAAGATATTTTGATTTCAGTAAAATTACCCGATAATAAAGTTTCATTTCAGTTGTTTTTTTACTTTTCTCGCAACTCATAAAATCCATAAAAATCAGTAAAATAAAATTTACTGCAGAAATTTTAATAAACAGTCAGTTGAAATCCAAAAATGAGAAGTTGTTTGTTTTTTAAAAGATCTTGTTCTTTAAAAGACACGCGAAACGAATAAGATTACTGTATTGTACTTAAAAGCGTTCCTGTATTTTTTTTGTAAGTTTTTCTCTCTCGAATGTATTGACGACTAAAGGCAAACACCTGGTTGAAAATGTTCGTATCGATTAAGTGCTATACATTTTGAAAGCTAACGCATATTTGTATGGGAAATCTTATTTACCTGCTAATTATCGCACTCCTTATGGAAATCCTTCACAAATAGCAGTAGCTCACAAATTGTATAGCACTACAAACATTCTTTTTTTTTGTCACTAGGTTCGCATTTGAACTTTTTCAATCGTCAGCGATCATTTATATAATTTTTTTTTGCAATGTGATGAAGCAAAAGATTTTTTTGCTAACTTATATTTCCGCAGTGGCGTGTTTATGGTTTTGGTACATAGGTGAAGTTGCCCTCTATCAGTTCATATATAATAAGTCAATGACCTTATAACGGGTGTTTGTTTTATAGGTTGGTTTTGCGAATAGAGATAAAACTGACATTTTGTGGTCAAATCGGGCAACTCTAATGCCATTTTTGTTCACTCTGGTTTGCCATTTCATCATGAACAGATTGACAAATCAACAACGCTTGCGAATAGTGCAAATTTATTTTGAAAATAATGGGTAAGTTCGCGATTTCCATTTTATGGATCTTTCATCAGAGCAATTAATTTGGTTAACCATGGATCGTTTTTGCACTACGTTTACTCTATGAAACATTACGCATCCACAGAGACGTTGAACAGTGCGCACCGAAGAAACAATTGCCGCTGTAGAGCAGTGTTGAAAAGGACCCGAATGAATCGATTCGCCACCGTGCATAGCAATTCTAGCTTTGTCCATCCATTTTATGGAAGATTTTGCGCAAAGATCATGGCTTACGAGCTTACAAGATCCAGCTTGTGCAAGAATCAAAGCCGCGAGACCATGCAATGCGACGTGATTTTGATGTATGGGCCGAAAATGATGAGGCTCAGTGGTGTTCAGTGATGCGGCTCATTTTTGGTTGTGTGACTACGTCAACAACCAAAATTGCCGCATTTGAAGTGAAGAGAATCCACATGAGACTTTTGAGACGCCATTGTATCCACAAAAACTGACTGTTTGGTGTGCTCTATGGGTTGCTAGAGTCATTGGGCCATACTTCTTCCGAAATGATGCTGGAGAGTCAGTTACCGTTAATGGAGCCCTGTGTAGTGCCATAATTGACATTGACATTGACATCACATGAATGCAACGAACTACAGATACATAACAGCACTGGCGACTGAGGCCAACGGCTGGGACAGAGCAAGACATTAATACAACAGAGAGAGAGACAGACAGGCACATAGAAGGAAAGCCATATAACATAAACCTACGTGGCACAAATGAGGAGACATTGATTTATATTATCTCATATTATCGCACAGGTGGCCTCAGATAAGCTGGCGATTTTTGTAGAAAAGAATGCTGCCGAAGCTGGGGCTTGAACCCGCCGCGTTTGGCTTAGCTCTTTGGGCTATTGGAGTCATTGGGCCATTCATCTTCTGAAATGATGGTGGAGAGTCAATACCTTCAATGGAGATGGCATGAATGTGTATGAGATGTGGTTCCAACAAGACGGCGCTACATGCCACACAGCGCACGTCACAATCGATTTATTGAAGAAAACATTCGATGAGGGCATAATTTCGCGGAAGATCGTGTAATTGGACATATGGCCCCAAATGCTCGAAAAATTGGTTGAAAATTGTACCTCTAGACTCCAAACTGATGGACATTTAAACGATATTCTTGTGTTTTATTTCAGTTCGAAGTTCTATAACTCTATCAAAAAACACCACTACCTCTAAATTGAGTTGGTAACTACCAAGCAATCGCCAATGAATAATCATTAGCAGTATTCAAATGATCGAAATGGATGGAAGTCTGATTTTCCTTAGGCAGAAACCATTACCTGGCTATTCTGTACTTTTTTTAACTACATGTAGATATTGTTGGAGCACAAAAGGTTCCTATAACTATTTAAATCTGGCGCCTTTTTTATACCATTCGCCATCTTTTTTTTACTATTTAAAATTGTATTGGTTTAAAAATAAAAGCTTTAAAATAAACCAAGATTGAAACCGTTTTGTAAAATTGTATAAAAACTCTCAACAATAAAGAGCTTTCTTAGCATTTTTGTACAAACCACATCGGTGGCAACCTCGATCGTTTCGTTTCTTTCGCTGCCGCATGACGTAGAATCGAAATTGGACATTCGAAAGTATCAACCAGAATCGTACTACGACAAAGGGAAGTAGAGATTCTAGGTTGACGGTTAAAAACGCTTTAATCGTTCAGATATAGATATGTAACACAAAATACTTTTTCATAGAATTATCTTATATTTATCAATTTTTTCCATTGCTTAATTATGTTTGAATTTAATATTTGAATTGAATTCTTACAATTTCTGGAATTAAGTAAAAATCAACTAGACAGGAAATTACAAACTTGCAATTGTCGTGCATTCTAAAATCGGTGGAAAAGCTCATTAAAATGATTGCAGATGGAAGAATACTAGATTCAACAACACTACGAAAGCTCTGTAAAGTATACTACTAGGTCGCACGTTTATGCTCCTTGTCGTTGACCGCAATAATTAGTCAACCGTTAAATTATAATTAGCTGTTGAGTTACCCATCGCAATCAAATGGGTTGTGAATAATTAAAGACTTCTAAAAGGTCACGGGATCTACAAAAATATGAATTTGTGAAAACCATCAAATACAACTCATTTATGTACAATATCCTCTTTCACGACTTGGAATGTCATAATAACAAAAATGCTGTGCGTCAGATGTCTTAAGTGGCCCATTATTATTACCCTTTGATCCGAACTGTTGATGCTCTGGACGTCATTCCTATTCATCTCATTTATACACCCTATGTCTGAAAATGTTTCCAAACGCCTGCTTTCATTTGTTATTTTAGCCTTTAACCGCTTATTGCGGAAGGGATGCTTCCCGTTTTTTTACACGCGTTCAGAGATAAAACTCATTGAGGTTACTAAAGTCCATAGTTACCTCAGTCGAAATGACTCAACATCAAACAATGCGAAAGGGTTTTTCATCCCATGATCCTATGCCTCCACCGAGATTCAATAAAACGCCAACAAAACAGGCATTTTAAGCAGGATGCCCTCATAACCATTCAAGCTAAATTGACTCCGAACCTACCAGCTAGATAAAATCAGAGCTGTTACCAAAGCAATTGTCGTAAATATAAATCGCTTTCGGTGGAATCCAGCAGGGATCTCTGAAATCTTCACACCATAACCTCACCTAAGCTCAGTTGTAAAAAAAAACAACGATTTTACCCCAACGTTTATATATTAGGACACCCTGTAATCTATAACCACTATTACAACTATTATCAGACAATTATTCTATATCTCCAAACAGAGCCGTTTAATTGCCAATAAAGTCGAATACCGACAGAGCTGCCTGCGGTTTAGCTATTTTTTTCCATTCAAATGAACACCTTCCCAACGAAAAGGAGAACAAATCCAAAAGCTTCCAACCATTGCTCATGTGCAGATAAAAGCTCTCACAGTCGTCACATCACATTCCTTTGGATAAACAAGGAAGCGCTGTAAGTGTGGCTAAGGTCGGGAAGTGTTGCTCTTCGTATCAAATCCGCTCGGTAGTCTTCTCGCCAGACAAAAATGTAATCGTTTTAAAATTAATCCGATGCTTGAAAAGGCGATAACAGTAAACTGTAGTTAAATGTATCTTGAAAGTTAAAACCTTCGAAGCAAATACAAACATCCAATAAATTGCAAATAAAATTGTGTTGTTTTTCGCCAAAAAAAATAAGGATTCTCGTACACTTAAATTGGGATCTCCAGCATGCGCATGGGCCTTGTAAAATGATGTTCCTTCCATTGCTGTACAAAACCGAAAAGATGTGAAAAATATATCCTAGTGCAGTAGTGTAGTTCGTGTTGCTAAATAAATTATTATCCTTTCCCAAAACTACCACTCATCCCTCCAAAACGAACACCAATTCCAAGTGCAAATATAGCTGTCGTGAATTATTTAATAATGTATCCTTACAAGGTAAACGTGTATTTTTATGTGTGTACCTATTTGCACGGCAATATTCGTCTTGGATCGAACTACCAATTATCTCAATAAATCACTCAGCAAAAAGGAGGCGATGCTTTCTGTAATGGTTGCTGTGAACAGTGAGTTTTGCAGTTGCCCGAGGTCAGGGCTACTTCCGTAGTAATGCACTAAAATTGTACCCTATCCTCGATTTCGTAAAAAGAAAAAAAAAGTGAGTAAGTACACAAATACGACGAGTAATAAAAAAAATCTCAGTGCTTCACGATACCTATGCTAGGCTAAAGTGCGCTCGTATACACGTACGTGACTTGCGAAGAATTGGTCTTGCTCTACCTATAACGAAAAACTGTTGGAGCGCGAGAATACCGAGGATATCAATTAATTATAATGTAAGTCATCTGTTCTACTTATGCAAATCCTTTTCCAGTACATAAACAGAGACGTACTCTTGGCACAGACTCCATGTAACGCATTAGTTAAATGAAGAAGTGTTTGCATGCTGCCATGCTAACTTGTTTATTCTAATATACCTACTCCCATACCTACGTAAAAGTCGTCGTCCTGCTGAATGGCCAATCCATTCAAATTTGTTTGTGGATTTATTGTGTACTCCTCGGAAGGGTTTACATATTTAATTTGCATTTGAAATTGAAATAGAAACTTCGCATTGTTTATTTGTTTTGGAAAGGCAAGCTCCTGAAAAGTCCTACTGAATAAACGTTAATTAAAAATACATATTAACGATTTTGTTTATATTCCAATCATGCGTATATTTACATGTAAATATATATTTACTCTTGTCTGGGGAAGGTATTGTTTTGATGAGTACTTTGACTGTTTCCCCATTCGAATGGCTTTGTTTTGATGGTGGATTAAGGGAAGGAGCAATTGTTTGTCGTGCCAGTTTTCACAACGAGTGTGACCCATCCACTTAGAGTTTCTTTCATTTAATGTGGGTCATTGTATAGGAACCCTGATTGTGCAAGCCCTTTGGCGTTTGTTAAATGGCGCTCCTCAATGGGCTTCTTAACGAACCACGTCTGACTTCCGTGTGCTGGGCTGTTCTAATTAAACACACAAGAATTCTACACAGGATAGCGATTGACAAACAAAAGCTTGATGAAAGAGGCATTGCGATGGCGGTTGGTTTTCGCACCACTTATGAAGTGCAGCTCAACAGTTTTGGAATCATGCGAAATTAATGCTTAGCGTGAAAATGGAGAGAAAATGGTCTAGACATAACGGTAGTGTAAGTTGCTAACTGTGTTAGCGGAATAATAGGTTGGATGACTTTAAGGTATCTAAATTGCTCATTTGTATACTTTTGAATGGTATAAATAGGAACAAGTTAAGGGGGTGCTTTATATTTTCAGAAGTTCCCTTCAAATAAAACAGGACTATTGTAAAAACATAGTTGAGGTTGTAAAAGCCAACATCTTCACAAGACTTGGGAAAAAAATAAAACGAGCTGGATACAAATGAATGTCCACTTAATTTTTATTCTAATTCACTCATAATCGGAGTCTCTTATGACCGCTGCAGATGTATCTTTTCAGACGTTTTTGCTCTGGTTGATGCTTTGCTGCTACTAAGGACTAAGGGGTGTTTTTTTTTTAGAGGTTGGTTTTTCGAATAGAGATAGAGGTCAATCGGGCAATAATGTCAATTATGTTCAGTTTGGTATGCCATTTCATCATGAACAGGTTGGCAAATGAACAACGCTTGCAAATCGTGCAAAACTACAAATATTCACCTCACCTGATAGAGGAGTATAAAAAAAATACTCCTAGAACTAATCTGTTTAACTTTCTCTTATAAAGTGAAAGATATTGTTTTCGTGAAAATTTACACTCTCAAGATTTTGATTGATTCTAACATTAAGGGAGCCAAAATGTGTTTTTTGAAATTCCTTCCGTCTGTGCGTAATGGCGGAGATCCCGCCATCGTGCTAGAAGTACAAACACACACACGCATGGTTGTGAGAAAGCTCGGCGCTGGGTACTAACGAGCCTGTTGCGCCAAAAATTTGTGTTTTTTGTATTCCTAAACGGAGTTTTCAGTTTTGACCAAAAAAAAAATCATTATATTTCACATGGACACCGATTTTTTTTCGAATTTTGGAATAAAATTACTAAATCATAGTTCATCACAATTTTTTTCTTTTGAGTTTTAACATCAATAACCAAAATGCAAGTAAAGTTGTCTTTAACTCGTCTCAGTCGTTTACCCACCACTCGGTTTTTTTTTTAAATTTAAAAAAATTTCCTAAGCTCAACGAAAGCATCCTCAAAAGCGTGTAATTTTGAATTGATAAGCGAAACGAATTGTTTTGCAAATAAGCATAAATACGTAGGCAATGTAAGAGTAGTACCTATGTAAATATGGTATAGCCACCGATATTACGAGATGTACTTACAAAAATACCTACAGACGAAGATAAACTGACATCGAATAAAAATTTGAGAGAGACAACTGCCAGTACAAGCATTTTATCGTGGACATCAAAGTGAAACGATACCAGTGTACTGTTTTTACAAGGGTATTTATAGCCTATCAGGTTTCAAATATTCCAATTATTATAATATCTACTCTACTTATAAGCTCACGCACTAAGCAGAATAAGAACAGTTTCTATAAACTCGTCGACAAATTTGTGAGGAACCAACATCAACTCAAACCATTTTCTTGTTGAAACTGGGGTCAGAATTCGGATATGTATCCTACAAATTAATGTCGATACACTATGAGAAAATTAATAGTCGACGGATAGCAATTAAATGAGACCTCTCGCTGGACAAACTCTAATGCCCGTTTACACAGTGCGAGCTTAAGTGTCGATCCAAGGATAAACTCAGGATCAACACAAATTTCTATTTCAAAGTGGAGGTTTAAGTTAAAATTTTCCTGCCAGAGCAAAATAAATAATTTTTCTCAGTTACATATAAACAAAAAATAGGTTACAAGGTGGGCCAAAGGAAGTTATCCGATGTTGTTTTGCTATTCAGAATATCGGTTGTGGCTCGCGCAGTGTGTGCCGTTGCTCCGTCCTGTTGGAACCCCATGTCCCCGAGTCCTAATTCGTCCAATTGCTCGGTTAACAAATCCCTATAGCGTGCACCGTGCACTGTTGTCGTTTGACCAGCGGCGTTCTCAAAAAAACAAAAAATGGCCCGATGACTCCTCCAGCGTGAACAGCGCACCATGCAGTAACTTTGAGCGGATGTAATGGCTCCTCGTAATGAGTCTCATCGCCCATTATGATTTTGGTCGAAAAATCGTCCTCGAGATTGAGGATGGCTTGGGCGTAGGTAACACGCGTTTGGCGGTCGACAGGCAGCAGCTGATGCACGGCCTGGACTTTGTACAGGGACATGCGCAAGTCTTAAACCAAAATTCGCCTTAGGGACGACCGGCTGATGGCTAATTGCCAGGCACGGCTTATGGCGGATGTTTCCGGCGACAGCTCGACATGCTCGCCAACAGCGGCGATGTTCTCGGCACAACGAGAGCTCCGGGGCCGGCAACGTCTCGTGTGGTCCTATACACTTCAAGGTTGATGGCCAAATGGCGCAGTGTTTGCGCAGTAGGTTGCGGACGGTCGGGGAATCGGCGACGGAATCCGCGCTGCGCCAACACTACAGACGGATTGTTTCGCAAAAAAATAGACACGATTATTCCGCGTTCTTGGGGAGTGTATTGCTCCATGGCTTGTTCACTTGTATTTTATATCTGTCTAGTCCACAAATGATAAAACAGATCAGACATTGGCGGCTATTTGCAAAAATAAGATCATCTTCCAATAGGGTGATCTCTTTGTAGTTTTAATTTTCTCCTAGGCATTTTTCTATTTGACGTCTATAATCCATTTACAGTAGTTAATTACCCACATCACTTGTTATGTTCGACTTAGCTAAACCCCACTTTTTAAATGACTTTGAAACCCGAAAAACTTAAGCTCAAACTTAAGCTCTGCGTTTTGCTTAGCTGTGTTACGACTTAAGCTACCACTGGTGAAACCGGGAATAAGACATAGATCGACATTGATAAGACATTGATCGAAAAACTGTTGAAGCGCGAGGATACCGAGAATATCAATTAGTTATAATGTAAGTCATCTGTTCCTAATTTTGTGCGGTTAGCAAAAGAGACCACTATTGTGTCGTTTGTTTATGGACGTGGTTTGTTTATGACGTGTCAATAGTCGTCTGAAGATGCTTCTTTGAGGGACATCTACCATAATTTCTTTGAAATCCGAATATTCGTTTCCATGTTTTAATCGAAATATTCTATTCTCAAACTTCAATATGTGAATCTAATTGAATTGTTTCTGCAGAACTTATCTCAATTTTTATTAAGGCCTTAAAGCTTGCGACACGTCAGAAGTTTTTGATTTTCTCTTAGATGTCGTAGATATTCTTTTCTGGAAAATTAATGACTGGATTAAATTAAAACTTTTTTTGAGTGCGTTTGTAGCTTGTTAAACCTAATCGAAGACTCTGCGAGCCGGAGTATTGGTGTCCATTTATTCTACATGTCCTAGCCATCTTAAACGTCCAATGCAGAGTTTTTTTACCGGGCATGTCGGTGTACAGCTCGTATAGGCCTTGGTTGAATCTTCGAAGATTTTTCATCTCATCTCGAAGAGTTTTCATCTCAAAATGACGAAGGATTTCTTCATCCGGGTCTTCATAATCAGGGTCTTATATAGCATCTCTTTAGTAGTTCGAGTGAGGGCTTTACTACTAAATTGCCTTCTTAGCCCTAAGAAACAGCGGTTGGCAAGAGTAATTCTTCGTTTAATTTCTGACGAGATGTTGTCAGAGTTAAAAGCGGAGCCGAGATAGACAAATTCCCGTACTACCTCAAAGTTATATCTGTCAATGGTGACGTACTGTCCAATTCGTCGATGTTGTGTGTCCTTTCCTGTTGACAGCATATACTTCGTCTTGCCCTCATTTACTGCTAAACCCATTTTTGCCGTTTCCTTCCGATTGTACCGATTTTTGGAAAACTGTGCATCTGGTGTTGGCTCGTGAGTTTTGCAAAATCGTATCAAGAATCAAATTGAAGAAGTCACATCGCAGGCCTAAATACTTTTTGGGTATTGAATGTGTCGGTAAGGTCGATTCCGACCCTGAAGGAACAGCGAGAAATCTCCATCGTCATCCTACACAATCGGATGAGTTTGGGCGGTATACCAAAAACTAGATATAGCTCTGTATTGTTCGTTTCTATAAATGATGTTGTATGCGGCTTTGAAATCGATGAAAGGTTGTGGTTATCGATTTGGACTACTTGAGTTTTTTCCAGGATCTGCCGAAGTTTTTTTTCTTTCCTGGCCTAAATCCACACTGGCCGATCAGTTTGTTGGTAAACGGTTTCGGCGTTCGCATATATAGGCGATGTTGAGGAGACTTATGCATCTGTAGTTGGTGCACTTTAGAGGGTGTCCTTTTTTGTGGATCGGGCAAACGATGCTGAGGTTCCATTCTTCAGGCATACTTTCGTCCGACCAGATTTGGCTTATGAGTTGGTGGATGTTACTTACCAAGTCATCTTCGCCGGCTTTTTAAGGCTCAGCGGGAAGGCCGTCATTTCCGGCTAAATTAAGCTCTAATTTAGATATTATAAAAATTAGTTCTTAAATATGTTCGTTATGGAAGGGTAGGTGTCCATTCTTATATTTTAGATGAAAATAATAACTAAATTTTTGCAGGTGGTTCAAGCCCCAGCTTCGAAAATTGCCAGCTTATCTGAGGCCACCTGTGCGATAATATGAGACAGTATAAATCTATGTCTCCTCCTCTGTGTCACGTAGGTTTATGTTATATGGCTTTCCTTCTGTATGTCTGTTTTTTTTTTCGATTTGATCAAACTTCATACTAAACACAATAATCTTCTGCTTTTCTGTGGAAGTTGGCCTCTCGAGTCGTATCGGACCTTTTATTTTTGGCTCTATTCTGACCTCGAACGGATTTTGAACGGCCACGAATAGATTCATCACTGTTTGTTACAACTAGTATATTTTCGTTAATACGTGATGGATGTGGTCGAAAGACGATTTCTCGCAAATATAATGAAATTTAATGTCTATGTTATATAATGCGTTTTCGCCCAACAAATTCTAAGAAAATTTCCAGTTTTGACTAATAACGGAAAATCATTATTATTCAAATAGACACCAACTTCCTTAAAATGCCGAAATAGACGTTTTTATAATCATAGTTCTTTGCAAATTCTCAAGTTCTCGCACGGTTGGTATTTTATCGCTCGTCTACCTCACAGTGAAAGAGGAAGTTGCATACGACCCAGTTCATATAAAACTCGTTCTGAAAGTCGGTTGATTTTGAAAATATTTTCGCTTATACTAGAGATATAAAAAATTTTGGCGCAACAGGCTCGTTAGTTCCCAGGCCGAGCTTTCTCACAACCATTGATGTGTGCGTGTGTACTTCTTGCACGATGGTTTTATGTCGACTCTGAACGGCGAATTTGAGATAAGCTTTTTGTGACAATTGATACCATTAGCATGATTTGTCAGATCATCACGAGAGGAGGGCCAGTGAAAAGTCATTTAGGTGTTGCTACTCCTGTGCGGCAGTTCATCGCACTGACCATTGCGCCACTGAGCACGTCATACTAGAGCAATGGACAATGAAAATCATGGTTATTCTTTTTTTTTTTATCAAGATCGTGTTTTAAGAAAACCTTTATATGAGAGGTATAACCAATCATGGTGAAAGAATTCCAATTCCAAAAAAAACTCCTTTGTAAAACCACCAACAACACAAATAGCCAAGTAACCCGAGTAGTTTGGGCTCCAGTATCAAAAACAGTTAGATACCAGATATCCAGACAGCAGAGATACTGCTCAAAACAAAGGATTTGTAAATATCGCAGCTTCGACTTTTTGAACCATAACACATGCATCACAATATGTTCCTCGCGCCGACATAGCATACGATCACTTAAGGCGAATGAAGGGGATTCTGATGCTTGAGGTTTGGTTTCGCATTGCACTCTAGTAGCGGCAGCTCTATACTTTATCACGTCTCCATTAAGATGAAAATATGCTTCATCCGAAATAAGATGTTGGTAAACGTTCATAAAGCGCACAATTACCTGGTTACTTGAGTCAAGCCTCTGACTAATATACTGGGGCTTTAATTCTTGCATCGGATATTACAAAATCACCTATGCACTACAGTCGTCGAATCACCGTTTTTGTAAGACTTTCTCATGCATTCAACGCACAGTCTGCTCCCGAGAAATGCTTCATAACGACTGAATTCCTTGAATCTAGCAGATGACAGCTAGGAATTGCTTTCCCTAACAGTTTAACAGGCTATAGAAGTGATTCTTTCTTAGTTTCAATTTCGATGATGAATTAACAACTATTTCCCCTTATTCATATTGACAGTTTTGTTTAGTCCTCAAATTTCTGGAATTGATGTTTGACATCTGCATATAAACTTATTTATTTCTTTTAAGTCACAAAAGTATTTTAATAAAAATCCGAACATCATTCCTGAAGTTGTATCTATATCTATACATTCGATAGGGCGGTTTTTCTTCTTACTAAAGAACTGGTATTTTTCTCTGTTCTTTGCCTATAAAGCTAAATCTCTGTTACCGTCTTCACCGGCAGCTTTCTCTTGTAGGCCATATCATCTGTGAGCATCTGTTGCATTTTTTCTCAAACCAGAAATTTAAGCGGTAGAAATTTCACTATCCTTGCTAATATCTAAGGCCCAAATATATGTGACATTATAAGGAACGGACTAAGTTTAATTTTTCTAGCGCCAGAAACCTCGATTTTTATTCGATGCCTTCATTTAACGACTTTCCAACTATCTATCTATCAAAATAATATATTCCTAGGAGACAGGGTATACAAAATAATTGGTTCAAGTATTGTAAAGCTACCCTAAAAGTGGCCTATTTAGTCATTTCAAGCTCTACAGAGTGCCTTCATTATTTATGATTCATATATCGAATACGTATTTGTAATTCAAATTTCATTTTAGTGCGTTAAATCTTCATGACGACGACAATGGAATACATGACCCATTCCAAAATATGTTGTAAAAATGTCGGTATTTTTATTTTTATTTGATTCAAATGTTATGAGCTAGATCGTAAATCAAATTCTATGCTTTTCCATGTCAGTCTGGTTAAACAAATTTGTACACATAAAACTAAATTAGCATTTACCTGCCCACTCTCTTAAGGCTGGCGAAAAGTTATGTATGCTTGTGGGACCTTTGTCGGAATTTAGACATTTATCAGTGGATGGGGTCCCTTTGAATTGTCCCATGGGACAGACGAAATCCTTAAGTATGCCAATAGGGGGTCACAAGACATGATTTGAAAATCAGGCACGTATCATATATATCTACCACAGAACAATGCTAAAAACAACTCAAAGGAAGTGTGTGCCTTAAAAGAAGAAAATAACAAATTCATTGAACACGAAGAAATTAAGTGAGTCGCAACGATTCTAAAACGTCATTAGAGCACCTATACATACAGCCATTAATCGAAAATATCTTCCGGCAAATTGAGTGATGGCAACAAATATTTCACAGGAGTGACACTTCTTGCCAAATATTGAGCTCCATCGTTGGACTCTGTCAGCAAAAACTGACTTTAAACGTTTTATTTTGTAGAATCTCCACAGATATAAATGCACGAAAGAATTTACCTCCCTATTTATCTGCTCCTTGGAGCGGCATAGCGCGGCTTCTAGTATCGTCAAAAACCTCATCGGGTGGAAGTATCTATTCAGTCTTGAGAAAATAAATAAATCTCTATTAATCTTTCTGCACAAAAAAAAAAAAATAAATAAAAACAAAATGTCACCGTGTCGTCGCTGTCGTTGTCGATTCATTTCTATCCTTCACTCGCTCTAAATTTTTTTTCCCTTGGACAAAGCATATAGTTGAGTTGGGAATGTGTGCGGAATTAAAATGACTTCCAGAGTACACCAAGTGATATTAAAGTACCGTTAACGAAATGATTTATATTGCAAACGAAGCATCATCATCATCGTTCTTTTTAATTCTTCGTCCTGTCGTTCGGCCATAAGGATACACTGGCAATGCGTTTTGTTTTTGGTTTATCTACGGTCTCTACCTCATGTGTAGATTTACTCTTTATTGTGCGAGAGCCACGTCGCGCGCTTCTCTTCGGCCGTGGACCTCGAATGCTTTTTGATTTAATTAAATTCCTACCTTAACAGCATACTAAAGAGGGTTGAAAAACAATTGAGTGAAATTTAATGGTTCGGCGGACCTATCGTCCGAATATGTAACGAATCGTTAGCCACGCCGGTCATTATCCATCAGATGGCGAACAGCCGCTGGAAGAAACCGTATTAGTTCTCGCTTGGTATGCGCTACAATGATAGCCTTTAATGACCACATTTTCGAGATCTCTGCGAAGTATATCAAATGCCACACGATGTGATGCACATCAGGCTATGTAATAAGTATCTACTAGGGAAGTGGTACAGTGAGACCCAGGATAGTTGTAGTTGTGCTCCAATGCCTCTTTGACCCCATTTCTCTAATAGTTTGCGTTGTATATGTATAATTTATCTTACGACAACAATGGCTTCTTGAACCCTAGACTCTGTCTATGGAAAGAAAGGAAAGCAAAAGGGAACCGCAACCTATTGAACGAGTGACATTGCCATTATGAAGATTGTTATAGCCTTCGTGTGTATATAACTACATACATCGTCATGTTGCGGAGTGATTTGATCAATCAGTCCCTGGTGTAGCATAACTGGATTCAGAGTAAGGACATGCATACAGTACCTACCACATTTCTGAGAATCTTGTCTATATATGCCCACAGTATTCCTTTTTCAAGTCATGGTCGATGTATACAAATAGAACACACGTTTTTTGTTTCCTTTTTTTGTTACTAAACTATTTCTAGGATACCAGCCGGAGAGAGCATTTTAAATTGAGTCCCATATGATCACTGGGTATGTTTCGCGTTTTGTATTTAAATAGAGCAGGGAGGAGGTAAAATCGCATCGTTATCTCTTCATCGTGCCCCTTGGGTAACCAAAATAACGACAACGAACATTGCATTGAACAGTGATGTGACAGTGCCACCCCAGTGGTGCTCTTAAGAGTTCCTTTCGAATCACTGCACAGTACGTTGCGCGCTTGGAAGCAAGGACTTAATGTCGGTGAACGACACAGCGACGAGGATAATAAAGTTCTTCGATATTTGTGTAGCTAGATTTATTTTGACGACCCTGGATTTTACAGCAAGGACAAACGCCTTCGGAAATATTAATGCACGTGTTATATTCGCATCCTTATCATAAGCCACGTGCCCGAGAAGCCCGAGCAGGGTAATCAATGTCATATGTTGTGAGGTAGATCTAACATAAGAAGAATGACATCGGTTGCCAAGAAACGATAACGATATCACGAACTTATTGTTAATGCAAAGATTATAGTTGTGGTAACATGCCACAATGGAGGGAATAATCGTTATATGTTGAAAGGAACTGCGAACAACACAAACAACATTCTCCGTTAAGACTGTAATTTGTGCTTTGGTAAAAGTATAGGTAAGCTTGTATTTCAAAGCAAACGATTCGAGAATATTCTTCTACTGGCTTACGTTACCAATAAATATACCAGTAGATGTAATACCTTATGCATGAAGGGCTTTCGTTGCTTAGCAGGTGTAAAAAAAGTTAAGCAAGACCTCTTTGAAAGTTATGAGTTGTGTATACAAACATTATTCCTCAAATATTAGGATTCTGGTTGGAAGTCATTATATTTTAAAACGTAGGAAAATTGATTTCTGGGAAATCATAATGTCGAAAAACTGTAATTGCAAAAGACACATACTAGAGCATTTAATATGCAGGGGAATGTTAAGTTCTGGTGTACCGGCCAATCCCGTCCACCTGTGCAGGGTGGCGTTGGAGAATTATATTCGTAATCGTAATATTCGATACCAATTAACATCAAACGAGGCTCGTTTAGTCTGCCCAATGACGTCAATATTGTCGGTGTATGCTAGCATTTTCAACTTTTATGTAGTAAGGAACTTCATTTACTCGGTTCTGCTATAAACTCTGACAAAGACATCAGCTCAGAACTAAAATGAAAAATGTTGTGTCCCGTTTGTGCGGATATGGAGACAAAGATTCAAATATGAACTTTACGAACTGTGCAGCGACACAAACCTGGTGAGAGAACTTAAAAAAAAAAGGGACAAAACAATCTACCTCGCTGAGTTCTCGATTCCCATCCATACGTCAGATGCTGCAGGAAAAGACCTTACCTTAAATGGCACGCACAAGAAGAAACCGACCTCAAACAAGTTGAAGTGCGCAACTGTAAATAATTAGCTAAAACCCGGGCTAATTGCAGATGCATGGTTTTTAGGGCTTAGGATTATTGCGGACTGCAGCCACACTTAAGTAAGTAATGAAGGTCTGACTTCATTTCTTAGCCGTAGCAACACCTAATTATTGCAAAACTTACTTACTTAAGTTGCACTACAGTCCGGAATGAACCTGGGCCTCAACCAACATGCCTCTCCAATTAACCCGGTCCTTAGCTAACTGCCTCCAGTTGCGCACTTCAAGTTGGTTGAGGTCGGTTTCTACTTGCACGCGCCACTTAATACTCTACTGCGTCCGCCGTCTGACTGGGAATCGAAGACTCTGCGAACCGGAGTATTAGTTTCCATTCGTTCTACATGTGCTAGCCAATTTAAAGGTAGAATGCGGAATTTTTTTGACCAGGGGCATGTCGCTGTACAGCTCGTATAGTTCTTGGTTGAATCTTCGTCTCCATAGCCCGTCAACGCAAACAAGACCGAAGATTTTTCGAAGAATTTTCCTCTCAAATCGACCAAGGATTTCTTCATCCGATTTTGAGACGGTCCATGCTTCAGCACCGTAGACCAGGACTAAGATGATCAGGGTCTTAAGGGATTTCCTTAGTAGTTCGAGTAAAGGCTTTACTACTGAGTTGCCTTCTAAGCCTGAAGAAAAAGCGGTTGGCAAGAGTAAATCTTCGTTTAATTTCTGACGAGATGTTGTTGTCAGAGTTATTAGCGGAGCCGAGATAGATGAGGTCTCCTCATTTACTACTGAACCCATTTTTGCCTCTTCTTTCTCTATACTAGCAAACGTGGCATGTGAGTTTTGCACAATCCTCTCAAGAATCAAATTGAAGAAGTCACATGATAGCGCATCGCCTTGCCTTAATTCATTTTTGGTATTGAATGTGTCGGTGAGGTCGTTTCCGACCCTGATGGAGCAGTGATAATTCTCCATTTTCATCCTACAAAAATGGACGAGTTTGGGCGGTATACCAAGACTAGACATGACTCTGTATAGTTCGTCTCTATAAATATCTATATATACTGTAGTATGCGGCTTTGAAATCGATGAATAGGTGTTGGGTATCGATTTGGACATCTTGGGTTTTTTTCCAGGATCTGCCGAAGTGTTCAAATTTGATCGGTTGTGGACTTTCCTAGCCTAAAACCACACTGATAAAGACCGAACACGTTGTTGGTAAACGGTTTCAGGCGTTCACATATTACGGCAGATAGGATCTTGTAGGCGATTTTGAGGAGACTTATGCCTCTGTAGTTGGCGAATTTTAGAGGGTCTCTTTTTTTGTGGATCGGGCAAACGATGCTGAGACTCCATTCCTTATGAGTTGGTGGATGTTTCTTACCAAGTCATCTCCGCCGGCTTCATAAAGCTCGGCGGGAAAGCCGTCATTTCCGGCAGCTTTATTAAGCTTGAGTTTAGACATTGCTATCCTCACTTCACTGAGGTCCGGTGGTTGGCAGTTTTTGCTATCGTTGCCAATATTGAATGGTTCGTTCTGCCTGACAGTGTCATCGCCGTTTAACAGTCTGCAGAAGTGTTTCTTCCATATCTTCAGCATCGACTGTGTCGATACACTTTGTGTAAAACTTGTGAACATCGTTTTTTCTTACTCTTTTCTTGCTCTTTTTTTTCTTCTTTCTGAAAAGCCGGTGTTCTTCTCTTCTTCTCTGCCTATAGAGCTCAACGGCAGTTCTCGTCTTCACCTGCAGCTTAGCCTCGTAGGTCTCGTTCTTGGCTCTGAGCATCTGTCGGCATTCCTCATCAAACCAGGGGTTTCTCGTTGGTGGGCGCTAGAAACATAGCACATCAGTCGCAGCTGATCTAATGGCTTGTTGGCATCGTTGCCATTGTTCTTCGACATTCGATGCTTGTATTATGGTGTTAATCGAGAGTTTTAGGGATACGCATTGCAATCTTTCGACATTAAATTTGTTCACAGTATTGGATTGTTGTGGCGTGGTGGATATCCGCATCCTTACCTTGGCTGCAACAAGGTAGTGGTCCGAGTCGATGTTAGCTCCTCGGAATGTTCGGACATCCAAAATACTGGATGCGTACCTCTTGTCTATCGCAATGTGATCAATTTGGTACCGTGTGCTTGCCATGTTGGTATTCCGTTCCGTAGCGAAGTCAATTAGCCTAAATCCGTTACCAGACGTGTTGTCTTTTAGGCTATTTTTTCCGACAATACTACTAAAGACGTCTTCTCTTCCTACATTTGCGTTTAAATCTCCCAGCATGATTTTAACATCGTACAGTACAGTATCCACTACGGGATTGAGCCCTGCCGTGACCTTTCGGTTCATTGGCCACCATCTCTGTTCAAGAGGCCTGACCTACCTTTAAAATTCCTAGACAACCTGTTGTTCGAATATGTCGAAGCAGCTTGTCTAGCTTCGCATGAGACAGCAGGCCGGGTATTCATTCCGTGCCATTCTGACCTGGCTGTTTACAGTGTTCTTGTTGTTCATCGTGTTATCAACACCCGCGCTTATCGTTTAGCAAGTCAAATCCGGTTGGATGAGAGTACCTGATGGTTACCACTTGGAGGTTGAAAATAAGCACTTGATGTGTAGTCAGAGTTACAACCACTGAACATTGCCAAGTTTAAGCCAATCAGAGTCTACTCTTGTTCTACAACTGGGTATGCTACCATACTTAAAATATAGAATTTATATATTGCGACAGCAAATTGTACCTCTAAGTGAAGTAGAATAAAAGTTAGCACTTTACACCAGTATTCATGAAACTCAAACAAATTAAAAAGTGGTAAAAATATAAAAAAAAAAAAACTTCTAAAATTAATAAATATTGACATTCGTTTATGTGTCACTAAGGCGACGATATATAGGGTCACTTATCTAAAATTCCAAAATTGTTTGTGGTTTGACAAAAAAACAACGATTCAAACAGTGTTTCCTCATTAACTTTCCTCATCCTAGCTTGTAAATTATGACGCCATGTTTTTTTTTTTATCCTTGAAAAGTCGTCTTACGTTGTGGTAAGATGTATATATCTTTCACGTTGTGGTAAGATATATATATCTTTCACGACTGAAATTAATTCGGTATTTCATAAATAAATACGAAAATGTTTACTTTATTTTATATTAGTTTTAGCCCTACTATCTCGGTACTTCTTACGAAACAGATTACCTCTTCCTAAATAGTGCTACAGTTCGTGGTCTGTGGCCTGGGCCAATTTTTAATAAATTTTAGAAATATATTAGGAATGAAAGAGTGTAGGTACCTGGGATATTGAGTCATAACAACTTATTTTGAAGGTTGGAAAAGAGAAAAACAATTTTGTTCATGTCAACAAAGTCATCGTGTTATTATGTTGACTCTCAGTTCAGTAATTCGGTATTAATTCAAAATGCTTAATTTCACCTACACCAACGAATATAATTGCTTATATGTAACTATAGAAATAAACAATAGTACAATAAAAGCCGGTTGAGTCATCTCATGTAATTGTAACACTTTCAACTGGGAGCATCGATTTTTTTGTAAGCCCCTACTCAACAGAACAAAAAGGAAAGACTACAGATCAACAGACACAAGGCCTACAACAAAAACTCCACAATCGAGAAAAACAATCTAGGAAAAAATTAATGGGAATAGAAACAATTGATTAATTTTGAACGCCTTCCATGCTGATAATCCAGATGAAATCCGTTCTCATTAAGAATCGTTGGCTGGATTGTTCGAATAAATGAGATTTCAATCTACACAGAGTGTTCATGAGCAAATAAAAGCGCTATATCCGGTATTTTCTCCGTTGAAATTTTACTGGTGAACTGTTCAATTTTCATTTTCACTTTTAATTCGTTTAAAATCAATGAGATGCCCTTTATCCCACCTAAAGCGAAAGATTTTATTTTATCTTCAATCAATAATATTATATATTAATATAGAGTGAGATTTTCAATTTATGAAATATTTTGGTGAGTGTTTAATAAACAAACGCTCATAAAGAGTCAAATACTGTCAAGAGATCATTTTCAAAAATTAACACACTTACTACACTTCTGCGAAATTTTCATCCTGCGTTTTTTTAAGAGATACAATGGGTGGTATTGGTATGCATATTCATGTAACGGCGTAAGCTAACAGCGTGCGTAAGTTTACGACTGTCGTTTGATGAACCCCTCTAAACCTAAATGCGTAAATGATGTGTTTAACCAATTATCCAATCTCGGCTAAGTATTTTTTTAGGAACTGGTTTTCTGAAATTTCGGTTTTTGACAGTTTCTTGATTTGTTGATGTGACGAATTAAATATCGAAATACCATTTCAAAAGATTACGGCCTTTGCGATTGCGGTTTATTCGATCAAATCGTATATATTTATTTATATTTATATATTGTTGCATGCAATTTCCGAAACACTTTTTAACAGTTAATTACCACGTCGTAAGTTTAAAACGCCGACGAAGACTTCCCGACGAATATCCCGGTATATTTTTGTAGATAATTATTTTATTTGTTGGCAAGTAAAGGGTGTTTTGTTTAGAGGTTTAGAACTTCGACTTGAAATAAAACACAATAAATTCGTTTTAATGTCCATTAATTTGGTTTTATTGGAAGGCTAATTGTATGCCATTAATGTTTAAATATGATTTCGAGCATGTGGCCGCCGCGGCTGGTTCGAATAAAGACAAGTCTAAGTGTCCAATTTTCAACCACTTTTTTGAGCGTTTGGGGCCATATGTCAAATCACACTATCTTGGTGGCCAATTGACAGGTCCATTCCGCGAAATTATGCGCTCATCGAATGTTTGCTTCAATAAATCGAATGTGACGTGCGCTGTGGGGCCACATCTCATACACATTCATGCCATCCGGTTCGGGAACAAAATAGTCGGTTGTTATGGCTCTACACCGGTCTCCATTAACGGAATTGACTTTCCACCATCATTTTAGAAGATGTATGGCCCAAAGACTCCACCAGCCCAAAGAGCTAAGCCAAACGCTGCGGGTTCAAGCGCCAGCTTCAGCAGCATTCTTTTTCTACAAAAATCGCCAGCTTATCTGAGGCCACCTGTGTGATAATATGAGACAATGAGACAATGAGACTATGTCTCCTCATCTGTGCCACGTAGGTTTATGTTATATGGCTTTCCTTCTATGTGTCTGTCTGTCTCTCTCTCTCTCTGTTGTATTAATGTCTTGCTCTGTCCCAGCCGATGGCCTCAGTCGCCAGTGCTGTTATGTATCTGTAGTTCGTTGCATTCATGTGATGTCAATGCCAATGTCAATTATGACACTACACCGGTCTCCATTAACGGTAGCTGACTCTCCAGCATCATTTCGGAAGATGTATGGCCCAATGACTCCACCAGCCATTTATTCATGGAAAAACTTACAAACGAGCAACGATTGCCAATTATTGAAATTTAGTATCAAAATTCGTGCTCTCTGAAATGTGCAAATCCGCTGTTTTATCAAAAAATTTGTGTTCAGCTATGATGCTCATTTCTGGCTTAATGGATACGTACATAAGCAAAACTGTCGTACATAAGCAAAACTGGAGTGATGAACAGGCACATGTCAAACAAGAATTACCGATGCATCCCGAAAAAACAACAGTTTGGTGTGGTTTATTGGCTGGTGGCATCATCGGTCCATTTTTCTTCAAAGACGACCGTGAAAGAGACGTAACCGTCAACGGCAAACGATATTGAGCCATGAAACGCTCGACTCAGCGCCAGTTGGCTGAGTTGAACTTGGTTGACATGTGGTTTCATCAAGGTCCCACATGCCACACATCTCGTGAAACAATGGAAATGTTGAAAGATGAATTTATCTCCCTGTGAGTTGGGCACCAAGATCATGCGGCTTAACACCTCTTGATTATTTCTTGTGGGGTTATGTAAAGTCGTTAGTCTATGTGGGCAAGCGGAACACTATTGAAGGCTTACAGGATAACATAACAAGCGTAATACGTGTAATACTGGCCTAAGTGCTCGAAAAAGTGACGCAAAATTGTACCTTCCGAATGGACCATTTGAAACGGAGCCGCGGACAACATTTACATGAAATTGTCCTTTAAAACGTAAATAGCAAAGGCCTATTTATCGATTACAATAAACATTTTGAATATTTGATGCAAATTTGAGTGTTTTAGTCGGTTTAAAAAAAAACTACGCTAAAAAAATCAGCCGTTATTATTGGAAGAACCTAAAAAAAATTTGTTGGTTTCCGTAAAACTTCTAAACTGTCATTTTGTCACAGCTCTCATTATATCTGTAGTCAGTGGCTGAATTTTTAGCATGAAGAAAAATACGAAAAATTAACGAAACTCATTTTTCTTCGTTCATTTTGTACATTCCTTTTGGTATCTACGCAAAAACTTTAGCAGAATTTCATTACCAAGAATATTAAAATTTACGCTTGCTCATAAGTGCGCGAATAGATATTTTAGTTTGACAATTTTCCATTAAACATTTTGGATTTTCAATAGCCATTGACAATGACTTTAACTGTTAGCAAGAATTCCGAATTGCATTATTTTTACTGCTTTTATCGAATTTTATTGATGAATTTATTTATTATCACCATCTTGAAATAAGAAAACTAGTAGTGGAAGCACTACTGGGTCGTACGCAACTTTCTCTTTCACAGCGATTTGGGCATTAATTCAAATCCCAGTCCTCAGAGAATGTGACGATTTTTATAGTTTGGCCAAAATAAACAAAAATGTTTTGATTATTAATGCTGCATTAAGTTACAAAATTAAATCATTTTTAATAGCGCTAGCGGCTAGGGCTTCGGCTAGTATTTAGCATTAGACAATAAGAGAAATTTATATAAAATTTTCAAACTTAATTTCCAAACTCAAAGTATATGTGATTATACGAACGATTGTTACGGAATTTTAATTATTTGCCAAAACTGAAAATTAGGCCAAAACTAATTATGTGGAATTGTTGCAAACGGTAATGGTAGAATATAAATAAAGTTTTATTCAATTTGACAAATTAGTTTGCGAGAAATTGATATTTTTCTTTGTATGGCTTGAATGCAAAAATCCGTTATATGGATTTTCTCGAAAAAACTGCATTTATTGGAACTAATAGCTATGCTAATAGTATACATAAAGTTTAATCAAAATAAATATAAAGCTGTTCGTTACGAAAACAACACATTTCTCTTTGTAAGGGAAAGTTAAAAATGGGATTTTTTTTCTCAGGCTCTCACTGTCACATGAATAACTTTTTAAGGACTTTTCATACCTCTCAATATGTGAATGACAAATAAATGAGTAGGCCTAGGCATGTATTCTTTGTATTTGGAATTTCATTCATAGCTAGTTGTGTCAACACTCGCAAACAACCGCTTAGTGGGGTGTCAGCGTTTGCAGTCATGTTAATGGTACTTTAGTTTATATTGGTTACACAAACGCGCCGTTGAACAATGAAACTATAAAAAGTAAAAACGGAAAGGCATGCTTTTGTATAATATTTGCGATATGTGCCTTTTTTATAATGGAAAACCTTTATAAGGTTTTATAACACAGCGCCGGCATTTGAAGGGATGGAAGCATTAAACAGTCAAAACTAACTTTTAATGGGAGTCGCTGTTTTTTTCTTTGTTTGCTTAATTTAAAAAATATAGGTCCTTAATAATAAGGTGTATTTCCACCGTAAAAGGCTGTGGGTACAAATGTCATTGATATATTCAACCACTTCACATCTCTTTCCATCGATCGCATAGAAAGAAAAGTACCGTTTTTTGTTGGCTTTTTTTGTGACTAAGGTGCAACCAAAACTTAGGGTAATGATTAGGTTGTTTGAAATGTAGTGTATGAGGTCGCAGATTGAGTCAGTGATCTACAACTCCTTTAGACAATTAACGATCGCAAGGGTTTGTAAAAAAGCACCACACAAAAATTTTTTATATGTTTTTTTGTGTCCAATAATTATTGGTGGACGGATCATTTCCATAGATTTACTTTTTCCTCACCTCGATATCCATAAGGGGACATGGCGGCCTCCAGATCAACGAACGGTAAACCAAATCGATCATGTTGCGATAGAAAAGGGGCACGCATCCAGTATTTTGGATGTCGGAACATCCCGAGGAGCTAACATCGACACGGACCACTACCTAAGAATGGTGATATACACCACGCCACAACATTCCAGAAATACTTTAAAAAAATTTAATGTCGAAGACTGCAATCGCAATTGACTCCCAAGACCATCGCGCAACGCGTATCCCTTAACCTCTCGACTAACACCATACCACCATCATCGAATGTCGAAGAACAATGGCAACGATGCCAACAAGTCATTTGAGGCTATGGAGAGGTGCCACTCCAGAAACGATGTTCGCAAGTTTTACCAAAGTGTGAAACGTCAAAGCAAGGGATACAAGGCTCGAACAGAATCCTGTCGAGATAAACAAGGAAATAACGTAGTTGAGACACAGTCGATGCTGAGGATATGGAAGAACCACATCTGCAGACTTTTAAACGGCGATGACGAACAACATTCCGCTGTCATCCAGAACGAACCCGACCGGAGTGAAGTGAGAATAGCAATATCTAAACTCAAGCTTAATAAGGCAGTGGGAAATGACGGCATTCCCGACGAGCTTTATAAAGCCAGCGGAGATGACTTGGTAAAAAACATCAACATAACCGCAGAATAGAACCACAACATCGCTTTTCCGATCTACAAAAAAGGAGACCCTCTAAACTGCGCCAACTACAGAAGCATAAGTCTTAGCAGCTTCGCCTACAAGATCCTATCTGCTGTAATATGTGAACGCATGAAACCGTTTACCAACAACCTGATCGGCCCTTATCAGTGTGGTTTTATGCCAGAAAAGTCCACAACCGATCAAATTCCTGGGAAAAACCCAAGAAGTCCAAATTCATCGATTTCAAAGCCGCATACGACAGCATTTATAGAGACGAACTATACAGAGCCATGTCTAGTTTTGGTATACCGCCCAAACTCGTCCGTTTACGTAGGATGACAATGGAGAATTCTCGCTGCTCCATCAGGGTGGGAAATGACCTCTCCGCAACATTCGATACCAAAAAAGGAAGGTATCAAATGGACAAATTGACTTTGGGACTTTGTCTATCTCGGCTCCGCTATTTACTCTGACAACAACACCTCATCAGAATTTAAACGAAGAATTACTCTTGCTAACCGCTGTTTCTTCGGGCTAAGAAGTAAAGCCCTTTCTCGAACTACTAAGGAGATCCTATATAAGACTCATCATCCCAGTCCTGCTCTACGGCGATGAAGCATGGACCGTTTTAAAAGCAGATGAGTAAATCCTTGGTCTATTTGAGAGGAAATTTCTTCGTTCCCGTTTGCGTTGACAGGCAATGGAGACGAAGATTCAACCAAGAACAAAACGAGCTGTACAGCGACATGCCCCTGGTCAAAAAACTCCGCATTATACGTTTAAGATGGCTAGGACATGTAGAAAGAATGGACACCAATACTCCGGCTCACAGAGTTTTCGATTTCCATCCAGACGTCAGACGCAGTAGCGAACAACTAGAAACCGACCTGAACCAACTTGAAGTGCGCAACTGGAGGCAATTAGCTAAGGACCGGGCTAATTGGAGAGGCATGTTGGTTGAGGCCCAGATTCAGTCCGGACTGTAGCGCCACTTAAGTGAGTAAGTAAGTGATTGGTCTATTGAATTTTCCTTTGGTTGTGGTAATTTTTCCTACTCTTGGATGGTTCACTTTTGGTAACTCTACCTTTTTGTGGTTCGAGTGCCTAATACTTTCCAGTCCCTAAATACTTCGCAGTTCATTATTTTCAACCTCGCAACCGTGGTATATAATTCACGCCTTTTTGACCAAACAATTATACTTCATATGACAAACATGTATCTATCTACTTCCTAAATAATTAATCAAAAGCATTTAATGAACTCCACCTATTGCAAACTTCCAATACACAGTTTCGAACAATCGTGCACATGAATTATGTCCGTAATACATTTACTGCTACCAAGTTCCTAACTCAACATAAAGCCGTGAATCACATTAGAGCCTTTAATCTGTCTCGTCAGAGAAGTCCATTTCATCATACTTCATTAGATATCCTTCCGTAATCAGCAACCAGAATCAATGCCCAGTCCGCAGTGAGTTTACGAAAATTATTCGCCTTCTGACGATGCGATTTCCCACCAATGATGATATGCTAATTTCTCCAACCAAATGATTCAACAAATGTTCTCAGCAATTTCGTCCCCCTCTCAAAGATTGGGTACATTTGATTCTCAACAGATTTCAATCGTTTCAAAAGCTCACCACCAAGATTTCGATAATGAACTCTCTGCTGATGGCAACTTTTTCAATGCCTATGCTAACTGAATGCAATTACCCAATCTACTCGACAGAAATTCGACATTTCCATTATTACAGCACGCCGACGTCCTCAGTGGTTTCTCACTTATCGTCGTCCGTCTTGTTATTTGGTCAATGTGCGGTATTGTGGTCTAGACAGATGGAGGCACGTTTGTGACAACAATGTGTACCAATCACCGCACTTCGTACTCGAAGTGGGTACTCTAAATTCATTGAAGATCGTAATTAATGCAAATTGAATGAAATTTAACCAACGTGCCTGTTAATTCGATTATTTTCCAGGAAACAAGAAACTTCCACAGTTGTATAGTTTCGAACTTGTATCTACGTATAGCTTAATGCGTACGCATGAGAATGCAGGAAGGAGGTTTGAATGTATGAAATTAATTCCACCCTCCATGTTCTCCTTCCAAACAAATAATAACTTTTGCATTGGGCGAGGTCACTTTTCGTTTGTGAATTCTGAATTCGTTGAGTTTGCTGGCAGCAAAATTGAAAATGGAACTCGTAACAATTTCCATTAAGGACACAATTGAATGTCCTAAATGTTTTTTTTTTATAAACGAAATTTGGTTTAAATTAATTATTTATTTGGATTTTGTATTGGAATTGGAATTGTGGAAGATTCTTACATTTTATATCAGGATGTAATTCATTACAATAAGTATTATTGCTATTTTGAGTATAAGGGGATTATCCTCTATAGCATTTAATCGGTTTAACTGATTTGAATATCCCAAATGGTATTCAATCAGGTAGAGTTTCAAAAACCAAACTGAAGCTTGTAAAATTAATTGAAATTGATTTTGAGTGAGCTTACATATCAAAACAAGAAGATTTACTTCTAAATCAATGGAGCACAGAAGCACACTCCAGATTCTAAAATCGAAATAATATCTTGAAAACAGTATCCGCAAACAATTTTCAACATAAACGCCTTAAATAACCAGTTCCTGGAAATACGATTATGTACCCTATATCCTGTTCCCTGTTTCAATAAAATGGTTAGTAGATAGCAGCTCATGCGAAACAATTAGGCAACCTAATACTCCATTTTTGAACAGTCTCTTCAATTTGTCATGCTCCATGTATCCGAAAGCAAAAATGTTCTCCAGGCATTATACATCAGCTGCCTATGGGACTACGAAATTGTAGTATACACCTACCCTACAGCCATTTCCGCAAAGTCCTACGTGTGCCGTAATATACTTTGCATCCTGTTCAGAAGCAAAAAGTATCGATGCTTATACTTTGCCTCTAGAAGGCAGTGTTTTGACAATTATTTACCCACCCACACAAACGAAAATTCGGTGAAAATTTCAAAAACATATAACACCCTTATGCTATTGCAATAAGACGACAAACACGAATTCCATTAATCACAATGTCAATGTTGACATTTCTAAGAGTCATCCCCAATCTTGCAAGGACTCGATAACAATAATATTTTCCACTATATTCCCAAAAGTCATCGTTTTGTAGGAACAGAGTAACGTGCTGTTATTTATTTCCTGTAGCTTGTGCACAGTTTTTAATCGATTTTGTGGAATAAATTTAACATTTTCCCTTTTTTTCGCACCCTATTCAATGTCACGAGTCGATTGAAAGAAAAATTAGGGGCTAACGATTTTCCAGCTTGGCATACGACTAACACGGGTCTTGTTAAGGTAGGTAATTTTTTACAATTTATATTATAATGAGAAAATGTCCAGGTTTTATGTAATGGCATTGGGAGTAGTAGTTTATGGTTGTTGAGGCAATGCATTTGCCAAATAGATGGATTTTTTCTCAGTGTGATGGGGCCAGTTATATCTGGCGGTTTTGAAATGAGCACAAAAACACAAAAAACTTAAAGGGTTGTATGTATGGCTTATATGGCTGTATCTGAAGTAATTATAAATTTTGTTTGTTTTGCAACAATTGTAATTACTCGTTAATTATTGGTCATTTTAAGGAATCATCGCTATCCTTCACACATAAGTATATTTTTAGAACCGTTGAGTTATTTCGAAATACATAATTTATTCCCTATAATAATTTACTTACTTACTGAAGTGGGGCAGGCCCAGGTTCGGGAATGAACCTGCGCCTCAACCAACATGCCTCTCCAATTAGCCCGAACATTAGCTAACTGCCTCCAATTGTGCACTCCAAGTTGGTTGAAATCGGTTTCTACTTGTGCGCCCCACTTAAGGCGAGGTCTTCATCTACCGGCTGGATGCGACGTCTGGCTGGGAGTCGAAGACTGCGAACAGGAGTATTGGTATCCATTCGTTCTACATGTCCTAGCGCTTATAGTTCTTTGTTAGATCTCTCTTTAGCCCGTCAACGCAAACGGACCCTAAGATTTTTCAAAGAATATTCCTCTCGAATCGATCAAGGATTTCTTCATACGCTTTTGATACGGTCCATGCTTCAGCACCGTAGAGACTGGGATGATCAGTGTCTTGTATAAGATATCCTTAGTAGTTCGAGTGCTTTACTACTAAATTGCCTTCTTAGCCCGAAGAAACAGCGGCTGGCAAAAGTAATTCTTTGTTGAATTTCTGACGAGCCAGCGGACCCAAGGTAGACAAAGTCCAGAACTACCTCAAAGTTATATCCGTCAATGGTGACGTTCTCTTCAATTCGTCGTGTGTCCTTTCTTGTTGAAAGCATATACTTAGTCTTATTTACTGCTAAGCCCATTTTTGCCGCTTTCTTCTTTATACTAGCAAACGTGACTGTGAAATCACCAATGATGTCAACATTTCGTCGGCGTATGCTATTAGTTGCACCGATTTTTAGAAAATTATACCTCTGGTGTTAGATCGGGAGTCTTGCACAATCCTTTAAATCCTTTTTAGGTATTGAATGAGTCGGTGAGGTCGCTTCCGATCCTGATTGAGCAGCGATAATTCTCCACCTTCATCCTGCACAAGCGGACGAGTTTGGGTGGTAAACCAAAAGTAGACATTGCTCTGTGTAGTTCGTCTCTATAAATGCTGTGGTATGCGGCTTTGAAATCGATGAATAGGTGGTGGGTATCGATTTGAACATCTTAGGTTTTTTCCAGGATTTTCCGAAGTGTGAAAATTTGATCGGTTGTGGACTTTCCTGGCATAAAACCACACTGATAAGGACCGATCAGGTTGTTGGTAAACGGTTTCAGGTGTTCATATATTACGGTAGATAGGATCTTGTAGGCATTGTTGAGGAGACTTATGCCTCTGTAGTTGGCGCTGTTTAGAGGGTCTCCTTTTTTGTGGATCGGACAAACGATGCTGAGGTCCCATTCTTAAGGCATACTTTCTTCCGACCAGATTTGGCTTATGAGTTGGTAGATGTTTCTTACCAAGTCCTCTCCGCCGTTTTTATAAAGCTCGGCGGGAAGTCCGTCATTTCCGGCAGCCTTATTATGCTTGAGTTTAGAAATTGCTATCCTCACTTCACTGAGGTCCGGTGGTTGGCAGTTTTCGCTATCGTTCTGCCTGACAGCGTCATCGCCGTTCAATAGTCTGCAGAAGTGGTTTTTCCATATCCTCAGCATCGGCAGTGTCTCAAATACGTTATTTCCTTGTTCATCTCGACAGTATTCTGTTCGAGCCTTGTATCCTTGGCTTTGACGTTTTACACTTTGGTAAAACTTGCGAACATTGTTTGGCACCTCTCTGTATCCTCGATCGCGCGCTTTTCTTGCTCTTTTTTCTTCATTCTGAAAAGCCGGCGTTCTTCCCTTCTTCTCTGCCGATAGAGCTCAACGACAACTCTCATCTTCCCCTGCAGCTTTGCCTTGTAGGCCTCGTTCTGGTTCATCGCTCGATATTAGCTCTTTGGAATGTTCGGACATCCAAAAACACAGTTTGCGTTTGATACTTTGTCTCAATTAAAAATGTTTAAAGATAAAGTGTTTTTGAATCGTAATTAAACTAAAGATTAAATATCTAGCCTCAAACAGTTTTTATTCTTAGACTTTTGTAATACTTTCGGAGGGGGGGGGGGGAGTGTGTGGGCGCTTTAAAAACAAGGCCATTGCATCCAAAATTTTATTGAGTTTTAAGGTCAGGTTTATTGATTTTCTCTATTTTTTTTAAATTTTATAACTAACCGTTCACTTTTTTCAAACGCAACTGAGTGTTCTTGGTGTTGCATTGGATGCCGAAAATTATTCATATCCTGTATCACCTCTGAAATATTTCAATCCATATTATGTATGCTTTCAATTTGCATTCGTCAGCATTTGTTGACACATGTCCGTCCGTTGAATCTTCTACACTAACAAAGTCTTTGCCAACCTCTCTGATTAAAGGATTCCATAAGAGAGAGCGTTAAAATCAGTGGATGTCAAACTACTTGTTGGAAATCTATTCATTTATTAGATGGCTGAAATCTAAAAAATCAATATCTTAATAGGTTTCCTCCGCATAATCTAATTTGCTACCCGAAATCAAAATCGATTTTTATATCACAGCACTTTTTCTGATGAGGCAAACCTACAAAGCTCAAGGGTCGCTACGAGATTATGTTTGCAGATGTTTAATGATTCTGCTCCTGCTCCTCTTTGTTCCCAGGGTACATCAGAACCAGTTATGATAGTAACATATTCTAAATAGATTCTGGAAATTGTGAACCCATAGATTTTTAATAGTGGTAAATCCACAAAAAGGAGACATTATGAGCTGCGCCAACTACAGAGGAATAGAAGTCTCCTCAACATCGCCTACAAGGTCCTATGAAGGTCCTATGTGCTATTATATGTGAACGCCTGAAAAAGGTTTACCAACATCTACAACTGATCAAATCTTTACACTTCGGCAGGTCCTGGAAACCCCAAGTAGTCGATACCTACTACCAGTTCAACGTTTTCAAACTATACAGAGCCATGTCTAATTTTGGTATGTCGCTCAAACTCGTCCGTCTTAATAGAATGGTGATGTAGAATGTTCGATACTCCATCAGGGTCGGAAACGATTCACCGAAACATTCCGTAAAAAAACGATTTAGGCAAGAGGACACACCGTCATGTGACTTCTTTAGCATCATTTAAGATCAGATGCAAAAACTCCTGAGCCAACATCAGAGGTAACATCATTCATAAATCGGAGCATTTCTAGCATTTTTTAAAGAAAATCTTCGGTCCCATTTGCGTTGACGTGCTACGGAGACTAAGATTCAACAATGATCTATGCGAGCTGTACAGCGGCATACCCTTAGTTAAGATGGCTAGGACATGTAGAGCGAATGGAACACCAAAATTCCAGCTCAATGTTGTTAATTTCACGATGCAAGTCAGGTACCGTGCTTTTAGTTACGTAAACGCCACAGCGATCCACGTAACATTTTTTTAACATAAGACGCGTAATTCCTGAAATATTGGCCGAAACGCTCGAAAAAGTGACGCAAAATCGGACCTTCCGAATGGACCATTTGAAACAGAGCCGCGGACAACATTTACATGAAGTTGTCTTTAAAACGAAAATGACAAAGGCCTATTTACCGATTACAATAAAATTTTTTAACATTTGATACAAATTTGTTGTTAATTTCACGATGCAAGTCAGGTACCGTGCTTTTAGTTACGTATACGCCACAGCGATCCACGTAACATTTTTTTAAGAGTTAAGTTTATTTTAGGTTGGCAGCACTGGGTAGTAATGGCGTCCAAAAGTCCAAAATATTGCAAATTATTGAAATTTAGTATCAAAATTCGGGCTCTGTGAAAAATAAGCACCGTTTGTTACGACCATATTATGGTCGTCATAATCGACCTGGCGAATCAACAATTCGTACCTGTTATCACCAAATTTTGCACCAAATTTACTTTGTTGGACATTAAACCATCGACTCGCAATACCTTACGTATGTACCGAAAAGAATATTGCAGTCGTCAAATGTTTATGAAGATCGTGAAATGTCAATTCATCGCCGTTCTCAGCAATTGGGCATGCGTTACTCAACCACATGGAAAATTTTACATGTCGATTTGGGTTTGAAAGCCTTTAAAATTCAACTTGTTTTATCGAAAAATTGTGTTCAGCGATGAGGCTCATTTCTGGCTCAAAGGATATATAAATAAGCAAAACTATGCGAGCTTTTGTTCATCGGGAGTGATGAACAGCCACATGCCATACAAGAATTACCGATGCATCCCGTAAAAAACGAGAGTTTGGTGTGGTTTGTGGACTGGTAGCATCATCAGTCCATTATTCCTCAAAGACGACCGTGGAAGAAACGTTACCATCAACGGCGAACGATATCGAGCCAAGATACGCGACTTTTATTTAGTCCAGTTGGCTGAGTTGAACTTGGTTGACATGTGGTTTCATCAAGACGGTACCACTTGCCACACAGCTCGTGAAACAATGGAAATGTTGAAGGATAAATTTGGTGAACAGCTTATCTCTCGAAATGGCCCTGTGAGTTGGACGCCAAGATCATGCGATTTAACGCCTCTTGATTATTTTTTATGGGGTTATGCAAGGTAGTTAGTCTATGTGGACAAGCCGAACACGATTGAAGCCTTACAGGATAACATAAGACGCGTAGTTCCTGAAATATTGGCCGAAACGCTCGAAAAAGTGACGCAAAATTGGACCTTCCGAATGGACCATTTGAAACGGAGCCGCGGACAACATTTACATGAAGTTGTCTTTAAAACGAAAATGACAAAGGCCTATTTACCGATTGCAATAAATTTTTTTAATATTTGATACAAATTTGAGCGTTTTTTTCTATTTTTTATAAAACTACGCTTAAAAAATCACTCGTTACAATATGTTAATAAAATTAAATGAACCACTAGTTACTCTAAGTATACCAAACACATTCCTCGAGGAACACTGATTTTTGTAATATAGGAATAAATTGTGTAAACGGTGTAATTATGCTGTCTCTCTATTATCTAATGTCAAACAACGCTGAGGAAAAGTGCTCTGCTACTTTGACATAAATGACGCTTTACCTGCCTGTACCTTAAAATATAACCTCTAATATAAGGCAGCCACATCACATTGCAACATTCAAAAAGGTTTTTAATAATAAACGACAGACTTTTAGATACATGAGATCAAATTCTTCAACATTAGTTATTCATAGCACACACTCACTGATAAAGGAAGAATATAAATATGATGATAATACTACGCACTGTTTCTATGACCTTTTCGGCAAATCCCATGGGCGAAGTTATGCTATATTAGACTCATTCTATGTGGTTTTAACGTCAAAGTAGCAAGAATACACTGCCGTTATTCCACCCATACCTGTATGCCAAATTTCACAAGCACATGGTTTCCACATCCTAATGTTAAAAAGATGAACATGTCTTTCTCGGAATCAACAAACCGTTAATAAATTTCAGCACATTGCCGAACTTTTTGGACAGCCAATTTCGATGAACTGTGCTCTCTTAAAAGTTGTGGTAACCAAACTTAAAGGGGTAAAAATATGACTGAAATCTCAGTGCCTAAGCCCAGTTCCTAAAGAAAAGTTTATAGCAATATGTATCTACGACATTATAGGAAAGTGCAATTGATTTTGGAAATAGCGTGCAATTTCAATTTAGTTTTGACATTTGTCAAGTCAGCGGAATAAGAATTTGTATCAATAGGCAAAAGAATGCTATGAACATAAAGAATGTAGAATAGCTATAAAGATATTTTAAGGAACAGTCAGTGATTTAGGAATAAAGTTTATTTTGTCTCGTTTTCCTTGCTGCAGGGCTTCCAGTATCAGCATCACTGTTGTGGCTTACAACTCGGGGAGGCATTAACGACATTGACCACAAAATGACCACATAATGTGTCACTCAATTGGCCATCACTAGCACGTTTTTATATAGCATTTAATGAAAGTTTTAAAGATTTTCTCTAAACAGACAGTAAATAAGTTAACACTGAATCGCATTGAACCTACCCATAATTTAGCTAAATCTCAAAGAAGTATATGATTTTGCATCGAAAATTATAATGGGTGATGAATCCCATTTCCACCTATTCGGATACATGAAATGAAAAAAACGGAGGGCCATCACATCCACCGAAACCCACAGCATGGGGTGCTGTTGGCTAGAAGAAACATTGGACTATTTTAGAACGGCGCGGATCAACATTTCACTGTGGAAGATATCCATTTAAGTCCTTTTATCAATAAATTTTGTTCATTCTTCAATAGGTGGTTGGGACTGAAGGACGGCGTATGATGCATAAGTCATAATCGACATTTGGAAGCAGGAATTTCCCGAAAACCTGATATCGAAATTTCCTCAACACCGCCCAAAAGATCCTATCTGCCGTAATATGTGAACGTCTGAAACCGTTTACCAACAACCTATTCGGCCCTTATCAGTGTGGTTTTTCCACAATCGATCAAATTTACACACTTCGGCAGATTCTGGAAAAACCCAAGATGTCCAAATCGATATCAACCACCTATTCATCGATTTCAAAGCCGCATACGACAGCATTTATAGAGACGAACTATACAAAGCCATGTCTAGTTGTGGTATACCGCCCAAACTGGTCCGTTTGTATAGGATGACGATGGAGAATTCTCGCTGCTGCATCAGGGTCGAAAACAACCTCACCGACACATTCGATATGCAAGGCGATGCGCTATCATGTGACTTCTTCAACTTGATTCTTGAGAGGATTGTGGAAAACTCACGAGCCAACACCAGAGGCACAATTTCCCAAAAATTGGTAAAACTACAAGCATACACCGACGATATTGACATCATTGGTCGGACCCAAAGTGATGTAATATACACGTTTGCTTGAAGGAAGTGGCAAAAATGGGTTTAGCCATAAATGAGGGCAAGACAAAGTATATGCCGTCAACACAAAAGGGCACACAACATCTACGAATTGGACAGAACATCACCATTGACAGATATAACTTTGAGGTAGTACGGGACTTTGTCTATCGCGGCTCCGCTGTTAACTCTGACAACAACATCTCGTCAGGAATTAAACGAAGAATTACTCTTGCCAACCGCTGTTTCTTTGGGCTAAGAAGGCAATTTAGTAGTAAAGCCCTCACTCGAACTACTAAGAAGATCCTATATTAGACCCTGATCATCCCAGTCCTGCTCTACGGCGCTGAAGCATGGACCGTCTCAAAAGCGGATGAAGAAATCCTTGTTCGATTTGAGGGGAAAATTCTTCAAAAAATCTTCGGTCCCGTTTAAGTTGACGGGCTTTGGAGACGAAGATTCAACCAAGAACTATACGAGCTGTACAGCGACATGCCCCTGGTCAAAGAACTCCGCATTGGACGTTTAAGATGGCTGGGACATGTAAAACGAATGGACACCAATACTCCGGCTCGCAGAGTCTTCGATTCCCAGCCAGACGTCGGACGCAGTAGAGGAAGACCTCGCCCTAAGTGGCGCGCACAATTAGAAACCTACCTCAACCAACTTGGGGTGCTCAACTGGAGGCAGTTAGCTAAGGACCGGGCTAATTGGAGAGGCATGTTGGTAGAGGCCCAGGTTCATTCCGCCACTTAATTAAGTAAGTGAGTAAGTGAAGTTTCTTCTATGGCATAATTCAAAGTAACGGATTTGTTTAAAAAATCTGGCAAATAAAAACATTAATTTGTTTGTATTCTAAAGATGTTTAGCCTATAATGCAACAAAAAAAAGCCATATCGACTACTATCAGTATAGTTGATCAATGTTCACTCTTCTATAGATCCCTGAATACCGCAAGAAATCTAATTCGACCTTTTCATTGACGACCCTTGTAGCGACGAACTATATCTAATTGTGACATACAAACCTCACAAGTTCTTCTATGCAGGATGTCGATGGAGAATGACATCTATGACATGTTAAGTGAAATACTAAATCACAAAATGCCTGCAAACGAATGCCTTGTGACTTAATTGAATGACAAGTTCCATAACATGACAATTGTCCACAGATGTTGGGGAAACATTTACAAAAAAAAAACTTTTTGTCGTTGGCGTAAAAACATGTATGGGTCTGATGGAAGAAGGAAGACATTTTCACGGGAGCACAAAATGTAAGCCTTAAGCAGTGATGACATTAAAAAATCGAACTTAAATTTCATTGATGGTATTATCAATGAAATTGAATTTATCAGACATTTAGCGTGTTCCACTTGTAAATCACACAGAGATTTTCCTTCGCTGACTCAGCTAAGATTTGTTGATTTAATTTGATAATAATATACAAATTGGCATAGCAACAGCGACAGTAACATTATCGTCAAGGTTACTCTTAAATTTCCGTTGCTGACGACGTTGTTAATACGTGATACACCGGCTATAATTATGCTGTTAATGTTAATATTGTTATGTCAATGTGCAGAAGGTAACTTTTTCTGTCAAACAACAGTTTCCTCATTTCGCAGATTAAAATATTGATCAATTCCCTTCATGATAAATACAGAATACCCAGCTGTACTGTGTTGCATAAAGGGATGGGAGATGAATCCAAAAACTTTTCATTTGGATATCGAGGCGGTGACATCTTATTGAGTTCGACTAATGGCATAAATATCGTCAATACGCTAGTAATTGTAGAGATAATTGTATCAAATGTCGTTCAGGTCCTTGGGAGCAGCGAGCAATTTCCACCGTCATCTTGTACAGATGGATGAATAAGGTGATGAATAAGTGCTACGTATCGATTTGGACATCTTGGGCTTTTTCCAGGATATGCTGTTGGTAAACAGTTGAGCGGCATTTTTCGATTGTAGTCTTTTGCCAAATTTTTTGACTACATTTTATTATTGTTGTTGCGACTTTGACAAGGGAATAGTCCAACTCTCTTCTAGCTCCTCGGAATTTTCGGACATCCAAATTACTGGCTATGTGATTCTTGTCTGTTTATTTGACCGTTTGGTGGTCCGAAACATTCCGCATTCAAAACGTGTTGTTTCCTCCTGGAAATTACAGTGAATTACAACTTTCCGAGAGTGCACCGCTATAGGCCTTTCATAACGCCACCGTCGCTGTTCATAGAGCCTGACTTGTAATTTTCTGACCTGTTGCCCGAACATGTTAAGGCAGCTCTAGTAAGGGGTGTTTTTTTAGAGGTTGGGTTTTCGAATAGAGATAAAACTGACATTTTGTGGTCAAATCGGGCAACTCTAATGTCATTTATGTTCAGTTTGGTTTGCCATTTCATCATGAATAGATTTGCAAATCAACAACGCTTGCGAAAATTTATTTTGAAAATAATGGGTAAGTTCGCGATTTTCATTTTATGGTTCTTCCATTAGAGCAATTAATTTGGTTAACCATAGATCGTTTTCGTACTACGTTTCCTCTAAGTGATAATACGCATTCGCAAAAACGTCGAACAGTGCGCACCGAAGAAACAATTGTCACTGTAAAGCAAAGTGTTGAAGAGGACCCGAATGAATCGATTCGCCGCCGTGCACAGCAATTGGAGCTATGCCCATCAACTTAATGGCAGATTTTGCGCAAAGATCTTGTCTTACGACCTAACAAGATCCAACTTGTGCAAGGATTAAAGCCGCGAGACCATGCAATGCGTCGTTATTTTGGCATGGGCCGAAAATGAGATTTATCTCGACGCTGATCTTAATCGAAAAATTTTGTTCAGTAATTAGGCTCATTTTTGGTTGAATGGCTACGTTCTACAAGCAAAATTGCCGCATTTGGAGTGAAGATGTGGTTCCAACAAGACGGCACTTCATTCCACACAGCGCACGTCACAATCGATTTATTGAAGAAAACATTCGATGAGCGCAGAATTTCGCGGAATGGACCTGTCAATTGGCCACCAAGATTGTGTGATTTGACACCATTGAATTATTTTCTTTGGGGATATGTGAAGTCGCTCGTCTAACAGGCATGCCCGAAATCATATTTTAACAATAATGACCAATAAAACCAAATTGATGGACATTAAAACAATATTATTGTATTTTATTTCAATCCGAAGGTCTATACCTTTAAAAGAAACACCCGATTGGTTCTTTACTTGACTCTTTCTTGCGAATTCTTCTGATGTCCGCTGGGAAAAAGGGGCTGGAGAACCCATTAGTGAGAGTACGCTCTCCACCCTGAGAAATCTAGATAAATACAAATGTAACGACGCGACGTTCGTGTGTGAGCTATTTCCACTCAAATGAACACCGATTTTTTTCTAGTTGTTGGTTTTAACTCCTTGTAGATGGCGTTGGGGTTAAACTATCAATAAATTTATTTTTCATTGTGATCTGACTGTTATTCATAATATGTATATTAATACGAAAAAATGTAGGTATGTTTTTGCCATTTAGGTGTCGCTTATAGGTAAGCTATTTAAAAATTTCGCGAAAATATGATTCATAATGACTTGATATGGAATACCAAATGCAAAGATTTTGTTGGTTAGCGGCGCCAGTGCCAGAGAATGTGAAACTAAAATGTCCTTCCAAAATGAGAGTTCAGTGTTAAGCCATTAACGATGTGAAGCCATTAATGATTAGAATTATACTGGCTTGACGTTTCAAAATATGTCTGCTCAAGTCCATCTGTTACTAAATGTCAACGATATCCAAGATTTAGTTACATAGCGACATAAAAGATTACACACCACTAATATCAATCCAAACAATTTGGTTCCATCATTATAAGCCATATTTAAGTTTCCCCCATTTTCTAAAAGTGTATGCAGTAACCTAGGGGTTATTGCGTTGTAATACTGAAAGTAACAACACCTATTTTTTTTCAATTCCCCAACTCTTGGGAAAGCCTTACAAACCTGAGAATAAAAAGGATTCATGAAATGCTTCTCAAATTTGCCCTCTTTCTTGTGGCAAAAATATATCACGGCAACCACAAATAAAGGGAGACGTTAGGTTTCAACCCCAATATGGCCACTTATTGTCATATATTTTTGTTTTCAAAAGCGAACTAAGGATTCTAGATTTCATCCCTTTTTATATATGCAAAAGTATATATAAAAAAATACCTCGAAAACATTAATGAAATCGACACCATTGTCTTAAGCGAGGATGTTTCAAAACAAAACTCCCCTCAAAATAATATATTTTCCTGCAATAAATTGAATCTAAACTCGATTTATTTAAGCTGATCCAATAATAACCTGTCCATATCACATTTCAGAATCAATTCAGCTGTCATAATATTTAATATCCGTTTGACATCCGTTTGTATTGGTCAAGCTGCATGAAATGGATAAAATCCTATAGGATCAACACAATGAATGTTGTTTGGGCAATTTTCCTGTAGGTGTCCTCTATTACACAGAGTTCATATAAATGTCTATAAAATATGACACCTTTCATTTAACGTCCTAATTAAAAATACCCAATACAAGGAAATGCTTCTATACGTAAATAGCTTCCTTTCAAAAGGTACTTTCACGATTTAAAATGTGCTCCACTCGTGCCATTTTTTTTTGTAATTAATCGAGTTAATTACACAAAAGAGGAATAATTTTAAGAAAATTACTTCCTTGATAAGATTGGCTCCATGTTCAGTGTTTAGAAACAGTGAAGAAAAGTTTTCTAATTTACTTTTCAAATGTAAGCGAGTCCCTACTATGAAGCCGCTTCAGTTATGCACTTTTCACTACTTACGTATGTTTGTGTGTATAAGTGTTCAAAAATCTTGCAACTTTCATGTTGATGCGAAACTAAGTCAACGTTTTGAATAACAAGAGTGGGCGAGAACGAGGGCGAACTAAAACACTCCTTAATGAGGTTAGTGGCATTCATGCACCCGATTTCTCATACTAGGGACACTATCTTAGGAACTGACATTCAAAATTGGGTTTTGTGTGTAACTACACTTCACCATCTAATGAAGAAGTGGTTATAAAATACCATCGCATACATATTTTCTTGGTACGGGTATAGCCTTTCTGTGCACTTGTAAATAACTTGTGATAAATCGTTCTAGTACATTTTAACGAAGTACTTTCAAGTTACACATTTAAAACGATTTGTACACAGTTAGTCTAAAAAGAAGCACTTCTCCTCTCAGATTTACACCGTAGTGATACGTTATATAATTGCGCAGATGAAATGGGGTTAGGTGAGTATTTCGAATAGAACAGCTTCTTGATAATCATTATTTACTTCGGTGAGGTTGTGGGTTTTATGTTTTCATATCATTCGTTGCGTAGGTTTTATTAAAATTTTAATCAGTTACGGTTCTTCTTCAATTTCAAAAGAAATTTATGGAAATTGAAGCCGGTATTTGGTGAATGCAGATCCTTTTAAGGTAAACGCTGGTGTTTAATTAGTGAAACACACATCAGTCAACGGAGAACTACCCCCGGGTTCTACAACATTTGAAGAGGTAGTGCGCACCGATTTTTTTAACTGGTGTACTATGGTTCTTTGTATATTCTTTGATAAATGCTTTTACCATTTATATTCACAAAATCACTTTTTTTGTCCTAAGTGGGCATATTTTCAAAAATATAATAATGAACGCAGGTGTCCCATTATTAATTTTATTATCCTTCGCAATATGTTTTGATGTTTTC
Organism: Rhingia rostrata; assembly: GCA_949824845.1. NCBI lineage: Eukaryota > Metazoa > Arthropoda > Insecta > Diptera > Syrphidae > Rhingia > Rhingia rostrata. The sequence continues at coordinate 119,959,042 of OX463755.1, forward strand.
ATAACGGGAAATGCCTATAAGATGGCGAAGGGTTTTCACAGCGAGAAATTTAAATTTTGAAGATATAAGTAAATATTATAAAGTCATACAAATGACGCACTGAGAACAAAAAACAAAAACTTTTGCTCACCAGCTTCTTGGTAGGTACAGGCGGGCGGTGTGCACATGCACACATGAGAAACGAGATCCAAATCATTATATAGCGGGCTATGCCAGTATGACCCGCAACAGAACAATTTTTCTTGTATGCAGTGCATCATCTGTATGACTTTAAAATCTTCGATATTCTGCCCTAGCGAGGTATCCGTCGCAGCGGACAAATTTCCGCAACGCATACTCCGTCGGAAGTTCAAATTCCATTCGAGATATGTGTCATCGGTGAAAAAATCACTTCACTACAATTCCTAAATAAATTTCGCAAACAATTTGTGTCGGAGGAAATCGGAAAAAGAATTGCACTTAGATGTCAAAAATTGCACGAAAAATGCAGTTGAACGCACTTCAACGCAATTCGCCAGCATGCGCTACAAAATGTCGGAGAAATGTTCCGAACAGCTATTCGCATGAATTCCTCGAAGCTAAGATCCGAATCGTACAAAATCGGAGAATTTTCCGCTCCGACGGATACCTCGATAGGGCTGATAAGTAACGGGTAAAAGTGAATATGACGATAAAGTTTGAGTACTTGACGAAGATTATCATAATATAGACCCAAGTATCAAAAGACTTATTGGTCGTTGAATAGCCCGTCAACGCAAACGGGACCGTTTATTTTTCGAGGAATTTCCGCTTAAAACGACCAAGGATGTCTTTACCCGGTTTTGATAGGGTCCATGCTTTAGTGCCGAGTTGGATGATCAGGGTTTTGTAGTTCGAGTGAGTTCTTTACTATTGAATTGACTTCTTATAGCTTCAAGAAACAGGGGTTGGCAAGAGTAATTCTTCATTTTATTTCTAACGATGTTTTTGTCAGAGTTATTAGCGGAGCCGAGGTAGGCAAAGTCCCCCATTACCTTAAAGTTAAATCTATCAATGGTGATGTTCTTTCCAATTCATCATTTTTTTTAGAGGTATAGAACTTCGAATTGAAATAAAACACAAGAAAATTGTTTTTATGTCCATCAATTTGGCTTTATCGGAAGTAACGCCACGAATGTTGGCTTCCAAGTCCCCTAACGTTTCTGGTTTGTTGGCCTAGACGAGCGACTTTACATATTCCCAAAGAAAACAATTCAATGGTGTCAAATCACACGATCTTGGTGGCCGATTGACAGGTCCATTGCGCGAAATTATGCGCACATCGAATGTTTCCTTCAGTAAATCGATTACGACGTGCGCTGTGTGGCATGTAGCACCGTCTTGTTGGAACCACATCTCATCCACATTCATGCCATCCAATTCGGGAACAAAATAATCGGTTATCATGGTTCTATACCGGTCTCCATTAACGGTAACTGACTCTACAGCATCATTTCGGAACAGGTATGACCCAATGACTCCACCAGCTCTTAGAGCACACCAAACACTCAGTTTTTGTGGATGTAATGGCGTCTTAAGTTTCATGTGGATTCTCTTCACTCCAAATGCGACGAATTTGACGCATTGCATGGTCTCGTGGCTTTAATTCTTGCGCAAGCTGGATCTTGTAAGGTCGTAAGCCAAGGTCATTGCGCAATATCTTCCATAAAGTTAAGTTGATGGGCAAAGCTCCAATTGCTGTGCAAGGTGCCACATCGATTCATTCCGGTCCTCCTCAACACTTTGCTCTACAGCGGCAATTGTTTCTTTGGTGTGCACTGTTCGAAGTCTCTGCGGATGCTTATTATCGCATTGAGTAAACGGAGTCCGAAAACGATCCATGGTTAACCGAATTAATTGCTCTGATAATCGTTCATCAGAGAGTTCATAAAATGGACGGAGCTTGAGCTATACTTTGCGAACTGAACCATTTTTTTCGAAATAAATTTGCACGATTTGCAAGCGTTGTTCATTTGTCAACCTGTTCACGATGAAATGACAAATCAAACCGAACATAAATGACATTAGAGTTGCTCGATTTGATCACAAAATGTCAGTTTTATCTCTATTCGAAAACCTAACCACTAAACACAACACCCGTTACTTGGTCTTTTCCTCATTTACTGTTAAACCCATTTTTGCTTCCTTTGCTATACTAGCAAACGTGGCTATGATATCATTTTGACTCCGACCAATAATGTCAATATCGTCGGCGTATGCTTTTAGTTGCACCGATTTATTTAAGATTGTACCTCTGTTGTTGGCTTCGAAGTTTTGCACAATCCTGTTAAGAATGATGTTAAAGAAGTCAAATGACAGTGCGTCGTCGGCTTGCCTAATTCCTTTTATTGTATCCAAAGTTTCGATGAGGTCGTTTTCGTAGCAGCGGGTGCTAGGTATTTCACAGGATCTGCCGAAGTGTGATGATTTGATCAAGTGTTAGTTGCCCGACTTCTTTCTTTGTATCCAAAGTTTCGATGAGGTCGCTTCTTAGCAGCGGCTATTGGGTATTTTACAGGATCTGTCGATGTTTGAAGATTTGATCAAATGTGGACTTTTCTGGCTTAAAACCACACTGATAAGGGCCAATCAGGTTGTTGGTAAATGGTTGCAGGCGGTCACATATTACTGCAGATGGGATTTTGTAGGCGATGATGAGAACACTTATGCCCCTTTAGTTCAGAGGGTCTCCTTTTTGTCGATCGGGCAAACGATGCTGAGGTTCCATTCTTCAGGTATATTTTCGTCCGACCAAATTTTCTTATGAGTTGGTTAATTTTACTTACAAAATTTTACTTACAGGGTGGCCGTCATTTCTGGCAGCCTTGTTAAGCTTAAGTTTATATTGCTTTCCTCACTTCACTTAGGTCAGATGGTTGGTAGTGTTCGCTGTCGTCGCCAAAAGTTAGCCAAAAGCCGCCATCCTCATCATCGACTTTATCTTAACTGCTATCTTTTCTCATCTCTACATCTCTACAGGATTTTGTTCGCGCCTTGTATCCCTCGCTTTGACGTTTTACAAATTCGTGAAACTTACGAACATCTGACCTAGAGTAGCACCTTTTATAGTGTTGCTGTTTTTCGTCATGTTATCAACACTTGCACTTATAAGTTTAGCAAGTCAAATCGAGTCGGATGAGATCAGTTTAACTTTGAGGTTAAATAAGCACAATTGATGTGTAGTCAAAGTAACAACGTCTGCACATTGCCAAGTTTACGCCTATCAGAATTCGCCGTCGTTTTACGACATCCAACCATCCTGTGATAGATTGATCGATGATGTGATAGTTCACGAATCAATTCTGAAGTAAAAGTTTTCTCGGCATGAACTATCATCTATCACAGTTTGGCGACATTGAGATGCTATTGGTTTATGTACTGAGATATTGAAGTCCCTTACATTGCGGTACCACCTAGTCGCATCGAAGATATTCGAAAAAAAACGAATATAACAAGGAACCCTAAAGATTTGACCATTCCTACAAAACTCAATTAATGTGTGGCATACATTGCTTAGGTTGCCGTTTACTTTGACAACTTCAATAATTTTCAAAATCTGAACAATAAAGTTGTGGAACAGAGAGTTTTTTAAATGTTCCCGATTTATTTATTTCATTGGACTGATATCAAATCCCACATTAAAATGTAAATATATATATATATACTATTTTTTGTTACAGCAACATGGGATTAAAACTTCTTTGTATAATGGCAATCTTTTACCCCGTGATTCCACCAGCCCGTTCGACGACATCTACATGTAAGTATAAAATTAAAGGACTAACAAGGACCGATATGTATCAATAAAATAAATATATTAACCCCGATTATCTTCGGGGATAATCGAAAATAAGCCCGAGTACACAATTCATCTCCATGTAAATGTACATAAATAACCCAGTATGCGTTAAGGTTGTTTTTTTAGGCAGTAAAATGATATCGAGATTTATATGTGTAGCTAATATTGAACTTTTATTTGTGGTAACGATAAACAGTAAGCCCGAACATACAGTAAAATGGATCTCACATAAAGGGGAACAAAAAGCCAGTATGTACTCGTTGAAAGTATTATTTTTTTTTTCATATATACCACTGTCCACACCCTGATACATAATAATTTTCATTGCTCCCTAGTATAAAAGTTTTCACAGATCTATGAGTACGGTCGTATCTATAGTTGTGCATACATGTATGTATATACCTTTGCCTTATGAAAGAACTTCATCCAAACTTAGTCAAAGTTTAATGAAATCCTTTTCAGGTACGAACCTACAAAGACCATTCATTTGACTTGCTTTTTGGTACAAAGGGTTCCTTTTTAGGTCAGCTCCTCTATAACGTTATACTTGTTTCAACAGAGCTTAGTTAATACAATAAACGTAGATGTTACGTTTGTTTATTTGAATTAATAGTTACTTGGTATTACTAAACTGGGAGAAAACAAATGTTCGATCCCGAGATGATGAACTTTATATAAATACGAAACTATTCATTGCTCGACAAAGTAATGGTACAGCATTTGAGTTAACTAGATTCCTTGGAGAGTTCATTTTCATTAATGTTGAACCTTCTCAGCTAATGAATATTTGTTGCGAGCTCATTAATTAGAGCAATAAGAGTTGACAGGTGCTCACACAAGTATATAAATTTAGTCATTGTCCCGAATATTCATACACGTAGGTAGTAGAGCATTGTCAAACGGATTTGACTGGTGCTCCCACTATCTCGTAGATAATAAAAAGGCAAGCGAATAGTAAGATACATATTGAGGCGTTAGATAAAGGATTGAAATTGTAATCGATTCAAGTATTGATGTCAGGTTTCACAGTTTCACTTTGGGAGGCATGCGCTGCACGGGTATATTTTGTTAACCTATATATATCTGCTTTTCTTAAAACATCTAAGTTACTTTCCTATTAAAGTTAGAAAAATCGTTCTTTAATTTAATTCTTAGACCCAATTTACGCGGTGAGCTAATCGCTGTGTGAATAGCCAAGGGGGTGAACAGTAGGAGTACATTAACTGGGGTGGTCGAAGAACATTTATCAGTGTGTTTAACGTAACGAAATAATAAAGGCGATGAACTGCCACCATAAGGTCTGTGTTCTGTGTTCGATCGAAGTTGGAGTTCCCGCTATCGTGCAAGAAGTATCTACACATGCACACATGAATAGTTTTGACAGAAAGCTAGTCAATGGGTCCTATCGAGCCTATTGCACCAACGACTTTTAACTTTCTATTTCAAGAGAAAAATAGTATTCAATAAAGTTTTCGAGATCTATGTATTTTGGTTCCCACGATTTTGTACATCCGACTACCTTACTTTTGAAGAGAGGAATGAATAATTTGAAGATGTTGTGCCGAACTTTGTCTTTCCATGATGAAATGTCAAATCATACGTATCATTACATTTTTTTTATAATTTGCACGCACTCAAGGGGTTATGAATACCCTTTATATGTTTTAGCACAGTGCAGGCGTTAAGGAAATTCGGGATAAGAAGAAAGGAGATACCAATGCACATTGGTTTTAAATGCCTGTAAGTTACAATGGAAAGGAAAAACAGAGTTTGGTAGAGCATTCCACATTCGTGTTGTTCGGTTTATGTACGAATCTCTAAATTGATTTGCCTATGAATGCGTAACGAGTATTGCGGCTGAATTGTTGAATGGGAGGAATGCAGCTGGCTACTTCAATTGAGCATTGGTTGTTAAAATAGCGATAAAACAATGTAAGGCAGGATATATTTCGACGGTGTCTAAGCGAAACTAAAGAGTTCGACATTCTAATGTCTCTTATAAGTTTTTTCGCACGCGTTTGAATCCTAATTAGGAGGTGCAATGTTGTTTTTAGTGCACCCGACCAGATGTTGGCGTTAAACTCTAGTTTAGGGCTTATAAACGCTATATATATTGTGGACAGATCAGAAGGGGTGAAGTATTTTTTACATCGATTAGGTTGATATGTTGTCGTTTAGATTTCACGTTCGACGATGAGGGACGTGAACCTGAAAACGAATATCAGAAGCTGAGAGTAATGTAATCGGCGAAGGGATGAATTAGATTAGAAGTTGTAGACAGGAGATCATTGATGAAAACGAGAAAGAGACTCGGAGACAAAACTGAACCTTGAGGGACACCAGCATTTATTTCGTGTGTTGCATACTTGCATCCGTCCAAAACAACTTGAATTGAACTTTTCGAAAGATAATTTCTGATCCATAAAATAGGTTGTTCATCGATTCAAAATGCACGCATTTTCGACAAAAGGGCTTGATGCCAAACCCTGTCAAATGCCTTTGAAATATCAAGTGCAACAATCTTGCTTTCTCCACCATGGTGGATTGATTGGTTCCACTTTTCGGTGAGATATGTCATCAAATCACCAGCGGTCCTGCTGCTGCGAAAACCGTACTGCCGGTCATTAAGAAGTTTTCGTGTCTCGAGATATTTCATAAGCTCACGATTAATCAGCGTTTCCACCGCCTTGAAGAGAAGGGACGTTAGTGCAATTGGTCGGCAGTTGGAGAGAAGAAGATTCGCCTTTTTTTGCACAGGCTGGACAAACGCAGTTTTACATCTACTCGGAAAGAGACCTAATGAGTAGGATAGCTAGAAAAGCTCACGCAGTAGTTTCACTAGCGTAGAAGAACACCTCTTCAGCATAAGAGGGGAAATACCATCTGGACCAGCGGACTTGTAAATGTCAAGATCAAGATTTTAACATTAACGAACGTTATGAATTCCATTATTAATGAAAAACAAACTTTTATTCGATGAAATGCGGACAAAAAATAAAGACAGCGACTTTGTCAGCAGTTAGTTCGGGGCAATATGACGTTTTAGTTGGGAGCTATTACATGGATGTTCTGTCCATATATGACAGCATGCGAGATATGGTACAGTTTTGTATGATTGTGTGTGTAAACAATCAAAACTGTCAGATTTAGGACGAAACCAGCCAAATTCATCAAGATACATCGATTCACACTTCTTCCATAATTTAACTCATTGGCATATCCCGTCAACAGTGAGCCTGTACATAGCTTATAAGAAATTTTTTGTAGTTTAAATTGGAAAATATTGTTCCCAACGACATTCGATTCCATCAGGATATCGCTGCGTGCCAAACAGCGATTTGATGACGTAGATCTCTCGCGAAACGGCGATGTAAACTGCCAACCGATATCGTGCGACCTAAGGCTTTTAAACTTTTCACTTGGGGCTATCTAAGTCACAGAACTATCCGCCATTTGATGTTTGTTTATTCAATTAAATTTATAACATAGTTTTTTGTAGCTAAAATGCACTTAAATGCTTTTTCGTAAGATGATATACAATGGTCCGAAAAATTATTTTGACAAAATAAAAATCGCACATTTTTTCTCAACAACTTTTGTGGGGAAATCTCCTTCCAAAGGCCTTCGACCTCAGCGATTACCTTCTCGCGCGTTCTTGTCAAACATGGACTTCTGGTTCTCTCAGCGATTGTTTCCTCGCGCGTTCTTGTCAAACATTGACTTCTGTTCTTTATATAAGCCCACACATTCTCAACTATATTTAAATCAGGGCTTTGAGGTGGCCAATCCAATGTTTTAACCTCACTATCCCTTAGAAAATTCGTAAGGGGTATGGATATGCGTGCCAACAAAACGCACTATTTATCGTGTAGTGAACGATTTCGAAGAAAGAGGGTCTGTAGGTGATAGGCCCAAACATGGACCACAACGTACTGCAAGATCGGCTGAAAACATTACTGCTGCTCAAGGAAGTGTTCAAAACAATCCATCAACCTCAATTCAACGCCGTGCTCAGGAGCTTGGTCTTTAAAGAATAACTTTGGCCACAGTTTTGCACAGGGATTTGCATTTGTTTCCATTTAAGATTCAGTTGACACAAGAGCTTCTTTCTAAAGACCATTTACGCCGCCGAACATATGCCAATAGGATATTACAGCTAGCCCACGACCAACCCGATGTTCATGAAAAAATCATAATGAGTGACGGGGCGCATGTTCATTTGAATGGATATGTGAATAAACAGAATAAAATTATTCATCAGTCACCTTTGCATCCATTATAAGTTACAGTCTAGTGTGCAATTTGGTGAGGAGGAATCATTGGACCTTACTTCTTTGAAAATTAAAACAGCGTAACGGTAACTGTGAATGGGGAGCGATATCGTGATATGATTGCAAACTTTTTAACGCCAGAACTGCATGCTTTGAGCTTGATAAACATGTGGTATCAACAAGAAGGTGGCACATCGCATACAGCCAGGATTACAATGGAATTACTGCGAGACCTCTTTCCACAACAAGTTATTTTACGAAATGGTGATGTTGATTGGCCTCCACGGACGCCTGATTTGACTGCTCCAGACTTCTTTTTGTGGGGATATCTGAAAAGCAAGGTTTATGCAAACAAACCAGAATCGCTTGAGGAACTCAAACAAAATATTCGTGATGAAATTAATGAAATACCGCGTGAAATGTGTGAGAATGTAATGAAAAATGTGTGAGACTAACAGAGGCGGGCATTTACCTGATATTGTATTCCATACATAATTTTAGACATTGAATAAAACATTTATCAATATAAGATCAATTCTCTTTCATTTAATCAGAAATTATAAACAAACAAACACGTTTGTATAGTTTGCTTAAGACTAAAATTAATAAATTGTAATTAGCAGAGCTTAGCTTTGATCACACGCGAAACGAAAACAAATAAAATGAAGTGACGTTAATTAAATTCAAAAGTAGTGAGGTGAAATTCGTTCTAAAGGACATTTGAGAAGGTTACAATCCACTGTGTGAATCGTTTTATACCCTATCCCATCCAATCCTTAAACTTAATATCCCTTAAATGTGGTTTTTATGGCAAAGAAATATTAAAATTGAAATTGTAGCAACATATTGTTCAGACATTTTATCAAAATCTTGTATGGTTCGACCAAAAACTACGTTTTTCTCCGGCATAGGTATGGCGTAGGGTATACAAATGGTTTTTATATGAAAACCAATTATTTTGGATCATTTTTTTTTGCGAAATGTCTAAAATTTTACTGAAAAACGTAAGAAACGCTAGCGATTCTGGGTCGATTCATATACTTTGAGGTATACCTAGCTAATTATTTCTCTATGTTACAAACAATGTATCAAAACTAATATACCTCTATGTGATAGGGTATAAAGAACAAGATTTCAAAATCCTTTTTTCCAGTTAGATTTAGCTCAATTCTAACATTGCAACTAATATTTAGATGAATGTATAATGTAATAAAGAAAATTGATTACGCTCTTACAGTTATTATTACCTATTTTGTTTTGGACATCAACAGACACCCGTTACTTCCCTCAGTTTATCAAAGCAGGCGAACTAACATTGCACACACTTTTGTCAAAATACTTTTCCGACTATTGTATATAATTGTATATAATGCTTTGCAATACATATTAATATATTTTATTTATATTTTTTTTCAATATGAGTTTTATGTATGAGTTTTTTTTTTCTAAAGTCAAAACTTAAAACAGCAATATTTTCGAATGTTATGAAACTTAATAAAAAACTTAAAACTTATTAAACCTAAACTAATCTATTCGCAGGCTCTGACATGTAATTGCGATACTCATTTCTTTTAGCCATCTTTAGATCATCAATCACATGTCAGGGACTAGTTTGACTAAAATTAAATGATGCCTTCTGCCTAATATATCCACCAGTATTTAATTCTGTTATGCTAATACAGAACTATGCGTAGCTATGGGAGCACACACGATAAGAAACCCATTGTCAACCGGATCTCGACACGACTCAACTTCCGAGTTCCGATGTCTTTTCATTTATCATATCGACAGAATTGATGATTCATAAACCACCCGCTTAACTGCATACCTACTCGTCCGCATAAAGGGTTCATTATTTTGCAAACTTTGGGCATAATAAGCAATTTTTATCTAGATTACTTATAGCTTGAAACCATTTCATTTCGAAAGAACTACACCTATTTCCACTTACCCTAATGCATTAGGCAGCTGTCACTTCATTCAAAAGTTCATAAAGAGCATTTTAAATTAAGTTTCTTTGTCCTCTTTCTTACTCAGATGCCATTTGAGGAAAAATTAGAAAAGAAAATCGTTTTCTTTTTTTTATTTCTCCTTGAATGTTTTTCTAATATTAATTTGTGCGTGTAGGTTCAAGTAATATTTGAGTCATTTATTTTGCCTATTTCGTATTTTGGTAATTGAAAATTTAAAGGCTGATTGTTGTGTTTTTTTCGAATAATAATAGACACGAAAAAGACATTTACACAGCAACAATTTATTACAGTTTGTCACTTATATTGAACCAACGAAACGTACAATTAATTTGATCCGTAAATATATTCACAGTACCTAATAACGAAAAAAGTTTTTTTCAACGACTTTCGTTCTTTGTCAAGTAGGTATTGAATATAATATTTCGGAAAAATATCATGCTGCTAAGTGTCAGGACAGCCATTTGAAGCATTCATAATTATGAACTTTAGTCAGTTTGTTAATTTCAGGTATTTTCGGACCTTTTGATTAATATTCGCATTGCATTGGTTGATCTTATTCGGCCATGTGTATCATGTGTACTTGTCGCGCCCCCATACTAAAAAGTCTATAAACATAAAATTAGCGAAATAATATATATTATTTCTATTATTTCTAAATAATATACGATTATACAATTATTTATCACGCTAAGTAATAGTAATAGTAATGGGAAAAGTTGTAATTTTGTGATTTTGATTAAACTTGTTATATGCTATAAGCATATTAGTTCCAACAAAACTGCACACCTAGTTTTTTTTCGAGAAAATCCATATAACAGATTTGTGCATTTAGGCCATTTTCGACATCATTTATAACATTCTAGCATCATTAATCGAAATAAATATTATTGTGTATTTGGGCCAAATTGTTAAAAAACGTCAAATTAACTCGCTGTGAAAGAGAAAGTTGCGTACGACCCAGTCGTGCACCCACCACTAGTTTTTGTAGGATTTCTGTCAGCCCTTTGTTTTTAACTTGCAGCTTATAGAGCATGTATTGGTTTCGTGAATTGATTCGAACTCAAGATTTTAATCAACCCTACCATTACGACGAGGGTTTTGTTGGCCTGGCGATTCTGTTCGTCAGTCGGCCTGTGCCCAAGTCGGCCAAGACCTTCGCGCAACGCATATCCCTTAACCTCTCGATTAACACCATACCACTAGCATCGAATATCGAAGAACAATGACAACGATGCCAACAATCAATTAGATCAGCCGCAACTGATGTGCTAGGTTTCTCGCGCCCACCAGCAAGCAACCCCTGGTTTGATGAGGAATGCCGACAGATGCTCGCAGCCAAGAACTAGGCCTACAAGGCTAAGCTGCAGGTGAAGACGAGAACTGCCGTTGAGCTCTATAGGCAGAGAAGAAGGAAGGAACACCGGCTTTTCAGAAAGAAGAATAGCGCGCGATCAAGGGTATAGAGAGGTGCCAATTCAGGAACGATGTTCGCAAGTTTTACCAAAGTGTAAAACTTCAAAGCCAAGGATCCAAGGCTCGAACAGAATCCTGTCGATATGAACAAGGAAATATCGTAGTTGAGACACAGTCGATGCTGAGGATGTGGAAAAACCACTTCTGCAAACTGTTAAATGGCGATGACGAACAACATTCCGCTGTTAGGTAGAATGAACCATTTAATATTGGCAACGACAGCGAAAACTGCCAACCACCCGACCTGAGTGAAGTGAGCATAGCAATATCTAAACTTGAGCTAAATAAGGCTGCCAGAAATGACGGCCTTCCCGCCAAGCTTTATAAAGCCGGTGAAGATGACCTGGTAAGAAACATTCACCAACTCGTAAGCCAAATATGGTCGGAAGAAAGTATGCTTGAATAATGGAACCTCAGCATCGTTTGTCCGATCCACAAAAAAGGAGACCCTCTAAACTGCCCCAACTACAGAGGCATAAGTCTTCTCAACATCGCCTACAAGATCCTATCTGCCGTAATATGAAACTGTTTACCGACAATCTAATCGGCCCTTATCAGTGTGGTTTTAGGCCAGGAAAGTCCACAACAGATCAATTTTCACATTTCGGCAGATCCTGGAAAAAAACCTAATATGTCCAAATCGATAACCACCACCTATTTTGCGATTTCGAAGCCGCATACGACAGCATTTATAGAGACGAGCTACACAGAGCCATGTCTAGTTTTGGTATAACGCCCAAACTCGTCCGTTTCTGTAGGATGACGATGGAGAATTCTTGCTGCTCCATTAGGGTCGGAAACGCTTGCCAACCGCTGCTTCTTCGGGCTAATAATGCAATTTCTTTGAAAAATCTTTGGTCCCGTTTGCGTTGATGGGCTATGGAGACGAAGATTCAACCAAGAACTGTACGAGCTGTGCAGCGACATGCCCCTGGCCATTAGACGTTTCGGGCCATCTTGGCTGGGGCATGTAGAACGAAGGACACCATTACTCCGGCTCGCAGACTATTCAATTCCCAGCCAGACGTCGGACGCAGTAGAGGAAGACTTCTCCTTAAGTGGCGCGCACAAGTAGAAACCGTCCTCAACCAACTTGGAGTCCGCAACTGGTGGCAGTTAGCTGAGGACCGGGCTAACTGGAGAGGCATGTTGGTTGAGGCCCAGGTTCATTCCGGACTGTAGTGCCACTTAAGTAAGTAAGTAAGTAAGTAGTCGGCCTGTGATCGGAGCTGGAGGGTACATCAAAGTTAATAGAACACATGTGTTCTTAACACGATTATTGACGGAAATATAAACAAAATGGACTACTTAACCAGTTGTTCCCTAAAAACTAGTAAAACTCAATTTTGTATTGAGGCCGAATCATCAAAATCATCAATTTATGTTGAACTATACTCTCTAGATGAATAAAATTGAAAGCAATGTTACTACTATTGGCATTTGTAGCACCTATAATAATTTTTAGCCCAGAAGTCTCTTAACTGAATTTGGAGTTTCTGCCAAAAAGGAAAAATCACATTTTTCTGCCGCAAGTCGGCTTCCATTGATTTCTTTTAAATTCTACTAAGAGTTCTTATACCCATAATTTCAAGTCGATTGCGCAAGGACAAGTTTTTACGACTCAGTCGTGCATCCACTACTCGTTTTGTTTTGGTGTTTCTCGGGTTTTTCTTTTTAATATTCGGTGTCCGAACGCTACTGAGAAATTAGGATAATGGTATTCACTAGGATTTCTTTTAGAGAGTCACCTACGAAACGTAGTATACGTGAAATCTTCAATGCGGTAGCGATACCACTGTAAAGATTTCGCAGGATTTGTATGGGATATCTTTAAAACTGTCTCTCAAGTTTGCACGAGGAGCATAGATTGCCATACAACCAGAAGTGAAATAAAATTAAATTTAATAATAAATCCACTCATGACGTACAACACACTTCGCTGTTGGTACTGCACAATTATTTTCCGTTTTGGTATGTTCCCTCGATTCCGAACTTTGGTAACGATGGAAAAGTTTGCAAATATCTCATAAGCTTGCCAAGAAATAAAACAAAAATGCAATTTTCTGTTAGCAAGTTAAGCACCACCATTACTAAGTGAATAACTTAAATTCCCTCGTACTCGTTAATTCGATGTATTTATGCATAACCATTAAATCTAATTAAATTATGTTTTATGTGCACTTGTAGCAAATGGTCTAGGGAGGGGGCAGTATCTAAAGGATTAATGGGTAAATTATTATCCGAACAGTAGTTTAAGGTCGTAAAATGTAATCGCTTTTAATATGCATTCTCGTTTCAAAATGACGACATATGGTGAGACTATTTAAATTGAATTAATTTACTAAACTGAAAATCGTCCTCTTTCCTGCTTTGACTATATTATCTATGGCTATGACATTTTCATAATCAATCATTGTGTTAGAATATCTGTAGATACATTCACTTTGGATATGAACGAAATTTGTATACATAAATTTGTATTCGTCATTTCAATCGGATTATGCACAAGTTTTCCTTTAATTTCACTGCACAAATCAAGTATCTTGGATATTCAATTCGATTTTCAAATCGCAGTTGGAATTGATTATTTTGCCTTCAATTTTCTTCCAGAGCTGCAATGTCTACACATGAATTGGTTGAACTGTCAACCGCATAATCAGAGAAAATCGTTCTGCTCGATGGGGAATTATTGAATATTAAAACCGAGAGATGTCTGTAAAAACTGCTTTACAGCGGGTTCGGTCAAAATATGTTTTTGAAAGAAAAGCGTCCATGATCCGTCCTTCAACAACAATGGGAAAGTAGAAGGATTTTCAGTAAAGGAAGAATTTTAAAGGTTAAGCCGTTCAAAAGCAATGTAATCCGATTAAATGTTGATTCCACACAAAATACCAATAACTCATTTGATGGAATTGATTCCTTTATAATCGCTGCTAGGAAAGACCTTCAAAAGACTATGACTATGAATGACTTGAAAATAATGGTAAAGTAAAATTCTTTCTATAGAGAAGAATAATAACAAAGGGGGAATCTATTTTAACAATTTTCATAGTGCTTTTGAAAAGTGATGCAAATCTACTTTTGCTAAATGCTTTTTCAAAATCGATGAATAAATGGGTGAAGGTATAATGCTCATCTTACAAAATATTCATACGGCACCTGAAATACCTTTTGAATATTTATATCAAATGTAATCAAATGTTATATGTACATGAACGCTGTTTATGTCGACATTATTGGTGTCCTAATGCAGTTAAGGATTTCATTTGCTAACGATTTGTCATAGTTACATTACAGAATGAAATTTTTAAATTAAATATTAAACGAAGAACTACACTTTGCAACAGTTTTTTTACTAAACAAAAGAAACCTTTACCGTCATAATCTAAACAAAGTTTTTATCTACTTAGATTTCGGAGGTGAGGAGCGAGACAGATATTAATATTTTCATTATTTTTTAATATTAAGAACAATCTTTAAAAAGTAATATATCTTAAGAAGGCATAAAAAACATACCTGATGCGTTGCTTCCGTTACGGTAACTTACTCGTCGACTTTGGTAATATTTGACACAATGAAATGACGCATGTTTTATATCCTATCCCATACGGGTGTATTAATATTGATACATAACTTATAACATAAAAAATAAATTAGCTAAATACACCTTAAAGTACATATATTGATGTGTGTCACATTCGTATGTGTATCACCGATATATGGGGGTTAAATTTTGATATAAAGACTTTCTGTTCAACGAAGCAGATCAAGTGTAAAAAAAATTGTTGCCACGCCCACTTTTTGGGTGCGCTTTCCAAAAAAAAAACTGTTTGAAAACCCTATCCCTATACCATACGTGGTTTTTATCTAACCAAAAAATATTGAAATAAACTATCTAAACAAGATGTGGTGACTATGTCATACTTAAGTGGCGCTACAGTCCGGAATGAACATGGGCCTCAACCAACATGCCTCTCCAATTAACCCGGTCCTTAGCTAACTGCCTCCAGTCGCGCACTTCAAGTTGGTTGAGGTCGGTTTCTACTTGCACGCGCCACTTAATACTCTACTGCGTCCGCCGTCTGACTGGGAATCGAAGGCTCTGCGTGCCGGAGTATGGTGTCCATTCGTTCTACATGTCCTAGACATCTTAAACGTCCAATGCGGAGTTTTTTGACTAGGGGCATATCGCTGTACAGCTCGTATAGTTATTGGTTGAATCTTCGTCTCCATAGCCCCTCAACGCAAACGGGACCGAAGATTTTTCGAATAATTTTCGCTTTAAATCGACCAAGGATTTGTTCATCCGCTTTTGAGACGGTCCATGCTTCAGCGCCGTAGAGCAGGACTGGGATAATCAGGGTCTTATATAGGATCACTTTTGTTGTTCGAGTGAGGGCTTTACTACT
The DNA here is from genome assembly GCA_949824845.1 of Rhingia rostrata. Lineage (NCBI taxonomy): Eukaryota > Metazoa > Arthropoda > Insecta > Diptera > Syrphidae > Rhingia > Rhingia rostrata. Next base: position 119,974,985 of record OX463755.1, read on the forward strand.
AAATTGCCTTTTTAGCCCAAAGAAACAGCGGTTGGCAAGAGTAATTCTTCGTTTGATTTCTGACGAGATGTTGTTGTCAGAGTTAGTAGCGGAGCCGAGATAGATAAAGTCCCGTACTATCTCAAAGTTTTATCTGTCAATGGTTACGTTCTGCCCAATTCGTCGATGTTGTGTGTCCTTTCGTGTTGACAGCATATACATCGTCTTGCCCTCATTTACTGCTAAGCCTTTTTTTGGCGCTTCTTCCTCTATACTAGCAAACGTGGCTATGACATCACATTGGGTCCGACCAATGATGTCAATATCGTCTGCGTATGCTAGTAGTTGTACTGATTTTTGTAAAATTGTGCCTCTGGTGTTGGCTCGTGAGTTTTGCACAATCCTCTCAAGAATCAAATTGAAGAAGTCACATGATAGCTCATCGCCTTGCCTAAATCCTTTTTTGATATAGAATGTGTCGGTGATGTCGTTTCCGACCCTGAAGGAGCAGCGAGAATTCTCCATCGTCATCCTACACAAACGGACGAGTTTGGGCGGTATACCAAAACTAGACATGGCTCTGTATAGTTCGTCTCTATAAATGCTGTCGTATGCGGCTTTGAAATCGATGAATAAGTGGTGGGTATCGACTTGGACATCTTGGATTTTTTCCGGGATCTGCCGAAGTGTGAAAATTTGATCGGTTGTGGACTTTCCTGGCCTAAAACCACACTGATAAGGGCCGATCAGGTTGTCGGTAAACGGTTTCAGGCGTTCACATATTACGGCAGATAGGATCTTGTAGGCGATGTGGAAGAGACTTATGCCTCTGTAGTTTTGTGGATCGGAAAAATGATGCTGAGGTTGCGTACATCAGGCATACTTTTTATCCGACCAGATTTGGCTTATGAGTTGGTGGATGTTACTTACCAAGTCATCTCCGCCGGCTTTATGAAGCTCGGCTGGAAGGCCGTCATTTCCGGCAGCCTTATTAAGCTTGAGTTTAGATATTGCTATCCTCACTTCACTCAGGTCGGGTGGTTGGCAGTTTTCGTTGTCGTTGCCAATGTTGAATGGTTCGTTCTGCCTGACAGCGCCGCCTAACAGTCTGCAAAAGTGTTTCTTACATATCCGCAGCATCGACTGTGTCTCAACTCCGATATTTCCTTCTTCATCTCGACGGGATTCTGTTCGAGCCTTTTATCCTTGGCTTTGACGTTTTACACTTTGGTAAAACTTGCGAACATCGTTCCTGGAGTGGCACCTGTCTATATCCTCGATCGCGCGCTTTTCTTGCTCTTTTTTCTTCTTTCTAAAAGCCGGTGTTTTTCCCTTCTTCTCTGCCTTTAGAGCTCAACGGCAGCTCTCGTCTCCACCTGCAGCCTAGCTCTGTAGACCTCGTTCTTGGCTGCGAGCATCTGTCGGCAATCCTCATCAAACCAGGGGTTTCTTGCTGGTGGGCGCGAGAAACCTAGCACATCAGTTGTGGCTAATCTAATGGTTTGTTGCTGTTAATTGAGAGGTTAAGGGATACGCGTTGCGCGAAGGTCTTGGCGGTTTCTTGCAGTCTTTCGACATTCAATTTTTTCACAGTATTTCTGGATTGTTGTGGCGTGGTGAATATCCGCATTCGTACCTTGGCTGCAACAAGGTGGTGGTCCGAGTCGATGTTAGCTCCTTGGACATCCAAAATACTGGATGCGTGCCTCTTGTCTATCGCAATATGATCAATTTGGTTGACCTTTCGTTGATCTGGAGACCGCCAGGTCCCCTTATGGATATCGAGGTGAGGAAACCTTGTGCTGGCTTTCCGTTCCGTAGCGAAGTCAATTTACCTAAGTCCGGTACCAGGCGTGTTGTCGTGTAGGCTATGTTTTCCTTTGTTGGCGAGTTTAGCCTTGATGCGGATTGTTACAATGCGTTCGCTAATGTCTTGGAAACATAAGACTTCTTGCCTAAGTCTGGCACTTATAAGAAATCCGCACCCGAATAGTCGCTGTTTCTGCTCACTATAACACGGTCCGTAGTGTCTTCTCTTTTTGCCCGGCCCATCCCATCGTATTACCTAGTGTTAGTTATTTCCATGGTTGGTTAGTTAACCCAAAGCACAACCCCCAAACTGGAGGGCCAGTTCCAATTTATTAGATACCCCTAGGTGACTATGTCATATTCTTCATTTTTTCCATTCAGTTTTTATTACCGCCCACTTTTTGTGGGCATTTATTTGAAATATTGGATGTAATAGGGTATTAAACGATTCGCACAGCGGATTGTAGCTTTCTCATATGTTTTTTTTTTATTGTTTGTAAGTCTTGTTTTGATAAGAGAATTTTTTGATAGAGAGCGAGGTGCGACTAAATGAAAAGTCTACGTGTTACAAAAGAGATTTGAAGCAGCGATCTATCGGTCAGTATTCCAACGCATTATAGCTGAGCCACTGTTTCTTTGAAAACCCATATTGATACTCTGTAGCCTGAGCATCGATTTATGCCCGACTCCATTCCAAACATTACTTCGAATAGTTAGATTTGTGCTATTTGATAATAGCACCGATAATTTGTCTTTTTATGTTTGCGTGCAAAATATTTCGTTTCATATTTAACCGCGGGAATACCTAGATCTCTGCGTAGATCTTTATTCCTTGTATACCACGGCGCATTGACAAATGATCTCAACATTTTGTTTTCAAAAGTTTGTAGAATGTTAGAAACGTTTATTGGGACACATTAACACAAAGGTCCTCCAAATTCTTGAAGAAACAAAATTTATTGCTGCGTCTTCAAAGAACTAAGCCCTTAGATTTGGCCCGATAATAACAAATCGCGATATAAGCTGCGGAAAAGGCAGGAACTCTCAGAGGGAAGTTACCTGCCAAACACTCATTACTCGTGATAAAAAAAATTGCTAAATAAGTCGCATACTTAGTTGCAATACAAATACAAAAAAAGGGCATAATTTGTCTTTAAAGAGTTGTAGACAATTAATTATTATTGGATACTTTTAAGGATTCCAAACCAGACTTGGAGTGCACAACTGTAGGAAGTTAGCTTAGGACCGCGCTAGTTGGAGAGGCATGTTGGTTGCGGCCCAGGTTCATTCCGGACTGAGCGCCAATTAAATAAATAATACTCGAGATTTTAATCAAACCCAACATTATGAAAAAGCTCGAAAAAGTGGGTTCGGTAATTCTGTCACTTTGTCAGTCTATTGGTGTGTGTGTGTTATTGCAACTTCATGCAAAACAGCTAAATGGAACGGATACCCAGTTTGCGTTTATTGAAACTCGAATAAAGTATTTATGTACTTAGACCAACTTTGAAAACGTCGAGTCTTCGACAAAAGTATTGTAAGCATTTTGAACCACATTCATTTTTAAGGGGCGGTTTCTTAAAAAAAAAAATGAAATTCAGCAGAATTTCCGTCAACGCGTCGACTCGTCATTCCAATCGTTTCTTTAGTCCATACATACTTGGTTCCCTTCCAAAACGGTTGTATGTACAATTCTATCGAATTGTTTGACTAAGTTTGGTCTATAGATCTGTGTGTATATAGAACGGTGGATCGGTCGTATGTACGATCATCCGAAAACAAATGCATTTCCATTGTTATTATTTTTTATATGATTAGATTTGCAATATAATTATAAATAAAAGCAACAAAAAAACTCAATAATAACTACGCATTGGATTAAAGTGATATAATAATTATTAATAGTTCAACCTAAAACAGTCGTTAACTATCTTTCAAGGGACAGGTTAGGTCATATTTGCTGTAACAAAGCGCGGAAGATGACGTCTTTTTCGTTTTTATTCCTAAGCCATAGTCGGAGTTATGATCGGTGTGTTATTGAAACTAGCTCAGTTATAGTCTTGTCTTAGAAAAGGCCCATCATAAGTTATCTATTTAAATCTAAGCAGTGGACAATGCGAATGGAACCACGACATTTTTCTTTTTATTTATATTTTTAATAAAAAATAAAGTTATTATTTCTTGAAAAATGTCGTCCTTGATCAATTAAAAAACGCTATCGTTAGCCAGAAATAATGTAGATCTAGATTCCGAACATTTGTGTTTTTACATTCTTAAAATTCTCTGACATTTCTTTAAACTTGCATCAACTTTTTGTTTCAGTAAAACGCCCAAAAGCCGGTGATCCATTCGATCTATTTCCAAAGAACTTTTGGCAAGAGTTCTCATCACCTTTTACAGACACCCCAGAAGATGAGGACTTCCAAGTACTTGAAACGACTACCCATGAACCATTTCCATTCTTTGCTGATCCCTATACAACAGTTAATATAAGCGCACAACTGGGAACAAATGTTTTTCTTCATTGTCGAGTCAATGATCTACAAGGAAAAACTGTAAGATGAGACATCAGTCGGGCTTATGTACTAAAATTAATCCGAAATTTTACTAAAATATGTAACTTGGTTTTAGGTTTCTTGGATGCGAAGAAAGGGAGATGACCTAACGCTAATTACATTTGGTCGACACACCTACAGCAGTGACTCTAGATATTCCTTTGATTTTGAGGAACCAAACGATTGGAAATTACAGATCCTATATGCCAACGAAAGAGATGAGGGCCCCTACGAGTGCCAAGTTTCGTCACATCCCCCATTAGTGTTGTTAGTTTATCTAACTGTTATCGGTATTTATGATAATAATAATAAAAATATTTTATAGCAATTATTAAAATATTTTTCGTCTTTTAAACCACAGTTCCACATGTACAAATTGTTGACGAAAGGGGATCTTCGACTCCAGAAAAATATTACAAATCTGGGAGCACTATTGAACTTCAATGTGATATTACAAAGATTCCACAACCGTCATCTTATATTACCTGGAAGCACGGCAATCGAATGTTGAACTATGACACGAGTCGTGGTGGAATAAGGTATCTTAATATAATCCAGTAGGATATGTAGTTGTTTATGTAATTTGTTTATAAATAATGTGCGTAATATTATTACTGTTATTTATATAATTCAGCAAAATATTTAAGGGGATATTGGTCAGGGTATTTGAAAATAAATAGTTTCCTCCATAAAACTATTCAGCAAGAAATAGGTTTTAACATTTTTCAATATTAAAGAAAATAAGATTATATCGAACAAACATTTTAAATATAATGGCCATCGCCGAACGGTTGCAAATAATTTCCGATGAGAAAGCTCTGAAAGAAGTGGGAGTTCATTTGAAAAAGCATGAAGGTGCCAGTTCCAAGACGGTATGGACGGAATTTACACGTATTGCAAGTTCGATGCGCAGCCAAGGTACAACAAATACTTGGGCTAAAAAAATTAAAAATATCGTAGAATATGTGTATCCGCAGTTGGGTATAAATGTCACCAAAGTATTCAAACAAAGAAAGCCGCAATCAAATTGAATAGCGAAATGCAAGAAACTGCACCACAAACGTGTGTTCTTCTCATGACTGTCTGTTGCAACGATGACATCCGCATTGGAAATGTAATGTGAAACCGTTTTGCAAGGGCTAACACAAAACAATTCAGATTTATGTAATAGATGTACAATGACAATGCCTGAATTCCAAAACGTCGAAGAAATGCGCATTATGAATGCACAGTGATTTTTTGATGCCAGGTTTTGAATACTTTTGCACTTCTTCGCATATGTATGTTATTCATCACAAACATTCACGATGCTATTTTTAGGTGTTTGCGCAGTTGATGCTTTTACAATGCGTTTTAAAAAATTATGCTTTGCATCATAGTAATTCGTTTGCGTCTTGGAACTCTTGATTAAGCAGTTATGCAGAAGTACTGCGTTTTGGAATTCAACGAATTTCTCATTTGTTTGACTGAACCCATCCGATCAACGAAGGGGACACATGTAGATCACTTATCTATCTTCGATTAATTTACACTGTGCAATGCTTCTGTCCTGGAATGTGCAGAATGATGAATGGCCAGGGCCGTTGAGGATTTGGTCAAAATAGTGGATATGGTCACTTCTCATCACATCCGAAAATGTTGAGATTTTTCCAAAACGAGCCCCACCCGTAGGAAATACAACTTCGATCAGTTGCCTGCGTCCTGGAAATATGCCTGGTAATAATGTTTTATGAAATCCGGATGTAGTGTATATGATATAATTTTTGGATTTCGCATTTGATTGTCTCCCCACTTAGGTGGCCTAAAACAAATTGTGTTACAATCCACCGCCATTTATTTCAGAATTTAGCACAAATAATGACTATCGTTGGATATGTAAACGTACCTATTGCGGTTCGTGATAGGCGCATTCTTAAGTAAAAGTTTTGGTTGAATTGAAAAAAGGTCGCATTTTCATTTTTGATACTTTTGTTTTTGGCGTTGATTTGTTTTTCTTTTTTGCGGAGTAAACGTCAAAATTCAAATCTCTTAAAATTACGTTTTTTTCTTTTGTTGTGGTCCACTTGAATTTTTGCAGTAGATTTAGAAATAGAGACTACTCTCAGAACTGCAACGCTTGCATGTTTTACATGTCGAACACATGTACATTGTAGATGTACACTCCCATTGAAAACTGTGTGTTCCTACTTTTCTGCAAGGAGAATTCTGCTCATTTGTTTCAGGCATTACATATCGTGCAAAAATCGAGCAATATTAAATCACCAAAGAGGTGGGCGCCTTTGTTAACGCCAAATCTCCCAAAAACTCCTAAGTTATAAGCAAATTAAAATAATATCAATTCGCCCAAATATGTTTGCAAGTTCCTGCTTAACCGAGAGCGGGTAGCGATGCTCTTTGCACAATATACTCAGTGTTGCCGTTTCTGCTGCCTTGACATGAGGCCAATGATTTTTCAGGCGAAAATTTCAAATCTACTGTCTCCTGTTACTTTCTGCTTTAATAAATTATGATTGTATGGTTTTCTACTGTCGTGGTCTATTTGAACGTTCGGCAAATAATGACAGAACATAATTTCGTGAAGTTATTTGAATTTTCAGTGAATTAAAATGCTATAATTTTTTGGAACATATGTATATATATTTGAATGTTTATAAAGAAAAAGAAACTACATGTGTTATATTTTTATTTGTTTATTTAATTAAAAGATTACTCCATGTTATTAGGAGTAATTTTTTAAAATCGAATTTTAAAATAAAAAAAAACTGAAGTATCAAAATACTCTTTAAAATATTCGTGCTATTTGAAAAAAAAAACATTTAATTTACTTCCAGCGTCAAAACAGATATATTACCAGGACGAGTGTTGAGTCGTCTTTATATTGCAAATGCTAATAAGCATGACACCGGAAACTATACATGCATGCTAAGTAATGTCATAGCTGTGACTGTTGCTGTGCATGTTTTAAATGGTAAGTCAGTTTTTAGATTACATATCACAATTGATGTACATAAAGGACTAACTATAACCCTATATAAAAATGACCGTTTTTTTAGTTTATTAGCGTTGAACGTTTATCCTCTATTTCTCTTTTTCATAATTTAAGGAGAAGAACCAGCAGCAATGCAGCACTCTGCTGGAACTAAAGAAGTTTCTCTAATCTGGGTTGTGGTATTCGTATTTCTATTGACCTCATTTCCACATCGATGACAGCTTTAAAGTTCATTACAAATATGAATACCAAAATTTCATCTCTAATAGGTTGTTTTATACACATACAGATATAATAAATTAAATTAATTCTTAATATACAAAACGAAAACAAAAAAAAAACTAATTAGGATATATTTACATACATAGAACGAAAAGGACGTGGAGTATGAATGGAAACTACATATGAATTATTACGAATTATTTTATATTGATATTTTAAGAAAATAAAAGTTGTTTAGAAAAATTATTTAACTATAGTTAAATTTGCTAAACATCAAAAACATATTTATTAGGAATTTAAAATTAAAAGTCATTAATATTTTAAAGATATCATAATCAAATATACTTATACATATAAATAAGAAAGCAAACAAATGTAACCTATTATAATTAAATAGCAAGGACGACGAGGTCAAACTTTAAGCACGCTCCTTAGTATAGTAATTATATATGTACACAACTAAAATTTAAAAAGAATAACAACAACACAAACTTTAAACCTGAAAATCATTACCAAAAAATATCCTTAAAACATTTTATTATGTATTTTTAATTTACTGATTCAATTTTTGAAATAATCCACTGTTTGTAAAAAAAATTAATTGCGCTATGTCTAATGATACTCATAATCTACTTGTTTATTTTTTAATTTTACATACATTACTGATATCGGGAATACCTATTAGGTACAATGTTTGTTGGGTTCAATTTGCATGAATTGCGCCAGAGTTCACGGAAAACCTGCAGGGGTGTTAATAGCTTTATCATGAGATTTTTATTTTGTTTAATTTTATTAAAAATTATCATGAAATCAATTTAAAATTTATTTACACTAAGACTGCTTTAGTTGGTATATGTAAAAATGTTACATTTTTGTTTTGATTATCTAAAAGGATTTGAGGCGCGAGTAAATTTTTATAATAATATAATAACAACAAAATATTAAACTAAGAATAATGTTTGAGTGAGAAAATAAACAATACTTATAAATATTAGATTATAGATAAATATTTACATTGTACTATTATGATGTATTACAGAAAGAATATGCATTTTTTTTTAAAACAAATATTTGAATATGAAAAAAAAAATATTAAAATTTTTTGAACTCAAGTGGTTGTCTAACTAATTCCTTAACTTAAAAATAAAAGTTCCAATTTTAGATTTTGCTAGCTGCAATAAACCTATATAATGTTTGATTGAATAATAATACGGGGTATACTGAGCAAAACTAAGTAAGTAAGTTGGGTTAAGCGTTCGTTTGATGCAGTCCTATAAGCTTCCAAGATCATTATATCTTACAGGAGGTTTTAGTTAAAACAACTAGATATATCCTGGATTATACATCAAATATGACTAAGTGATAAGTTTATTCTTAGAGTGTTGGAAGGTGTAAGTACATGTATGGTAAATAATTTATTCTAAAGTAGTCAAACAAAGTCTGAAGAAGACTCTTAGGTTAGGTAATGTTGATGCGTTGATGAAGAAGGCAATGTTGAGATGGCGCCCACTTAACCACTGTTTGAAAAAATCTATAAAATCAAGTGAACATTTCCAAACATTTATCGGATTCCGACAAGGAGACGTGATATCGTGGAAATTGATGAAAAGCCGAAACGCTTTGATCTTGCAATTAACGACTATAAGTTAAAGGATATCATATAAACAAGTAATGTACTTTAAGGCCGTGTATCAATTGCGTTAAAATTGGGGTTAAACTTTATCTACTGACTAATTTTTGACATTTCTGCAGGTGCTTTCCATCTCTGTCACCCCTCAGTAGGTATATAAAATGTCAAAAACTAGCCACTGGATACATTTTAGCGAGCTGTTGAGCAGGTTAAAATTTTGATGTCTCTAGTTACCATACTAATGTCAAAATTTATCCACTGGCCAAAAATTTAACGCAATTGACTCACAGCCTTAAAGCACAACATTTTCACTATTGATTGCAACAATTTTGAGATAGTTAATGAGTTGACCGACCTCGGAGTCAACATCAACCCCACCAATGAAAACTTAGGAAACCGATCCTACTTCGGATTTAAACTCTTAACTCGGAAGTCCATATGTTTATTTTATAGGGCTCTTATCCTATCAGTCTTTCTTTGCGGAATTAAGTGTTGGAAAAAAAGCTGAAACCAGAGAAAATATAAGACCTTTTCGAACGATAAATTCATTGTCGAATTTTTGATCCTAGATGCGAGGAAGGCGAATGAGTAGAATATACAACTGCGAAATTCCAGTCGAATTCCATATACCGAATTGCAGAAGTTCAACATGCCTCTCCAATTACCCCGGTCCTTAGCTAACTAACTCGAGTTGCGCACTCCTAGTTGGTTGAGGTTGGTTTCTACTTGTGGGTGCCACTTAAGGAGAGGTTGGTTGAATCTTCGTCTCCATAGCCCGACAACGTAAACGGAACCAAAGACTTTTTGAAGAATTTACCTCTCAGATCGACAAAGGATATATTCGTCCACTTTTGATACGGTCCATGCTTCAGCGCCGTAGAACAGGACTGGGGTGATCAGGATCTTATATAGGATGTCCTTAATACTTCGATTGCGGAGATGTTGTTGTAAGAGTTAATAGTGAAGCCAAAGTCCCGAACTACCTCAAAGTTATATCTGTCAATGGTGAAGTTCCGTCCAATTCATCGATGTTGTACGTCCTTTATGGTTGACAGCATATACTTAGTCCTACACTCATTTACTGCTAAACCCATTTTTGACGCTAGCTTCCCTAACTTAGCAAACGTGGCTTTAACATCACATTGAGTCCGACTAATATTGTCGGTATTTGCTAGTAGTTTCACCGATTTTTGGACGATTGTGCTTCTGAATGCTTCAAGAATCAAATTAAAAAAGTCACATGACAGTGCATCGCCTTGCCTATGTCTATTTTTGGTATGGAATCTATCGGCTAGGTCGATTCCGATCCTAATGGAGCAGCGAGAACTCTCCATCATTGTCCTTCATAGACGGACGAGTTTGGGCGGTATAGCAAAACTAGACATGGCTCTGTATAGCTCATCTCTATAAATGCTGCCGTGTGCGGCTTTTTAATCTATGAATATAGGTGGTGGGTATCGTTTTGTACTTCTTAGTTTTTTTTTCCACGATATGTCGAAGATTTGATCAGTTGTGGACTTTCATGGCCTGATAAGGGCGGATCAGGTTGTGGGTAAACGGTTTCATGCACTTACATTTTACTGCAGATAGGATCTCGTAGGCGATGTTGAGGAGCCTTATGCCTCTGTATTTGACGCAAATCATATAATAAGTATTTTCTTATTCCAACGAAAGTTACCCGTATACTTTAACAAGGAAAATAAAAAACCTGTTGCCAATTTATTATCCCTCCAATATAACCCAACCTTAAATAAACATTAAATATATTAAAATAAATTTAAATGGAGACGTTTTTTGTGCCACTATTTCTTATATGTATTTTAAATTGAAATACAGGTGTGAATTTTTATTTTCAGGGTTTTTCTTGTTTATTGCCAAAAGGAACGGATTCAAAAGAATTTTGTCAAATCCGAAAGATCATGAATTTTCCTCCTCCTAAGCAACCTTGATTTCGTAACGACTTATGATATGGTAAAATACACTGATTAACAGACCTCATTTTAATTCTTGTTTACAATATTTTTAGTGTAAACACACTTTAATGGTAAAATACCTGGCATATGATTTTACCTCAATTCGACTCCATTTAAATTATTAACTCAACTCAATCGCATTAACATGAGTTCAACCTATCATAGAAACCTGTGTAGAATTTACCCAATGCAAACGTGGTATATCATTTCAGTGAAAGGTAAAACAGAGAACAACCTATATTCACTAGATATGTAGCCATCTCTCTTATACACATCAAGAGCTCTGTTTTTTATTTTGATTATTTTGACAGTTGCAGTCGAACAAAAACTGAAAACACGTGTGGTGTGGTGTTTGGTATATCATAGTTGAGAAAGGAAAAGTTTGTTTGGTTTATTTCTCCAATTGTACAATACACTTTCACATACAAAATGGGAAAAGCAAAAAAAGCTGTTAAAGCCAAGCCTTCAAATATTCCTCTGGACAAGCAAATCACCCAAGGAAAAATTGCCAAGAAGGACAGGCAAAATAAAATGAAACTTCGTGCCGAAGAAAACTCTGTAAGATTTTATTAAATGGTTTTAAATACATTTACATTGTATTTTTATGTGCAAATAGTTGAATTAATAATCAAATTAAATGTTGTAGATTGTCGATAGCAGAACAAGTCAGAAGATTCTTATGGCGGCCAAGCAACAGCAATTAGATCTTACTGAAGAAAACTTCCCTGATACACTAGGCGCTCCAGCAAAGAAAAATAGGCGATTCAATTTGGGTTCATCGCTTCCAGGATCACACGAAAATGATAGCGAGAACATCGATGTCACAGCCGATGACTTCATGGACGATCTGAAAATTGATGATGACGACACAGAGGCATTTGAACGTTTCCAAAATACCACCGGCTCGAAGCGCACCTTGAATTTGTCGGAAATTATAAAACAAAAAATTGCAGAGAAGCAAGGAGACATTCAGTCGAAGCTAAGTGATCAGGGATCACTGAAAATTGAAGACATCGATTCTAGGTGAGCAAATAAATAACCGTTTTGCATAAGGAGAGAAATATTGAAAATGGTAATTAATTCCAATAGAGTCCGTGAAATGTACGAAGGTGTTAGAGATGTGATGAAGCGTTACAAAAGTGGCAAGGTTCCCAAAGCATTCAAAATAATTCCCAAGCTACGTAATTGGGAACAAATCCTATTCATTACAGAACCTCACAATTGGAGTGCAGCTGCTATGCATCAAGGCACAAGGTAATATTTAACGAAGTATTCTCATACACAGAATTTGTTAATGTCGTTCTTTTTTAGAATATTCTGTTCGGTCCTTTCACAGGCAATGGCGCAGCGTTTCTACAATTTGGTTTTACTTCCACGTATCCGCGATGACTTGTGTGAATACAAAAGGCTCAATATGCATTTGTATAACGCGCTTAAGCGGGCCCTCTTCAAGCCTGCTGCTTTCATGAAGGGTATCATTCTTCCGCTCTTAGAATCTGGTGATTGTACCCTACGTGAAGCGATTATTTTTGGCAGTGTCATTGCCAAAAATGGTATTCCCGTACTCCACTCAGCCGCATGCCTGTTGAAAATCTGTGAAATGGGCTACACTGGGGCCAACTCAATTTTCATAAGAATATTTTTGGAAAAACGTTATGCATTGCCATATCGCGTGGTGGACGCAGCCGTTTTTCATTTCCTCCGCTTTGAAAATGAGAAACGAGAGATGCCAGTATTGTGGCACCAAAGTTTGCTTACATTTGTTCAACGGTACAAAAACGATATCTCATCGGACCAAAAAGAAGCACTAATTGGACTTTTGAAGTGAGTTTATATGTGAACATGTACAGCGGGAAATTAAAACATATTTCTTTTGTTTAGGAAACATTCGCAACCAAAAATCACCCCAGAAGTCAGAAGGGAATTGCAATCAGCTGCATGTCGTGATGTTGAGGGCATGGAAAATGAGTGCACTGGCGCTTTGCCAATGGAACAGTACACAGACGCTGATGTGGAATTTTCATAAACTACGATGTTTATATTGCTGTGAAATATATTTTATTATTTACAACAACAGCTATTTTTTGTAACCATATTTTTAAAGCGATAAAACACCTTGTTTGGATATTGAAGTGCACATTTAATTTCCATGGTAACTACTCATTCGACATGCGACTTAAGGCTTTCAAAGTTAATAGGTTTAGAGATCGGAAGTTCGGAAATGATTTCGTTAATATTTGATGCATACTCGTAACTTGTATTAAATTATTTGTTGAGTATTCCAGGATTTTATAGCGTTTTGAATTGGAATAAAAAAAAACGCTTCGATCTAGATCAATTTTTTCGTTTTCGATCGGGAAAATAAAAACACTTTTTTATGATCCAGTTCACATTTGATAAAGCTACGATCCGCTATGCGAATCGTTTAACACCCTATCCCATCCCATCCTTAAAATAAATATCTTCAAAATGTTGGCTTTATGGCGATGATATATAGAAAATGTCATTGTCATGACGCACAGACATGGCTAAATCGATTCTAAATCAATCCATGTACCTTAAGCTATAACTAGCTTAATTGTTTCTCTATGTTACGAACTATGTATCAAAACTAATACACCCCTATGGGATAGGATATAACAAAAAATCGATATCAAGTGAGATTTACATCAAACCAAAAACATTTTACAACTGACTTCTGTCAGTTTGAAGTTTGATTTGTGTTTTACTAGTTTTTTGAAATTAATAAAAGGTTACTTGAAAAAAAAATTAATTAACATTAACTACATCAACCGACAGTTACGCATTTATTGTTAACAACAATCAATATCATTTTTCTCAACCATTTTCATTATTTCAAGCAAGAAGATAAACAATAAGCTGTCAATTGGCACACTAACACACACAAAAACAGATCAATCTCTTTTGTGTTCGATTGGGACGAGAAAATCTGAGAGCAAGTCTAAAAATATTAATCAGGTAACCACTGGTCATTCGAATAAATTCGTTCGTAAAAGTGGGCCATAATGTGTTAGCCGAAATCCAAATAAGTCGAGAAAACTTGCTATTTCGGCAATACTCGGAAATTTACGAATTTCTGACCATGAAATCGTAGATACCTGATCGAAGTCAGATATTGTGGCTATTGTAGTAATACTGTTGGAGCGAAGCTAGACTTTAAATAATAAAATACTTTGACGTATTTATAACTATACATTATTTATAACTACACTTATTGTTAGATTTTTATGAATTGAAGGAACGAACAACAATTCAATGGCAATTAAACCTTACTGCATCGATTTAAGCCAACCCAATGTCAATTAAATAGTCAAAAATATCTTAATTGTACCAATTCCTCGATTAGCCCTTATTCGTTACATATTTCCGTATTCACATGATTGTCATGAAACGGGTGATTCAGCACAGGACTCAGGAAAGCGTGTGTCGTTGTTCTGTTTCCTATTTCCGAAACAACTAGCCTACAGATTGTCAATAAGAAAAATTACAGTAATAAATTGGTTGTTCCCAAACGAGTTAGATCGCAGATTATGCATGGAATAATGTTTATGTTTACACCGTTGAGTAAAACCACGACTAAGCCTAAAATGGTGTAAGTTTCAACGTAGTTAACATATGGAAAAAGAACTTAATTGTTCAGGTCAGTCTTTTAAACTTTTAATTCTAGCTTGCGTTAGATGTCACTATTCTTCTATTCTTAGTAATTGAGGCTGATGTAAAGAAAGCGCCATTGCAATAATCTATCCTTTTTTGTTAATACATTTAAAAACTTAAGTTTTGCACTTAATCCTGTACATTGTAAGCTGGGTACTTATTTCGTAACTTTTAAAATGATTATCGTTGACGATAGTGTAGGATACTTGCTTGTAATTTTTATATTGTGTGTGTGCACATATACATATATAAATCAGACGGTAGGTACATAGAAAGTCTCCTTCACTATCGTCAACGATTATCATTTTTAAAGTTACGGAATGAGAACCCTGAAGAGTCTGAGACCAAAATATTTGGTGCCAGCCTAAATATAGTCCTAAATATCCCACTTTTTTTTATGGAAACACGTTCAGTGGAGAGGGAACCTTTTTTTCACCAAATAATTTTCTTGCTTCGCAGCATATAATAATATTGATGAATACCTTTGTTAGTAAATAAAAAATAATTAGTTTTAGAGGTGCTTATTTAGGGCCCAGTCATAGCTTTCATTGGAAGCCCTCATTGGAAATTTTCTTATACATCTTGCGGCTTTTTATAAATTCTATCATTGGGGAGTTGGTGTCAAAACAAAGCTTATGAATTTAAGAACATAATTATATAAAATTATTTAAATTTCTAATCACAGTTTTTGCAGAAAATCAATTATTATTTTTCACTGATCAACCATTCCACCGAACTGAAACGTCATGTGTTGTGTTCCAATGAAGTTGTTCAATGAAAGATATAAATGGGCCCTTAGCAAAACAGTTAGGAGATGTAGCTGATATATTGTATCGCTTTCAAAAGAGAGATACGTTTCTTTCATGAAGTTGATATTCAACTTCAAGCTACAGATTCACATTGTGTAAGCGTTTACGGGTTGCCTTGCTTTTAACGCATTCTGGGCGGCCCTTAAGTACCCAATGGCTGGCAACACAATAATATGTACTTAGAAATAGGTGCGTTATTTATGAACACGGGCAGTGCGTACTACTGTTCTCCCTTTCACTCGCTATTTATTTGTATGCTTTATGTTGCACACGTATTAATCATAATCGCTTTAAAACCGCAAAAGAAAACAACATTTTGACAGATACATTCGTTTTATTATTAAAAATATTTATACACAATTCGCAGTGATTTTTTTCGTCAAAAGTGGCTAAAAACCTTTCAATGGACGATTTTTCGTATTGCATTATCGACGTGAGTCCCTGTAAAATATGCAACGATTTGGAAGGATACAGGAACACACTCACAGACCACTTAGAAGATGGAGGAGTATTATTACAAGAAGCCCTGGAGTTCGTAACATGCTTAAAGGTATTTATAACGAATACACCAACAAATATATACTAATACTGTGTTTTTAAGGTTAACAGCGACGATGAAACCAGCCACTCGTTATGTTCCTCCTGCTTCGAACGATTGGTTGATGCATATCGGTTTAAAATTGAAGCCATAAACGCATTTACAACATTAGAATCTCTTAGTTGCAAGATCCAACCTGAATTGGAAACTGTTACGGAGATAGACATTACCAATAACATAACAGAGGAACCGGATGGCATGCCAATAAGTCCAAAAATCGATATGAGCACCGATGCTGTTGCTTTTCTTATAGAGCACCAAAGGATAATTAAAGAGGAGGAGAAACTACAAGCTGAAAGTATTGATGTCGATGTTGACTGGGTTAGCATGTGTAGGCGAAAGACTTGTAAAGTACGAGATCGAAATTTTAACAAATACGAGTGTAAACTTTGCGATAAATCGTTTCCTAAGAAATCGAATCTTGTCGATCACCTACGGCTCCATGTAAATTTAAAGAAATTCACTTGCTCCTATTGTGATAAAAGATTCGTGCAAGTGGCCAACTATCGTACACATTTGCGAATTCATACAAACGAACGTCCGTTTAAGTGTAATATCTGCGATAAAGCATACACCCAATCGAGTACCCTCAAAGTGCACATACGATCTCATACGAAGGAGCGCAACTATGCCTGTGACATATGCGGTAAAAAATTTACAAATTCTTCCGACATGCGCAAGCACAGGAGAGTGCACGACCAAAGTCAGCACTTTAAATGTGAAATATGTGGTAAGCTTTTCGCTCAGAAAGTTAATATGCTTTCCCATCAGAAGAAGAGTCATTCTATGAGCATGCGTTAACAAATATGTATGTTAACATGATTTTGCCGCTAAGTACGGCGTTAGAACATAACCACCTGGCCCCTGAACACAAAACATGAACCTTATATATTCGACCATCGAGACGTTTTCCGGAAGACCATCGTGAAAATGTGAAACAAAATTATGGTAGGGGTATGCAAGTGGAAAAGTGGATTTTAATATTTAAAGTAACCATGTCGAATAATATTATTAGATGAGCATTAGGATAACAAATACAAAATCATAAAATGTTTACTTGCTTAATTTGAACCTCGTTGATGCTTCGACAAGTTGGTGAGATGGTGAAACTTTGATTACATACGTAAGTGGTGGTAGTTCTTAGTCTTAGTTGAACCTGAGGTCTCCTTTTTTACTGGTGCGCGAAACTTACGGCGTTGTGTTCTTGCACTTGGTCTACCAAATAATGGACAACCGCAGATTTTCGGTTCAGTGTGTTGCTTCCAATTTGCTCTACTTATCATCGCCACCATAATAATAAAATGTGGTTAAAGTGGTTTTGTATTAAATCCACATAACTGTGCGACTGTTTCAATTCGTGGTTGAATCTTCGTTACCATAGCCTGACAAAGAAAAGAAATCATTGATCGACCAAGGTTTTCTTTATCAGCGGTCAATGCTTCAGCACCGTTAAGTAGGGCTGGGGTGATCAGAGTTTTAACAGAATCTCCTTAGTAGTTCCAGTGATGGTTATGTTGATTGGCTTCTTAGCACAAAGAAACAGCGGTTGGTTAGAGTAAATCGAAATTGTAGCTCTCGATGGTGACGTCATGTTAAATTTATCGATGCTGTGTGCCCCCTCTTTTTGCACACCGAATATTCTCGGTTTTACTCTCGTTCAATGATAAACGGACTTTCTTCCCTATTCACGGCGGTGGCTTCTCATTTAGTTCGATTAATGATATCAATTTTGTAGGCGTATGCTACGATTGCGGTTGCGGATCTTCATAGAACTGCGAGAACTATCTCTTGCGGTATACCAAAACAAGACATTGCTCTGCTAAAAAAATCAGTCATATGCGCTCTTAAAATTTGATAAATACTTTGTAATAACCATCTTGTGTTTTTCTACAAGTACCTCCCGTAGTGTGAAGATTTGATGAGTTGTTGACTTACCTAGACTTCAACCAAACTTTTGGGTCCGATCAGGCTGTAGATGAAAAGTTTTAGGCGTATATATATATTACGGCAGATATTCCTTGATAGGCGATGTTGACGAGGATTATATATTCTTTAATTGTCGCCGTTATGTTATTTTATTCCCGATAAGTCGTCTCTTCTTATTACCTTTGAAAAATGCGTCACTTTTTTGTCATTTAACGGCAAATGTCAGAGATAAAAAAAAAAACGATAGTGTATCACAATGCATCTATATTGTTTCTTTAGCTACTGAAAGACGAATTAATTCTTTAGCTACCTACAATGAACAATGATTTGATTCTTCAGTCTTCGTGTTCATATGAAATCATTACTCTAGCCAAGGGTTCCGACTGTTCTTGGTCCGTGCTCATTGTTGAAACTATTTCACCATTGTTACTATCCTCTGCTAGTTCCGATACTTCAAACAACACCGGTGACAAGATTTGTCGAGTTACCTCCAGGCTTTCAATGCGGGTCGTCTCAAGTCTATAGAAACCATTTTCGTCGATGCGATATGTAAACCTCTTGTGACCCGATGGGAGTTGAAAGTTATGCTTGGTAATAAGATGCTTTGAGAGAATTTTACCGTACTTAAATATCTTGTCGCAGCAATGACAGAAGAATATAGAAGGACTATTAGCGTGAACTTCGAGGTAATGCTGGAATTAAAGAGACTTAAAATAAATACTTTTAGAACTCTTTTTTACTTACCCTTCGAAGACAACTGTACGTCTTGACGGTGTAATTACAACCGATCTCCCCACATCGCTGCATAACTTTACTGTGGACGTGACGCCTGTGCTTCACTAAATCCGATTTTGTTACGCATCTGTAATCACACTCGGGGCACTTAACCGGGCGATCTTTCAAGTGTCTATAACGAATATGTTTCGCCAGTGAGTTGGAGGAATTGCATGTCATATCGCACATGGAGCACTTGAAACAGTTCACATGAAACACAACGTGGTTACGTAGAAGTTTCTCGGTGGCATAGAATTTGAAACATTGCCCACATTGATATTTGTGTGCTGAAATATCTTCGCTTTAGTGAACTGTCGTGATAAACTAAAATAAAACTTACTATTGTTGACTTCCTGACGTCGACAGTGGTCGAAGAGAGTAGTCCTTGTGCGGAATAGCTCGCCACATTTGTAGCAACCAAACAACTTCTGATTGGAGTGCATTCGTGTGTGCTCCGACAATCGATACTTATTTTTAAATATTTTTTTACAGTACTGCCAGTTGCATTTAGCATCCGGCTGAGTCTCATCTGGTGTTTTTAACATATCATAGTCAAACGATGAATGCAACGCAATGTGATTTTGGAATTCAACGATCGACACAAACGAACGCTTGCAATTTAGCCACAAACAATCAAAGTCACGTTTCAGGTCCGGCAGAGTGTTTCTGTTTGCTTCTGAATGTGCACACACGGGTATGTCTTCCTTTAAGCACACTTCCCTACCAATCTTTAACAGAGCGGTGTGATATCCATGGTAGTAAACGTGGCGTTGGAATTCGATTACGCAGCTACAGGTGAATGTACACACCTGCCATTGACAAGTGTACGGCTCTGAAGTAATTTTTTTTTAAAGTTAATTCAGCACGTAAAACCAACGAATTTACCTTTTAATTTATTCCCTTCTACGTGTTTTCCTATATGCTGATCTAAATCCATGGCTGTGTTGAAATCCTCCGAGCATGTTTTCCAACAGCATGTAAACTGAAATTTCCGTGAGTTTTAGAATGAAAGCGCGCCAATTTAAGTCACAGTTCTTTACCTTTGCTGATGTCTCATTTTTCAATTTTATCACTTGACGCTTTGGCTCCCGGCTTTTTATCACTATTCTGGATTTTACTTTCATATTGAGTTTCTCTTTCAGCTTCGGCATTATAAAACAGATAGCATTTGTTTATATTCGTTAAGGTTTATACAGAACGTCAAGGAATGCGATGTACTCAAAGTGTAAATTGAGGTATACATCTGTACAACAAGGTTTGTTTGTTTCTTAGACTTGTCAAAATATTTATCTGTTTGTTTAGGTGAAGCAGAGAGTGATTCAGCCTTTTCGATTGAGATTTAGATTTTGCTCGGAACTGAAAACTGAGAAAAATTTGATTACTGAAAAACGAAAATTGATTTTCTGAGAAATTAAATTGAAATATTTTTGAATAATCATGTTTTTAAATACATAGGCTTTCTTAAAACACCGCATTATTAAACAAACTAAAAAAAATACCGAACTATTTTTTCTCAATAAATGTCAGTGCGAGAACACAACGAACAAAAATCAATAGAAATATTTCCATTGGTACAATACTAGGTGCCTTGCTATACATAATTTACATAGATGACATAGAAAAGTAATATTGAATTGCGAACAGCATATTAATATATAAGCGGAAAACACATACAAACAACAGCAAATAAAATGATTAGTGATATATGTGCAAAAAATACTCATAGTAGACGTCCGAACCAATTTAAAAAATTCTAAAATGTAACCCAAAAAATACGTTTTTTTTAGAAACGCTTTTATTGACATAGTTTTATATGCAGTCTTATTTGGTGTAAAAATGATAATATACAAAAATGTACCTTTAGAGTTGTAAACCCGTTTTAGTCAGTTTTATGGGACAAATGCGGAAAGATGTATGATTTTAGAAAACTCAGATAAACAAAATGACGATTATTTCTGATTGTAGGTAGTTTTGTTATAAATTTAGCTGGGAATTCGATTCGCAAGTCATGGTAGACGTCCGAACCAATTTAATAAAATTCTAAAATTGTGTCAATTGCGTTAAACTAATAGCCAGTGGATAATTTTTGACATTAGTATGGTGAAAAGAGACTTCAAAATTTTAACCTGCTCAACAGCTCGCTGAAATTTATCCAGAGCATGTATTTTATATCAAAAAATGTAATGATAGCTGTAAAACAAAACAAAATTGTATATCTAAAAAAGATGAGTTCAAAAATGTTATGATTACATTTGTTTCTGTTGAAAATAATAGAATGTAATTTATATTGAAAAGTAGCATATCACTGTTTTGTATGGCATATGGTTGGCATATGAATTGAAATAAATTGTTCTTTATTTTGTACCTACCGATTTCGCGTTTAAACTTTTAAAAAATATCAGTTTTACTTTGTGTGAAATATGCAAATATTGTACAACAGTATTTCTTTTACTTAGGCCGTGTGTCAATTGCGTTGAAATGGAGGTTAAACTTTATCCACTGGCTAATTTTGGACATTTCTGCAGGTGCATTCCATCTCTGTCAGTCCTCAGTAGGTATATCAAATGTCAAAAATTAGCTACTGGATACATTTTAGCGAGCTGTTGAGCAGGTTAAAATTTTGAAGTCTCTAGTCACCATACTAATGCCAAAACTTATCCAATGCCTAAAATTTTAACGCAATTGACACACGGCCTTAGAATAATCAATAATTAAGGGATTTTTGGTGTTATTCCTGAAATCTATTTGGTATTATTTTATTACAAGAAAATATATAGAAAGGTATTTCGTTTCAATTCTTTTGGTAAATAATTGAAAATAGTATTAAAAAATATATCATTTAATTCATAATTTTAAACGATCTCAAAGTAGGTATTCCCGTTACTAGCAATAAATAACAACATTATAGATATACTTCAGAATATCTCGGTGTTATTTTGGATGATAAACTAAACTTGGAATGTAACTTAGACAATGTTTATAAAGAAGTGTCGACTAATTTATGTGTTTAGGGACAACACCAGCAATCAGAATAATATTAAGGTGTGACACATATACATGCCAATATCCTTTTGATTAAACTCCCTTAAATGGCAAAATATAAACCATAGACTATATCTTATGACAATAATTCTTGTTTATTAAATTAAAAATTGTATGTGCCCCCAATCCTTAATAAGTAATATTTAGGAAATACTTTTGAATTTAACATACAAATGACAAAAGGAACAAGAGCCCAAAGAAGCATACACTTCAACGACTCAATACAATTATCAGAAGTGATAAAAATATAAGTATGTATAAAAAAGATAACAAATTTCATAAATCAAATGTTAACTAAATTAAGTAAAAGTGTAATAATTTGTTACCCAATAAAAAAAAATTAAATTTTGAAGAAATTATGCTACCTATCCAAATGAAGAAACTAAACCAATTCTCATTATGAGTTTGCTTAGTTTCGCGCAGCCCCAAAAGTGTTAAAACTCTGTTTTCAGTCAACTCAGGGTAGTCTGTTATCAACGATATTTTGTTCTGGATGTTAAAATTAATTCTTATTGCTCCGCTCGCATTCTGAACTACCTCTACCAAATCATTTTTCTATCATTTGGATCAATTCCAAATTTGGGTGTCGTACACGATACAGAATGCAGAAAATTCAATTCAGATGCAGGAATATACATATCAACATGCCTTCAAAATTATAAGACAATCGGGTTTGATGGTTGAATAGCGCTTCAATAAGTGTCTTATAATTTTAAAACTGTGTTTTGTTTCTGCTTTTCACAAACAAATTCGAAAAAATAACAACAAAAAAATCGTCAAGCTTTTAAAAAGCTCTCATTGTTTTGTGTATTTGTTTTTTTTTTGCAGTTATATTTAGGGCCCAGTTATAACTTTCATTTGACAACTTGATTTGAACACAACAAATGATGGAATTGAAATGTCATCCCCATTTTTTCTGATAGGAATTATTGGAAAACCTCGTTTCAGTTCGGTGGAATGCCAATCATTATATTACTAAAATAAATCTTGATCAGTGGAAAATAAGAAGTGATTTTCTGTGAAAACTATAATTAAAAATTTAAATATTTTTGGATAATTATGTTCTAAAATTCATAAGCTTTCTATTGACACCAACTCGCTATTGGTTGCATTCATAAAAAGCCGGAAGAAGTAAAAGAAATTTCCAATGAGGGTTTTCAATGATAGCTATGACTGGGCCCTTAATTAGAGTTGTAATATAGTGTAATTGATTTAATTCTGTCACCAAAAGTTGCCAAAATGCTAAACAAGTCTACATTGCTAAGTATACTATGTGTTGCTTATATTTTGGATCACCTCATTGCAATAGAATTCCGTGGCTTGGTGATACGTTTTTTGACACACAAGGATTTGTGCATAATTGCATAATTGCATATATATCTAATACTTGTGTAATGTAGGCTAGATGTTTTATGTATTTAAATTCTAACGAATATAACTGCATTTATAGCGTTTCACCAATTTCCCTTTTGTTGTTTTTATTTTAATGGAAAATGTATACGTAGTCAGTAGGAATCGCGCTATCCGCTATAAAATTGTAGATTTTCGTCGCTCACAGTCGCTTTCTGATCTAATCGCGTAGCGCAACGTGAATACGCTTAGCAATAAACTCAGCTAAAGGCTGAAGGCATATGTATACAAAACGTTAAGGGCCGCCCAGAATTCATATCTGTAGCTGGTATCTTGTATCGCTGTCAAAAGAAGGATACATTTCCGACATGAAGTTGCCATTCATTCAACTCCTAGCTACAGATTGACATTGCGTAAGCGCTTACGGCATGCGTTATTTTAACTGTTGACTCAGCTACAATTGTCTAGCTACAGACACACATTCTGGGCGGCCCTTAACTGTGTTGCTCTACACTATTAGGAGGTATCAATTTTAAATTCGCTGTGAAGGCTGTGTAAAGTCAAATACCACTTGCTTTGAAATGCACATGCGCCTTTAATTGATTTTATTGGTTACTGAACGCTGCCCTTATGTTTTCGATTATACATTAAATTGATATCGATAAATTGAAAATGGCGTGCATGTGAAATGCCTGTCAACATCTCTTTCCGCCCATTGACGTCTTGAGGTAATGAACTAATATTTTAGTCCTGAGTTCTATTCCGAGAAAACTTAATCAATCTTGGGTGTTTTTCAATTCTTTCCTACAAAAATCGAACCAAATATAAACGGTATTGCTATACAATTTGTTCTAATTAATCTATTTTACTTTACTTTTAGCACAATGGCTGTTCGGTACGAACTTTGCATCGGTCTCAATAAGGGACACAAAACCACCAAAATAAAGAATGTTAAATACACCGGCGACAAGAAAGTCAAGGGTCTGCGTGGTTCCCGTCTAAAGAACGTAAGTTCATCTCTTTTATTTCATGATATTCCATTTAATTTGTGTTACCAATGATGATCCACAAACCATTCGTAGACAACCATACAGTCTTTATCATTAGGTGGCGATTCTTCAATATTCTTTTGAAGGATTTAAGCTTTTCGATAAAACTATGGATACTGGTTAGAAATTGGCACTGAGAAAACACCTAAAAAACCAATACAATTGCTTTATTGAAAAAAAAGTGTATAAATGCGTGTTAATTGGCATTTGTTGTTTTTGTTTATTTTAGATTCAAACTCGTCACACAAGATTCATGAGGGATCTTGTTCGTGAGGTTGTTGGTCATGCCCCTTACGAAAAGAGAACCATGGAATTGTTGAAGGTGTCCAAGGATAAGCGCGCTTTGAAATTCTTGAAGCGACGATTGGGAACACACATCCGCGCCAAGAGGAAGCGTGAGGAACTTTCCAACATCCTCACTCAAATGAGGAAGACTCAAGCTCATGCTAAGTAAATTAATTCCTTTTTTATTAATCTGAACACGTGAAAATAAAAAAAAAGTCAAAAGAAAAGTTTTTGTTTATATTGACGGTGATAATCTCGAACTGCATATTTGGTTGTGATGAGTGGTTTTTTTGGAGCACTTCTCCGGGGGAGATTAAAAGGAAGAGTTCGAAATCCATTATAGCTAGCCCTGTTGCGGGTAAAATCAAGAGTACTGGCATTCGCTGGTTCTTAAAACACTAGAACCGCACAAGTGTGGATTCTGATACTTCGTTATCATATATAGAATCTTGCGGATAAATAATTGGAGGCTTGGACGTCACAATGGTGTAAAATTGGGAGGCACTGGAAATATCAATTTTGATAAATTAAGAGTGAAGAAGTTCAAAACTGGAGCATTCACACTGCGAGAAATTCAGGCCCTTTCGCGAATAAATTTTCCCGGGAAACTGTTTCCATTCAGCAATCAGCAATATATGGAGTGGATCAGGCGGGAGTTTTAAATTTGGAATTTGTTTTCAAACAGATGCCAGTTTTCGTTTGACACTGACCTTGTCTCGAAGAACTCTATCCCTTTCTAAGCACCCCACGCAATTGTATTAGTCCTGGGCCTGTATGTAAATATGTCCTAGATGCTAGAATTTGTGTGTCCCATAAGTGGATGTTAATGTTCCATACAAATCTTGATAAAAACTACGTATTCCTTTGGACCTTCCAAAATCGTATGGTCTGATTGTAATCTCCAATTTTGTACTTGAAAACCGCGAAGTCAAAATTTATCCAGCGACTCGGATAAGCGGATTATATCGTCCCGTTGGAGAATTTATTACCGCAATTGTTAAACAGACGTAACTTCGTTGATCATTTATTTATAAAAACAACAGGAAGATATTATTTGCATGTGTTATCAACAACCAAAGCTATGTCGAGCCACAACTTTGGACGAAATGTCACTCTTGATAAGAATAACGTTGAGGAAGTAAACGAACGGCACCATACTGTAGATCCCACTATATTTGACCCTTGGGCCCTGATTCTAGGTTGGTTAAGCTAATAACTAGTTTTATAACTCTCAAGTCAAGTACAAATGCTTGATCTACCGGTTCCCGATTTTCCTAGTCTTACTTTAAATTGTTCCTTAAATAGTTGGTCCTCATTTATGCCAGGAACTACAACCGCTAGATTAATGAGCTTTAATACGATGTTGATCAAGATAAAAAGGTAAGAATCGCCTACATTGGTCCGACCATATTGAGCGAATAAATAGTTGGAAGAACTTTAAGAAACTAGAAGTACTTCTGAAAATATTTTATTCCTTGTTTGGCCGGCTAAAAAAACTTGGGCCGCTCCCTGACTTGACTTGGCAGTATTATTTCCCTATCCCTAGGTATGCACGCTACATATGCGGTGACGGCTTTGTACCGAAGACATGTATTTCAATCCGTTTGTGATTCCTGTAGAGAGTGATATTAATGTCAATTTCAATACAAGAGCATATTTGTGTTCTTTTTTTACCAACATTTTTGTAAGCTTTTTCAGTGCACTGAATACTGGACAGTGAGATTTAGTTTGGATCGACCGATCTTTAGTTGATACCTGCTCGCTATACATGCCCTAATCATTTCATCCGCCCAATAGCACGTTCTGTTGTAAGAAACGATCTTCTGTTGATCAATTAGTTCTCTCGGTGGTAGATAGGGAAATACATTGATAAATAATACACCTATGTACGGGATTTCGGAAATTTCAAATTGATCACAAAAAGATTCCATGTCTTCGAGTTTCTTCTAGTTTTCTGGCCGTAGTCGACAAAGGTTTTAAGTCATGCATACATTTGGTGGGAACCTCAATTGTTGTGACTCTAATATCACTAGTAGTACAACACAGTTTAACTGGATTCTCTTCCTAGTTGTTAAAAGTAAGAGCACAGATTTCATATAACATTGCCCTCTCTTGCAAAGAAGACACTCACCTGAGCAACAGATGTAATAAGCACGTAAACAAAATAAAACGTCCATAGATCTTACTACAATCTTGCAGCCTGACAACAAACACCCTGTTATAGCCAAACAAAAATGTTCAGATCCGCAAACGCATTAAATACTCCTAGTCCACCAACATAAAGATAAACACAAAAACTACATTGGAATTTGATTAACTTAGTTTATTCAAATCATGTGGTAAAAGTCCTGCACACTTTACTTTGCGCTTGAAATGGAACTCTTTGATTCCCTCATTGAAGCTGAACGCCTCCTCTTGGCCTCCTCCCTCTTGACCTTAGATTCCTTCTTCCTTTGAGCCAACAATTTGGCGTAATCAGCAGCAGCTTCCTTGGATGCGGTTTGACGCTTCTTCTTTAATGCTAGACGTCTGCGCTTCCTTTGGAGAACAACAGGTGTTACCAAACGTTGGATTTTAGGGGCCTTAGATGTGGCCTTCTTGTTGTCCTTGGCTGCCAATGGACGACGGACGACAAAGCGACGGACATCATCTTCCTTAGTCAAGTTGTACAACTTGCGGATTTTGCTTGCCCTCTTTGGTCCCAAACGACGTGGTACAACGGTGTCGGTCAATCCGGGAATTTCCTTCTCTCCCTTGCGTACGATGACCAAAGCCAACACTGACATATTAGCATCGACAATGCAGCCACGGACTGATTTACGTTTACGTTCACCAGTACGACGTGGACGGTAACAAGAGTGTCCCTTCTTCAACAACAAACGGACACGACCTATAAAAGTAAGTAAACATTTATGAGACTCCATTCAGATGGTCACAATTTAATCGCAACATACCGTGTGTGAGGACACCTTGCTTCATGGGGAAACCTTGTTTATCGTTTCCACCAGCGATACGGAGAATGTATCCAATCCATTCATCACCGAGAACATCAGCTTCAACTTGGGCGCCCATGCGCTTCTCGTAGAAAATGCGCAATTTATGCTCATCGACAACTTCGAAAAGTTTCTGGCATCCCGTAGCCGGGTATGAAATATTCAACTGAAAATAGAGAACAAAATTTCGCTCAAGAGTTTACATCACAAATTTAATCTAAGAAAATATCAGCCATCAGTACGGTAAATTATACGTATTTGGATTAATTCGATAGCTAAGACTAGCGCGAAACATTTTTGCGAATATTTTCGACAAAAACATTAATTATTTCGTAGAAATTTTATATTTTTTCACACACCTTCATTTTGCAAGTCTAGTCCCGCGGAACACCAAACTAAAAGGAACTGAAGACATTTCAAATTCAGGCGACAAACATGTGACAGTCGCTGTCAACCTAAGGCGGAGGTTACACATGAATGAATGCTATCGATGTAAAGTGGTATTAACATAATTTTAAAATAAATAATGTTAAATTATTATTATTATATTCATATTATAGACCCGTTTGGTGAATTATATACAGGCACAATAATAATATGTAAATATAGCGTTAATAATGTAGCAACAGTAGAGACAAGCTAATTTTTTTAATCATAAAAGTTAAACAAAAATCAGATGGATTCTGTCCTTTCAAAAGAAAATATATATTAAGGATATTCATGAAACGTCTGGAAGTCGCCTTCAATGTGGTAAA
This sequence comes from Rhingia rostrata, assembly GCA_949824845.1. NCBI lineage: Eukaryota > Metazoa > Arthropoda > Insecta > Diptera > Syrphidae > Rhingia > Rhingia rostrata. Next base: position 120,003,398 of record OX463755.1, read on the forward strand.
CTCACGACGTTTAAAATGGAGTTGTTACAATAATATCGAAAATTTAAAACTGAGCTGTCTGTTTTTAGCCAGGTGGTAAAGGTCGTAAGCATTTCAAACCATATTGCGTACGTTTAAAAACAGAATTTATATAATGAGATTGAATTAATTGGCTTGCGCAACCAGTTATATGAATGTTAATTGAAACTTCTGTTAAAATTGAACACACATTTGAAATTCTATTTAGATTTTATCGAGTTCAATAGGAATAGACAATTGAGATGGTATTAGACATGAATTTGGGTCTTGCGCCGTTATTATGAACTAGAGCCTGTAATCAGTAAGCACTCTACTGCTTAATTTAGCTCAAATATGTGAATGCGATGATTTGACTGTCACAAAAAAAAATTCAATTTCAAAACTTTAATTAACCTTACTTGTGTTTGAATTATTTAAACTATTAAAATAGCATTTTCGAAATGACTTTCCCTATTGTACAATATGCCATCATTTGATATAAAAATGTAGTACAACATAAGTGCAAGGTACATTTTACGTGGGCCAAAAGGAGAGAGTAGAATCGCCCTGAAAATGCACAAACTGATTTTTCGGCGTAGGCATGAACGTTGTACTTCGAAGTAATATAATTTTGACAGAAATACCCATTTGAAATTTGCCGCCTTCGCCTTGTGCAGACCTCAATATCAGAATCAGAGACACGAAAATATGAAACTTTGTTTCAAATCTCCCCTTGCCCAACGACGCTTTTTTGTGTGTAGCCACGGCGTTATTGTGAATGAAAGTTATTGGCTTTCAAAGCCAGACATGAGATGAATTTTACTCTGGCATACGTCCAGTTTCATAGCATACTCCAAGCGCACACGGGATGAATATGCCGGCAGAAGAAATTGTATACACGAGCCCCTTTTTTTTAGTATTTGTTAGTACCTCTATTGAAATTGACATTTGCCTTGAGTACTTCTGGCAATAGAGTTGTTCAGCACAACGTCAGTGTCAAACTGTCAAATGACTTACTGACAGTATCTGTATGAAAACAAACTTCGACACAAACTTTTGCACAGAAGACTTTTTGTTTTTCTCATTGAAATTGCATTTATATTTACACTTTACAATGATACTGGCCATGAATTTCACTCCTTTCATATCAATTTTATGATTTAACACACTCTCATTGTATTTTTATAAGTTAATAATTTGTGTTTCACAGTAAACAATTTATATTTTTATGTTTTTAATGCAATAACCCCACAAAACAGCACTCCCGCCATATAAAGTGATTTTGACGTTTTAATGAAAGAGAAGGCATTTATGAGCGAGAAGTGAACCATATAAAATTTCCATTGTTTTCCTCCAAAAAGAGACAACGCACTTGTGGGGGAGATAGTTTCGTGTACAACTCTATTCTTAAGTTTGTGTGAAAGTATATGCAACAACACTCATGTTCTCTGTTCGGATCACAAAACGCGTAAGAGAGCCAAGCGACATAAACCAATTTTCAGACCTAAAATGGTGAAAAATGTGTTTGTGTTGGTTTTCAACTTTGTTCTACCGAAAAAACTCGGTGGTATAAATTTAACCTAATCCTCACACGCTCAGTCCCCTGGCCAACAAAACCGGTTTCATACCAAAATATTCTATCGAAATTTGATCGTCAAACGATAATCACTTTACGGAATGAGGGCCCAGCTTTATAAAGACATTTAAGATGTACATATATATACCAATTAATATCAAGTTACTCTCAAGTGCAATAAAATTTGTTTTTGCCAAATTATATGTTCCAACATAAATCATTTTATTATATCAAGCGAAATTTATAAATTTGATTACTAAAAGTAAAGAGTTATTATGAATAATAGTTTGAATCAATAGTAAAATTAACATGATTTGAATTCATATTTTCGATTCGTATTATATCGTATTTTAATGGGACATAGCATTTTTTGTGTCTTGCATTATATTAGCATTTTTTTCGATTAGAAAAAGGTGTTCCATGAGGAATTGTGTTCGAATTTCAGAATATTTTGGAGATCACACCGTAGGTTCAACACAATTCCTCACTCAGCAAAGCGAAGATTTTTTGCAATATGCTAAAACCTTTCCACTGAAAGAGTTTACATACATCTACTTATTTTGTATGTTTCCTGATCCTGAAGTTAATTCATCATAAATAAAAGTTGCGAAATAAAAAAATTGTTGTTTTAACAAAAAACGCCCCCCTCTGCTGTGAATGTTGTTCCACTGAATAAACAAATTTTAGAGGAATATCTCTAAGAGGTCTTTAAATTGAATACGACTAATATGACTGCAAAATATTGTTTAAAATTTAACATTTATGACGGTATTTACGAATGAATAAAAATCAGTTATTAAGCTAAGACATCCGTAATAAAAATCGCTGATTAGCTGTTTAGTGACTAACTCTTGACATTTGCGCGAGTATTTCTTATGGGAAAAGCTGTTAATGTTAGCTAATCAGCGTTAAATAATAAAGGGGATACATTTCATGCACCGCTATCGAGAAATATGAGAAATCAATATTTCCGAATAGTTCTCAAAAACATAGATATTTAACATATTAATATATAAATTATATTTTTAAAATTTAGATGTATGCGAGAAATCATTTATTTTTTGGCACAAACATTAAAATTTAAAACTGTAAAAAAGCAAAATTTTTATTCAAGCACTATCACACTAATTTGCTGGGGATAAGTAAATGTAGACAATTAATTAGACTAAAATAAAATCTATTAAAAATATTTATGTTTAATGCTTTTGTTTTTCATACAAATTTCAAAGTATTTTAAAAGTTAACCCTAAAGCAATCTCGTAATTTTACTACGTGCGAAAGATTGTAATTTTACGACGACGTTTCATGAACGACCCTTAGACTGTACCACTAAATAGTGCGGCAGCCCACTGAATTCAATCTCAATTTAGAAATTTATATATTGCTAGAATTTTGTTATTATTTTTCTCTTTTCTTTCTAAATACATAATTATTTTCAGTTAAGCGAACACGTTTGATGTGTCAAAGAGACTGATTATATATCAAAATAGCATTTCAAAAGTTTTCAACGTTTAAAATCTCAGTTTAAACACCCAATTCCTGTGAGAAAATTCCGATTGTGTTGGAAAAGATTTCCCCTTACAAATTTTGCCAATTCATTTATCACGTCGTAATTTTATCTCATTTACAAAGTTTACGACGACTTCCCGACGTTGCATCTGCTCGAATACCTACCTCTATTTCAGTATTTTCTCCAATCAGAATAAAAAAAATTGGCAGCCCTCATCCAAACAAGAATTTTCGAACCACTTTTTTCTAAATAGATTTAACAATAGCCTGGCAGCATTGTCAAGAAAAATCGTAGCTTCTGGCTGTCAGTGTACTCAAACTTCGAATTTTTTTTGTCGAATAAAAAAAAAATTGTCGATTTCTCGGTGGACTACTGGTGTAGTTGATAGGAATATATTATATTTTTTCTGATAGAGAATATACATTGTTTCCATATCAAAGTACGTAAAACAAAAGAATTATCACAACGAAAAACAATCGCAAAGCTGTGAAAATATTCCTTATCCACCCACTACGTGTAAAATAGAAAAACATGTCTGGTTTTAATGACAACCCATTCGGAGAGCCATTGGTAGATAATCCCTTTGAGGTATAAAATGTTTAACAAAAAAAAAATCATTATCAACATTCAGCTACGTGTATTGTTAATAAACAATTTTTTGCGATGACTCACTTTCAATTTCAAAACCATCTTAGGATCCATCTATTCAGCAACTGACTAGAAACACCCCCAACATTCAGAGCTCATTGGAAGACTACAACCCATTCGAAGATGAGCAAACTAAGCCTCCAAAATTGCAAATAAATTCAGCGAACAATGCTGCAGTTGTACAGCCATCATCGCAGAATAATGCCCCATTGGCAGAGCCTATCATCAACAGCAGATCGGCAGCAAGTACGAGCATACAGATAACCACAGAGGAGCTACAGGTACGTTTTTGTTTCAGAAAAAAAAACATGAATCAGCAAATGATTCGTTTTATTGTTTTTAAAAATTTGGAAAATTTGATTGAGCGATGAATATGAAAGAAAAAGTTCTGCTCCAATAGCAACGATGTTATTGAGATCGGAAGTTGAGCAAATGACTGCAATATGGTGGGGAAACCACAAGCAAATTTGGAGTAATAATGACGCAGCACATAGAAAAGTCAAATGTCCTACGAAAAACTACAAATATATGTCAGAAATAAAAAGCCGATTCGTGGGGAAGATAAATCAAAGTTTGTTGTCGTGTTCAATTAAATCAACTTCATGTTTTTTTTTTTAAGCCCCGGCATTTTGACCCTGAGGGGTTTATCGGTTCGTTAATGTATTGTTTATAATGTTGATGTATGCATTTTTCCATAAAATTGAGTTCGAATAGCAAAGACTTTGTGAAGTTGCGATGGAGATGATTTTCTATATAAATAAACAATAATCTCAGAGAAGCCATACGCTGTCGATGTGACCCACTTATTTAAACTAGCAACAGCAACTGAAACCCTTTCTCTTTTCAATAAGGTACGTTGACTTTATAAGCCTTGCTCGGTGTGCTATTTCAAGTAAAAGGAATATCAGGGATAAACGCAAATTTAACATTTCCGGCAAGAGATGAGTTGGCAATGCATAACCTATGTAGGCGGTAAACCAATATGTCGTTCCTAGAGATACTTCAATGACGTTTTCATGATGAGTGACCACGGATACAGGTTTGTTTACATTACGTGTGCTACCAAAAATATTTCACATTTCAGTCTAAACATAATATCGACTCATTAAATATGAAAATTGGATATCAATATAAGCTGCACGCTCATGTATGAACCTTATGATAACCGTTGGCAGCTGGTTCAATAGAATATCGTATTCCCCAATGATTCATAAATATGTTTTAACAAAAAGCTCGGCTTTGTAAGTTAAAACTCGTTCGGTTAGGTATGGCAATGTTTATTTTTTCTTAAACACTTACCTCCGTATTAATAAACGCTGAGTAGCCAATCAGTGATTAACTTTTGGCATTTGCACGAGTATTTATTATGGGAAAATAAGTCATGTTGGTCATTGATTAGCTAATCAGCGTTTTCGTATATTTTTATGTTCTCCAATATGTTACGTACATCAATTGCTGGGTTAAGTATAGTCAGGTGTCAAATGACGGTTAAGTAAAATTTGTATGTTCTAGCCAACTGTGATCTGATCACTTAAGTATAGTTGAGCGAATGTTGTTAGGAAAACATCTATTCCAGTTTTAAGTTAAAGCTTTTTTATTGAAAACATTCTCATGATATTGGTTCTCATCTAATTCAATTAGGGTTATGGGGAATTCTTTTTCCCACGTATATTTTCTAATTAAGCAATGTAATTTGATTGTTAAATGGGAACAATTCCATGTGGAAAAGGATTCCCGATAACCCCTTATAAAGAGCGATGATAACGCTCCCCCTTTACCAAAAGGTGGGCTAAAAGAAATCATCCGACGTGTTTGGCTCTCATTAATATCGGTTTTGGCTTGCGCGGTGTGTGCCGTTGCTCCGTTCTGTTGGAACCACATGTCCTGCAGTTCTAATTCGTCCAATTGCGGCAAAAAAAACTCGGTCAACATGGCCCTATAACGCGCATCGTCCACTATTGTCGTTTAACCAGCGGTGTACTCGAAAAAATAATTCCTCCAACGTGAACAGCGCACAATTCCCAGAAGCGGTCGACGGGTAGCAGCAGATGCATGGACTGGACTTTGTACGGTCCCATACTCTTCAAGGTTGGTGGCCAAACGGCGCAGGGTTTGCGCAATCGGTGTCGGAGAACCGGCAATCGGCGGACTTCGCGCTGCGCCGACACTACAGACGAATTGTTACGCAAAATAATAGATACGATTATTCCGCGTTCTTGGGGAGTTTATCGCTCCATGGCTTGGTCATTTGTATCTGTCCAGTCCACAAATGTTAAAACAGATTTGACATTGGCGGCCATTGCATGTGTGATCCCAAAGTTAGATAGATAAATAACGGTCTTCTGATCTCCTCTGTCTTAAGAAATTCTGCCTTCCGATCCTGAACATGCTACTTCATTCACGATAGCTTGATTCTTTAACAAATTGTTAACGAATCAATTAGCTCCAACACATTACTGAAGAACGAACCCCCTTCGAACTTCTGGTTATAATAATCGAAGCTCGTAACTCCACTATCCAAAGGTATAAAAGTGGTATGAAAAATCAGGGCACAATTATTTCAATTGTGAGTGCCAGCAAAAACCTGGTAGCAATCCTCATAACTCCAAGGGTAGAATGCCAAAAACCTGTAACTTCAACGGTTTTGTCCAAAAACCTCAATTTTCGTTTCTTGATTTATGATATAAAGTAGTACCATTAACCATTGAAAAGATGGGCTGTAAAACTTCAAATTTTGGTGTTACGAGGTTTTCTTGTAAAGTCGACGGTAACAGTGCGCCTATCGAGTTGCTTTAAGATAGCATCAAACAGTAGTTTTTGCCAAAAATATACGATATGGTGTATTACCATCGGCAGACCACTAGGTTGTAGTCAATATGAATCGTGTTTCAGTAATTCATCAGTAATTATCATATTAGTCTTACTTTTTCGAGCATTTGCGGCTGTATTTTGGCAATAACGCCACAGATGTTGGCTTCCAAGTCCCCTAACGTTTCTGGTTTGTTGGCGTAGACGAGCGAATTCCAATATCCCCAAAGAAAATTATACAATGGTGTCAAATCACACCATCTTGGTGGCCAATTGACAGTTCCCTTCCGCGAAATTATGCGCTCATCGAATGTTTCTTTCAATAAATCGATTGTGACGTGCGCTGTGTGGCATGTAGCGCTGTATTGTTGGAACCACATCTCATCCACATTCATGCCATCCAATTCGGGAACAAAATAGTCGGTTATCATGGCTCTATACCGGTCTTCATAAACGGTAATTGACTCTCCAGCATCATTTCGGAAGAAGTATGGCCCAATGATTCCAGAAATCCATAGAGCACACCAAACAGTCAGTTTTTGTGGATGTAATGGCATCTCAAAAGTCTCATCTGGATTCTCTTCACTTCAAATGCGGCAATTTTGGTTGTTGACGTAGCCATACAACCAAAAATGAGCCTCATCACTGAACAAAATTTTGCGATGAAAATCAGCATCGCGGGTCCTTTTCAACACTTTGCTCTACAGCGGCAATTGTTTCTTCGGTGCGCACTGTTCAAAGTCTCTACGGATGCGTAATGTTTTATAGAGTAAACGTAGTGCAAAAACGATTCATGGTTAACCAAATTAATTGCTCTGATGGAAGAATTATAAAATGGAAATCGCGAACTGAACCATTGTTTTCAAAATAAATTCCCACGATTTGCAAGCGTTGTTCATTTGTCAACCTGTTCGTGATGAAATGGCAAACCAAACCGAACACACATGACATTAGAGCTGCCCGATTTGACCACAAAAAACACTCGTTACAAAGCAAATGAAAACATTAGTCGCGTAAAATCTTCAAATGTAAACCGTAGATGATGCAGGTAAACATAAATATATGGATTCCTTCACGAACTTAATGTCTCCAAGTTAACTAAGGGATGGGTTAACCTGTTACGCTTAATGCAGAGTTTGGAATCCGAGTACATAATCATTGTCAAAACTGTTACAGGCTAACCCCCGTATTAATAAACCCTGATAAACTAATCAATGTCAAACTTGACACTTCTTCCCATAAGAATTACTCGTGCAAATGTCAAAAAATAGTTAGCTACTCATCGTTTATTAATAAGGGCATAATAATGTCATTTTGTTTAGGTATTAGGCCGGTTTAATGCACAGTTCACAACAATGGAATCTTTATGGAAGTTATCACATTTTTTTATGGATAGAACATATTCGTAAACATATTTAAATGTCAAATATTCCCTCCATTCTCACAGATTTTAGTTGACTGCTTTACCCTCTATCTATAGCCAGAGAAGTGTCCACATTTTTATTATTTATTTATTAAAATAAACAGAAACCTGTCAAGCCAGCTGCGAAGATAATTAACTTCTCAACGCCAAAGACTGTCCATGCTGTCCATTGATAAGAAACCAACTCTTGTGCTTTTCTGTCCTATTAGGTTCGGGTTTATATTCATTAGATAAAGCTATTATACAAGATGGCGTAAAAGTAACCAACCTATCCAAAGATCTCCTCATGTTTGCAAATGTCTTATATTATCGCGACGTTGTCATTTTGTAAAGTCTCGAGTGAGAACAGTTCTTTCGAGAAAACAATATTTGGATATTCTAAGAAGAAGCATGAAGAATTACCATTTGCTATACCATGTAATTCGTTCTTGATATTATTGAAAAGATTTTTTTTTATCTATTTTCTATGCCTGGAAGAATATACCGCGAAATAAGTGAATAAAGATAGATAATTTGAGTTTAAAAATTCTGCGATAAGCTTACGCAGATAAATTTTGCTGTCGAAATCCCTTGACATCTTTTTATTCAAGATTATTATCTTGCGTTATCTTGTGTTATATTATTTGCATACAAGTCTGAAATAAAACATGATTACTTACTTCATTACCTTGTGGCGTTGTTTCATCAATTTCCGAAATAAGTATTTTCCTTATTGAGAACTATGAACAAGCTATTGTCTGTTAACGAATATAATACAAATAATAGAAGATGCTCAACTGGTAGAAATTTAACTTGTCTACTTATTCTCATTGATCTTTCTTTAAATCTTTGTTAATCTTGTTTAAAAATAATATTTTGTATATGCCATTAACAGCTCTGCTTGTCTATCTATGTAAGAGACTACACGTTATTCAGAAATACAAATCTCAACGCGTCAAATCCCGCCATAATCGGTCACTAGCGTTGTCTGTTTGTGAGATTACCCGACTACGTGTTAGATATTAATGATTGACATTGATATAAAGTGCAGTTAATGCCCAACACTTTTTTGGCGACACGTTACTAAGTAAGGAATCCCATTAACAAATGCAAACGTTTTTTTTTTTGAAAGAAAACATCAAATCTAATTATTTCGTTGACCGACCCATAATCCAAAACAAACACTTCGATTCGGTATGCTTACTCAAAGTTATATTTTAGCAAATAACTGATCTTTTAGGTATTTAGAGGACCGAAAACCTGACTGGCCTCTATGTGTCCGCATTTAAGTGGAACATAATTTGTTTCCAAAATCGATGAAACCATAATTGAAAGAACAGAAGTAATAAAAATTCTATGAGCTAACAGAAAAAAGCAATGACTCCCAGAAGAGTAAGTTCCGACCCCTCCCAAGGAGTAGTAAGTCACTACACCCAACATCTTTCCTATCTGTCTCTTTATTCTTCTTATCTTCAAATGCTCCGACTGTGTTGAAACAAGTTGATGTTTACAGTCCGTAATGAACCTGGGCTGCAATATCGTCTGGTGACAGATCAACGTAACTATGTATATTTTGTTTACGATTTTTATACTGTGACAGAACATTGTACCTCTAAGTGAAGAAGAATAGAAGTTAACAATTTACAAAAGTATTCATGAAACTCATAAAAATGGCAAAAAAAATAACAAAATCATAAAAAAAATTGAAAATTATCAATTATTGACATACATATTGACATGTGTCACTAGGGCGACGATGAATCTCAAGTTAGCCGGTTCCTTATCTAACTGCAAGCTGTTTTAGGTCGGTTTTTGTTCTTTTCTGCGCTAATGAAGGCGAGGTCTTCCTATACAGAGCGTCTAAAGTTCCGCTGGGAATCGACGATTCTGCGAGTCTGAGTATTTGTATCTGTTGGTAATCGCTCTACATGTCCTAGCTAAATAAAAGTTAAATCGCTTTGTTTTTTTTGTTTAACAAGGCTTTTCAAAAGGTCCATGGTTCGCCGCGGTAGAGCATTACTAGAATGATCAAAATCGTATGTGTAGTTGTTCAGACGAGGGCTTCATTACTATATCGCCTTCTAAGTCCACGTTTACGACCAACGCTAGTAAGCGTAGTATGAGCGACTACCAAAGTACGATGTCAAAATCGTGTTGACAATATCGACGAAATGGACAGAACCTCATCATTGACAGATATAACATTGAGGTGCTATGGGACTTTGTCTATCTCGGCTCCGCTTTTAACCCTGACAACAACATCTAGTCAGAAATTAAACGAAGAATTACTCTTGCCAACCGCTGTTTCTTCGGGCTAAGAAGGCAATTTAGTAGTAAAGCCCTCACTCGAACTACTAAAGAGATCCTATATAAGACCATGATCATCCCAGTCCTGCTCTACGGCGCTGAAGCATGGACCGTCTCAAAATCGGATGAAGAAATCCTTGGTCGATTTGAGAGGAAAATTCTTCGAAAAATCTTTGGACCCGTTTGCGTTGACGGGCTATGGAGACGAAGATACAACTAAGAACTATACGCGCTGTACAGCGACATTCCCCTGGCCAAAAAACTCCTCATTAGACGTTTAAGATGGCTAATACATGTAAAACGAATGGACACCAATACTCCGTGGTGTAAGTGGGGCGCACAAGTACAAACCGACCTCAACCAATTTGGATTGCGCAACTAGAGGCAGTTAGCTAAGGACGGGGCTAATTGGAGAGGCATGTTGTCAGAGTTACTTCTTTACAATTTCTAAGTTCCAGCTGTCGATTATGAGGTTCTGCCCAATTCGTCAATGTTATGTGTTCTCTTTTGTTGGTAGCATATACTTGGTCATACTGTTTAACTCATTTTTCCCGCTTCCTTTTATATAAGCAAACTTGACTATGACATCTCGTTGAGTCCGACCAACGATTTTAGAAGTTCCATTGAATTATGTAAGATTGTGACTTTGATGTTGGCTCGGGAGTTTTGCACAATCCTCTCAAGAAGTCACATGACAGTAAGTTGCCTTTCCCCAAATCCTTTTGGGTATCCAATGTTATGATGAGTCGACCCTTATTGAACAGCGAGAGTTCTCCATCGTTATCCTGTAAGAACTCGGACGGTATACCTTAAACTAGACAGGTATAATTCGTCGTAATAAATATGTCATATGCATGCCGCTTTGAAATCGATGAATATGTGGTGGGAATAGATTTGGGCCTTTGGAGCTGTGGACTTGTCTGACCTAAAACCACACTTGGCAAGCGGGTTCAACCGTTCACATATTAAAGCAGGTAGGATCTTATAGGAGATGTTGAGGATACTTATGCCTCTGTAGTTGGCGCAGTTCACAGGATCTTATTCTTTAGCTTAAGCTTACATCTTGCTTAGGTCACCTCATTTATATTGAATGGTTAGTTCTGCAAGGCAGCGGGAGACTGCTCAACATCGCTGTTTAATTTCAGCAGAAATATATCATTTCCTTAGGATCGACTGTGTCTAAACTACGACATTTCCTTCTTTATCTCGACAGTATTCTGTTCGCGCCAGTTGTTGATGCTGGTAATATGATGCTAATCGAGAGATCAAGGGCTACCTAGGATTTGGCGGTAACTATTAAGAGATCTTCACTTAATATATTAGATGGGACGGCGTATTTGTGTATTTGTTGATTCCATTTTCCATATATTATTGTCCCACTGTTTTGCAAAAAGCAAGCATCTCAGAAGGCTTACCTTGGTTCCGTTTACCATTTCAGCTGTTCTTAGATCGGATTGCACATGTTCTAAAAGTCTATTAGCGATATACTTTATCGATTTAATTTAAATTAAAATTAATTTACAAATTTAGGATTTCTGGCTACAGGAAGAAGCTATGAAAACCTAAAATTTTCAACAATAATACCGCCTCAGAGTCTGTTTAGCATTTCTGGAGACGGTTTTCGTTTAGTATTGCTACTCAGTGTAACAACCTGTGTAGCCATATTAAACGAAAAGCTTCTCCACACATGTAAATTTCACTTTAAACTTGCGGTCTGAATGCCTGATGCTACACACTCTCCGGTTTTTCTAATAACAGGCGGACTGAACATTATCGATTTTTCTCCGACCGCCTGCTCAGGCCAAAAAAAACTGGCAACTTTATTATACACACGTTCAGTTATAAAACTGCGCAGGCAGGCGGCCTGAACAGGCAAACCGGACAGTTAAAACTGCGTGTGTGTAGCCGGCTTTACAGGAAAGGAGAAATTCTCGTAATAAGTTATTGGGTCTCTCGCTTTGAAGTATTTAAGTTCATTGGCCTTAGCCCGTCACTAGACGTTCTGTCGAGTGCGTAATTTCTTCATTCGCTTCAAGTTATTGACGAGGATAATATAGAAACATTCTTCAACGATGTCAATTTTTTCTTCTGTCAAGGTGTAGGCGCATACTTCAAGTAATGTAATTTTTACATGAAATGTGTGTGAAATTTGATTTCAAAGTGCCACAGAGACTGCGGCTTGGTTTTCCAGTTTGAAATATTAAGTTAAACTGTTTAAAGAAGAAAAAGTATTGTAAGATCGCGATAAAACAATTTTCATCTGTTTGGGGAAAAGGAAACCAAACACCTGACATCTGAGCAGTTGCAGATTTATGCAGTTCAATAACTTTTTGACATTAAAATCCATAAAAGTTTAGTGTAACCATATTAAATCAGATTCATGGAGTCAAAATTTAATCCTGTACTGTAAACCTCTACATTAAATTTAATGAAGGGTTTGTTCATTAATAAAAAGTCAACACATCACTGAAAATCCGGTCCTAAAAATGCTTCTTTTTATCATTCTCAGCAATTGTAATAGTATATTCAGGTTTCATATGCTTTTCTCATGGCTTAATTTTTAAGTGACAACTAAGGGGAGAACGCGGTTTTGTTTAACAACAAGCGAGCAATCATTTGTTTGTAAATATAAACATTTTCTAGACAAAATAGTCGCACTCTGTTTGAAACTATTGATAAGAGGGATTGGTTGTTGTTATCAACATGATTCACTACTTACTTGGGTCAACGTGGTCGTATGCATTTATTTATGTCTTGCAGTTCTATTTCTCTCATGTTGTTAATCTTAGATAGCTGAAAATATTTTATAATATAAATTCGTATACTTGATAAGTCACTGTTTACACTTGTAGTAGATACCACGATTCAACTAGTCTAAGAAGAATTTGAATGTACGCGACATCCAGTTGGATGTCAATCAACTGGATTTGATTGATTGTCATGTTTCAATTTTATTATTTTTAGATAGTTGTAAACAAATGATTAGCGGTGCTCGACAAATGTCCTATTACAACTGCACCGGTAGGAATGTGTGCTTCGTAACACTTTAGGAATACCGCTATTTCGGATGCACCATTTCAGTTAAGCGCTCTTATATATCAGGTGCAGATCTGAGATCGTGAAGAAAACATAAAACAATCTCTAATAAATATTATTGGAAGTATGCATATCCACAGAAATATAAACGCGAATCTGGGTGGCATCTGTTGTGAATCCAAGTCATCAATTAGATAATCAGTAAGCTACAGTGCAATGGAGTAAAAGTAATACCTACGCAGATGATGTAATGTTACTAATTTAAGGGAAATTCCTACCCACTACTAGTGATGTGCTCGAGCATGCATTGAAAACTCTCAACGAATGGACAAAACAATATGGGCCTGGCATCAATCCCCAAACAACAAAACTCGTTCTCTTTACTAATATTTAACCTACCGGTTATCGACGGGACTACCCTCAAACTATCCAAAAAATATCTGGGTGTCATTATTGACAGAAATCTCAACTGGAACTTAAATGTTTGCGAAAGCATAAAAAAGCTTTCTGTACGTGTAATCGAATATTCGAAAAAAAAAACTGGGGTCCGAACTCCAGGATTATGTACACGACCATTTTAAGACCTATATTAACATAGGGAGGACTTGCCTATTGGCAATCCACACATAAAGTCACTCATCTGAAAAATATGACATTGGATAGCATTTGTGATCGCATTTACTAGTGCAATGAGAAACACACCAATAGCGCTGGAGACCATCCTAAACTTGCTTCCGCTAGACCTTTACATGTTAGAATCAAAAAAAAAGTCCCTAGAATAAGCCAGCTCAACTGCTCCAAAATGAACTTATGAGGACACGCTCAAATTCTAAACAGAAACCTGTGCTCAGCTGTATCCTCTGCCCCTGACTACATGCTGATTTCCCTAACTTTCAAAGATCATTCTATACAACTTTCCAAGTAAAGAAAAGTGGAGAGGAACGAACTGGGCACCGAAAACATATCCATCTACACTGTTGGTTCACAACATAAAAGCCAAAAATTGAAAATGCAATGCAGATATTGCATCTTGGCTTACGACTTTACAAGATCCAGCATGTGCAAGAATTAAAGCCGCGAGACCATGCAATGTGTCGTGATTTTGGTTTATGGGCCAAAAATGAGAATGATCTCGATGCTGATTTTCATCGTAAAATTTTTTTCAGTGATGAGGCTCATTTTTGGTTGAATTGCTACGTTAACAAGCAAAATTGCTGCATTTGGAGTGTAGAGAATCCACATTAGATCCTTGAGACGCCATTACATCCACAAAAACCGACTACTTGGTGTGCTCTTTAGGCTAGTGGAGTCATTATTTACCGTTAACGGAGACCGGTATAGTGCCATGATAACCGACTACTTTTTGTGGATGAGATGTGGTTCCAACAAGACGGCGCTATACCCCACACAGCGCACGTCACAATCGATTTATTGACGGAAACATTCGATGAGCGCATAATTTCGCATAATAGATCTGTCAATTGGCCACCAAGATCGTGTGAATTGACACCACTGAATTATTTTCTTTGGGGATATGTGAAGTCGCTCTTCTACGCCAACAAACCAGAAATGTTAGGGAAAGTTCGTGGCGTTATTGCCGACATACGGCCCCAAATGCTCGAAAAAGTGGTTGAAAATTGGACCTCTAGACTTGGCGTTTTTCGAACCAGCCACGGCGGCCACATGCCCGAAATCATATTTTAACATTAATGGCATAAAATTATCCTTCCAATAAAGCCAAATCGATGTTTTATTTCAATTTGAAGTTCTATACCTCTAAAAAAAACACCCTTTAGATGTACACAACTTTCAAACCACGAAGCTATCAGAAAATAAGACTCGGTATAGGTCGGAACTTTGCAGTGTCTCACACAAACACTCCAAAAATGTTGACATTATGAAAATCTGTTAATCTTTGAGGGGACTTCTTCTATTTACCTCCAGACTATATTAAATGTAACTGCTAACATTGATCAATGCCTTACACGTATCAACCTTTTACTTTATTTTTTATATTTTTTATTCATTATCACCTGTAGCGTCGCCAAGATGAATTGGACCGAAAAGCAGCTGAACTTGATAGACGTGAACAACAACTAAGAGGTGCAAACTTGCCACAGCTGAACAACTGGCCGCCTCTGCCTGACAATTTCTGCATCAAGCCTTGTTTCTACCAGGACTTTAATCTTGAAATACCATCAGAGTTTCAACGACTGGTAAAACATCTCTACTACGCCTGGATGTGTATGTATTACGTTAGTATTACATTCCAAAATTAATATGTCTGCTCTGCCCACAGTTTACACTCTAACGATGATGGTGAATATCATTGGTGGCCTCATTATTCTCTTACACAGCGGGCAGTTTACGAATTTTGGATTGTCAATCTTTTACGCCTTTCTGTTTACACCCGCGTCGTACATTTGCTGGTACAGTTGGAGCCATCAATACGCAATGTCACTTCAGTTAACACACTTTCTCCTTTCAGGTTCCGTCCAGCGTATAAGGCTTTCAAAAATGACTCAAGTTTCAACTTTATGGTATTCTTTTTCATCTACTTTTTCCAAACGATGATGACAATTTTCCAAACCATCGGTGTACCCGGCACTGGATATTGCGGTTTCATCGTTGCCATTAAACAATTCGATTCAAGTGCCGAGGGCATTATTTGCGGTCTCTTGCTGCTAATTATTGCATTTTGCTTTGCAACCACCGCTGCTGCTAATGTTTTGATGATTACTAAAGTAAGTACAATTAGCCTATTCCCTCAAATGTTTTCTAATGTGCATTCCTCTCCGCAGATCCATACAATTTACAGAAGTAGCGGCGCCAGCATGGCCAAAGCACAAGCTGAATTTGCGACTGAATTCATGCGCAACCAAAACGTTCAGCAGGCTGCGACATCAGCCATGAACTCGGCTGTTAATTCGCAACTCAACAGCAACCGATACTAAAGTATAAATTAACAAAAAAAAAACTTCATCTATATTTCGAGGTGCCCCAGAGCGATGGGCAGATAGAAACAAAAACAATATTCTTTAACGATAAACTACATAACTGAAATTTTAAGTATAATTTAATACGTCCTTGACATGCATGAAATACTAAAACACTAAAACTAAAATAATATGTCACTTGAGTGTCTGTTTAATTTCGTTTTAAGAGTTGTTCGGTTTTAGTGTCAGAATCTATTATACTACAAGAAATAAAATCTTTACAAGCTTCAATATATAAATTTCGTTTCATAACTTACTCAGATTTGGCGTCCAAAGTTTCAAAGTTTGTTTATACACTTATATATATGTATATGAAATATATTTTCTTTTGTTTTGTTAAAAAAGTGTTAAATTTTAGATTAAATATTATTATTTATAAAGAAAGAATGAAATTGATAGCATTCACAGTAAATCATTTACATGTGTTAGATTATATATATTGAGATAATTTATGTTCCATTGTAATCCATTATGAAAACAAACAAAAATCAACTAAAATACATTAGTCTGTATTAAAGGTACATAAACCGCTCATTTGTTTTATTTGGACCTTGGGAATTCGCGTTGACTAAAATTTTGTTTTGAATGTTGTCACTGTCTTGCATTAAAATTGTTAAAATTTCATGTATTTTAACAGTTATGATCACAAAAATCAAGAGCATTGTCGTTTATTCCAACTATATATTGTTTGTCTGCTATTTGAGTCACAGTAGGCGACAGAGACATGCTTAATGATGAAGAGAAGGGCACGACTTTGTACCAGAAACAAATAGAAGAAAAATATGAAGAAGAAAGTTACTCTATGTCCATGGACTTAAACAAAAAAATATCAATTACATCAGTAATTCGATTAACTTGGTCCACAGTCGAATGCTTACTTCTAAACCAAAATTGATGGTCAGATAAAAGGCGTTTCTGATCAATAATGGGGTGTAGGCGACCGAGTAATATCCTTTCAAAAACTTTTGAAATTATTGGATGGAGTGAAAAAGATCTGTAAGATTTTATTTCATTCGGTGATTTTTCTGATTTAAGGTGTTGGCTGTTGTAGAACGAGGGAAGACTCTGATTGGCGTAAATCTGGCAATGCCCAGTGGTTGTAACTCTGACTACACATCAAGTACTTATTTTTAACCTCCAAGTGGTAACCATCGGGTACTGGTCTCATCCAACCGGAATTGACTTGCTAAACGATAAGCGCAAGTGTTGATAACACAACGAAAATCAGCAACAAAATAAACAGCCAGATCAGAAAGGCACGGAATACATACCCGGCCTGCTGTCCCAGGCGAACCTAGACAAGCTGCTTCGACATATTCGGACAAAACGTTGTCTAGGAATTTCAAGGGTAAGTCAGGCCCCTTGAACAGAGATAGTGGCGGATGAACCGAAAGGCCAAAGGCAGCTCTCAATCCCGTAGTGGATACTGATGGCCCCGTTTCCTAGGGGTATCTAAAAAATTGGAACTGGCCCTCTAGGTTGATGGTTGTGCTTTAGGTTACCTACCCAACCATGGAAAAACAAAAATATTACGAGACAACCAATAGCCTCGTTTTTTTTATTGTTGACGACCATGCTAAACGAAAAAAGGACAATTCGTATCTGCACCTGGAATGTGAGAATGTTAAACAGGAGAGGTGCAAGCGAATAACTAGCGGCAGCCCTTAATTGCTAAAAAGCAGACATTACTGCCACCCAGGAAATACGATGGGATGGGCCGGGCAAAAAGAGGTTGAGAAACTGTGACATTTAGATACTATGGACCGTGTTATAGTGAGCAGAAACAGCGACTATTCGGATGGAGATTTGTTTTAAGTGCCAGACTTAGGCACAAAGTCTTATGTTTCCATTGCAAACGCATTAGCAAACGCATTGTAACAATCCACATCAAGGCCAAATTCGCCAACATAAGTCTTATATGCGCTCACACCAAAACGGAGGAAAAAGACGATATAGCCAAGGATTGCTTCTATGAGCTTCTTGAAAATACCTATGAGAGACTACCGAAGTACGATGTTAAAATCGTGCTGGGAGATTTTAACGCAAAGGTAGGAAGAGAAGACATCTTTAGCAGTATTGTCGAAAAACATAGCCTACACGACAAGACGTCTGGTAACTGACTTAGGCTAATTCACTTCGCTTCGGAACGAAATGCCACTATAGCCAGCACACAGTTTTCTCACCTCAGTATCCATATGGGGACATTACGGTCTCCAGATCAACGAACGGTCAACCAAATTGATGTAATTGCGATAGACAAGAGGCACGCATCCAGTATTTTGAAGTCCGAACATTCCGAGGAGCTAATATCGACTCGGACCACTACCTTGTTGCAGCCAAGTTAAGAATGCGGATATCCACCACGCTACAAAAATCCAGAAATACTGTGAAAAAATTTGATGTCGAAAGACTGAAAGAGGATATAGACAGGTGCCACTCCAGGAACGATGTTCGCAAGTTTTACCAAAGTGTAAAACGTCAAAGCCAAGGATAAAAGGCTCGAACAGAATCCCGTCGAGATGAAGAAGGAAATATCGGAGTTGAGACACAGTCGGTGCTGCGGATATGTAAGAACCACTTCTGCAGACTGTTAAAGGGCGATGACGAACAACATTCCGCTGTCAGGCAGAACGAACCATTCAACATTGGCAACGACAACGAAAACTGCCAACCACCCGACCTGAGTAAAGTGAGGATAGCAATATCTAAACTCAAGCTTAATAAGGCTGCCGGAAATGACGGCCTTCCCGCCGAGCTTTATAAAGCCGGCGGAGATGACTTGTTAAGAAACATCCTCTAACTCATAAACCTAATCTGGTCGGAAGAAGGTATGGAACCACAGCATAGTTTGTCCGATCCACAAAGAAGGAGACCCTCTAAACTGCGCCAACTACAGAGGCATAAGTCTCATCAACATCTCCTACAAGATCCTATCTGCCGTAATATGTGACCGCCTGAAACCTTTTACCGGCAACCTGATCGGCTGTTATCAGTGTGGTTTAAGTCCAGGAAATTCCACAACCGATTAAATTTTCACACTTCGGCAGACCCTGGAAAAAACCCAAGATGTCCAAATCGATACCCACCACCTATTCATCGATTTCAAAGCCGCATACGAAAGTATTTATAGAGACGAACTATGCAGAGCCATGTCTTCTTTTGGTATACCGCCCAAGCTCGCCGTTTGTATAGGATGAAGATGTAGAATTCCCCCTGCTCCATCGGGGTCGGAAACGACCTCACCGACACATTCGATACCAAAAAAGGATTTAGTCAAGGCGATTTGATATCATGGGACTTCTTCAATTTGATTCTTGAGAGGATTGTGCAAAATTCACAAGCCGTACAACTACTAGCATACGCCGATGATATTGACATCATTGGTAGGATCCAACGTGATGTCATAGCCACGTTTGCTAGTATAGACAAGAAAGCGGCAAAAACGGGTCGAACAGTAAACGGAGGGCAAGACGAAGTATATGCTGTCAACACGAAAGGACACACAACATCGACGAATTGGACAGAACGTCACCATTGACAGATATAACTTTGAGGTAGTACGGGACTTTTTCTAATTCGGCCTCGCTATTAACTCTGAAAACATCATCTCGTCAGAAATTAAACGAAGAATTACTCTTTCCAACCGCTGTTTTTTCGGGCTAAGAAGGCAATTTAGTAGTAAAGCCCTCACTCAAACTACTAAGGAGTTCCTATATAAGAGCCTGATCATCCAAGCCCTGCTCTACGGCTCTGAAGCAAAGCGGATGAAGAAATCCTTGGTCGAGGAAAGAGGAAATTTCTTCGAAAAATCTTCGGTCCCGTTTGCGTTGACGGGCTATGGAGACGAAGATTCAACCATTCAATATGCTGTACAGCGACATGCCCCTGGTCAAAAAACTCCGCATTGGACGTTTAAGATAGTTAGGATATGTAGAACGAATGGACACCAATACTCCGGCTCGTAGAGTCTTGGATTCCCAGTCAGATGTCGGACGCAGTAGAGGAAGACCTCACCTTAAGTGGCGCGCACAAGTAGAATCCGACCTCAACCATCTTGGAGGCAGTTAGCTAAGGACCGGGCTAATTGGAGAGGCATGTTAGTTGGTTCAGTTTTGAATGTAGTCGTTGGTCATCTTATTAAATGCAGTATACTAAATCTAGACATTCAGGTGGCTGGTTTGATTTTGAGTTCATTATTTTTTTAATAAGAGAAAATAAAATGAAAAATCGATCACAAACCTAAGCCTTTACCCGTGAAACTGAAAGGTATCAGGAATTCACTTCGATTGCTAACCTAAGATTAACTTGAACTACCCTAGAACTTAAGTCAACCCCGTAAAATAAATCTTATTTAACTTAAATCTAACTTGAAATACCCTACACACGATGCCTGTTTTCTATACGATAGTTATTAATTTGTCAAGAACCCAAAAATTGCGAGTGTTGGGATGCCCACCCCACATGTCAAAAAAGGATAGTCCTTAAAGATCCTTTCAGTCACAACAATCAAATCACAAAAGAAAATATCATTCTTGTCATTTTCGGTCGCCGTTAGTCATTGCAGAGTCTTGTCAAGGTCAATCCACTAATAGACCATCGTTTACACAACAAAAACATCCATTTATTGCTAAGCCTAAGCTTAATACAAAATTTAGAAACTGCATTTTTATAAAAACTAAAAAATCATAAAAAATGTTTTGGGAGAGGTTGGCCACTTCTTTACGCAAACCAAAGATTATAATGCCTTACAGATGACGCATTGAGAACAAAAAACAGAAACTTTTGCTCACCAGCTTCATGATACTGGCGGGCTGTGCAAGTACGACCCGCCATAGAATAATTTTTCTTGTTTGGTGCAACGCACAGTAGTTGTTGTTGTTGTTGTTCAACCATGATGTTTTTTGTTTTATTTTCTTAAGTTTAAGGCACAACATCTGTAATGGCGGCTTAGGGGTATGCGCCGCTGCAGATGGTGTGCTGTTGGTGTCTAATGTTTTTGCTGTAACAATTAATAACTAGTAAATGTTGTGTTTTTATAAGTTGATAAGTTTTGACAAACGATAACTTACTTCACACCTTAACTTTGCATCTGAATTTAAATACAGAGTTAGGGCCCAGTTATAGCTATCATTGAAAACGTTCATTGGAAATTTTTTTTTACTTCTTGCTGTTATTTTTTATAAATTCATTCATTGGCGAGTTGGTGTCAAAACAAAGCTTATGAGTTTTAGAACATGATTATCCAAAAATATTTACATTATTAATTATAGCTTTCGCAGAATGTTGCTTCTTGTTTTCAAAGATCAAGATTTATTTTAGTAAAGTAATGATTGCCATTCCACCGAACTGAAACGGAATTTTCCAATAATTCCTATAAGAGTGCTATGGGGGTGACATTTCAATTCAATCATGAGTTGTGTTCCAATGAAGTTGCTCAATGATAGCTATAACTGGGCCCTTATTCCATGTAAAAAAGTTTAATACATAACATCAATTTTGCTCCCTAACGAAATAAAACGCTTTTCAGAGAATAAAAAGTGGGCCTTAAACCCTCAAATTATTTATCAGTCACCTTGCATCAATTAAAAGTTACAGTCTGGTGTGCAATTTGGTCAGGAGGAATCATTGAACCTTACTTCTTTAAGGGAGGACCTAATGGGGAGGATATCGTGATATGATTAAAAACTTTTTAATGCCACAACTGCATGCTTTGGGCTTGATTAACATGTGGAATCAACAAGACGGTGCCACATCGCATACAGCCAGTATTATAATGGAATTACTGCGAGACCTCATTCCAAAACAAGTTATTTCAAGAAATGGTGATGCTGATTGACCTACACGGTCGCCTGATTTGACTGAAAAGCAAGGTTTATGCAAACAAACCAGAAATTCTAGAGCAACTCAAACAAAATATTCGAGATGAAATTAATGAAATACCACGTGAAATGTGTGAGAATGTAATGAAAAATGTGCTCAAAACGGCTCGCATTTGTGAGACTAACAGATGCGGACATTTGTATTGTACTCCATACATAATTGCCGACATTAAATAAAACATTTATCAATATAAGATCCATTCTCTTTAATTTCATGAAAAATTATAAACAAACAAAGAAGTATACCTTCCCGGCTGACACCCTGTAGTTCATCTCAATATTATTCTGAAAAGGTAGATTTTGAATTATAAATTATAATCGGCAATTGATCACATTAGAACCTTTTGTTAGCTAGGTACTGTATTCATAAATTTTTCTGTGCGGAATATTGTTTCATGATCCGTTTCGCAATATGTTCACATCAAATGCACGTTCCAAATTTCATGTTCCGTATTTTTCTGATTGATTGTCCTGGTTGCTGAAATTGGCCCATTATATATGGCTTTTGCGTATAGAAGAATTGTAGAAGTTAATAAATTTTAATCGGGTGGAACAACAGATGCGAACCATTTCAGCGAAACTGATTATTTTACTTATTTTATTAAATTAACGCATGAACAGGACATTTCCTAATTTTCTATCATATAATGGGTCTGTTATTGCCGTTCCATTACCTACCTATGCAATAATTAGTATAAGGGCACAGTTATAGCTATCATTGAAAACCCTCATTGGAAATTTTCTTTTACATCTTACGGGTTTTTTATAAATTTAATCATTGGCTAGTTAGTGTCAAAACAAAGCTTATGAATTTTAAAACATGATTATCCAAAAATAGTTACTGCATTTAACTTAACCGAGCTTATAAATTTATATAACCTTGCCCAAAGAAATTTAAGAGTTTAGTAATTGTTACTGCAAAACTGCGAAAACAAACCGAACAATGATGGATACCTTTTATGAAATGTCAAAAGTTTTATTCTCAGGTTATTTGTGTCAGGTCTCTCAATAATCCGTAATGAGATATGTATCAGATTTATTTCATAATACATTAATCGATTTTTCATTGTTTATCACTTTTATGTTATCATTTGGAATCCGCAAAACAAAATTTCAAATTTGTTATGAATTTAACAACTCATATGTAAACCTGATGCATCGAAGGCTATCTTAAATTTAATTGCAAGCAAGCTGCACTATTTGCTGTTGACATCTATTTTCGAAATCCTATGAACTCAAATGTATTCAATACAAAATCACCCATTAACGCAAACAAATCTATTCAAACTTCTATTTCAATTCCACTCAGCACTCAGTGTCAAAGTCATCGAACAGACCTACTAACTCACCAGAGCACAAAATCTTTTTACTTACGTCTAATAAAAATAAAACTTTCAAATACAAAAGTACGACAAATTATTTAAAAAAAAACAGCAACTACCGACTGACACAGCGATGAAGTGAGCTTTTACGATGAAAAGGATGTCACCCTTAGATAGTCGCAGTGATAAAGCGAATTTCCTAATTACATACAGTTGAGCGCTCTCTTGTGTTCCTTTTCATTTTCTTTGAACTTCACATTCACCTGCGTCTAACGAACAGCCTTTGAATCTGATTTACAAGTCAAAGTGCACAATGCCATGTATTGTGTGTACATTATAGTGCATGGTGTCGCCTCTTCCTCCCTAATCTCTTCCTTCTTTGTTTTTTTTTGCCACAACCAAGGGGATGCTCTCCTAGCATGCGCATTTCTGAATGAAATATATTTTGGACTTCTTCAGTTCTTCAGCGTTTCTTCAGCTCTCACTTCCGGTGGCGGCGACGACAACTACGAGCTTTTCACAAACTCACACACTGATAGCTATCGAGAGCGAGATTGTACAACGGAAAACTAAATCTGACATCCTATGGACGGTTAGTATAACTGGCTGATAAGTTCAGTGCCAAATAACAAATCGTAATGTTCGGTAATAAGTCTGTCCAATGGTTCATCACCTGTCCCACAAATATATAGTTTGTTCTAATTTAAAAAAAAATTGCTAACAAAAACTTAATATATCCCCACACACAAAAAATACCCTCTAAATCTATCTCACAGTGAATTTAAATTTGAAAACAAGTAATAAAAAAATATTTTTTTCAAAATTAATTGTGTTCATCATTCGAAAACGAAAAAAAAATGTACTCTCTAAAGTCGGATAGAGAAGTATCTTATATCTGTCGTTTCGCGAACACAGGAATGTAATGTGATTATTATGCTTTTGGTTTGGTCCTTAAAATTCCAGCAGACATTGTGATGTCTGACACACACAGAAAAAGGAGGAACAAAACTGCTAAAATCGGTGTAATCACATCACGGATTTGTTAATCACAGTTGGGTATTGTACACTTAAGTGTTTTTCTAGCCCCGTGCGGCAATGTGTAATAACAAATGCGCGCAATAAATTATAACATTGGTTATTCATACCAATCACACAGTGATGTGAAGGTAATTAATCTTCTACTCTTATGTAATGATAAAAATGGAATAAAAGTTAAAAAAAAATAACAAAAATCCCACATACCTATAATATGGTGCAACAAAAATTATTACTGCGTGATTTAAAAATTTAAAAAAAAATCTAAATGTTTATATACCTACGTATATTTCGAGAAAATAATAAGAAAAATACTCATCGTACGTGTGTACACGGGCTGTACGGATACGGTGATGGTGTATGTATAAATAAGTTTTGGAGAAATGTGCTTTCTTTCTTCTTGTTCGTGATTTTGACTTAAACACGTTATGTAACATCTTTTTGGATAGTGACATTCTTTTGGTTTTCTTCTTCTGGTATGTACCTTAGTTTTTTTCTTGTTCTTTTATTTATTAATACATAGACCCATCGTTTAGTGTCCACCAATTCTTATATGTGTGTTTTTACAAAAAAAATTCAAATCTAATTAACGTTTATTTGGTGTGGTCCCTTAATTGGACAGGTTATTACTCGTAGTGCTGAATGCTCCGCACACGGAGTTCAGTACCCACAAAAAAAAAAACCAAATGTCACTTTCTCAGCGTCGACCTTGTGGAAGATTAAGTCGATGAGGTTATTTTCTAAGTGAATTGGCTGAATAAATGATTTCGTCCTTGATTACCTGTGCCATAAAACCAAAAGGAGTGTATTTAAGTAAAAGTGGGTATTTAATTTTGCGTACTCCCTTTCGGCTCTGGTTAATGAATTTTTGTTGAAACGGTTCCCGTCAACCCTCGGTTAATTGCGTCCGGTCGCCGCGTTATGGCAGTCCTTTTCCTGGCATTTTAACGGTTATCGCTGTGTTATCATTCCCTGATGGGTGGTTCGGTGTAAAGATATGGTTTCATGGGGGCCAATTTGAGGTTCAGATAATTTACATTTTTACAGATGGTGTTTATTGTCGCTATTGTGTTTTTTTTAACTGTTTGCAGTTACAAAATAAATTGCGTGTGTAGAATTTGGGCATGTGTTTGGAAAGGAACCGCTAGATATAGCTGTAAATGTCAGTCGTGATGAACAACTGACCTAATTACGTTCGTTAGTGGATACGGATAACAAGCTAAATGTGAAATCTTACTGTATTAGTATTGAAGGCTCATTTTTTCTAGTAATAGGTTGAGTGTAAATAAAATATTAAAACATTTTGATTTGAAAAAATGTTATAGCTAAGGTTTAATATATGTTAGTTAGTTTTAATCGCACCCGTTTTTGATAAATTTTGATTTCTTTGATACCCCCATTTAGTTTTTGGACTATAACACCACAAAAACTGTAGGTGCATTGATTAGTGCCTCGGACTACTAAGCGCGAGGTTCCCAGCTCAATTTCTGAAAGTAACAATACCTAAGTCTTATTCACTAACCTATCTCTTGCGAAAATCTGAAAAACATCCAAGAGTTATAAACTGTAATGAGAATCTTCCCATAATCGACGTTCGGAATTGGCGTTGTACATTAGGCCCAGTTTTTTGTAGCAAAACAAATAACTATGATAGCTCAAACGAATAGAGAACATCTAGCAAAAGTAGCTGCTGGGAACAATAGTATCCAGAGTAAGCAAGACAGAAACGCGTCTTTTATCGGTCACCTTTGACTATAACTCATCAATTTCTTTCTAAATCGGTACCAATGACCGATTATGAAAATATCACTGGTAGATATAAGGGTCGTCTAGAGAGCTACTTTCGGATTGTTCTAAGACTAAAAAAAAAAGAAGAAGTACTCTTCTCAATCGCTGTTTCTTTCTTAGAAGGCAATAAAATAATAAAACCCTCACTCGAACTAACGGGTGTATTTTAGAGGTTGGTTTTTCTAATAGAGATAAAACTGACATTTTGTGGTCAAATCGGGCAACTCTAGTGTCTTTTATGTTCAGTTTGGTTTGTCATTTCATCATGAATAGGTTGACAAATGAACAACGCTTGCAAATCGTGCAAATTTATTTCGAAAATAATGTAACAGATCGTCCATTAACTTTATGTAAGATTTTGCACAAAGATCTTGGCTTACGACCTTACAAGGTCCAGCTTGTGCAAGAATTAATGCCGCGAGACCATGCAATGTGTCGTGATTTTGGTGTATCGGTCGAAAATGAGATTGATCTCGATGCTGGTTTTCATCGAAAAATTTTGTTCAGTGATGAGGCTCATTTTTGGTTTAATGGCTACGTCAACAAGCAAAATGGCTGCATTTGGAGTGAAGAGAATCCACATGAGTCCCTTTAGACGCCATTTCATCCACAAAAACTGACTATTTGGTGTGCTCCATGGGCTGGTGGAGTTTTTCGGCCATACTTCTTCCGAAATGATGCTGGAGAGTCAGTTACCGTTAATGGAGACCAATGTAGAGCCATTATAACCGACTATTTTGTTTCCGAATTGGATGGCATGAATGTGGATCAGATTTGATTTCAACAAGACGGTGCTACTTTCCACACAGCGCACGTCACAATCGATTTATTGAAGGAAACATTCGATAAGCGCATAATTTCGCGGAATGGAGCTGTCAATTGGTTACCAAGATCGTGTGATTTGACACCATTGGATTATTTTCTTTGGGGATATGTGAAGTCGCTCGTCAACGTCAACAGACCAAAAACATAAGGGGACTTGGAAGCCAACAGTCGTGGCCCCAAATGCTCGAAAAGTGGTTGAAAATTATACCTCTAGACTTGGCTTTATTCGAACCAGCCACGGCCGGCGGCCACATGCCCGAAATCATATTAAAACATTCAGCATAAAATAATGCTAATTGTTGGATAATAAAACGATTTTCTTGTGTTTTATTTCAACTCGAAGTTCTACACCTCTAAAAAAAAAAAACACCCTTTAGTAAGGAGGTTTTACATAAGACCCAAATGATCCCAGTCCTGCTCTACTGCGCTGAAGCATGGACCATATAAAAAAAATGGAATATCTGTTCACATTTTTTTTGAAGACTGTAATGTATAAAGTCATGGGCAAAAGGCATGTTCAATGTTCATGTTCATGTCTGCGATCTGTCACAAAAAAAATATGTTTTCCTTCCAACTGGTCCAATCTTGTTTCTCAACTAAGGAATTTAATTCAAAAAATTCTCATGGTTATAATTTATTGATTTTTTGTCAATGCCATTGTTAAACCTAGAGTTCCATGTAGACAAGTGATTGGTTAAGGTTCAGAAAAACAAACTAGAGCGGTGCGCCGTAGAAGTACAGTGATGGCGGTGGATATAAATATTTTGGACGCATTTTCTAAATCCACAATTTCGTACCACATCATGCACATTTTATTTTCATGTATTACGCGGCATTTGATAATGCATATTCGCTTGCATAAACTGGTCAAAAACCGTATTGTAGTCTTAGTCGTATGGAATTCCCGAATTTCTCTTGAACATCATAGAATTGTCATATGATTTACATTTAAATCTTAACGTTAACAACTAATTCTGGAACAAGATATCCAGTTACATTTTTTCCAATAGAGACAACTGCAAAACATAATTTTCAAATCAGTTTTAATTCTATACTCTGATTCACATGGATATATGTATAAAGATTCACTCATATATATAAAGAAACATTCAACCAACACATGTGGGAAATACTCTAGCGAACATTGTTTTTTTTTTTATAAAAAAAAAAGATAACAGTAATTTAAAACCAATATGCATCCATCCTTTCATTTCATCCTCAATTTCCCTAACGCCCGCACTGTGCAAAAACATATAAAGGCTACTCATAACCGTTTAAGTGCACGTGAATTATATAAAAATAAGTGTTTACCCCATTTAAGTCGTCGCTTCGGTTACAGTAATCAGAAAAATGCACACATAAAAGAGAAAATCACATTTTGAATGTGCAAACTGAGAAATGGATTCATTTTTTGGATGATCCTTTACAAAACCGATTTTATAGTTTTTCAAGAGATGAAAATAAAAAAAAAAAATAAATAAATAAATTGATTGCCTTTACAAATATTTTTTGGCGAAATTAATAAAATATGAAAAGCAATATTTTGTTAACATCAATATTGCTTAATGTACTGTTCAGTTCGGATACATGTCAATTGCGTTAAAAATGGAGCAACATTTTATCCACTGGTTTGAAAACAATGTTTTGACTTTTTGCAGTGTCAATTTGATTAAACGTATCATTTTTAGATTTCGATTTTTTAGATGAAATTAAAAAAATATATATTTTCATTAATTTAAAATTAGAATTGAAAATTATCCACTTTTACGTATAGAAAACTGACGAATATAATCCAGAGAAATTAATACATAAAATCATAATTATTAATTTATTTATTTAAATAATTTACAAATAAATTTACAAATTATTTCGGTACGGTATCAGAGCAACAAGGCCATAAGCGATGCCGGTTTTTTAGAACGTAAAAGGTTGATATAAGGATGGTGGATAATTCGTTGTAAAGTCGCGTGCTATCAAGCGTCTGCTGACAAAATTCACAAACTTCTGGGAGTTTATTATTACATTATGTCTGGTTTTAGAAATTGTTTTTCCAACTCTAATTCGGAGTATTCTTATAAAATCTTCTCTTGTAAACAGTCTATTATATGGAATGCGACGGTTATGAGGGTTGTGAGTGCGAAGGAATGTATGGCAATTATTCCAAAGGTTTTCAAGGTCCCTCTTCTGCTGCTGTAAAAATCTCTGCAGAGTCAATTGGTAGAGGTTGGGGGATTCGATAATGCGTGGGTACTTAATAGCATTTTCGGCTGCACCATCCGCAATTCCATTACCTTTGATTCCACTATAAACCGGTACCCATGCTAACATTACGTTTCCTGTCAAGTTGCGTCCTAGTTGTTCTAGTGTTGGGCAGCGGTTGATTTCATTTTTAAGGCCTTTTAGTATTCTCAGGTTGTCTGTTAAGATAACACTTCGTTCCAGGTAAGATTTTGCAATAGATTTCGCTTTATTAATTGCTTCTAATTCTGAAATGTAGATCCCTGCTTCTTAAGGGAGCTTTCCTTGCCAGACCGTAAAAGTTTGTGAATCTTGTTCCCATTTTACCACTGCATAATACGAGTTGTTATCATTATTCGAACCATCTGTATAGAAGATATGGTCAGGGTTGGCCTTTTCGATCATCTCTTGGTGTAGCATTTGGAAAACTTCGTTTGGGGTATATTTCTTCTTAAATTCGGCAAGGTTCATATTTATTTTCAGCGAATTTTTTTTCCATGGAGGTTTACTATCTGCTATTGCAAAAGTTTCAGACAGGAAATTCGGTTGAATAGTTACCCAGCTTAATATTCTTACAAGTGCAGATATAGAGTTTTTCCATGTTTTTATTTGTGATCTGATAATTCCATAATTATTTATTTTAGTACATAACATTTTGTTCTGATGTTTGTGATTATCTATCAATCGTAATTTGTTAACTTTTTTAGTTTGTTCAATGGATTCCTCATTCAAAATACAGCGAAAAGCCATAAGAACATTTTTGTAAATAACCATTTTTAAAAACTCAATTTTAGTTTATTTTACTTAGAACATTTCATTTTTTGACATTTATCTCCACGATAGATGTAAACACTTGTAAATGAATTTTAGCACAATTGACACGGCCTTATTGGTAACAAATAAAACACTCCATTCATATGAATAAGAAAAACAAAAACAAAAATATTTTCATCTTTCTTGCCTTTCTATACCAAAGGTAGCAATTTAGCCATTGGATAAAAAAACGAGCTATAGAGATGGTTTACATTTGAAGTCACCACACTAATGCCACAAATTATCTACTAGATAATATTTTAAAAAATTAAAAACAATTCACGAACACGTCAATCATACCCCAAAAAAAGAAATACTTACTTACTTTTTTAAGAGACGCTCAGGAATGAACCTGGGTCTCAACCAACACGCCTCTTCAATTAGCCCTTCCCTTACTGCCTCCAACGTCTGGCTCTGGAATCGAAGACTCTGCGAGCCGGAGTATTGGTGTCCATTCATTCTACATATCCTGGCTATCTTAAACACCCACTGCGGAGTTTTTTGAGCAGGGGCATGTCGCTGTACAGCTCGCATAGTTCTTGGTTGAATCCGTGTATCAACGCAGACGGGGTCAAAGATTTTTCGAAGAATTTTCCTCTCAAATCGACCAACAATTTTTTCATCCGCTTTTGAGACGGTCCATGCTTCAGCGCCGTAGAGTATGACTGGGATGATCAGGGTCTTATAAAGGATCTTTATATGGCTTTAGTACTCAATTGCCTTCTTAGCCCGAAGAAACAGCGGTTAAAAAGAGTAATTCTTCCTTTAATTTCTGACGACATGTTGTTGTCAGAGTTAATAGCGGAGCCGAATAGACAAAGTCCCGTACCACCTCATAGTTGTATATGTCAAGGGTGACGTTCTGTCTAATTCGTCGATGTTGTGTGTCCTTTCGTGTTGACAGGATATACTTTGGGTTGCCCTCATTTACTGCTAAACCCATTTTTGGAGAAGTCACATGACAGCAAATCACCTTGCCTAAATCCTTTTTGGTATCGAACGTGTCGGTGAGGTTGCTTCCGACCCTGATGGGGCAGCGAGAATTCTACATCGTCATCCTACACAAACGGACGAGCTTGGGTGGTATACCAAAATTAGACATGGCTCTGTATGGATCGTCTCTATAAATGCTGTCGTATGCGGCTTTGAAAGCGATGAATAGATTGTGGGTATCGATTTGGACTTCTTGGATTTTTTCCAGGATCTGCCGAAGTGTGAGAATTTGATCGGTCAATTTTTTTTGTATATTACTTTTACTGTTGACAACTACACCGCATAATTAGTTTTGACCCAAATATTTGTAAACGGAATTTTCAGTTTTATCCAATGATAGAAAATCAATATTATTAGCATAAACGCCGAATCCTTCAAATTCAGGAATAAACGTTCATATAATCACATTTCGACATTAATTGTTTAATTTTTAGCATCAATAATCAAAATGCTTGGATTTAATCTAACGCCCAAATCGCTGTGAAAGAGAAAGTTGCGTAGGTCCCAGTAGTGCACCAACCACTCGTTAGTATAGAAAAGACTTATAAAAAAAAACAAGAATTTTTGTGGTAAAATCAATTCGCAAATAAATTAACATTTTTGTGACCACTTTTTTTCTGCTATAAAAGTTAAAATAATTTGTGAAATTAATTGTCTAAATTCCGAATCATATCAATTTTTATAAATTTTGCCTACGAAGGATTCTGTGATAAACGTTATATTCTTACAGTTAGTGTTCGACATTAAAGAAATCGATTCTTTTTCGTACATCTATAAAATAATGAGTCCATGTTTTAACTTGAAAACGGGTGAACTGATTTGACATTTTTTTTTAAATGTTGGCAGTAGTTTAATAAAAGATCTGCACGGAGTAAAACATAAGAAAATTAAAAATGTTTTTGTGGTATGTACTATGATTTTGTTGGCAGATAGATAGATTCCTGGTTCCTGGTTCCTGGACATTGACAATGGCAAAATCATTGTTATCACTTTGTCTGGATGCATTACATTCTTTGTCGATATTTGTCAGCTCACCGAATCGAAGACTGATCTTATCGGGAAGGTGTTACCAAACATTGCTCAAAGTTAAAGAAATCATGTGAGGTTGAGCGAAAGTGCTACAGGCAAACAACGTTGAATGTCAACGAAATTAATTTCAAAATTCAAAATGAAATTGCTGCGGGATTAATATCATATAAAGCGGTTGATTCTGTTACTAGCCAAGATGATATCGTTCCCTATCCAACGAAATCTTAAACTTATTGGAATTGCCCGGATTACCGTCTCGTATTCTACAATTGAAAGTCAAATTGGTAATAATTATGTGCGAAACTTCATCCAAACACTTCTCTTATAATGGTATTGGCTTGTGGCGAAGAAACTAATGCACAACGAGATACGCCAATTATAGACCCATTTGTAAACTTTCTTGCGTTCCGAAAGTATATTTGAAAAGCTGGTCTGCAATAGTTAACTGAGTTATTCCTGAATCATATTTCAGTTACTCAAAATGGGTTTGTAGCAGGGAAATCAACTGCAACAAACTTAGCATTAACAACCAATGACATCATAACAAATACAGATTTTGCAAAAACATTTGACAGAGTTAACTACCAAATCTTGTTACACAAGCTATTGAATTATATTTAGCTGGAAGAGTACAAGTAGTAAAAGTTAATAGTTCCCTCTCAAAATTTGTTTCCGTCGCATCTGGTGTTCCCCAAGGAAGCCAATTGGGCCCATTTTATGTTCTTGTTATTTGTAAACGATATACCTGATATTTATCAAAATTCAAACTGCCTTCTTTTCGTGGATAACCTCAAACTTTACCGTCAGATTTCTGGTCAAACTGACTGTTTTCTTCTTTTTGAAGATCTGTCAAAGCTTGATAATTGGTGCAAGCAAAATAAGTTTTGTCGTGTTTCCGAAATCTAGGAATAATCCTAAGTACAAACCATTGTTTTAAACCACATGTCGATTATATTATAAGCAAATGCTTGGTTTTCTAATAAGAAACACTATTGAGTTGTAGGCTCCATACAAAGGGTGGTTAAATTTGAAGGGACGTTATTGATTTCGAATAAATTTGGTATGATAATATTGGTATGTCTAATTATGTTCGGCCAAAAGAAAACAATATCGGCCATATGACCACCGCGAATTCGGCGGCACAGCTCCATCTGATGGTCCAAATTTTCAATGAAGCTGAGGCATAATTGAGGTTCTATGCCGTTAATGTGCCAAATTATAGCATCCTTTAGCTCTTGAATTGTTGCTGGCTTATCGACGTACACGGTACACCTCTTCTTTCAAAAAAACCCAAAGAAAGAAGTTCAACGGTGTCAAATCACATGATCTTAGCGGGCAATTGACACCGCCATCACGTGAAATAATACGGCCATTAAATTTGTCGCGCAGAAGAGCCATTGTTTCCACAGCTGTGTGGCAAGCGGCACCGTCCTGTTGAAACCACATATCGTCCACATCCATATCTTCCAATTCGGGCCATAAAACGGTCGTTATAAACTCTCGATAGCGAACACCATTCGCAGTAACTGCCTGACCGCCTTCATTTTGGAAAAAATACGGCCCGATGATGCCGCCAGCCCATAAACCGAACCAAACAGTCACTCTTTGTGGGTGCAAAGGTTTTTCGACAATCACTCTTGGATTATCATTCGCCCAAATGCGGCAATTCTGCTTATTGACGAATCCACTGATTTTCTTCGAAAATTGATCATCCACTGCTGCCATTTCTTGCCACCGTTCTGAACATTGACGATGCTTGAAATGGTCAAGATGCTTTAGTTCTTGAGTCAATTGCACCTTGTAAGCGTGTAAATGCAAGTCTTTATGTATAATGTGCATTAACGACGAGCGTGAGAGGTGCAATTGTTGGGCACGACGACGAGTTGAGGTGGACGGCTCTTCAGCCACACTATCGCGAACAGCAGCAATATTTTCTGCAGTACGAGCTGTACGAGCATGAACTGGTGTTTTCACATCTCCTACAGACCCGGTTTGCTCAAATTTTTGCACGATTTTTCCGATTGTACGCACACTTGGACGATTAAATCGACCGAAAAAATAACGAAGTGCACGATTTGCATTTTGATTTGAACGCCCATTTTCATAATAAGTTTGAAAAACTTTTACGCGTTGCTCGATTGTGTATCTTTCCATGGTTCAAATTGAATTAGTCTGAAATTGAGAAATGTCAAATGCAATGCAGAAGAAACTTGACGTTAAGGTTTGGTTCACATTCAACATCGGCACTTAAAATTTAACCATCCGTTACATAATTGAAAGAAATATTACTTAGATACATTCAAAATGTAAATCTATTGAGAATTAATAACAAGGACGCAAAAGTCGCACATTAAGCACATTAAAACCGATTTTGGTACACACTGAAGTTACAACTAGTTGTTTTTGTTAGCTATAGTCTTCGTAATACATACTTACTTTACTAGCCAATACTAAACTTAAAATCACAAAATTTTCATTATCTCTTAGTCCTGACATTTGTCATGCTGATTGTGAAAATCAAGAGAATTTTTGATGATTTGGGTGTTTTTCAAATTTTAATATGATCACTGTTTTGTTTTTAGTCGAAAATCTGCAGATCTACATCTTTAGAAATACTTGCTAAAGATAAATATTTTAATTACTGACATATTTTATTAGGTTTCCAACATCTGCAACCTTTTTTGTTGTTTATATCTATTTTATAGGTAAATTTTTTTTTTGAAATTTTCTTTTGGGTTTGATTGATTGGAAATGTTTTTGAGTACACACAGAATTTTTAATCGCAGGCATGCTTAAAAGTTTTTCGGCAGTTAGTCGTTAGTCGGCACTATTAGATTTAACGTGATGCTACTTGTTGTCTAGTAACTACTATTGGTATACGATGACTATAATGTTATGCCAATCTTTTCTAAAAAGGCCACCACCTAATTAACTAGATACTATGTGGTGCTACTTGTTGTCTAGTAACTACTGTTGGTATACGGTGACTATAATGTTATGCCAATCTTTTCTAAAAAGGCCTCCACCTAATTAACTAACTACTATGTATATATCTACGTCAAGAAGGGTTCTATGGGTGCCTGAATTGTTAACATTAACTTCAACGTTAGAATTGCTTTAAATTTGATGTTACCATACAAAATACACACACTATAGAAATTCAGCTGTTAATGGCAATGTTGCTGTTTCATTGGGTTTCTAGACATATTTGACTGACTTGTTGACACTTTATTCTTATTATGACTCTAATAACCTTTAAGGAAAAGTAACATGTTTCCTTAATTAAAATTTAAGAAAAGAAATAAAAACTTTTCAACTGAAAAGACAAAAAAAGTTAAATACATATTTTTAAAATATGAATTAGGTATGTGCAAATAAAAAAATTAAATAAAGAAGAAACGAAGTTCACTTAATATGTAAAACAAATAATAAGCCAATTACCTTCAG
This sequence comes from Rhingia rostrata, assembly GCA_949824845.1. Taxonomy (NCBI): domain Eukaryota; kingdom Metazoa; phylum Arthropoda; class Insecta; order Diptera; family Syrphidae; genus Rhingia; species Rhingia rostrata. Next base: position 120,039,047 of record OX463755.1, read on the forward strand.
GAAAACACTTATGTATGTTTAGTAGAACAAACAGGAGACTTTGATAAAAGTTCTTCCACAGCTTTTTTTTTTATATACTAGACGTCTTATTTTAATAAGATTCCCTGGAAACGTAAATGTGGCACAGGATGGTTAAAAATAAAAAAAACTTTTTGTGAAATTTATACCAAAATTTTGTAATATAATAATTAAACCTTACATTATTTACACGATGGACATGACGGAAAAGTAAAAAATAAACTGTTTACGGTGCTGACAAGAATGAGATCGAATTCGTTTCTTAAATCTAACATATCATGTGTGTTAATATCTCAATCATAAAATGCAAAATTGCTTGATATGTTATTTCGCGGAGTTACTTACTTACTTACTTATGTGGCGCTACAGTCTATGAATGAACCTGGGCCTAAACTAACATGCCTCTCCAATTAACCCAGTCTTTACCTTAGCTAACTGTCTGCAGTTGCGCACTCAAAGTCGTAGATCATGGTCAACTCTTCGTCTCCCATCAACGCAAACGGGACCAAAGATTTTTCGAAGAATTTTCCTCTCGAATCGACTAAGGATTTCTTCATCCGCTTTTGATATGGTCCATGCTTCAGCCCCGTAGAGCAGGACTGGGATGATCAGGGTCTTATATTGGATCTCCTTAGTAATTTGAGTGAGGGTTTTACTACTGAATTGCCTTCTTAGCCAAACAGCGGTTGGCAGGAGCAGTTATTCGATTAATTTCTGATGAGATGTTGTTGTCAGAGCTTATAGCGGAGCCGAAGTTGTAATAGTCCGTACTACCTCAAAGTAATATCTGTCAATGGTGACGTTCTGTCTAATTCGTCGATGTTGTGTGTACTTCGTCTTTCCCTTATTTACTGCTAAGCCCGTTTTTCCGCTTCCTTCTCTTTACTAGCAAACGTGGCTATCACATTACGTTGAGTCTGACCAATGATGTCAATATCTTCGGCGTATGCTAATAGTTGCATCGATTTCTGAAAGACTGTGCCTCTGCTGTTAGCTCGGGAGTTTTTCACAATCCCGTCAAGAATCAGATTAAAGAAGTCACAATACAGCGTATCGCCCTACCTAAATCCTTTTTTGGTATCAAATGTGCCGGTCGGGTCGTTTCTGACTCTGACGGAGCAGCGAGAATTCTCTGTCGTCATCCTACACAGATGGACGAGTTTGGGTGGTATATCGGAACTAGACATGGCTCTGTATAGTTCGTCTCTATAAATGCTGTCGTCTGTACTTTAAAATCGATCGAAAGGTGGTGCGTATCGATTTGTACTTCTTGGGATTTTTCCAGGATATAAATTGTATTTCCTTTTTAATATATTTCCCTATTAATTTATTTTATTTAAGCTTACATACTATTAATAATTTGTCATATTAGTATTCATATGTTAGTATTCTGACAATAATATAGAAAGCACTCAAAAGTAATTGAATTGAAATTCGCAAGGAGTGCCATGTGTTTGAAACCAAAATCCTGTACTGACTGACGTGTTAACAACTTCAAGGTCCTCCTGTAGCAAAACATCCATTGTTATGAGTGTCAATTGTGTATTAATCCATCTTTTATTAAACATGACGATTTTCTACATACATTATACTACTATATACGTAAACGCCATGCAAAATCCTTCTTTTGTAGGTTTTCTCAACAAAAGACATTTCACCCCAAAAATCTTTTCACTTCTGTAACAAAAGCCTTTTCTCCACTCCCTTGAAAAGTAAAGGAGTACATTGTGCACAAAAGAGTTGTCCAAAACCAAATATGAAATGTCTTATCAATGCTATTGCTATATTCTGCCTACTTCTGTACCTACATTGTACAAGGATGTTTCTAACTATTGCCGCCTGAATTATATTTTATTTCGAGTGCAAGTAAATTCAGTTTTTGTTGTTATATTAAAGCGGACCTTTTCAAATACAGTTGGGCCATACAGGATATGTTAGCATTTTTTACTGCCGTCATATTGGTTATGTTTACGATAATTTTTTTATTTAAAACGCTCTGTTCAAAGCCCCAAATGAGCCACATAGGCGAACATTTGAGGACAATAAATAAAGGGTCGTATTTACAACAAAGTCCAGCAATTGACATAAAACATGTCTCAATATTCCCACACAACTGTCGCGTTTCGTTTACGATGTATGTTCGAGAAATTAAGTAATTGTTGTTTTATTTTATTCAAAAATCGTAAAATCTGCCGTATAACTTTTATGACATTCGGTACGTGATGAATTCTCCTTAGACGCACACTTGCCTCATCAATTTTCACAGTACCGTGCATACGGATGTCTGCGTCCTCGAGAAATCGAAAACCAAAAGAGGAAATTGCCAGGATGAAATGTTTTTGAGAGATACGGGTTACACTTTGGAATCAACTCTTTAGTTTTACCTACTCTCTTATTTCCACTTCTGTGCATCTGAAAGCATATTACCCCCCTCAAGCCCCGCCCATTCATAAAGCATAAACTGTGTCAAGAGCAAGATACATGGAGCATATTCCTCAAGGTGCCTTCGTGAATGTGAATGCAATTGAATTTGATACTCCATTGATGTAGCACTGAACTACTGAGATGCAATCGAAAGGACTCTATTAAATTGTATTTTAATTAAGCTATATCTGTTACCTTCAAGGTTTCACTCAATGGAATGAATTGAATGTTAATACATTAATGCATCCACACACACGTACTGAGTGCGAGGTGTAATGCAATATCTGTAATGGCTTAGCGACAATTTGAAACGCCATCCAATGTTCCAGTGTGATGGAAAAAAAAATCAATACCATCGTCCTGATTGCTCTGAATCTTGTTCCTGTGCAGAGATTGATTATTGTTTTTATTATTAATAGACGTCGTCATGGTGATGTATGTGCGGCATTGTCTAGAGGTAGTTTAGACAATTTCGAAACAACTATAAATAGTGGTAACAATAAATTTATCCAGCTTGAGGCAATAAGGCGTATAATTTCATGTGATATAGCTTAGCATACGATTGAAATAAGAAATGGGGGTGCTACCTACGTAATCAGGTGGCAAATTTTTCTTCTTAACCATAGATGGATTAGGGGCTTAATCGAAGTGGATTAGAGGATTTGTTGAGGTACTGAATTGTTACAAATGTGAAGTAAAAAAAAAAAAATTGTTTTGATGATATAACATGGATTTTTTTTTATATCAAAGCCGTCAAAGCTTAAGTATTGTATAGATCAGAGCAGTTTTAGGGCATTTCTTACGTTTTCTAAGTACGTTGTGGGCGAAACTTTATAAGGTGGTGCTACAGTCTGGGATGAAACTGAACCTCAACCAACTTGCGTTTAGATTCCTATTGAGCACTTCAACTTGTTTGAGGTCGATTTCTACTTGTAAGCGCTACATTAGGTGAGGTCTAGGTCTAGTACGTCTACTACCTAAGTTGGCATTTCTTACGTTTTCAAAGTACGTTGTAGCCGAAAGTTGTTTTACTCAAATAAGTAACTTTGACAACGGGCCGAGGAAGATCAGAACTTTTTAAGGTCGTGCTACATTCCGGAATGAAAATATGCCTCAACCAACTTGCCTTTAGATTCCTATTGAGCACTTCAAGTTGGTCGAGGTCGATTTCTACTTGTGAGCGCTACATCAGGTGAGGTCTTGATCTCATGCGTATTATCACATTGAGTATTACGTCTACTACCTGAGTGGGATTCGAAAACTCTTTGGGCAGGGTATTAGTGTCCACTAGCTCAACATATGCGTCCAAAGGGTGTTTTTTTTAAGAGGTATAGAACTTCGAACTGAAATAAAACACGAGAAAATCGTTAAAATGTCCATTAATTTGGCTTAGTTGCAAAAAAAATTTTATGCCATTAATGTTCAAATATAATTTCAGGCATGTAGCCGGCGCAGCTGGTCCAAATAAAGGCAAGTCTAGAGGTCGAATATTCAACCACTTTTTCGAGCATTTGGGGCCGTATGTCGGCAATAACGCCACGAATGTTGGCTTACGTTTCTGGTTTGTTGGCGTAGACGAGCGACTTCACAGATTCCCAAAGAAAACAATTCAATGGTGTCAAATCACACGATATGCGCTGCGCTCATCGAATGTTTCCTTCAATAAATCGATTGTGACATGCGCTGTGTGGCATGTAGCGCCGTCTTGTTGGAACCACATCTCAACCACATTCATGCCATCCAATTTGGATGTTTGTGGATGTATTGGCGTCTCAAGGGGCTCATGTGGAATCTCTTCACTCCAAATGCGGCAATTTCGCTCATATAGCCATTCAACCAAGAATGAGCCTCATCACTGAACAAAATTTTGCGATGAAATCAGCATCGAGATCAATCTTTTTTCGACCCATACACCAAAATCACGACGCATTGCATGGTCTCGCTTTTGATTATTGCAAAAGCTGGATCTTGTAAGGTCGTAAGTCAAGATCTTTGGACAAAATCCTCCATAAAATTGATGGACAAAGCTCCAGTTGCTGTGCAAGGTGACGAATCGATTAATTCGGATCCTCTTCAACACTTTTCTTTACAGCGGCAATTGTTTCCTCGGTGTTCGACGTGTCTGCGGATGCGTATTATCACATTGAGTAAACGTAGTCCAAAAACGATCCATGGTTAACCGAATTAATTACTCTGATGAACGATTATGTCGACCATAAAATGGATGTAGCTTGCGGTAAACTTCACGAACTGAACCATTATTATCGAAATAAATTTGCAGGATTTGCAAGCGTTGTTCATTTGTTAACCTGATCATGATGAAATGGCAAATTAAACTGAACATAAATGACATAGAGTTGCCCGATTTGACCACAAAATGCCAGTATTCGAAAAACCAACCTACAAAAAAAACACCCGTTATAAAGTCCAATACTGAGTTTTTTTTCAACATCTATTTATCATTACTGTACATCAGGTAATTTCCGTGATGCGAATCTTTCTCTTTATAGTCTATCAATGCAAACGGGACCGATGAATTTTGTAAGGATTTTTGGCTTGAAACGATCATGTATTCCGTTATCCGTTTTTGACATTGACGTTACAGTAATTCGCACATAAATGCAACGAACTACAGACACATTACAGCACTGGCGACTGAGGCCATCGGCTGGGACAGAGCAAGACATTAATACAACAGACAGAGACAGATAGACACATAGAAGGAAAGCCATAAAACATAAATTTACGTGGCACAGAGGAGGAGGCATGGATTTATACTGTCTCATATTATCGCACAGGTGGCCTTAGATAAGCTGGCGATTTTTGTAGAAAAATAATGCTGCCGAAGCTTGGGCTTGAACTCGCAGCGTTAGGCTTGGCAGTCAACTACGCATTCCTCTGAGCCATGGCCACCTGCACCTTTATCCGTTTTTGATATTCTTTGATCAGGCTTACAACCTGATCGGCCCTTATCAGTGTGGTTTAAGGCCAGGAAAGTCCACAACCGATCAGATTTTCACACTTCGGCAGATGCTGGAAAAAACCCAAGAAGTCCAAATCGATACCCACCACCTATTCATCGATTTCAAAGCCGCATACGACAGCATTTATAGAGACGAACTATACAGAGCCATGCCTAGTTTTGGTATACCGCCCAAACTCGTCCGTTAGTGTAGGGTGACGATGGAGAATTCTCCATCAGGGTCAGAAACGACCTCACCGACACATTCGATACCAAAAAAGGATTTAGGCAATGCGATGCGCTATCATGTGACTTCTTCAAACTGATTCTTGAGAGGATTGTGCAAAACTCACGAGCCAACACCAGAGGCACAATTTTCCAAAAATCGGTACAACTACTTGCATACGCCGACGATATTGACATCATTGGTAGGACCCAACGTGATGTCATAGCCACGTTTGCTAATATTTAGAAGGAAGCGGCAAAAAGGGGCTTAGAAGTAAATGAGGGCAAGACGAAGTATATGCTGTCAACATGAAAGGACACACAACATCGACGAATTGGACAGATCGTCACCATTGACAGATATAAATTTGAGGTAGTACGGGACTTTGTCTATTTCGGCTTCGCTATTAATTCTGACAACAACATCTCGTCAAAAATTAAGCGAAGAATTATTCTTGCCAACCGCTGTTTCTTCGGGCTAAGAATGCAATTCAGTAGTAAGGCCCCCACTCGAACTACTAAGGATCATCTCAGTCCTGCTCTACGGCTCTGAAGCATGGACCGTCTCAAAAGCGGATGAAGAAATCCTTATTCGATTTGAAAGGAAAATTCTTCGACAAATCTTTGGTCCCGTTTGCGTTGACGGGCTATGGAGGCGAAGATTCAACCAAGAACTATACGAGCTGTACAGCGACAATCCCCTGGTCAAAAAATCTCCGCATTGGACTTTTAAGATGGCTAGGACATGTAGAAGGAATGGACACCAATACTCCGGCTCACAGAGTCTTCGATTCCCAGCCAGACGTCGGACGCAGTATAGGAAGACCTCGCCTCAAGTGGCGCCGCACAAGTAGAAACCGACCTCAACCAACTGAGTGCGCAACTGGAGGCAGTTAGCTAAGGACCAGGCTGATTGGAGAGGCATGTTGGTTGAGGCCCAGATTCTTTCCGGGCTGTAGCGCCACTTAAATAGGAAAGTAAGATGATATCTCAGCTCTACTTTTTCGAAGCCCTTGTAGGACCTAGACACCGAGAATTATTCCGGTCTATTTTGTTCAAAACGTAAATTTACTTCGCATTTTTTTTCAAACTATGCTGCCGGTTTTTGGTTGAAAACTCTATCATATTTTTATAATATGCAAAATTCGCATAATTGCGTTTGATTGGAATATAGTTTTTTAAATACATTTTTTGGGAACGTTAGCCAAGCTAAAGTGAAAGTGAAATGTTAAAACCAATGAATATGAATGAACATACAACCATTTCGAAATACACATTTAATCTGTCAATATCGGGCCAAAAACGAGTGTGTCTAGTATTTATATTAAATTTTATATTTTTACAAATTCTTGGTATGAACAAGAATTAAATTATCAATTCAACGAAGGCGCAAGCGAAAATAAATATCCTGTGAACGCATCCAGACATTCCAACTATAAATTTGTCGGCATTTGAATAAAATGTGCACACTCCCGTATCCACTTGAATATTTTTACATTTTACAGCAATTGCACGATAATAAGACGATTGTTAGTGAATTATATTTTGAGATGGTAAATGCATTCAAGTCGCGGGTAATAAAGCTCGAAGGGTCTGGAAAAGTACCCCATGCGGTTCGCACCAAAACAATTCACAATTTTGTAGAGGGCGATATTGCCCATCACATGAATCCACGAGTATATAGGTATATATGGTAATTTTATATTTATATATAGTTATATATATATGTCGACTCAATTCGCTGTCGCTTTCATTCACATAACCACCCCAAAATATCTACCGCTAAACGTTTATCTTATAAATAACTTGAAGGGTGTGGTATAAAACATCTAAACACACAAAATCTTCCCTGGTGTTTCATAAATCAGGTTAATAATTAATAAGCCTTTTGTAAAAATTGTCATACAACGTCGACTGAAAGCCAGTAGGCGCTATTTATTTCCCATTATTTGACGTTGTTGTTATTTTCTTATGCAAAATTAGCCGCATTAAGAAGCCCTCATTGTGGGCTTTATTCATATTTCGTGTATCGTTTTCATTAGGGATAATTCAATTCTCATTCATAGTTGATTGATTTACTTTTTCTAGAACTTGAAGCATAACAAAACCGTCAGTACAGTAACCTTGAAATTAGTTCATTTTCATCATTAATCAAAATTATTCGGCGATAGAGTTGTTTGAAGTCTTCGTGATCAATTTGATATTAAATATATTTGCAGACCTGCGGAATCTGACCGTCATGTGTTCTCCCATTCGTGGCTCTAACAATCGTTGATGCTTATTATGTTTCAAGAGTATTTGCATTACCTAATTCATTTTTATGAGTTTAAACTTGGAAAAATGTATTTTTTTGCCTTTTGATGAATATGTTATGCTTGCTAACAAAATTTAATCGACTTTGAATGTGTTTACATTGGAACGATGTCCATGGAGTTTTGTTTTTAGATATAATGTGACGAGACAAACTAACAATTATTTCGAAGCCTGTGCAAAGTACATCTAGCTTTTCGCCTGATTGCTAGGCACTTCAAATCAAAAAAGTTGTAATCTTTAAAATGAAATAATTACCTGTAGAGAAAACACTTTTTGTTTATAAAGAATTACGCAACTCGAAAAGTTGTGATCTTAATTTATTTTCTGTTCACTAAATTCTCATAATTTTTAAAGGCCTTTTTGGTATAGCTTTTCAATGAATAAAGCCTGGGTGAAAAAAACTAGATTTAAAAAACCCTAATATTATCCTCATATGTACATCGTCGTCTTCAATCGTTGAAATTAAGACTTCTGTCGAAGACTTCAAAAACAGATTGTTGTCCAAGCAAAGTGTTGAAAAAACTGTTTAAATCCCAAAGTAGTGTATATTCTGTCAGCTTTTAAAGTCGTAAGCATACAAATGAGTCACTTAATACGATAAAGGTCTACTAAATGAATCTAAAAATTATATTCAAATTTAAAACGTATGAGAAGGCTATAATCCACTGTGCGAATCTTTAAATACCCTATCCCATATCACTCCATCTTTGAAACTTATATCATCAAAGAGTCGGCGTGGCTAAAAACTTTATGGGCATGAAATATAGAAAATTACATCCTCACAACAGTTTATCTATCAAAACGAATTTAAAATAATGCATTTTAACTAATACATACGAGAATATTACATTCATATATTTTATTTAAAAAGAAGTTATTTCATAGAATCATAAAATAAAAGTTTATTTCATAAAAAGTAAATCTAAACATTCACTAAGCATGGTCATCTAAGCTTTTTCATCTTCATCTTTTCCAAAAGCATTCTCACTGCTTTTTCTCTGAGGCGCCTTATGGCTCAGTTATAGCTAGCATTGAAAAACCTCATTGGAAATTTTCTTTTACTTCTTGCGTTTTTTTTTTATAAATTCAATCATTGGCGAGTTGGTGTCAAAACAAAGCTCTTTAATCCAAAAATATTTTAGTTTCTTATTTTTCATTGATCAACATTTATTTTACTGAAGTAGTGATTGCCATTCCACCGTAATGAGACGAAATTTTCAAATGATTCCTATAAGAAGCTATGGAGGTGGCATATCTAATATCGTATTGGCTAATCAGCCCAAACCATTCCAAAGCCTTAAAAAAAATAAATCGAGCAGATAAGACAATCAAAAACAATAATTGTAAGGAACAACGAGGAACAACCCGAAACGAACTGACGTGCAACAAACCGGAATCGGTAGAAGACGAACTAACTATGTATTGTAAAGGGTGTTTTCGAATCAATAAAAGACAAGAAAATCATTTTAATGTGCATCAATTTAGCTTTATGGGAAGGATTATTTTATGCCATTAATGCTATAAATGTGATTTCGTGCATGTGGTCGTCGCGGCTGGTTCGAATAAAGCCAAGTCTAGAGGTTTAATTTTCAACCACTTTTTCGAGCATTTAGGGCGTATGTCGGCAATAACGCCACGAATGTTGGCTTCCAAGTCCCCTAGGTTTCTGGTGTGTTGGCGTAGACGACCGACTTCACATATCCCCAAAGAAAATAATCCAATGGTGTCAAATCACATGATCGAATTTGACAGGTCCACTCCGCGAAATTATGCGCTCATCGAATGTTTCCTTTAATAAATCGATTGTGACGTGCGCTGTGTGGCATGTAGCACCGTCTTGTTTGAACCACATCTCATCCACATTCATGCCATCCAATTCGGAACAAAATAGTTGGTTATCATGGCTCTATACCGGTCACCATTAACGGTAACTGACTCTCCAGCATCATTCACAAACAGTCAGTTTTTTGGATGTATTGGCGTCTTAATTCTTTTCACTCCAACTGCAGCATTTTTGTTTCTTGATTTAGCCTCATCATTGCGATGAAAATCAGAATTGAGATCAATCTCATTTTCGGCCCATACACCAAAATCACGACGCATTGCATGGCCTCGCGGCTTTAACTCTTACACGGGCTGGATCTTCCATAACGTTGATGTACAAAGCTCCAATTGCTGTGCACGGTAGCGAATCAATTCATTCGGGTCCTCTTGAACACTTTGCTCTACAGCGACAATTGTTTCTTCGGTACGCATTGTTCGCCGTCTCTGCGGATGCATATTATCACATTGAGTAAACGTAGTGCGAAAACGATCCATGGTTAACCTAATCAATTGCTCTGACGGACGATTATTTCGACCATAAAATCGACGGAGCTCGCGGTTAACTTTGCGAACTGAACTATTATTTTCGAGCATTGTTCATTTGTCAACCTATTCATGATGAAATGGCAAACCATTACAGTTGCCCGATTTGACTAAAAAATGTCAGTTTTATTTCTTTTCGAAAAACCAATCTCTTAAAAAAACACCTACTACCAAAAATAAGGGATTTAATGCTAAATTACAGATTGCTCAAGCAGTTTACTGTTTACCTGAAGCAAAAAATGTTTTTACCGTCTTAGAGTGTTCTTGATTTATTCACGTTTTAGAGATGTCAAGCACAAAAAAAAAATCTGTTCACGTTATCCGGTGTTCACATTAACTGGTGTTCACGCTAACGGGAGTCTACTCAATTTTTTATGTTTTCTTTCAAAATTTTCCTCAATGTTTTCCAAACTCTTAGTTCTCTTTTCAGTTTTGGGAAATTAAATTAAATAATTGCCACAAAAAAACAATTCAAATTGTTTTAAGAAAATAAACAAATAAAAATTATTACAATTCTAAATCGTAGAACAATAATGAACATTTAAAAAAAATTGTAACTCGTACATAAACAGCATTATTGAAATGATAATACATACACAATCTTGAAAGAAACCGAATATCAAGCACGAGGATAAAAAAAAATAGTCGCAATAGTTAATTTAATAATAAAACCCAACACGTCAAATGCTTAAGTGTCAAACGTAAATCTGTATCGTGAAGTTAAGCAGCAGTCATCTTCTCTCTTTAAGATTCACGTACAGATAAACATTCTGTTGGCCCATAAAGGGCCGCCCAGAATGCTTATCTGTAGCTGGTATCTTGTATCGCTGTCAAAAGAGACTTTTTTTGCATGAAGTTGCCCTCCATTCAACTTCAAGCTACAGATTCACGAAGATACACATTGTGTAAGCGCTTACGGTTGCCTTTTTTTTAACTTCTGACTCAGATTCTAGCTTCAGCTATAGCCCTTAAGCCCTTAAGACTCCTGACGTTAGATACGAGTATGTTTCATCTCTCTCTTCATTTCTTTTAAACATGCATATTTTTGCAAAAAAAAAATATTTCCCTAATATTTTACTAAACTCGTTTTTTTTGTATCCCTTTTCCCACTTTAACATTAACCGGTCTCTACACTTTTTCAGAGTTGAACATTTTTTGTTCAACAGCGAGAATGTAAAAAGTGATTCAATGTGTCAACTTAACGTCACATATGTTGTTGTTGCTGTCTCGGTCTTGAGTTTTGCAAGAATGGTATTTCATCGGAATTTCCACTACTCACCACGATTGACCCCCTAAAGGGAATTCCACTACGTAAATATTGTACAAAATGAAAAAAATGTATTTAAGCTATTATTTAGCTACATGAAACGAAAAGTTAAAAAGTTGTTTGCGGGCGAGGTATAGCTATACACACATCGACAAGCCTCTTGGCGATTTCAAAAATCGCCCAAAACAAAATCGATTTATTTTATTACAACTTACCGCAGATTTTTGGGGATTACAAGCACAAAACAACAACAAAAATGTGTATTGACTTTTTACCGTTAGTCCTTCCGGTTGGGAATACAAACTTTAAGTTGACTTTTTTTTCTCTTGACGATGGGGCTTGTTTTCAATATTGTCAACTTTAAGACGAATAAGGATTTATTTCTATTAAACAAAAAATATTTTGTTTTTCAGGGAAGTAAATTCTGGAGAGAGTACGTTCAAATCCTTTAGAGGGGTTCTATTCTCGTTCCTAGAAAAGCTAAGTCATAAAATATTTAAAAGGAAATCTTTGTACACAATATCGGAGGAGTAGTGACACGAAAATAAATTCGTCGTCTGAAAAGGTCTTTTTCATTCGTTTGGTTAGGGTAGAAATTTGTATTTGATAGGGGATTGTCTCAGTGGATTTAGTTCAATTATATTGGAGCCTAAAATATATGTTTTTTTGGGACACTATATATTTTTGGTAATATTTTCTCCTGAAAATATTATACAAAAAAAAATGTTATCAAAATGTTAATATTTTTATAATATTAAGCTTTTTTTTTTAAACAAGAGATGTAGGTAGATTGCTACAGAAATATAATGGGCGATGAATAACCTTAAACATTCTTCTTTTTTTAAAATGATTTGGGAAGTTATGTGTTAAGTGAAATGAAAAGGTTCTGGAAATAAACGATTTAGGAAGCTTCGCTGACAGTTTTGTTAAAGAAGTCCAAAAACCATACCAAGAAATGAAGCAGTAAACAAATTGTTACTTTCGGGATTTGAAAAGATCTCCTCGTTTGGTAGTCCAGCAGCCTAACGACTGAGCCATTGAAGCGTTCAGAGCATAGCCATTAGTTCTTACACATACATAAACGGTGCTCTAGTCCAGCTCTAACAAGAAATAGGAAGCTTCATCTGGGTGTCTTCATTGATCCAATGTCAGGAACCTTCTACGATACATAGTTAGAAACATAGGTACATAGCCCTAAATGGTTCAATTAGGCTAACGAATTATATGAAAGTCGATAGATCCACGTAGTACCACAACGGACCTTTATGGTCTAAGTGTGCACGCGCATCGCGCGCAGCCATACTGCAAACTAACATAACCTAACATACACTTACATAAACGTGGCGTTACGAATCTGTTACTGAAGAACTATATCATATCATGGTTGTTAATTTGTTGACTTTAGAATTGAATGGCTTGGGACATGGCTCGGACCGTGGTTTTAATAAGACGGTGAAGTTTTAAATTCAGTTAATGTCATTTTTGAGAAAACTGACATCTATGTTTGGCAAAGAGCGCCCAACTCATCTGATTGCCTGAGAGGTATTCTTTAATAAAAAGAGAATAACATGGAACATGACAAAATTCTAACTAAAACCTGATTTACCGAATAAAACTTCTATGCAACAAGACGGACTTCAAGCTGGCATACAAATATTGCATTTCAGATAGTAAATGGAGGAGTAGGCATTGGGGTCAACGCTAACGACCTAAACATTAGCTTCACCTCCTTCTGTCTAAATAATGCAGCATCTTTCAAACCTAGCTATTCATAATTTGCCTAGATACTTACTTACTTAAGCGGTAATAGAGACCAGAATGAATCTGGGGCTTAACCAATATGCCTCTCGCACTTAAGTTGATTGAGGTCTATCTACTTCAGCGAGTCCTTCCTCTACTGCGTCCGACGTCTGGCTGAAGACTCTGCGAGCCAGAGTATTGGTGTGCATTTGCTTTACATGTCCTACCCATCTAAAACTTCCAATGCGGAATTTTTTTGCCGTCAGCGCAAACTAGATCTTCGATTTTTCGTAGAATTTTATCCCATTGTATAGAACCTCGTTGCGATAATATTTTATGTACTCGGAGTCCGGCGTTTGGTACAATCCGTTTGGACACCGCCTCTCAAACAGCCGTATCTTTTCCATGTAGGCTGGTGACACATTGAACCACACGGGACAACCGTAAGCGATGATCGGCCTTATGAGGGCCATGTAGCAAATGACTTTCACCCTTGAGTCAAGTTGACTGCTTTGAAACAATCTCCTTGTCAGAGAATAAGCCCCCCTAGCCCTAGCCAGACAAGCATCTACATTTTTGTTAAAATACAGAAACTTGTCAAGCCAGATGCCAAGGTATTTGACTTCACGCCAACGGCTGTCCATGCTGTCCAATGATACACAATTTTTTGCAGTTTTTTCTGGTATCCCTAGAATCCCTATGCAATGGGGTCCTGAACAGAATCATTTGGGTTTTTTGGAAATTGAACTTCATCCCTTAATGTGATCAAAGTCACGTTGCAAAAGTATGTTGATGACTCCGATTTTCGGACCTGATCTGCGTGTCTGAGAGAACCTACAAGATCACTTGTATAAATGTTAAACAATATCGGGAGTTCACCGCCCCCTGTTGTAAACCGTTTTTAATTTCAAAGAGTTTACTCGAAGTTACGTTGCCACATTGACAACAAACTCTTTCCCATAAGCCTTTCATATATCATATATAGCATGGGTTTACGCATGCCCATTCTGGTCAGCTTGTAGGAATTCTTCATCCACTATTAACATGGTCCATGCTTCTGCGTCGTAGACTACGACTCTGATGTTCAGGATCTTTTATAAGATGTGGACTTTCCTTACATTCGCTCAACATGTCCTACCCATCTAAAACTCCCAATGCGGAGTTTTTTTGCTAGGGGTATGTCGCTTCATTTCCATAGCCCGTCAACGCAAACGAGATCAACGATTTTTCGTAGAATTTTTCGCTGAAAACGATAAACGGTTTCTTCATCCACTATTGACATGGTCCACGCTTCAGTGTCGTAGACTTAGACTGGGATGATCAGGATCTTTTATAGGATGTGGACTTTCCTTACTTTCGCTCAACATATCCCACCAATTTACACTTCCAATGCGGAGATTTTTGGCTAGGGGTATGTGGCTTCATATCCATAGCCCGTCAATGCAAACTAGATCTACGATTTTTCTTCCGCCCTTCTTTGCCCATAAAGTTGCAAATAAAGTTCAGTGTTGGATCTCGTCTTGTTTCAAACCAAGGCTTTGTTGCTGGTAGTCGTGGGAAACCTAGTACATCAGTTTCTGCGGATTCAATAGCCTGTTTGACATCGTAACCATTATTCTTCGTCATCAGATGCCGGTGTTATGATTTTTATCTAGGGGTTAAGGGAAATCCACACGTTCTTTAAAGGATTTAGCGGCCTCTTGTAATTGCAGTCTTTCACCAATACTATTTTCATAGTTTTTCATGTTTGTTGCTGTATGTTGGACATCTGCATTCTTACATTGCAAGAAGGTTATGATCCGAGAACTTCTTGAACTCCTTGAATAAGTCAAATCCGCATTCGCTGTTACTGCTCTTGGCCGGCCCATCCATCGTGTTTACTGGATGGTAGTAATGTCTACTTTATAGCAGCTTAAGGCTTCCACTAGTTGTTGGAATGCACCTTTTCTGTTAAGTTTTCTAACATGTTTACATGCCTTTTTCGTTGAGCTTGGTCGATAACAAAATGACCATTCCTTTCCGAGGGTTTTTGTTGCTTCGTAAGAATAGGATATTTTCCAAGATCGGGAAGTTAACCCAAAGCAAGGCAGTTCCAATTTATTTGATACCCTTAGTAGTAGGTATCATCATTTTTTCTACGGGATTGAGCGTTGCCGTTGGCCTTTCTGCTCATCCGCCACCATCGCTTTTCGAGGGCCCTGACTAACCTTTGATATTCTTAGATGATAACTTACTCCCACATTTGCCAATTTACTATTGCTGACTGCAAAATCAGGGTTAGTGTAGAAATTTGTATTTGATAGGGGATTGTCTCAGTGGATTTAATTCAATTATATTGGAGCCTAAAATATATGTTTTTTGGGACACTATATATTTTTGGTAATATTTTCTCCTGAAAATATTAAACAAAAAAAAATGTTATCAAAATGTTAATATTTTTATAATATTAAGCTTTTTTTTAAACAAGAGATGTAGGTAGATTGCTACACAAATATAATGGGCGATGAATAACCTTAAACATTCTTCTTTTTTTTAAATGATTTGGGAAGTTATGTGTTAAGTGAAATGAAAAGGTTCTGGAAATAAACGATTTAGGAAGCTTCGCTGACAGTTTTATTAAAGAAGTCCAAAAACCATACCAAGAAATGAAGCAGTAAACAAATTGTTACTTTCGGGATTTGAAAAGATCTCTTCGTTTGGTAATCCAGCAGCCTTACTACTGAGCCATTGAAGCGTTCAGAGCATAGCCTGACTGCAAAACCAGTTAAACAGAATTCCTTGTCTATGATCTTTGGCCAGCTTTCCGATTAGCAGAAATTCTGCTTGAAGAAAATTGTATTTTTTTTCTCAAAGGGGTACATCCAAGTTTTTTTAAATTTACCGTTGCACATAAGTTCACAAACGGACACAAAAAATTACCCTATCCCCCCTATCCACCCCCCCCCCCCCCCCCCCCCCCTACCATTGCCAGAGAAAACATTGCGCGAAAACAAAATGTCAATGCTAAGCACTTCGTTTGACTGGCAAATATCTTGACAAATGTAGTCAGCATGATTATGATGTCACACAGTTTCCCTTTTCCCAAAAGCATCAAATTAAATTTAACGCTTTAGAAAATTATTCGAGATTATTTTCATTGTCTTACTCCATCTGACAGACTGTTCATTCTCAGAAATGTCTCAATGCTTTTTGCCAATGTGATTGCCTTCAAGTTGAAGGCAGTTTTCGGTTTTAATGGTCTGTTCTCAGTGGCGGACATAAATACCACAATTGTTCGGTGTTGAACAATGGTTGTCTGCTACAGTTGTCGACAAAGTGAAAAAGAGTCCATGTTTCTGAAAGAGCTTTAGTTTGATTGCCGAAATCGGGGAATCAACAAAGAATTATTCCTTTAGTACTTGTAACAGGGATATGCCTACAATACGTCCGACGTGGTGAATCGGTCAATAAAGAATTTACGAGTATATATAAATTTACAACCCATGCCAGCATCCCTGCCTTCACACCAACACATTGCACCAGAAGGAATGAGGATGATTCCATTCCCGTATCTTCGTTCGTGTTGGCATTGCCATTTGCCATCGGGGTGTTCAATTTTGTTGTTGTTCTTTTTGTTGGCCCCAACGACACGACGACAAATCAACGTTCACGGAGCTCCAGGCCATTTGGACCCATTTCGAAAATGAGGAAATCTATTGAAAGGAAATCATTTCGTATTCTTGAGGAACATTGAATAGGCTGTTGTCTCGAAGGACTAAAGGAAAACGATGTAGAAAAGGATGTTTCGCAGAGTGACATTAAATATAGACTATAGCATGGAAGTGTGCTTCTCCGTACGTGTATGGGGTTCTTGTCATATACTCGAACTGTGTTAAAGATTCGAATTTCTTCTTGTTTTTCGTTAAACCCTCCTCCAAATACATTGCACTCAATTAATATCGACTTATTGGCATTCTGGGGGTGGGGGGAATGATTCATTCGACATTAAATTTTATCTGCAGAAAGTATATCTCACTTCATTACTTCGAGCTGGGATTTTATCGCAAATGCACGTGAATAGGTTTGAATTATTAAAAATCTTAAGGAGAAGCCTTCAATAGAGGAAATTTCGTGTTGAGGTTCACGCGGTTGTAGTTGTATGTATTTTTAATGGGCTTGTCAGTCGGTATGGGACCGAAGGAATGTAGGTCAACTGTTGTAGGTGGTCTGACCAAAATCAGCTACGTATACGTGCCATTCTATTGCACGCTGGGGTTGTTGTTTGTTTTCTGATTTTACCCTGAGTTAATGTTTTTTTTTTTTAAGAATTACTTGTCACTTGTCAGTTGAACAAAACTTTTATTAACGATGTATATGTCAGATCTTGATGAAGTTACGGAAAAAAGGAAGTTTGGCTTAACTGAAAACGTGGATATAAACTAAACCCAAAACTGCCTAATAGGTGCGCTATGAAAGAAGTTTTGTTTTGTTTGTGATTGGTCTTTTGATTCGCTACAGGGATATGATGTGTAGTGCTGCCAGTATTAGTTGGGACGTAATATTTTCAATTCTAAATGTTGGAAGTTAAATCGAAAATCAATTGCCTTCTTTTATTAGTAACTGTGTACCTACCTACAAAAAAAACTCTCCATTTCTTGTATTTTTTTATATTTAGTATTGGCACCGCGTATTTAATCGAATTTCTGATTGTAATCTGACTTGTTATTGCGATGATAATGAAAACAGTCTGGTAAATCTGATGATAGCCGGAGGTTAAAAGACTAGACGAAGTCGCTTTAAGATATTTTTAAAATAACATACACGGTTCTAAAGAAGGTTTGCATTTATACCCGCATAAAACATACAACTGACACAACAGTTCAAGGAAAATGCACATCAACCTCGACGAGATTTTAATGCTGCAGTTTTATAACTCGCTATAGATGATATTCATTTTTGGCATGAGCGACGAAGCACATTTCGACTTGGCTAGCTTTGTATATAAACATGGTATTCAACTATTGATTGATAAACCAAAGACCACTAAACCCTCGTTGAGTAACTGTATGGTGTGCCATTTGGGTCGGCCGCTGCGCGCCGTCAATGGGCCATATTTCTTTGAGTGTCCCATAGGCAATGCTGTAACTGTAATATCCGAGATGTGCTGATATCGACTGGCCTCCACTATCTCCTGTGCCAATTTTTTCTTAAGGGGGTACTTCAAGAAAGAGGTGTACATCAACAAATTAACCACAACTTCCACGATTAAGGATAACATTAGAGACGAAATTGCTGAAATTCTTCCAGAAGTATTTCTAAAAGGAGGGATAAAAGAAGTCATCCGATGTTGTTTGGATCTCATTAATATTGGTTGCGGCTTGCGCAGTGAGTGCCGTTGCTCCGTCCTGTTGGAACCACTTGTTCTCCAGTCCTTATTCCTCCAATTGCGGCAGAAAAAACTCGGTTAACATGGCTCGCGTTCTTGGGGAGGGTACCGCTCCATGGCTTGTTCACTTGTATTCTTCATCTGTCAAGTCCACAAATGTCAAAACAGATTTGACATTGGCAGCCATTTGCAAAGATAAGAGCATCTTCTAATATGGTGATTTTTTTTGGCCCACATTGTATGTAAACATGTGCTAAAGAGCTTAAAGAGATAGAGGCGCCACTTGACCGATATCACATTCCATACATAACCATAAGGACCATATAATCAATCGATAAAATTTAAATTATTAATTCTATTTAACGCAAAAAAACCCGGTACAACGAGTTTGGGGCGGCAAAATATGTATATAAAACTTTCAATTACTGCACGTGTTATACTGAACAAATTCAGTGAGTATTCAGTGATTTTATTTGGTGGGTCCTTCAGTTTAACGCCGATTCCGAACAGCCATTTGGAGAAGGTTCTCTTTGCAGTTCTATGTTCTTGAATGTTTGTCATACCTTCCAAACAGACGAGGCAGTAAAAAAGTTTATATTTTGTCAATTTCGGGAACCCACGTGATTACCATTCCAATGAACTTACCACTAGACCACTGCAAAATACCAGTATATCAATTTAAAAAAAAGAAAGCCATCTATTGAAAAATGTTTTTTATTTATAAGAGCTTACGATTTCTGAATTTTTTTCTAATATTGTCCTCGCATTCGCGGCACTCATTTAGACGAAAGGTAACTTTTTGTATGCTCGGAAGGAGTCTCCTTTCATTCATTTATTTCAGATGCGTCATGGAAGTCGGTCTATTGACGTAAACTTCATTTTTGAGATTACCACAAAGAAAAAGGTTAATTTTTTTATAAACCATTCTCGCTGAAACACGTCAGTAGTTTACAGTTTTTCATCCTTATTTTGCCGCACCAATCTTATCACGCTCTAATGCTTGCAGATGCTAGTTGACTTTTAAAGTTTTCTCTGCGCCAAATGTTTGAGCTTTGAAGTAAGGGCAGAATCGTCTATAAGGCGGATTGCAATTCTTTGTATAGATTTCAGTGAGTTAAGTGTTTGTTTCTTGACTGAGCTCCAAACTTGATAACAGTATTCAAGACCTGGTCGTGACAGGGCTTTTTAGGAGAAGAAAATATCTCTTAGCTCTAAAAAGGTAACTAAGTACATGTTGTGGGCTTGGACTTTATTGTAAATTTCGTTTTCGTTTTGAATAGAGTTGAACTATGTTTCCTTTCCTCATTGCATAAGATTTATTCGTTTATAGGTCAGACTTGTTCTCATATCGGAAACAAAATATCGTCGGATTAATAAGAAAACCTCGAAACTCAAATTTTAAATATTACCGGAGGAACGAACGTTTTCTACCAAGACCAGTATTTTGGTTAACGATATTATTTTATACCCTAAATTAATAATAAAATCGCAAGTTTTGAACAAAAACAGCTTTTTATACGACTACGTATTTTATTTTACTGGAATTACGAGTTTTTTTTCATTCTACCCTAAGAGTTATGATGTTTGTTGCCAGGTTTTTGCCATTTTTACCTTTGTGGTAAATCTATATAGTGGAGCTACGAGTTTTGATTATTTTAAGCAGGAGTTACGAGTTTTGTTCTTCACTGATTTGTCGGAGTTAAGAGGGTTTTCAGGAAATGTTGACTATATTGGAGTTGCGAGATATAAACAAAATGGTTTTCCATAACAGTGCTCCTACCGAGTTCCTATAAGCTACCATCAAAAAGTAATTTTCGCCAAAAATGGAGTTACGAGGTTTTCTTATTAATACGACGATATGCGATTATCAGTTGTCCTCAAAAGATCATTAATGTGCAGCAGAAATAAAGTGGTTGAGGGAATTTATTCTTGAGGTGGCTAACCATTTATAGAGATTCTCTCTGAGGAAACGCCATCCACAAGAATGGATATGGTCATCACTCCAGGAGATCAATTTGCTAGGGGAAATTTCATGAACTCGTGGCTGGCACGTATTTGACGTGTGTGACAACCCCGTCTTGAAATAAGAAGTCGTCTAACATATACAAATAAAGTTCTGAATTCAATATTAATCCACGTGCCCTTTCATAGTAAGGACCGATATTTCCTCGCGCCGACATTGAGTAAATACGGTCGCTTGAGCAAAATAATGACGTTTCTGATACTTGCGTTTCAGATTCATCTTTAAGATGAAAGACGCATTTAGATGAAACTGAGTTTCATCCGAAAATAAGATGTTGGTAAACGTTGTAAAGCGCTAGATGGCTGGATTGATGTCAAGCTTCTGACTGGCATCCTGGGCTTTAATTCGTGCACCAATTGAAATTTATTGGCTTCAAGCCTTAGGTATTTGTTCAAAATACGGTGTAATGATGATTTATGATTTTTTTTATTTCAATTGTCTCTTTAAATCGTTTGATCCATTTTTGAATGAAAGGTATGCTTGACGAATCATTTAAATGGTGAAATCTCAAATATTGGAGAATTTCCCACGCGCCTTAGTCGCCGAATCATTGTTTTTGTAAAACTTTTGCACGCACAACGAGCTATTCGCTTGAGAGAAACGCTTCACAATAACCGAATTTCCTTGTGCTAGGCTAGCAATAGACATACCCCGCGGGCCTTGGCTTCAATTTATTCGTTGCTTTCACGCAGTAGTTACACAAATATTAACTTTATTTTAAGACTCCTTATACTTTCTTGATCTTATTTTTGAAAGGTGAAAACTTCAAATCCGTAAATGAATACCGAAATCCCCGAGAACCAATCATACATGGCTAATTAATTATTGTAAACTTGTTTATGGGCCATGCACACGTTCCAACGATTAAATTTTAAAAATAAAATGAATACCAGGAGGGCGTTAATAGATTCTGACATACTTATTGACCTACCTAAAATCAATGATTGACAGATTACAACATCCTTCGGTTCAACCTGTGACAATGATTGTTTCCACGTGAACGTTCTTGACTTAATTAAGTGTGATTGAGTGAGTAATCATGCCGATTTGTCTTCATAATCTCTAGATATTCAAAAAATGTTATCTATACACTTACAATTATATCTGTTTTATCAAATTTAAACTTTTACGTCTCCAATTAGAATGCAAACATTTTATGTCTCATCCTATATATTTTACAGCTCACTAACCGTGATGACTCTATTGTCGACGTTCGGAGACAATTTCAGATTCCAAGCTAATGAACTGATATAAAATCCAAGGAATTTGATGTATCCGAATACAGAACCAAATCATTTCAACAATGAAACTAAGTGTTAGCGCGTATCGCGCACATGCATCTGCACATAAGAAGATTTTGTCAAATAGCTATCATTCGCAACACAACTACGGCAGTACATCGGCATCGGCATCCGCACCAACAAATTTTTTTACGGTAAGCATAACGGTACTTTTGTTTCTGTTATACAATTCGCCGTGTCACCCGCGAATCGTAAATTATAAGAGTAATTAATAATTTATTAGCTTAGCTTGATGATTAGTTAATTCCGTTTATTTACTTACGGCGGTAGGTAACAAAATCTCCTCTGGGATTTGACGCAGCTTATAACTGTAATTTATTACTATCTGAGACAAACCCTTGAGGTAGGATAAGGTAGAATAGCTATCTGTGTGTTTATTTATATTGTTACACACAAGCAGGTGCGATGACAACTTATGTTATAAAAGCGAACAAATTTACTCAGGGCAGAGACATTGCTTGACTTTTGAACTTTAGGCAGAATATTGAAACGACTCAGGTGTTTCAGTTCCGGATCGCTTGTGTAAATTCAATTAAGTTGACGAGTGGTTATGAAAAACGCAGATACCTACCTTCTGGGGTGGTGTTTTCATAGTGTGAGTATTAAGCTGAAAATAAACGGTATAGTAAAAAGTTAGTTCCTTCAACTGGAAGCACACCGAACAAAGCGTAGATGCTAGGTTTTAATGACATTTACAGGTCTTTGGAATGGTAATTTTAAATTTTCCAGATAAAAATCAATCATGTCTTAATAATATTAACTTTGTAAAGATGGGTGAATCAATAAAGCAATCTGAATATGCAAACTATCTCAATGTGGTATTTTTCGTGTCAATAAATAAGTTTTTATGAGAAATTATTAATTCGATGGTTTTAAATATTTACACTGAGAAAATTTTTTTAAATGTTTTTAAGTTATTATCTTTCATACGATGTTGGCATGCCTTATGTAAAAAGTCCTGCTGTGGATGTAAAAAAAGTTGTTTTTCGTGCAAAAATATAGAGTGCTGTGGTGGGGTGTTAATAATGTGTCTAACGTATAATGAACTTTTCTATTTTTCCAGTGCCGTAAATAGTCCCAGTTCTCCTTAAAAGTTTAACTTATTCTGTAGATCAGATCAATCTCGGTTTTCAAAAAGTCTTCAATTTATAAAGAGGAGGTAGTCATCATACTTACTTACTTAAGTGGTGCTACAGTCCGGAATGAACCTGGGCCTCAACCAACATGCCTCTTCAATTAGCCCGGTCCTTAGCTAACTGCCTCGAGTTGCCCACTCCAAGTTGGTTGAGGTTGGTTTCTACTTGTGCGCGCCACGACGTCTAGCTGGGAATCGAAGGCTCTGCGAGCCGGAGTATTGGTGTCCATTCCTTCTACATGCCCTAGCCATCCTTAACGTCTAATGCGGAGTTTTTTGAGCTGGGGCATGTTGCTGTACAGCTCGTATAGTTCTTAGTTGAAACTTCGTATCCATGGCCCGTCCACGCAAACGGGACCGAAGGTTTTTCGAAGAATTTTCCTGTCAAATCGACCAAAGATTTCTTCATCCGCTTTTGAGACGTCCAGAATGAACGATGCTGAAGCATTCATATAATCTACTTGGTAAATCGAGTGAGGGCTTTACTACTGAATTGCCTTCTTAGCCCGAAGAAACAGTGGTTGGCAAGAGTAGTTCTTCGTTTAATTTATGAAGAGATGTTGTTGTCAGAGTTAATAGCGCAGCCGAGATAGACAAAGTCCCGTACTAGCTCAAAGTTATATCTGTCAATGGTGACGTTCTGTCGAATTCGTCGATGTTGTGTGTCCTTTCGTGTTGAAAGGACTTCGTCTTGCCCTCATTTACTGCTAAATCCATTTTTGCCGCTTCCTTCTCAATACTAGCAAACGTGGCTATGACAACACGTTGGGTCCTACCATTGATGTCAATATCGTCGGCGTATGCTAGTAGTTGTACCGATTTTTGGAAAATTGTGCCTCTTGTGTTGGCTCGTGCATTTTGCACAATCCTCTCAAGAATCAAATTAAGGAAGTCACATGATAGCGCATCGCCTTGCCCAAATCCTTTTTTTATATCGAATGTGTTGGTGCGGTCGCTTCCGACCCTGATGGAGCAGCGAGAATTCTTCATCTTCATCCTACACGGACGGACGAGTTTGGGCGGTTTACAGAAACTAGACATGGTTTGTATAGTTCGTCTCTATAAATGCTGTCGTATGCGGCTTTGAAATCGATGAATAGGTGGTGGGTATCGATTTGGACAGGATCCAGGATTTGACGAAGTGTGAAGATTTGATCAGTTGTGGACTTTCCTGGCCTAAAACCTAAAAAAAACATGTTACGGCAGATAGGATCTTGTAGGCAATGTTGAGGATACTTTTCGCCTCTTTAGTTGGCGCAGTTAAGAGGGTCTCCTTTTTTGTGAATCGAGCAAATGATGCTGAGGTTCCATTCTTCAGGCATACTTTCTTCCGACCAAATTTGGCTTATTAGTGGGTGGATGTTACTTACCAAGTCATCTCCGCCGGCTTTATAAAGCTCAGCGGGAAGGCCATAATTTCCGGCAGCCTTATTAAGCTTCAGTTTAGATATTGCTATCGTCACTTCACTCAGGTCGGGTGTTGGCAGTTTTCATTGTCGTTGCCAATATCGTATGGTTCGTTATGCCTGACTGCGGAATGTTGTTCGTCATCGCCGTTTAACAGTCTGCAGAAGTGGTTCTTCCGTATTATCAGCATCCACTGTGTCTCAACTACGATAATTCGTTCTCCATCTCGATAGGATTCTTTTCGAGCCTTGTATCCTTGCCTTGACGTCTTACACTTTGGTAAAACTTGCGAACATCGTTCCTGGAGTGGCACCTCTCTATATCATCGATCGCGTGCTTTACTTGCTCTTTTTTCTTCTTTCTGAAAAGTCGGTGTTCTTCTCTTCTCCTTTTCCTACAGAGCTTTACGGCAGCTCTCGTCTTCACCTGCAGTTGTATGCCTTGTTCTTGGCCTGCGAGCATCTGTCGGTATTCCTCATCAAACCAGGGGTTTCTTGCTGGTGGGCGCGAGAAACCTAACACA